>CAJGYO010000002.1:21310852-21910852 GCA_904845875.1 Miscanthus lutarioriparius
GCAAGATGCTCAAGACCGTGGAGGCCAAATGATGAGTCAACCTCAAGATCTCATGACACTCATCACTTATGTCTCATGGCCAAGAAAAGCAAGAAGAAGGCTAACAAGAAAGAACAAGTCAAGAAGATTACACAAGTGGATGATCAAGAAGAGAGTGATATTGAAATTGAGAATAGTTACACTCTTGATCATCTAAGTAGCAAAGACAAGCTCATCCTCACGAAGCTAATTGAGAAGAATGATGAACTAGAGGAAGAGAATGAGAAGTGAGAGCAATCACTTCAAAAGCAAGAAATGTTTCTCATCTCCAAGCTAGAAGAACTAAAGGAAATAAATGCAAGGTATGAAAATTTGTCAATTGAGCATGCCTTAGTTACTGACTCCTCTTCTAGTGTCTCTCAACTAGATAAAGAAAACCTTGAGCTCAAGGCAAGGCTAGATGAACTATCAAGTAAATATAATATCCTCCAAGCCAACTATGTTCATCTAAAGTTGTCTCATGAGGAACTAATAGAATCAAGCATCATGCTTGAGGTGGCTCATGAGGTTGTGATCACATCAGTAAAATCTTCTCAACCTCTCACACATTCACTCACTAGTACACCATCTCAATTAAATATTTCTTGTACTAATGAGTGTGCTCCTCAAGCAAGCCAATCTTCGATTGAGCAAAATCTTAGAAAATCATGAGCTCAAAGAAGAAGTGGAGAGATTAAGGAAAGACGTGATTCGATTGAAGGGAAAGGAGGAAGCACAACCTTCTCAAGATAACCGTGATAACATGGCGAAGAAGCTTGAGAAGGGTTCAAACCTTGCTCTCTCCAAATCCCAACAAAAGAATCACATTTCAAGCAAGGCCAAAGCAACCAAGAGCAAGAAACATGGAAAAAGGTTATGCTATGGTTGTGGAGCATATGGACATGAGTGGGCTATGTGTCCACATAAGAGTTAATGACAAGGTTGAAGCCACCCGAACAAAAGGCTTCCACCAAATTGGCCAAGCAAGTGAAGATTGATAAGCCAAGTGCTTGTCTGATGTGCAAGAATTTGGGGCCATTCAACCAAGAAGTGTCTCTTGTACAAAGAGGCAAGAAAGGAGCCCAAGTTGCAACAAGAAGATGCTATGGATGCAATGAGATGGGCCACAAAAGGTTGATACATGTCCATACAAGCAAAACAAGCATAGAGCAAACAAAGGCCGATATGCTATGCTTGTTAGAAGAAAGGGCATCTAAGCTATGATTGCCCAAATGATAACACTCCTAAGCCGAACACATCTGCTTTATAATGATATGCTTAGGAAGACCATTAAATGGAGTTAGCACTAGCAAGGTGATGAGTTCACCACAAACTAGTGCTAAAGCCATTTGGGTGCCTAAGCACTTGTTGACTAACTCAAAAGAACCCAATAAGAGTTGGGTACCAAAATGTGCTTAGGTTGTTGTTGTAGGTACTTGGTGGTGAGATGAAGACTTCAGGGTGCTTGAGCAAGCAAATTGAAATTTTCACTCAAGCTATCAATCTATTTCTCTCATATTATTTCATATGGTTGACCCGAAGACAAATTAATGAACATATCATCTACCTCATCCTCACCATTGGTAACAAGTACCTAAACCTTTTAGGATAGCCACTTTGTGTGTTTTGTGCTCAATGGCTCACAAATAGGCATATTTGTGAAATATTGAAAGTGGCTAATTAGTTTCACTTGATAATTATCATGTTTGCCATATGGTGCTTTTAATAGCTCTCTAGTAGAGCAATTTATTTGTTGGGATGCAGAGCATAAAAGAAATACTAGAGCTAAAACGAAGAATCACAAGCAGCGGTTTAATTGTTTCTGTCCTACACCTACTGGACGTGTCCAGTATGGCTAGGGACAGAAAGAAAAGTGCTTCTGTTCTGCACATGCCGAACGTGTCCGGTATGTCTATCGGACGTGTCCGGTATTGCAGAAACTAGAACACTAATTGGGATGCAACTGAGTTTTGATACATATAATTTCTTATATCTAAAGTCAACTCAGAAGCTTGTGATTTATCAAATCTATGTGGATTGTGAGCATCTCTTCAATTCAAATTTAAATATGGTATTATTACTTAGTGTTGGTCAAAATAGGTGATTGACTCCAAAATTCTTAATAGAATTAAGTGCTTGTTGAAAGTCATTCAAATCACTTGTGGCACTTATTTAGGGGAGCTTAGTTTCTATTTTGCATCATTGTGGACTAACAAATTTATCTAGCATTCTTTGTAGTCCTTTGGATGAAAACTGATTTCATATATGGCATGACTACTTGGCAAATGTGGTCAACATAATGATTATCATGCTATGTATCTCAGTGGTGATCTTGTGGGCTCAAGGCAAAGGTATGTATTTACATACATGCATTGTAAGTGCATCTAAGCCCCTTTATATGCTAGAGTGTGCATTTGTGTGACATAGGATAAATGTTTTTCAAAATCCCTAACTAGAATGCATAGGTGGTGTGATTTTGGAAAACCTATTTGGTTCTTGGTCTTTGTGACCTAAGTCATGTCATTTATGATTATTGCTCCCATTGCTTGCTTGGTTGACTAATCACAAGTGGAATGACCCTCTCAAGTCCATAAACTCCTATGTCTCTCTAAGTCTCTCAATTTTTTCAAAATCATAAATATGCCAAATATTTAGAAAAGAGAAAATCAATTAATGGCATTGAATAAGAAAATTGATGATACTCCGTTTGGATCAAGATTGTATACCTTTTTGGACTGAGTAATAATAGAGAAGGGAATTGGAATCAAGAGAATGAATTTTTAGAACAAAAACAGCCAGCCCGCAAATACCGTACGTGTCTGGTATGTGCGGGTTAATAAAACCGAACGTACCCCTTCGGCCATAGACCCCTCTGTCTCTTTTCCTTCTTCCTGCATACACCCAGCCATCTCTCATCGTCTACCATTGGCGATTTTGTGATTCCACCCAGAAAAGAAAGAGAGGGAGATTGGATTAGAGGAGGCTTGCTTCAAGATTGAAGAATCCAGGACTTGGATTTCAATTTGCATTCTCTTCTCTGTTCTCAAGGTACCCTAATCCCGGAACCCATCTGATCTATGTGGTTAAGGCTTCAAAGTCAAACCCCTTTAGTAGAGATGCTACATTACATGTATAGAAGCAATGCCCAGAGTTTGGATTGGATTGGTTGATGATTGAGCCAAGGGCCCTGGTTAGGGTTGTTGTCTGCTCATACCGAACGTGTCCGATACGAGGCAGCAGAGCAGATTTTGCTCTCTTGTTTCAATCTTCTCAGTGGTTGATTCTTAGGACTAAGTTTAATTGTCTATTGTGTTTTGTGAACCTTATGACCTAGTTTGGTTGAGGTGATTGCAAAGCATAGGACAATTACGCTTATTTCTATATTTCAACCGAAATAGGCTATCTTTTGGTCATGTATCTAAAATTCCTTACAAATCTTTGGATATAGGGCGGCATCCATGAGTGGAAGACGGGAACCCAGATCCAAGTTCAGTCATGATCCTACATTGGACAGGCACAAGAAAGCAAGGCAGGACATGCATCCCGGATTTAGTGTACAATAGACCAGCAGGAGGTCTTCTAGAGCAGCTGCCAGTACCTCTCCATAGTATAGAGAGGGAGGTAGTAGTTCTTCCTTTGACACTAACATAGATGAATACAGAGTGGAGCCCAGAGACAGAAAGAGGAAGAGCACTGACAGAGGCTCAGATTGTGGCAACTCAGATGATGAGCAAGAGTTTGAGGAGGAGCAGACAGTACCTCCAGTGCAGTACCCACCTCAGCCAGGGCAGCCCGCTCCTGGTATGCACTTTGGTCTTCTTGAGGTACATGCTCCAGTCTTACCCAATTATGTTGCTAGAACTGATTATCGTGGTAAGGGTATGACCAAGAAAGCTATGGATTAGAGGATAGATCCCAGAGGTTTGCAGAGGATTCAGTATGATCATCGCTTTCACACTATGTTTCATATGGACTTCTACTCTAGTGTGATACTCACCAGGAACCTAGTCATAGCCAGATCTTAGTGGATTGACTAGCAGTATGTTAGAGAGTTGCAGAAGACCTCCATAGATCATGCAGTTGCCATTTGTTAGCGTACAGGGGTATATGAGATCATGGAGTTCCAGCATGACTGCAACACAGAGGTGATAGCTTAGTTCTATACCACCCTATTTGTTGAGGAGGATGAGAGGTGAATGCACTAGATGCTTGAGGGCCAGTGGTACAGTGTTGATTACGACGCCTTCATAGCTTTGCTTGGTTTCTCAGACGATGATCTCTGAGAGACAGGATCCACTCAGAGCAGGTGCTACCACCAGAGCAGCTCGCCTACATGTATCCACCAGGGGGTGAGAGAGGAGTAGTGGGGAAGGTTCTAGGTCTTTACCCTACTTATAGATACCTAGACAGGATGTTCAGGAAGACCATTGACTGCAAGGGTGGAGACAAGGGCAACATAGCAGACTATTCTAGGAACTTACTCCACAGGATGGTACTAGATGCACAACCTTTAGTGTATTCGAATTCATCTAGTGTGAGATTAGGAGTGTTGGAGAGAGGCCCCTCAAGGGCTGTGGTTTTGCTCCGTACTTAATGTATATGATTGAGCAGGTGACAGGGCATACCTTTGACTATGACAAGATTCATAAGGCCCTAAAGATAGTTGCAGATCTGCCTGAGATTGGAGTACCTCAAGTTGGTCTAGGGGAAGCAGCAGCAGCAGAGGCAGATGCACCTACAGGTGGTGCAGCAGCAGGAGGAGCTTCCCCTCTGCCACGTGCTTCTCCACATTCTTCTTCATGTCATGGCAGTCCTCCCTCGCCTATCCATAGGTTTTTCAGCTCCATATTTGGAATGTGCAAAGACATACAGGTTAGGCAGCAGAAGGAGAGGGAGGCTAGGAGGAAGGACACTCGGACTCTGAAGCAGATTGCTGCAAGACTTGAGTTTGAGCCTCCTAGGTCTCCATTATCTGATGAGGTAGCCAGTAAGCCTAAGACTGAGGAGCAGCAGTAGGCCAGGTACGACAGACAGTTTGTTGATTTCTTTCAGTGTCAGTAGGCTCAGCAGTAGACTCAGTAGCAGCAAATTCAGGAGCAGGCATGGTACCAGCCATGTCCAGTGCTGGAGAGGAGTTTGGTTCCGCTTTCTGGCAGAATATCTTTGATAGTGGTCCCGGGCACTCGACCAGTGACTACGGATTTGGTGGTCAGGGCTTCTATGGAGGTCTTGGTGCTCCAGGTCAGAGATCTTCTCGCCCACCTGGTGCTCCATGCTCAGATGATGAGGGAGAAGGTAGAGACGGAGATGATGATGATGATGAGTGATCTCTGTGATCAGATGCATTGCAACCCCTCTTTGTGCTTAGTTCTTTTTGTCAAACCTTTTATGGTGATGGATGACAAAGGAGGAGAATTTGTGATTAAAGCTTCAGGGTTATGCTTTATGAGTTTATCTTTTGTACCTAAAGATATGTACTTGTCGGTGTTTCGAATAAACACCAACTAGTAAATTTATATTTGTTGCGCGTTAGGCCCGGATGGTGTACTAAAGGACACAAGGTTTATACTGGTTCAGGCAGAATGTCCCTACATCTAGTCTATTGTTGCTTGTGTTATTAGCATCGAAAAAGGTTCGTAGTAGGGGGTACAAAAGATGGAGAGGGACAGGTCCCAAGTCTCTGATGGAAGGGTCAAAAAGATGCCAAGAGCTCGGTTGCTGCTTGGCTGTGTGTTGTGTGATGTGTTGTGTATAAAATCAATCCGTCTCCTTAGTGGGGTGTTCTACCCTCTCTTTTATAGACCAAGGGGGAGCAGGGGTTACAGATGGGAGAAAGAGGAAAACCCCAAAGGTAGAGACAGTCCTTCGAAGGTGCTGGGTCTTCCTTTTCCCTTAAGCCTACCCTACTGACATGGCAGACCATGCCAGGGATAGCACATTCGCTGATCCTAACATGGTCGTGCCCTGGCTTTGTTTCAGCAAGTGGTTACGTCACATCCCACTCCGGTGGATGGTGTGGCATGCCGGGGTGCCAAGCCATGATCCTACGGAGAGCAGACGGGGAAGTGACTATACGTCCGTAACTGTAGACGATGCGAGTTCTCTCTTAGATTGTAGTGGTTACCGTATGCTTATGTCAGGATCCATGTCTGAGGGCTGATGGCAGCGCCCACAACACTGTAAGACAAAAGTCGGCGCCTACAACACTGTTCGGGCCCTGCCATGCCTGAAAGGGCTTAAAGCGCCCGTCCCATCGTATCCTGACGGTACTTTCCTGCAGGCATGCAGGGCATGGTCCTCGGTACTGTGGTTGACTCGAATGTCCTGTCTTACCCTGTGCCTGTCATTATGAAGGAGCAGGGTGCAATCGCCGGGCGAAGCGGAGCTAGCCCCGGGACATCGGGCGAGACAGAGCCTGTCCTAGGACGTCGGGCAGGGTGGAGCCAGCCCTCAGACGTCGACCGAGGCAGAGTCAGCCCTCAGTCGCTGGGCGAGGCGGAGCCAGCCCTCGAGGGTCGAGCGAGGCAAGGTCTATCCCTAGTCGTCGGGCGAGGCGGAGCCAGCCCTTAGCCGTCGGGCGAGGCGGAGTCAGCCCTCAGCCATCGGGCGAGGCGGAGTCTGCCCCCAGATGTCGGGCGAGGCAGAGTCCAACCCTTGGGGGTCGAACGAGGCAGAGTCCACCCCTCGGGGGTCGGGCGAGGCGCGGCCAACCTCCGGTCGTATGGACAAGAAGCGTAGTTGCGTTCTTGTCTGCTTGAGAGCATCAATGTTTGATGGTTATTAGCTCCACCTCATTGGGTACCCCAGTATTAGATCCCCGACAGTACTACAGCTGTAATCTTTTCAAGTGGTATCTTCTTTGTTATATCTTGTTGAGATGAGACAGCTTATGAGCTTTATCTATGTATCTCATGAGACATGATTTAAATTAGTGGCTTGTGGACTTGAGAAATCTTTGTCATGAGTGCTATGTGTGTGATATATATGATGTATTTACTTTCATAAGGACCATGCATGTTTTAGATTGAAAATGTATGGTGTGATGCTTTCTATTTATTCTTATGTGATATATCATGTCATATGCATCATGAATTTTTTTTGTCACACACACTTGCACCCCACGGATGCAATGATTTAGGGGGAGTCTCCTATGTGTTTAAGTATGTGCAAATCGACATTTGAGGTCATTTGTGAATTCAATTCATATTGCACATATTAAGGGGGAGCCTTTCATAAATCATTGAACCCAAAATCCTAATTGTTTATATCATTTTTTAAACTTTAATCGAGTTGTCATCAATCACCAAAAAGGGGGAGATTGAAAGTGCATCTAGCCCTTTAGTGGATTTTGGATGATTGAATGACAACACAATTAAAGATCTAACATTTTCTCTAAGTGTGAAACAGGAAATTGGTTATCTCACAGATGCTTAATGAAGTCAAAATGATGTGTTGTTGTATAAGCAGTCTAGTTCAAGCACAAGACAACAATGCAAATGTAATTCATGCAAATGCTTAATTATAGTGGGATATCAATGATTGATGGTGTTCTATGGAATTCATTGTATGATTCAACACAAGGTGTGACTTGATGGCTTAAGATGGTGAAGATAGCAGGGAAAGGCTTTGAGGTACTAAGCAATGGTGAAGGGCAAGCAACGGCTTGGCGGCCGAAGAACCTAGCTAGGGTGAGGAAGGAAGTACTTGCATTTAGTTGAGGTACTAATCAAGCTATGAAGGTCATATTGATGTGGAAGATTAAATCTATATTAGACAAGTTGATGAAAGTGACTTGATGCATTTGGAGTTATTCATATTTGATGAATGGAATCAAGTCACGTGCTCAAGATGGCTATGCTTAAGTGAAAATATCAATATTGACATGTTGGCACCCTCACTTGATGAAGATTGAAAGAGACGACATCAATTTGAAAGAAATCAACTCAAGCGGTATAATCTCGATTTTCCTTTTAATCTTTTGTTTATAGGAACACCGTACTATTAAGAGGGATGCATCATGT
Organism: Miscanthus lutarioriparius; assembly: GCA_904845875.1. Lineage (NCBI taxonomy): Eukaryota > Viridiplantae > Streptophyta > Magnoliopsida > Poales > Poaceae > Miscanthus > Miscanthus lutarioriparius. The sequence goes on from CAJGYO010000002.1 coordinate 21,318,892, forward strand.
TGATAGATGATTATTCATAAGTGCTCAAGCCAACCTATGTGAGGTTTGAGTGAGAGAGACAAGAGATTCTAACTCTCTACACAGTACCCGTGCATACCGGATGGGATGTGTCTGGTATTTGGGGTGTGCGCTTTTCTGTCTGTAGTTTTGGAAGAGTTGTGTCAGAAGTCCTAACATGTGTCGGGAGTTCCAGGGGTCAGAAGTCTCAGAAAGCATCGGGAGTCCTGACACCTTACTGACTTGATAGTTCACTGTCCTGGTCATACCGGACGTGTCCGATATTCATACTGGACGTGTCCGATATGGCCGACCAGAGCCCAATGGCTAGTTTTCAAATGAGCTGAGGGTCGAGAGTTCTGACTTGAGTTGGTTGGGAGTTCCAGTAGTCAGAAGTCTCGGAAAGTGTCAGGAGTTTCGACACCTCACATACTTAAACTCGGTGACCGTTGGCACAGTGCAAGTCATACCGGACGTGTCCAGTATGCTGTCTGGCATCTCAACGGCTAGAAAACGGCTAGTTTTTCTAAGGAGGCTATAAATACCCCCAAGCCTCCACCTTTGGAGGCTACTGATTCTGCTGATCCTTTAGCACATTTTTTAGCCTTGCAAACACTCTCCAACCCTCTCTTACTGAGTTATTCATCCAAATTGCCAATTTCTTTTGTGGGTTGAGAGAGAATTCAAAAAAGAGAGCAAGCCACCACTTGAGCACTTGTGCATATTGTCAATCTTATGATTTGCATTTGTTACTCTTGGACTCTTCGGTCCTAGATGGCTAGGCTTCGCCGAAGAGCACCCGAGAGATTGTGGTGTGCCTCAGAAAGTTTGTAACGGTCGATTCCGCTGCCGTAAGGGAAGGAATCAACTAGTGGAAGGAGGAAAAGGAGTTAGAAAAGACTCTGGCTTGAGTGACCTTCATGGTACCCACTAGGGCTGACCTTCGCTGGGTCACCCGTAGCCCCCTCAACGGAGAGGAGGACTCAACCAAGTCCGAACTTTGATAAAACAAATATCATGTCTCAATTCGCATTTCTTTTGATATTTGTGTTGCTCTAGCTCTTCTGTAGGTTCTCTATATATCATATCATTTCTAGTAGGTACCTGCAGCTTGGATTGAAGATTGAAATCGAAAGGAGCAAGTTTGCGGCCGTTCCACTGAACACGTGTATACCGGACACATCCGGTATTGGTGCCTGTGCAAAACTTAATTGTATTTTGATTTAACTCTTTGGTTGCAGGTGTCTGTCTCCCTAGATTTATTTAGTATCTTTTACATACTCTGTGGCTAACTTGTGAGGGGTGGTATTACTCTTATCTGGAGTTTCCATCCATTACTAATCGCTTCCGCATTTAAAGGTGTTAATTTTTAGAAACGCCTATTCACCCCCCTTTAGGCGGCATCTTAGGTCCTTTCAATTGTGTCATTTGTGCTTGATTTATATTACTTGCATGACATATTGTGATTGAGGTGATTTCTAGGTTTTTTAGTCGATCTACTTGTGTATGATGTTTCTACCACTTCTAGCTCTTGATCTGTGATTGTCATAGCTGCAGTAAGCCAGGAAATTTCTCCGATCTAAGTTTTCGTTCTCGGATTTTGAACTGTGACTCAAAGTTGTCTGCAGGTGTGGCAGTGCCGCTGTTCTGGTCTGGCAGTGCCATAGTCCGGCAGTGTCGCCCTCCAGAGCGGCAGTGCCGCAGGGTGAATTTGATAAAAGTTTGAGTGTTTATTTTGATAGGCCTATTTACGCCCCCCCCCCCTCTAGGGCAACCAGAGATCCTACAAGTGGTATCGAAGCAGGTTACCTCATGTGCGCTTCACCACGTGAGGTATGGAGCCTGAGGGGGGATCTGGTGTTGTGAAGCCTATCAACGTCGATCCGAAGGACGTTGGGCTGCATGACACCAACAGTAGTGAGCTTAGCACCTCTACAGCGAGTAACTCCACGCTCCCATAGCTAGAGGCAACCGATGCCGAAAAAGCTCAAAATGAAGAAGAAAGAAGAAGAAGAAGAAGAAGAAGAAGAAGGGCAGCTAGAAAAGAGAAAAGAGAAGCAAGAGAGAAGAAGAAGAAGGAGCAGCAGCGGTTAGAAGAGAAGAAAGCAAGAAAAGAAGAAAGAAGACTCAAGAGAGAAGCTAGAAGAAAAAGAAGAGAAGCAAGAAAGAAGAAGGAACAAGAAGCAAAAGCCTCCAATGCATCTTCAAGTGAGCTATCTAGCAGCTCCGAAGATGGTGATGCTGATGAGTCCTACTAAGTGCATAGCAAGAAGGACAAGAAAGTAAAGGGCAAGAAGAATGATGACAACAAATATGTCGCCGTATCCTTTAACTATTCTTCTATGTCTATGACTAACCATGATCGTAAATATTTCATCAATGTGCCCACGAGCAAGTCACCTCATTTCGATGGGACTAACTTTGCCAAGTGGAATCACTTGATGAGAGCCTATCTTAAAGGTCTTCATCCCTGCATTTGGGAGGTTGTTTGCAATAGATTTGAGCCATCGGTTGATCCCAAAAATCCAACCATGGAAGAAATGAGAATCATCCACCTCAACGGTCAAGCTACTAGTGTGCTACTTAGTGCCTTGGATGGTGATGAGTACAATAGAGTGATTGGTATGGATGTTGCCAAGAAATTTGGGATACTTTGCATCTTGCACATGAAGGGGTTGACAAAGTGAGAAAGGCAAGAATTGATTTATTGATGTCCAAGCTCAACCGATTTGTTATCTTAGATGGAGAAGGGCCACAAGAGATGTTTGATAGGTTGATGACAATGGTGGCCAAGATTAGAGGCTATGGTTGTGATGAGCTAGATGATCATAAAGTTGTCAAGATTATTTTTGAAGCTTATTCACCTAGAAATGAGACCGTAGTCACTCTAATTAGAGACAAGAAAAAGTTTGAGTACTTCACACCAAATGATGTACTTGGGAGGATCTTAACCTTTGACATGCAAAAAGAAGAAGCAAATAAGAGGAAGAAACTTGGAGAATTGCAAGCAAAGTTAGAGGGCATCAAGATCAAAGATGTAGCTCTCAAGGCCAACAAATCAAACAAGCAAGGCTCTACAAGCAAGTCCAAGATCAACCAACAAGCTTCAACTAGCAAGCCCAAAGCAAGCAAGCAAGTTCAAGAAAGAGTAGAGACCACATCATCTTCAAGTGAAAGTAAAAATGATGATGATCAATATGAGAAAATTGATGATGTTGCTCTCTTTATGAAGAGGTATCACAAGGGGCTAAAGAAGCAAGGCTACAAGGTAGTGAAGAAAATCTTCCCAAACAAGAAAAAGAGGACATGCTACAATTGTGGAAGCACCGATCACTTCATTGCCAAGTGTCCATATGAGATCAAGGACAACAAATATAAGAAGGACAAGAAAGAGGAGAAGGCCGACCGTAGAAAGAGCAAGAAGTACATGGGAGAGGCTCACATTGGATATGAATGGGACTCAACTAAAGAAAGCACAAGTGAAAAGGATAAGAAGGTTGCAACTATTGCTATTCACAAGTCATCCCCGACATCAAGGCTCTTCAACGATATGTCCGATGATGACTACTACTTCCCTCACATTTGTCTCATGGCAAAGGGTTAGAAGGTAGAATCTAAATCGAAGCCAAATCTCCTCCACCTCCTAGTGATATCTCTAGTAGTGATATTAGTGATAGTCTAGTGACGATGAATCTAGTGATGAAGAAATAAATATGATAACTAAAAATTTGGATAGAAAGGTCAAATTATTCATCACTAAGCTAATGGAGGATCTAGAAAGTATCCAAGTCAAGCTAGAATCTAGAGAAGAGACTCTTATCCAACAAGAGGATCTCTACATTGCTAGCAAAGAACCTCTTGCATTAGAGAGAAGTGAGATAGAATCCTTGCGCAAGGCTTTGGCCAAAGAGCAAGAGGACCATGCTATCACAAAGAAAGCAAATAAAGCTCTTAAGAAAAAGTACTATGACTTAGAAGAAAAACACAAAGAACTTGAGATGCAATATAGCATTCTTTGGGATAGCAACTAACATCTCACTAAGGCAAACGAAACCTCTACTCCATCCACTAGTCAAGGTTGTGAAAAATGTTTTAATCTTGATTTGAATGCCTATTACGCTAACCTTGCAAACATGGAAGCTATGAGAAAGGAGATTGCCAGGCTCAATAAAGTCATTGGAAAAGGCTGGATAAGTGTGACCCAATCCAATGATAAGAAGGTTGATGAATTAAAAGGGCCATAATTCATGTAAGGAAGGCATCCCTCAATCAAGCATAGGCTTAGACACACAAAAGGAGCCAAGACATATGGAAGAAGGATAGTGAATGGCTATGAGTGTGTGCAGTTTGAGAGGAAGGGCAAAATTGGTACAGATCAGGCTGCATAGACCACAGCGGTGCAGCGTCCCCGAGTAGCAGTGCCGCACAACGGCAGTGCCGCAGTAAAGGGCGGCAATGCCGCGCCCCGTAAAAATAGGAAGGCTACCAATTCTGTTCCTGATCAAATTAAGCCCAAGAAGAAGGTATACAAGGAGAAACAGGTTTTCTAGAAGCCTAAGGAACTAGTGTGGGCCACCAAGAATAAGTATGCCTATCAACCAAAGACTTATGCACCTCAACAAAGCTTGACATCATGCTTTGTTTTGAGGAACAACAGCAGTGGGAAATTGGTTACAAAATATGTTGGAAAGGAAACCAACATATATAGTAATACTTCTATTTAGGTTCCTAAGATTCTTGTGACTAACATACAAGGCCCCAAGTCAAATTGGGGACCTAAATCTAGCAACTAAACTTATTTTGTAGGCATACTCCTCTGGTGGATCAAGTTGGGTGCTTGATAGTGGATGTACAAATCATATGACCGGAGAAAGAAGTATGTTCTCATCATATTCCCTGATGACGCACTCAAATGAAAATATTGTCTTTGGAGACAATTCAAAGGGGATGTGATTGGTCTTGGTAAAGTTGCTATAACCCTTGAACATTCAATTACAAATATATTACATGTTGATTCGTTGAGTTATAATTTGTTGTCCGTTTCTCAATTGTATGAGATGGGCTACAATTGTCTCTTTTCGGATAAGGGTGTGGAAGTCTTTAGAAGGGAGGATTCCTCTATTGTCTTTATGGGTCAATTAAAGAGCAAGCTTTACTTAGTTGATTTCAACAAAAGTAAAGCTAAGCTTGAGACTTGTTTAGTGGCAAAATCTAGCATGGGTTGGTTTTGGCATCGCTGACTAGCCCATGTTGGGATGAGAAACTTGGCCAAACTTCTAAAAGATGAACACATTCTTGGACCAACAAATGTTCACTTTGAGAAAGATAGGATTTGTAACGCTTGTCAAGCCAGAAAGCAAGTTGGAGCACCTCACCCGCCAAAGAGCATCACGACCACCAAGCAAACATTGGAGCTAATACATATGGATCTCTTTGGACCGGTCGCCTACCTAAGTATCGGAGGTAACAAATATGGTCTTGTTATTATTGACGACTATTCCCGTTTCACTTAGGTATTTTTCTTGCATGACAAGTGCCAAGTTCAAGAGAAGGTGAAGATATTTGTTAGAAGAGCTCAAAAGGAGTTCGGTCTTCCCATCAAGAAAGTGAGAAGCGACAATGGAACCGAATTCAAGAATACTCTAGTTGAGGAGTTTCTTGATGAAGAAGGCATCAAGCATGAGATTTCAACTCCATACACTCCTCAACAAAATGGTGTAGTAGAGAGGAAGAACCGTACACTCATTGACATGGCAAGGACAATGCTAGATGAGTACAAGACACCAGACATCTTTTGGTGTGACGCCGTCAACACCGCTTGCCATGCCATCAACCGCCTCTACCTACACAAGAAGTTGAAGAAAACTTCATATGAGCTTCTAACCAGTAACAAGCCTAAGGTGTCTTACTTTAGAGTGTTTGGGTGCAAGTGTTTCATACTTAACAAGAAACCCAAAATCTCTAAGTTTGCATCTAAAGTTGATGAATGTTTTCTTCTTGGTTATGGATCAAATGAGCATGCCTACCGTGTCTTCAACAAAACCTCCAGGAGACTTGAGGTTGCGGTAGATGTGACATTTGATGAATCTAACGGCTCTCAAGTAGAGCAAGTTGATTCAAGTGTTGTAGAAAAGGAGGATCCACCATGTGAAGCAATCAAGCAATTGGCTATTGGTGATATTAGACCACAAGAAGATGAAGTCACTAAAGTGGTGGTTCCTCAAGTTGCTGCTACACCAATTTCCATTGACGTACGAGATGCTACACTGTAGCAAACACCTGCTGTAACTCCAGAGCGCGGCAGTGCCGCACTTGAGGGCGGTAGTGCCGCACCTACACAGTCAGCAGCAGTTGATTCGACTCCAGCTCATGGACAAAACCTACAACCCATATTTGAGCAAGATGATGATGAAGATCCAAAAGATGAACAAGATGCCATTGAGCATCCAAGGCTAAGGCAAACAATACAACGGGATCAACCTGTAGATAACATCCTTGGGAGTCTTCGAAAAGGGGTAATAACTCATTCACATTTAGCAAACTTTTGTCAATATTACTCGTTTGTTTCCTCTTTGGAGCCTCTTAAGGTAGAACAAGCACTTTGAGACCCGAATTGGGTGATGGCCATGCAAGAAGAGATCAATAACTTCGAAAGAAACCAAGTGTGGACTTTGGTGGAATGACCCAATACCAATTGAAAGGGGCCATGACGCCTAAGAGGGGGGTGAATTATGCAACTTAAAACTCTAACTATAAACTATAGCCTCTTTTTCTATCCTTAGCAAAAACCTATGCAAAAGATAAGCTATCTAAATGTGCAACCATGGTTTTGCTAGTGTGTTGCAATCTCTACCGTAAAAAGGAGTTATGCAACTGAGGTTCCAAACCTATCAACTAGCCTATCACTAAGCTAGGAAAGTAAAGCACAAACCAAGATTGCAATGTAAATGTGGAAGCTAAAGAGTAAGGTAGAGATATGCAAACTCCCGTCGACGGCTCTGGTATTTTTACCGAGGTATCGAGAAGCGTGCCAGCTTTCCCCTAGTCCTTGTTGGAGCCCCTCGCAAGGGCCAAGCTCTCGGTCGGGTAACTCCGTGGATAGCCCCAGGCCTTCCCCACGCGCAAGTGGGTCTCCGGTATGCCTTCCGGCAAGCCTCTCCCGGGCCGCTCCCCATCGTCTTCACTATCAAGCTTCTGGCCAAACCGCCACGGGCCTTGTTCCCCTCGGTACACGGTGGCGGCCACACCACAAACGCGGTTGGTGTGATATCGCAAGACTACAAGCCCCTCTGATATACAACAATGGTGCGCGCAAGCACCGAGTGATAAGAGGTGTGCAAACCTCACTAAACACTAGGCCTAAACCTAGAGCAAACGCATAAGCGGTGGTCTAATCAACCTAAGCACTTCACAAAGCACCTACGCTAATCACCTAATGAATCACTAAGCACTATGCAAGTGGAGATCACTAAAATGTTGTATCAACACCCTTGATATGTTTCTTCACTTCTCCACATCTCAAATGACCGGTTGGGGGTCTATTTATAAGCCCCATAGAGAAAGTAGCCATTGGGGGCGAAATCCAGCTTTCTGTTACTGACCGGACACTGCTGTCGTCCTAACCGGACGCGTCCGGTCGTCCCGACCATTGAGCCTGCGCGTAGAGATTGGATGCACTGCTGAGTCCGATCATCATCGATCGGATGCGTCCGATCGCATTTGCGTCACTTTGGAACCTCTCTGGACATGATCGGACGCTGCACTTTGTGTGTCCGGTCATCTAGTGCCGCTGCGTCCGGTCATCACTGAGTTGTTGCCGTGACGATGAACAGTGAAGTCCGTGCGTCCGGTCACTGCCTCGCTCAGCGTTCGGTCACTACTGCTAACGCCTGTTGTTGCCGAGCAACTGATCGGACACGTCCGGTCCTTATAGGGCCACGTCCAGTCACCTCTGCCGAGCTCGTTTCTTCACGATCTTGCGTTTGGCTTGGTTCCTATCTTCGTGCTTGGACTTTGCTTGATATCTTGGGTCTTCTCTTGTGCTTCTTGGGTCTTGCTTATGGTGTTGATCGTGGGATCATCATGTCGCCTTCGTCCAAGTCACGTCTTGCGCCCTATTGAACTACAAAACAATTACTTGTAAATTCATTAGTCCAATTTGGTTGTGTTGATCATCAAACACCAAAATCCAAAGTAAATGGGCCTAGGGTCCATTTTCCTTACACTAATGTCATTGGTACCAAGTGGGTCTTCCGCAACAAGCAAGATGAGAATGGAGTGGTGACAAGGAATAAGGCAAGGTTGGTTGCTCAAGGTTTCACTCAAGTAGAGGGCTTGGACTTGAAGCAATTCGAATGCTTCTAGCCTATGCCACTCATCACAACTTCAAGCTATATCAAATGGATGTGAAGGGTGCATTTCTCAACGGCCCTATTTAAGAACTTGTCTATGTTGAGCAACCACCGAGCTTTGAAGATCATATGTTCCCCAACCGTGTCTACAAACTCCAAAAGGTGCTCTATGGGCTTAAGCAAGCACCAAGAGCATGGTATGAATGCCTTAAGTAATTCTTGCTTAAACAAGGCTTTGAAATAGGTAAAGTTGACCCTACCCTTTTCACTCACAAAGTTGGTAAAGATATCTTAGTGTGCTAAATATATGTCGATGACATAATATTTGGTAGTGCTAATCATACTTTTTATGAGGAATTTAGTAGGATCATGACGAAGAAATTTGAGATGTCCATGATGGGTGAGTTGAAGTTCTTTCTTAGATTTCAAATCAAGCAAGTGAATGATGGAACTTTTATTAGTCAAACGAAGTACACCCATGATATGCTCAAGAAGTTTGACATGGTGAATGCCAAGCCTATCAAAACTTCCATGCCAACCAATGGACATCTTGATCTCAACATTGAAGGGAAAGCCGTGGATACCAAGGTATGTCGTTTCATGATCGGCTCTCTACTTTATTTGTGCGCATCTAGGCACGATATTATGCTTAGTGTGTGCATGTGTGCTAGATTTCAAGCTAACCCAAAAGAGTGTCACTTGGTAGCCGTTAAGAAGATCCTAAGATATTTAGTACACACTCCTAACCTTGGTTTGTGGTATCCTAGGGGCTCTAAGTTTGATGTACTTGGGTATTCAAATTCTGGTTACGCCGGTTACAAAGTAGATTGAAAAAGCACTTCGAAGACATGTCAATTCCTAAGATGATCCCTAGTGTCTTGGAGTTCTAAAAAGCAAAATTGTGTAGCCCTTTCCACTGTCGAGGCCGAGTATGTTGCGGCCGGTGTATGTTGTGCCCAACTACTTTGGATGAGGCAAACTCTTCGTGATTTCGGATGTCATTTTACCAAAATCCCATTATTATGTGACGATGAGAGTGCCATTAAGCTTGCAAACAATCCCGTATGCCACTCTAGAACCAAGCATATAGACATCCATCATTATTTCTTGAGCGACCACGAAACCAAAGGAGATATCGAAATTCGCCATGTGAGCACCGAAAAGCAACTAGCCGATATCTTCACAAAGCCCCTCGAGAAGTCAAGGTTTTGTGCTTTGCGTAGTGAGCTAAATATACTTGATTCTCGTAACGTGGTTTGAATTTTAGCATGCCTCTGTTTGATAAACTAGTATATAGACAACTTATGTATCATGATTAAGGTCTGTATTAATTGTTTGTTTCTAGTCATGGTATATAGGTGATATGTGTCCATATCTTATACAGAGAGAGTCATATAGATTATAGCTAACTCCCATTGTTTTGGGGAGTGCGACAGTGCCGCTCTGCGATAGTGTCGGGCTAGGCATGTGGCAGTGCCACCCTTTGAATCTCATTTGAGATTCGCCCCAAACGGTTTTACTGCGGGGCCCATTTATTCTTCCTCTTATCCTCTCATATTCTCATTTGAGAATATGGAGCACGGAGATAATGACCGAAGGGGAAAAGAAATATGAATGAGCAAAGAGACAAGGATCCACCTCGCCATGGTCGAGGGAGGTCAACAGCAGCAGGCAGTAGTGCAGCTCTAAGGGAACTTGGTGACAGGAGGAGGTGCGAGCAATACATTGAAGATGAGGAGAGGCTAGAGATGATAGGTCATACCACTGATGCCATTCCTGACACCCCACAGCATCTCTCTGAGTTTGATGGCAGATACATAAGAGATTTTGAGGGTGAGATCATCATGAGACCTCCAGATGACTCCTGCCAGCATGCAGTTGTCAACTATTCCAAGAGTTGGAAGATGGTGGAAGTGGCAAGGGGGATCAATCCCTATGCAGTACGCAAGGATTTGGGCATTGATTATAGATTCTAGAATGAATTTCATTCCAACTTTTATGCCGCAACCATTCTTGCATCCAAGAAAATCAAGATCATCAAGATGCAGTACATTTATTGGGATAAGATGCAGGAGAAGGAGGAGCCTGAGTTTGACAAGGTAATCAAAATTTATGATAGGTTCTAGCTTTCAGACATCATGGGTTTCCAGTATAACTGGAATAAGGAGGTCCTTGCATAGTTTCATGCCACATACTTCTATGACCAGAGCTCTGATGAGATTCACTAGATGACTGATGGTTGGCACTATCGAGTCGACTTTGTCACTTTTAGTCGGATTCTTGGCTTTGGGGAGGAGCACAGAGGTTACACTTACATTCATGATGAGCCTCGAGCTGAGATCCGTGACATCAGTTACATGTGGAGAGATAGAAGGATTGCAGATAGCAAGAGGAGTGGTCTACATAGCTTCTATTACATCCTCAACAACCTCATCAGGAACACCATCAACCCAAAGGATAGAGCATCCTTAGATATTAATGGCTATGTGAGAAATATGTTGGCTAGATTTGCTCCAGGTGGAGACAGGTTCAATGTCCCTAGATTCATGTGGACTGAGTTGAGATTTGTAGTAGAGGATGGAGGAGGGGGCTGCCCTATGCCTCTTACCTCAAGTTCATGATTGAGAGGGTCACTGGATTTTATTTTCCAAAGGATGGGATGCACACCGTCTACAAAATTGAGAAGACCCAACCAGCTACAGCTACTCAGGGAGCAGGGAGCTCTCATGCTCATGTAGACATCCTTGAATCTTTCCGCTCTAGGTCTCGTCGAGAAGGCAAGATGAAGAAGTTTGGCAAGTGGTTGAAGGCAATCTTCGGCAAATACACCTATGCAGCTGACAGAGCGTATGAGACACAGCTTGAGCAGCGTCATCAGCGTGGACAGGACCTTCCACAACTTCCTCCTATTCCACCTCCTCCACAGTATGACCTTCCGAGTCTCTCCGACACAGATTCAGATGATAAGGAGGAGGAGCAGGGACGAGCAACAGATTGGGATGAGACCCTGGAGGGATACCGTCAAAGACAGGAGCCGAGGCGTTCCACTGGCTACACCACCACTACTCACCGTCAGGGCCGTGCATGTATTGACTCCGACGATGATGATGGTGATGGTGGTGCCGGGACTGCTGCAGGAGGTGCTAGGGCTACAGGAGGTGATGATATTGATTGGACAAACATCCAGGGAGATGATGAGTAGGTGTTGATCTTTCTTCTTTTCTTCTATTTTTGGTGCTTTATGCCAAAGGGGGGGGATTAGAGGGGTCAATAACTTTTTCGACGCCATAGAGGTTGCTGTGTTCGTATCTGTTTAGAATAGTCTTCGTTAGGTGAGAGTTTGAGAGTCTATTAGAAACTCTATTTATGTAATAATGCTACTTAAGTACTTTATATATGGTTGGGATATGGACAAATATTAATCTATGATGTCGCTTGTGATACATTTGTGCTAGAATGTATATCTTTATATGTATCACATGATGTGTGGTGTCTGTTCTGATCTGTGCTGTAACAGCAAGTGCGAAAGTGCCGCACCCAGCTACAACAGCAAACCATGTTGTGCATAAACTGTCATTTGCATCATGTTTTACATACTTGACACAGTATGCAGCACCCCACAGGAGCATGGATGTAGGGGAGCCCTATCACTTTCACTAAAATGTGAATCTTGGCTTTTTATACCAATTTGAGAATTCAATTCTCTATTCACATACTTAGAGGGAGGCTCTACACCCATGGCTCGAAAAGTCTCAGTATTTATTTCATATCTTTTGTAGGCTCTAATTGGGTTGTCATCAATCACCAAAAAGGGGAAGATTGAAAGTGCAATCAAGCCTTAATTGTGGGTTTTGGTGATAATGACCACGCAATTGGAGAACTAATGAAATTTATTGAGATGACAAGCAGGGAATTTTATATTCGAGGATGCTATACGAAACGGAGGAGCCCTCAATTGCAAATATAGATGGCTTCAAACTCAAAAGAGGTTTAAGATTCTTTTATATCTTGAATTTGAGTATAGGAAGAGCCGTATTATAAAGGGGGACACGATGCTTAAGCTAATATGTGCTACCAAGTGCTCAAACAACCACAAGCATCCTCAGATTCATAGCCAAGACAGTCTACACTTCACTATTACCCTTGCTGTCTTGCGTGGTGTGGCACTATCGCACTTAAAGAGAGGCACTGACGCACTTGAGTCGCGGCACAAGGAAGTTAGCGCTTCCCCAGATGGCTCGAGACGTGTTAAACGGTCTCGCCCAACCCCTTGGGTGCGGGATCCGCATCGACCGACCCTAAGGTCGCGGGATCCATCTCGCCCAACCCCTTGGTGCGGGCTATGTCTCGCTCGACCCCAAAGTCGCGGGCTCCATCTCGCCCGACCTCTAGGCCACGGGCTCCGTCTCGCCCGACCTCGAGGCCGCTGGCTTCGTCTCGTCCGACCCCTTGAGTGTGGTGACCGTTGAGGGCTAGGGGTATATATACCTTTCCCTTTTCTCCCCAACGGCAATCTACGATTTAAGTGGCCGTTGGGGGATGGTGGGTATATATATACCTTTCCCCTTCCTTCCCAATGGTCACCTGGCTCTTCTTCCTCACTTGAGCACGTTCAAAGCAGAGCAGGAGCTCTCTCTCTCTCTCCTTCCATTGTTGACCTCAAGCCCTCAAGCAAATCCATTGATTTCCCCATTAATCCTTGAGGAAAAGGGGTCCCAAACTCGATTAGAGAGCAGTTCCACTGATTTCACAACTCTAAAGAGCACTTGGTTCATGTTTTGGCCGACGGTTGTGTTTGTTACTCTTAGAGCTTGGCTCCTAGCCGGCTAGAGCGTCGCCCGTGGAGCTTACCAACTTGTGTGGTAGCCCCAGGAGGTTTGTAACCATCTCTTGATTCTTGAAGCTAGTAAACTCACCTCTCATCTCAAGAGTTAAGTCTCTTGACTTGAAAACGAGGAAGGGCTAGAAAGCTCTAAGCCTTAGTGGCTAACCTCAACAACGTGGAGGTAGGCAAGCATTGGTGGTGAACCAAACCACGGGATAAATCATTGTGTCACTTGTGCTTGATTTACATTACTGGCATGACATATTGTGGTTGAGGTGATTTCTAAGTTTTTTTAGTCGATCTACTCGTGTGTGATGTTTCTACCACTTCTAGCTCGTGATCTGTGATTGTCATACCTGCAGTAAGCCAGGAAATTTCTCCGATCTAAGTTTTCGTTCACGAATTTTGAACTGACTCAAAGTTGTCTGCAGAGCAGTGCCGCTGTTCTGGTCCGGCAGTGCCGCAGTTCGGCAATGTCGCCCTCTAGAGCGGCAGTGCCGAAGGGTGAATTTGATAAAAGTTTGAGTGTTTGTTTTGACAGGCCTATTCACCCCCCTCTAGGCCAACCAGAGATCCTACAGCGTCGCGTATCACTTGAAAAATAAATTCGTTGAATCTAAGAAAAAATCTAGAAAAATACATGTACCAACTTAAGAACTTAAACCCTGATTAAAAAATGTAAGCTGTATATAAAGGGTTCATTAGAGGCTAAGCTAACATAAGCGTCGTGCGATCACGGGTTTGTTAGACGAGTTTTTTAGAATTTGTTTGCCATAGCCGAGAGCATACTACAAATCAACAATTTTAAGAGAATAATGTTCATCTTACTTGTGTTTGCTGCGTTCCACACCACTTCCAAGTGCTACAATAAATGCATATAGTACTTCAAGCATTACTGTATTGCGAAACTTGAATAGGGAAAAAGGTCAGAAGTACTTGTTTGAAGGAGACTACAAATAATTATGAAATCCAGAGACCATTTACTCCACCCCCAGATTGCAAATAGGAGTGTAATACATACTCAAGGAATTAATCAATGTTGATTTCATGACACACATGTAATGCCTACAGGCGGATTAAAGGCCTGTTTAGATCCCTTCCAGTTTGGAAAATGGACACTGTAACACTTTCGTTTGTATTTGGCAAAAATTGTCCAATTATGGACTATTTAGGCTTAAAAGATTCGTCTCGCCAATTACGGGCAAACTGTGCAATTAGTTATTCTTTTTACCTACGTTTAATGCTCCATGCATGTGCCGCAAGATTCGATGTGACGGGGAATCTTGGAAAATTTTGGATTTTGGGTGGGATCTAAACAGGGCCTAAATCACACAAGAAAACGATATTTCAACATTTCAATACTTTATGAAGCACACAAAGTTTCTGTATATATATAAAATAAAGTCACACACTTGCATACATCGTATATAAGCAGTGATCTCTCTTGATACAAGGTAATTCAAAAACCCATCACCCAATCAAGAAAAGCAGTATATATAGAGGAGTACGGCGGTAGACACTACGTAAAACCCTAGATATCTACCACACGACGTCTCACACGAACTAACCTTAGCTGACATCGTCGTCTTCCTCTCGCTTTTGCACCGCCAGAGGTAGCATCCATCCAACGCCAACATCACAGTCACACTACGGACAACTCGACCGACCATGGCTCGAGCGTCACATCTTTTCTTCCATTATTTTTCTACCTTTAGCACGCATTTAATTTTCCCAACCAAAGAAATAATATTGGCGGGGAAATATTATGGAATACCAAACACGGCAGTCCTCCTGCTGTCCTACAGACGGAGGAGGCCGCGGATGCCGTCGGCGGTGGCGGCCTCCACGTTGCTGAACGGCGCGGCCGGCGCCACCAATCTGGTGTCCCTGGCAGGGGACGCTTTCACGACGAGGGAGAAGCTGGGCAGCGGCAGGCTGCTTGGCGGCGGCGCCAGCATGTGCAGCAGGTCCTGAACGAAGTTCCTGGCCACCTCCTGCTCGAGGTCGTCCAGTGCCTCCGTCACCACTGGCGCGGGCGGCAGAGGCGTCGCCCGCTCCAGCGGCTTCTTCTTCTGCTGTGCGGACCTCTCCATCGTCGGCGGCGGCGGCCTTGCCGGCCTCCTCCTCCTGTCCCTCTGGCGCGGCGGCGCAGGGGCTGCTGCTGAAACTGTGGTGGTTGCCGCCGCTGCCCTGCCGGCGGCGCGTGGCGCCGGCGGTGGTGGGGGTGGAGCTGCTGGTAGGCCGGGGAAAGTGGCGTACTTGGTGGCGATGGGTGGGAGCGGCAGGAGCGGCGGTTGGTTGGACGGCAAGAGAGGAAGAGATGGCGACGAGTATATCATCGGAGTCGGAGACCTCGCGTATGGAAGCGCGGGAGCGGAGGTCCAAGCGCCACCTTTCTGCAGGTGATTGTATGGCTGCCACGTCGGGAAGGAGCTGTAGGAGCCGCCGCCCGGCACCACCGGCCTCGCGCCAGCTGGCCCCCGCCGGCTGCGACCAAGGAACCTCTTCGGGAACTCAAGGCTTCTGCTAGATGATCGATCCAGGAGAACGTTTTCCATCTTGTTTTTGTTGATCTATAGGACAAAAGCTTGTTAGGTAGTCTTCGCGCTATTTTGCTCAAAAGACTGGTTTTCGATACTGATTGCGGAATGGAAAAGGAAGTATAAAAGGAGAATTCAGATGGTTAAGGTTGAGAGAACTTGTATTAGTTTGAGTGAAATAATTTGCAGGAGAAGAGAGCTAGCAAAATCCTTGGGGAAGAGAAAACAGCAAGGATGCTAGGATCGGTGGAAGGCGAGTTTAGATCGAAGAAGAAAGAAAAACAAAAAAAAGGAAGAACGAAGGAAAACCAAAGAGGAAGAACGAAGCTAGATGTTATCTTCCTCCTGCTATCTAGTGTAGAGAGCGAGGGGATGGCCTTATCTTCCACCTCCGGGCTACAGCTCGGTGGCATGCAATGCTCCTCTTTATAACAAGAGGAGAAGGTCGAGAGGTGGGTTAGGTGTCACACCGTCTAACGTTTGGGGGAAAATGTATGGGAGGGGATTTGACAATTGACCACAAACTACCGCGCCCTAGCTCGGTTCCTTCTCTACCACTAATGGCAGATTTGCACGTGTCGATTATCTCCTAGGGTAATTTAAACATAACTTTTGGTGTGATGCCCCTTGAGAGAATGGTATTTTGTTCTTTGCCAGTTGTGAGTATTGTTCTCAAGAATACTAGCTACCACAGCCTACCACTCAGGGGAAAAGATAACCAAGTATAATGCTTCTCTTTCCTTTTTGAGGAAGCAAGTATACTCTCAAATTACAAGCAATTAAGTAATGTTTCAAGTTGTCTTTAAGTCAACTATTCTAAATTTTGGTTACAATTTCATTTTATCTTAAGTTTGGAGTGTTTGAAAATGATTTGAGTATCTCAAAATGCATTTTCGTAGCAGTATAATTTTTGCCATATTTTCAAATATTGCAACAAAAATTACTAATCAAAATTGTATTTCAAATACTTCATGCATAACTTTTTTCACTTATCTATATTTCAGGTGTTTTATTTTTTGTTGTTGTCTAGACAATTTTGTCATTGTTTGACTGTAGAAAAAAATGTTAATTGTCTCTTCTAAGTTGTTTCAGATTATCACAAAAATTGAAGCACCTTAAATATAGCAACTCTCTAGCCTTTTTTTTAGAAAAATGCATTACTTATATGTAATTCATTTTAACTCTAGTAATTTAAACCTTTTGATTTGTAAGTAACCGTATATCTCAATGATTTGAGCTTCCTCATAACTTCTGATGATTGTAAAGCAAGTATGTTTTATAGGAAAGCATAAATGGCCACATGGTCAATGCTTATGGCCTAGACCTTATTTTCATCGATTACTTCATCCATAAAAGAATACGGTTCTAACATAATACCTAGTCAAAAAATATCTTCAGTTGGACCAAATTTATACAATAAGGTATTGATATTTATGATATCAAATACGTACCATTGGAATCATTATGGAATATCATATAACTAGCTCCAACCAAAGCACGTCAAGGCGATCCAGGAATTGTTCCGCGTTGAGCAAGAACATGCTGACTCTGGCAAACAGGCACATGGAGAGGTCGGTGTGTGATATACTGCACCCGTGCCGAGACACTGAGTTGTTTAGTTTTGCGAGTAATTCCGTTTTGTTCCAGCGCTAGGTAAGCGTGTGGTGTAGCCCAAGCTCCGTAACTTCAGCAATGAATTCTTTGGCTTGCATAGTGTAATTTCAAACTCTTTCTACCTAAATACAAAACGCGTAACTCTCTATATGTTTTCGAAAAAGATATTATTTTTCATATATAATGTACCTAAATATTGATATCTTTTTATAAATTTGGTTAAACTTCTAAAGTGTTTAACTAATGAGAGAACTAGAGTTACATCTTTCCCGGATGGAGGTAATACCTCAGGATGTGGGTTAACGTTGTAGCAGGTTAACAACTAACAATCGCCACCAGTATTCTTTGAGAAATGGGAGTATGGAATAAATTAATAATTCAAGTGGGGTGGTTCTGCAAAACAAAAATGCCGACAGGCACCGCACAGTTTAGAGGCCATGCCAGCCGCAGACTTGGAGAGGGAAAAAAACAGCATGGTGTAATAACATCGATGTTTCACAAAACCTGGAGTATTTCTATGACAGTGGGCCTCGACGAAGACGGCGGTCCCACAGGGCAGTGAGCACGGCACATGCAGCGCCACAAAGATCTCACGGCCCGATTAGGTTTCCACTGTAGTGCGAATCTGGAGGACAGGGACCGACTGCGCGTAGGCCGGCAACCGCCAAACCGACGCCAGCCGCCGGATGGGGATTCTGGCAGGTGCCGCTGGGCCGCATCGGGCCGTCCGTCGGTTTCGGCGCTTTGAACGCCGTGCGGGGACACGCGGAAAGCGACGCCGCCTTGCTTTCCTCCGGCCTTTTTGCCGGGTCCACCGGCCGGCGCCTGGCGCAACACGCGGGGTTTTTGCTCTGCTAGGCTTTTTCAAAGACTCGCGTCAAGGAAGTGCCTGGCCACTTCCTCTGAACGAAGGCTGTAGCACGTCACCGCCAAAACCAATGCAAAGCGCTGGATTTCGTGATGATCAGATGCACGAATGGTGAGCGAAGTTGAGCTGCTACGTGCTGTTTGACAGTTTGAGGTACACGCTGTGGATACAAGCTAAGGGCTCTTTGGGCCTGTTTGTTCCATGGGACTATAGTCTCCCCATCTTAGTCATATTTAGTTTCTAAATTGTTAAACAGGAACTAAAAGAGAGACAAAAGTGGGTTAGTCCTGTAGTCCCTTGAGAGATGGGTTTTTGGGATTACTGGCCCAACTAGACAGCCTATTCCTTTCAATTATTGCCGGTCCTCACCCTTCGTGCAGCATTAAGAAGGATATTTTGGTCATTGTCCAGCAGCTTTACGGTCTTTAGTCCCTTGAAACAAACAGGGTTGGGACTAAAGTTTAGTCCTTATTTTAGTCTTCAGCAACTGAACTAAAGAACCAAACAAACCCTTTGGATTGGAGGATTCTGGGAGGAAAAACATAGGATTCAGGTTCCTACGGTAGAAAGTATTGTTCATCCCTTGGAAAAGTGGAGAAAATTTTCCTACGGCGCTGATTTCACGAGAAACCTATGAGAAGAAAACATCTAGTCCGACATCTTTGTTTCTCTTCCTGTCGCATAGGATCGAGGCAAATTGAGCTCTAACATACTATGCAAAGGCATCATCGGAACCAGATCACGTGGAGCAGGTGCTTCAGGCGTTGTTCGTTGAAGTCGGCCACTCGTAGCCAAATCTCGGCGGCGCATCGCACGTCCGTCCTCCGGCGGCAGCGAAGGCGACGGCGAGGAGCTACGAGAGTGCTCGAGTCCGTCCTTGTTCACCCCACGTGACCCACAGCGCTCCAACTTCTCAACCGTGCATGCTAGCTCAAATATCAATCATCCACCATCCAATATAGAAGATACAAATCAAGGGCCAATTACAAGAAGCCGCACCAAGAAACTACGAGAGCATGTGAATTCATTCCTAACTGATTTTAATTTCAATATTTCTGAGAATGTTATACTACATAAATGTTCTATCTTGATGTTACTTAGGTGCACACATGAAGAGGTGGAGGATACATGGCCTAAGGATACCACTGTGACAGAGAAGGACGATCGGAACCAAGGTTTTCATTATCTGGTCCAGTCTGATAAAAACCGACCCGAGTGATAAACACATACCAAGATTTTCTCATCATCTGTTCCAGTCTGATAAAAACAGACCAATCCGATTAAAACAGACGAGTCTTTCCAGAACAGAATGATGGTATAACTTCCCGTGCAAAACTGTACCATTCTATAACATTTCGTGATGCATACTGTACATGGATGGAAAGCTTATTGAGTCTACTTTCACACCCAACAAACGGTTAATATTTTGGACTTTCCATTACAGAGTTACAACTCTATTAGTGGAGACTGCTCAGGAGACCAACAGCTGCGCGAAGACTCATGGAAAACTATTTCGTGGAAGCCTTTTCACATACTCTATCTTTTCTTTTTCATCTCATGTTCATACCTTCTAGGAGGGTTGTTTCTAGTATAAATATCCCTGTGCTTCTAAGCAAGCGGAGACTTTTGATAATCAGAATACAAACCCTTTGTTCAGTTGTGTGCTAACAAAACCAGAGAGAGATCTCTACCCCTTTGCTCTTGTGTTTTTCTTCACGGAGATTACAGAAGCGACCACGTCATCGGCACCCAATCGGTGCTCCTGGTCCATTGATTCTAGGTTGCGTAGGTTGGTTTCTTTGAGAGTGTGGTTGGACGAATCTTTGGTTCAGGCTGCCGTATAGAGACACTAGTTGGCTCTTTATGTGCGTGTCGTCAGGTTGCACTAGTTATCACTGCTTGCAACAAGTTATCGGTTGTTCATCGGCTAGTTATCAAGATCAAGATCCGACGTCGTGAAGATCGGGGCCTCCACCACGGGATGAGCGGCGTTCATCTGCGGGAGCAGGACTAGCGGCAAGCGAGGAGAGAGAGACGAGATATACATGCTGCTAGAAAGGAGACGGATAATATAACGGTTGGCTTAGAGCTTTTTTATATATAAATATAAATATAAATATTGTTCTCTATTTTCCCATGAAAAATAACGTTGTTCTTAGGAGATAATCGTGGTCATTTCTCTAATGAACTAAAGCACTGTTGTTTCCTATACTTTCTAATAGGGTTCATCCAAACACCCCATTACACAAGATTCCTATGTTTCTAAATCCTCCGTTTTCTTCTTGAGTATTCGTGTGTTTTTCTTATTCCTACGTTTCTCCATTCATGTGTTCCAAAGGGGGCCTAAGACGGCGAAGAATCTGATTGATGGTGCGGCTGAATCGAGCGAGTAATCTAGGGAGTTTAAACAGCAACATTTGCAGTGCTATATTGCTTGATCAATAATATATATGGATCATGAGGCAGATCGAATCGAAATACTTTGATTTATATCTGTATATCAGTATATGATTAAAGTTTCCGGTGTGAATATAATACTGTAGATCATAACTCACTCGCTCTTTACGGTGGAACAGGTATAATGGGTTGCAATATTCAATTTTGTATGGGTGCTCACATTTTCCATGATTTATTTTATTTTAAGAATAAATCACACTATTCTTTCAGTAGAAAATAACATCATGTTTCCAACTTTGACTATATTGTTCTATGTTTAGGGTTGATCAGCAGATTTAGCATAAAATTAAAGTTACATTTAATGGGGCTCTGATAATCTACACTATTGCCCACACTGTCGTCCATATTGTAGCAATTTACTAATATAATTCCCCTTTTCCCCGTAAAATATAGAACTTTGATCAACATTTTTCTTTTCTTGCGTTGTACTCCCTCCGTTCTAAATTGAGTCATTTTGGCTTTATTTCAAGTTACATATATAGATTTGACTCTGTATCTACACATAGAGTATATGTTGGTATATCGCAAAAACTATGTAACTAGAAAAGACAAAACACCTTACAATTTGAAACAGAACAAATAACGGTGTTTATAAAAAAAATAGAGAAAATGTTTTACATATTTGAGAGAAAAAATAGAGAAAATGCAATTAGAGAAAAAAAAATTGTAAAAATGTATATGTCTAAAGAAGATATCACGGGTTAATAAGCTACGCAAACTCATACCGTGGAATGCTTGGAAAGAGTGAAAATGTGCGTTGCATCTTGCAAAACAGAAGCTTAGAGCATCTTCAAGAGCCTCTTTAAATATCACTCTCTAATCATCATTTGGAGAGTCATTTGTATAAAACCCGCTTTATATATCTTTTCACTATCTAACAGTTTTTCTATATCTCGTGCGCAATCTAGAGAACCATTCTCGTCTTCTATTTATGGCTACCAAAAATCTAGAATAGAAGATGGCTATATTTAGACAACAATTTAGAAAAGCTGTTGGAGGATAGTTTTTTACCAAAATCTCTACTCCTAGCATTTAAGAAGGAAATAGAGAGTCCCTTGGAGATGCTCTTGATAGCCGCCATACAAGTTGCGGAGCAAAGGCGGAGAGCTACTCCTGCGCCTAGGCCCAACGCACGCAACTCGCTCGCCCATGCCCACACATGCGCGGGGACCACTCCAAACTCGCTCCGTTTCTCAGTGCTCGCATGCACGTAGCAAAGCAAACACAAGCAAGCGATAAGAGGTGACCCACGGCGCACTAGACTAGCAAAGAATTCATGACTAGCCAGCTGTCGATACCACACCAACCACCGCCACCATTGCAACATGTGCTCTCCCGAGATCTATTTGTGAAACATCCAAATGAAACACTTGCAACATACGCCTAAAACTGATGAAACACTTGAAACATGCATGTATAGCATAGCAATATCTGCAACACCAGATCTATTTTTCCAACATCCAGATAAAACATTTGCAACATACGTCTGAAATAGATGAAACACTTGAAACATGCGTGTATAGCCATTGCAACATGTGCAACACCAAGATTTACTTTTGAAACATTCAAATGAAATATTTGCAACATACGTCTGAAACACCTGGAACACTTAAAACCTAGCCTCGCAACATGTGTATTTTGTCATTACAACATATGCAACATTCCAGATCTACTTTTTGCAACATCCAAATAAAACACTTGAACCAAAGGTCTGAAACGTCTAAAGCACTTGAAACACAGCGTTCGCCGCGCGGCCACGACATATCTGGTGGTGAACTACAGTAGATCGGCGAGGACAGGGAGTGGATGGAGGCCGCCCTGGTGGAGGTGCTGGAGTGGCAACAGCGAGGCCCAGCCGAGCATGGCGCTGAGGAGGGCCGTTGCCCAGAGGGGCCCCACGAGGAGAGCCGTCTCCCAGGGCATCCCCGATGCCGTGGATTGCACTAGCACCCTCGCCACCACCGACAACATGTACCACATCAGAGCCCGCCAGCCGGGCTGCAATTAATGGGGTGGGGACGGACGCAGTAGTGTGTGTGTGGGTAGGGGAGGAGATGAGGCGCGCGGGCGCAGCGTAGGATGCAGCACAGCCCGGGAATGGGGAGCCAAGCATCGCGGGCGGGCGCGCGCGTTGTGGGAGGGAGTGAGCGGCATGGAAAGGCGGCAGCAGCAAGGCGGAGTGTGGGCGCGGCAGCGTTCGAAGATGGATGCGGTCACAGCGATGATTCGAGAGGAAAGTGAGCAGAGATTTTTTTTTGGCAATGCGAGCGACCGTGCGATTGATAGTGTTCGGCAGTTCGAGCGGATAAGGCCCACCAACGTGGGCATCCGGACGATCGGACGTCCTACCCACGGTATTATCGATTATATATATATATATATATATATATATATATATATATATATATATATATATATATATATATATATATATATATATATTATGGGGGTATATATGTGTATGAACGAGTGCAATAGTAATGAACGTTTGTGTTTATGTCTTTAGAGAAAGAAACCTCAGTATTTTTGTTTGTGCATTTGCCTCACCTTGCAACTAACTGAAGCCTACATAGGGAAGAGGAGTAGTAGGAGAATGAAAGTGTAGGTTAAAAAAACATGAATGGAGATACCTCGATCAATCGTAAAGATGTGAATGCTTAGTTTGCTTACTGGAGAGGGAAAAGTGTATGTATATAGAAGGGTCGATCTATTCTTTACCACTACTCAAGCCCAAGCATCCCTCTTACACCAGCTTGCTGAGTAGAATTCTTTAGAGAAAGTGATGCTGTGTGATGACCCTTTTGGGTGGCTGTTCCCCCAGGGGGAAGAGACGATCTACCGTGAGCATCGTGGAAACCACGTGGGCTCACGATAAGGTGAATATCTCTTCTTTTATTTGAGGATAGACGGTTGAAGATTTGTTAAGCACCGACCAAGTTGAAAAAAGAGAGCTTCCAATGAAATATTCCTGCAGAAAAGCAAATTAAAAACTATGGGACCGGTACGGTAAAACAAGCTACACTAATTAATTAAGACTATCATGTGCCGGTTTTTTTCAGTATCTTTGACGAATTTAACATGTAAAGCAAAACATCATAAACCCTCCCTCAAACTGTACAACTTGTGCTCTATCAATTTTGCTTACATATTTGGTAGGAATAAAGTGATTTTTGTTGCACACCCAATTTCCCTGCAATTTCTCAAGGTCAAGTAGAAAACATATTTGAGATTGTTTTTATAAGAATATATCTAGGGTGCTCTTATTTTTCTACCTAGATTTATTCTATGATTTAACAACATAGTACTTTCAATGATACTCCCTCTGTCCAAAAAGACCGTTGTTTTATGAATGAATCTGGACAATGCTATATGTTCCTTGATATGGAGATGTCTATGGTGATTTTGCCTATCTTGATATCTATTGCCTCATTCTCAGTCTTTCAGAGATGATCACAAGGTAGGATATGTGCGTGCGCGTTCATATAGGCGAGTGTATGTATACGAATGAGTGTCTACTGTGTTTCAAAAAAAATCTAATGCGACTATATGTGTAATCCTTTCTTTTACTTCACACATTGTTAGATGGATGCATATCCGATGGAAACCGGATAAGTGTTGGGAATTTCAAAGCTCATTCAGAAGTGTACTTTGAAGCCTCGATTTTTTATTAAAAAACTTGGCATGTATCTACAGCTGTGTGCCAAGTTTTAAAAAACTTTTAGCGATCGAAATACGTTTTATCTGGGTGTATTCCGCGAGTATACGAACTGCTAGAAATATTATATTTTGGATTAGAGTTGTACACAAGAAAAGCAAACTGTTGGGGTACAAATGTAGGTGTGCAGCTGCATCGGCTAGCTAGATCTTTTCTTGGTTTCTCCAAGTGGGCATATATAACACATGTGCAGGTCAAACAACCTCCATGGACGGCGCTCCTGAAAATAATCTCTTATGACCAAGTTGCCCGTTCTTTTCTGCTAATGACGAGATCAAAGAGGCTAGTCACCACCACTCTTCCATATAAACAACCTGGTCATCATTAGCAGCTCCTCCAGGCCTTTCCAAACATAGTTAATCTACTCGAATCATCTTGAACCATGCATAGCGGCAGCAACAGCAACCACCCCTATATAGAAATACTATTTCTCAGCTCCCATGGCGTGTGCTCTGGAATGTATGTATGTTAGCGCTGAACCCGTGAGATAGATCCATCAAAACTTTATTCTGAGCTAGGCGATGGATGGATCGAAGACAGGAGGGGCCCTTGGAATTTAGAACGATGAATTGAAGGTAGCTAGTTCCGACAGCTACGTCTAACTAATCTGGGGCAAACAAACGCCATTATATATATATATACACACACGTCATCATAACTTGCTCGCAAAACACACTTGCCACTATAAAATACAATCGGCATGTTCGCTGGTTGGTTTCTGAGCTGATAAGCTCGGTTGGTGCTGATTTGTTGTAAGAGAAAAATACTGTTAGCTGGCTGATAAGCTCTGGCGGAACAAAGCCACCAGGCTGTCTCCGTCTTGGATAGATCGAAGGTGGTTTAATTTGACACCAGAATGCGTCATTTATGATAAATATCGCCCGGCAGCCATGGTCGCACTTGGGCGCAGATGGCGATCCAGAGCCAGAAGTTTTTTCTACCGTACGCGACCTGCACCGGCACCGCCACTGAAAAAGGCAGTCGCACGGCCGCGTCAGCCAGCGGCGCCACCATTGCTTGGCTCCGTAGAAAGCTGTGGATTTGTCGGCTGATTTCTGCCAGGACGGGTGGACTGCTAGCTGCTCGCCTTTTCGCTCGCCATCCTGAATTCCTGAGCCTGAGGTGAGCGAGCAAGGAAAGGAACCGCATGTGCTCGGCATGCCGGCCGTGCCGTGCTGCTGCCTGCTGCTCTAGTCAGCGCGCAAGCGTATCTTTCTAGGCGTGCGTGCGATGTGATGGTAGTAGTAGGAGCCTAGGAGGAGTACAAGAAAAGGTGGGGTCTCGGCAGGAGCGAGTGCAGATATCAATGGCGGCAAATTAACAGGCCACGATCGTCTAGCCTGTCAATGTAAAAAAAATCTCATGGTTGTAACACGCACTGTACCATCCATGCTTTGACTTGAGAGGCCACGCCCATCAGTTGCACGACATGGCTTATACTGGCTACTCCTTCGGTCTTCCTCTACGCGCATCCATCACTTTGCATGTAAATTTCTTTAATTAATACTCCGTACTATTGCAGTCAACAATATAATGCAATTGTGACCTCTGAATTTCAACCTAATTTAGTCAGAACTCTCCAGCTAAAGTGTAGGAGGCGCGTCAGTCAGCTAACTCGCATTGGCCTCGTTCGGCTTGCTGAATCTTGGCTGAAACTGGCTAAAAAACACTGTTCTAGCTGAAATGTTGTGAGAGAAAAACACTGTTACTACTGAAAAAACAAACCGAACAAGTCGAACAGGGGTAAGCCGAACGGAGCCATTCGTGTCATCAATCCCATACAGGCGTTTACTATAGATACTACCAGCAGTACATAGTACACTAGAACATACTACTATACGCGTAATTATTATAGGATAACCCCGGGCAGGATAGCAGTGTTGGATCGGCCTTCTGCTGAGCGCCAACCATTGCATCACGTCCACAACATCTTGGTCAAGTTGCGCGATGAGCTACGTAACAAACAGCTCGCGCAGCGCAGCAGGTTCACAAATCACAAGCGAAAAGGACCTCGCGGACCGTGGCTGGCGGCAGCTTTTTTATGCCGGCCCCGCTGCCCACCGTTCCGGCCTCGGCTGCTGGTGGCTGTGGCGCCTCCTCCTCTGCTCGTGCCGCGCCGTCCGACGAAATAGTGCCACTGTCCTGTGCCCCTCCTCGCGAGCGGTCGGCAGATTTTAATTAGCAGCCTGCCGGGGGGCTCGTCACTTCATGGAAAATGCAGTTAGTTTAGCTAGGCCCAGGGGAATGTAACGAAGAAACTTGCTGCTAATGCTCACTGCTCAGCGAACTGAAAACGAAACCACACGTTCTACTCGTTGGTCATGGGCACGCACAGCAAACTTCTCTTTCGTACCTTGGCATCACGGCGACGGAGAGTCGAGGCGAGTCTGTGGTCTCCGTCGTACTCCTATGCCTGCAGCCTGCCAAGATGGACCTGCCAACGACGGCACGGAAACGCAGGCAGATACGCAGAGTTCGCGCCGACCAGCAGGGGACGGTTCGTTCGACGCACCAGCATTGACAATTCGGGAACGGGGAACCCAGGACAGGGCAAGGCCAGCTCGCAAAGGACGCGTAGTGGGCTGCATTTCAGCCCACGTACGATTGAGTCTCGTTGGTGCAGACAAAAGGCCGAAAGCAGCGCGGCTATGCGCACGAGGCTTTTGTGGGTGGGCCTTTCGAAGTTGGCCACCTGAGCGGCCCCGTTCGCTGGGCTGAATTTGGCTGAAAAACACTGTTCCGGCTAAATTATTGTGAGAGAAAAACATTGTTCTGTCTGAAAAAAGAAGCCGAACAAGCCGGCTTTTGTGACCAGCCGAACGGATGGTCTTGGGCCATATTTTATTCTGCCTTACGGGCTTCTCAAGGAATAGGCCTACGTGGCATGGCCTGACGCAAAAATATTCTGGAGTGGGGCTCTGATGAGTCTGAAGAAGAGCCATGTTTCATTGTTATGAGTGCTAGGAAAAGTAAGTCTTCCAAGAAGAAATACAAAAAGAAATCCAGAGTGAATAAGAACCAACCTTCTGTTGGTTCTGATGCCTCTGTGGGAGATGTGTCTAAGGTTAGTCCTAGATTCAATCCTAGGGACAGAAAAACTATTAAAAAGGTTATTAAATGATAGGCATCTTATGGAATTGTAGAGGGGTGTCTAAAAAGGGTCTTAGTTCCTATATTAAAGAACTAATTTGGGACCATAAACCTGATTTCATTGGATTACAGGAGACCATGAGGAAGTCTTACTCTGACAAATTTTTCAGAAAAATTTGATAATGCCAAAGAGTTCAGCTGGTACTGGACTCCTTCTAATGGCAAGTCTGGTGGAATGCTAAGTGGCATTAAAAATGATAGATTTGATGTTGAAAGTTTTGAGAATGGTGAATTTATGATTATTGCTAATGTGTTTGATAAAAACCTGAAGAAACAATGGTCTTTGGTTAATGTTTATGGACCTGCTCATAATGATCATAGGGATAGTTTCCTTGCTGAACTTGCCAACTTCTGCTTTAAGGCCAAATACCCTATTCTCATGGGGGGAGATTTTAATATCTTGAGGTTTAGCTCTGACAAGAATAAGAAATTTGTGGAGAACATTTTTTCTGATGTTTTTAACCATATCATCAATACTTATGAGCTTAGGGAGCTGCGGGGTAAATTCACTTGGAGTAATAATCGCAAGAATCCAACTCTTGAGAAGTTAGATAGAATTTTGATGTCCAGCTCTTGGGAAATGGAGTTTCCCCTCTGTAATTTGAGAAAAATTCCAAGGTACATGTCTGATCACAACCCTTTGATTGTGAGGACTGACCTTGATCAAAATATTGGTTCTAGGCCTTTTTGCTTTGAAACCTCTTGGTTACAGCATGCTGAGTTTTCTTTGAAGGTGAAAGAAATTTGGAACAGAAAGGTGTGTGCTAAGTCGGCCATTGATACCTGGTGTATCAAGATGGGCAGGGTCAAAAAATTTCTTAAGGGGTGGGGCCAAATCTTGAAGGGTCACACTAGAAAATATAAGTAGATCCTTAAAGAGGAATTGGAGAAATTGGAAAAACAAGAAGAGGAAGTGGTTCTTTCTGCTGAATTATTAGATAGAAAAACCTTTATTCAAACTGAATTGCTCAGGTTGCTGGAAGAAGAAGAAGCATACTGGCACAAGAGATCCAATAGCTTGTGGTTGTTGAAAGGTGATAATAACACAGCCTTTTTCCATAGAGTGGCAAATGGGAAAAAAGGAAGAACATCATTTTTTCTCTAAATAACAATGACCAAATCATTGAGGGGGATGCTGCCCTTGTGGAGCATGCCACTCAGTTTTATAAAGATCTCTTTGGTCCTTCTACCCCATCTGGAATTCATTTGGATCCAAACTGTTGGGATGAGTCTGAAAAGGTTAATGATCAGGAGAATGAGGAATTAGAAAAACCCTATACTGAAACTGAAATAAGAGAAGTAATTTTTTCTATGGAGAAAAACACTGCTCCTGGACCTGACCACTTTCCAATTGAGTTCTATCAGCACTACTGGGATTTCCTCAAGAATGACCTAGTGGCCCTATTCCAGGATTTTTACAATTTAAATCTGGATATTGGGCGTCTCAACTACGGTATTATTACCCTGTTACCTAAAGTAAAAGAGGCTAATAATATCAAGCAATACAGGCCCATTTGCCTTCTGAATGTTATCTACAAGATCTTTACTAAAGCTTTAATGCTAAGACTGGATAAAGTCATGAGTAGAATTATCAACAAAAGTCAATCTGGCTTTTTGAAAAATAGGAATATAATGGATGGGGTTATGCCCTTGCATGAAATTTTGCATGATACTAAAATCAGGAAAAAGGATGGCCTTGTTCTCAAGCTGGACTTTGAGAAGGCATATGACAAACTCAATTGGGAATTTCTTTTTGAGTGTCTCAAACAAAGAAGGTTTTGTCCCAAATGGTGTGAATGGGTGAAGTTAGTGATGATCTCAGGTACTGTTAGTGTGAAGGTCAATAACACTAATGGGGGTTATTTGAAATCTGGAAAGGGGGTTAGACAGGGTGATCCTTTGTCCCCTTTTCTGTTCAATATTGCTGCTGACTCTCTTGCTAAAATGATGAATTTGGCTCAGGAAAGTAAGTTGATTACAGGCTTAGTACCTGAGTATGTGGAAAATGGAGTAGCTATTCTGCAATACGCAGATGATACAATCCTTTGTATCCAGGATGATAAAGAACAGGCTTCCAATCTTAAATTACTGTTGTATTTCTATGAAGCCATGTCTGGGCTCAAGATAAATTTCTCCAAAAGTGAGGTTATCATGGTGAGTCAAGATGAATGCAAAAGCTTAGACTTCTCCAATATGTTTAATTGTGATGTTAGGAAATGGCCCATTAAATACCTTGGTGTGCCTGTAGCTGGATCTAGATTACATGTGACTGATTGGGTTAATATTGGTGAAAAAATGCTGAAAAGACTTGATGGCTGGAAGGGTAGTTCGCTTAGTCTGGGTGGCAGATTGGTGCTTATAAATTCATGTTTGAGCAACCTTCCAATTTATGCCATGTTAATGTATTGGCTGCCTGTTTCTACTATTAACAAAATGGACACTGCCAGGAAGAAGTTCTTTTGGCAAGGGGTTAACATGAAGAAAAAATATCATTTGATCAAATGGACCAAGATAACTAAGCCCAAGAGTAAAGGAGGACTGGGGATAAAGGATTTAAGGAGGATGAATATTAGTCTTTTATGTAAGTGTTGGTGGAAAGCTGAGAATGGAACAGGTATATGGCATGAGATTATCTCCAAGAAATATCTCAAGAACGGTAGCATCTCTCATTTGAAAGAAAAAAAAAGCAACAAAAATTCCCCTGTGTGGAATGATTTGCTGAAAGTTCGACCCATCTACTTGAAGGTTAGATCCATGGTGGCGGGTGATGGAAAGGCTACCAGCTTTTGGCATGATAAATGGTGTGGACTTGTCTCCTTGGCAGACAAGTTCCCAAATCTGTATGCAATTAGTGAAGATCAGGAGTGTTCTCTTGCGGTCATGAGACAGAGAAATTGGAGGTTAAAATTTAGAAGATGGTTGTATGAGGACCTACAAATTCAACTCAGGTGGCTCTATGATATGATGCAACGTTTTAACACCAATGATGAAAGGGATAGGGCCAAGTGGGACTGGGAGAAATCTGGTGTCTTCTCAGTCAAGTCAACTTACAAATATCTCTGTAAGGAGGAATATGGTAGAAATGTCAAGAAAATATGGAAAGCTAAGTTGCCTTTGAAAATTAAGGTCTTCATGTGGTTAGTTGCTCGGGGGGTTATTCTTACTAAGGATAACCTTAGCAAACGCAAGTGGAAAGGTAACATGTCGTGTGCTTTCTGTACAAATCAAGAGACCATCGATCATATTTTCTTTGAGTGTTTAACTGCCAAGTATGTTTGGAGCTTGCTAGCGTACTCTTTAGAAGCTGACTGCAGGCCTGGCAACATGGATCAGTACTGGATATGGATTGGTAGAATCCGTTAGAACAAAACACAGGTTTAGGGATGAATTTCAGATTTATTTATATATAGGATAGCTTGCTTGAGCCTTTAAAAAGCTTACTTGAGCCTTAAGAACACTACAGCATATTCTAGAGATGATAAAGTAGATGCTAGGGATAAAGATAAGGGCTGACACAGCCACCAACTACTCTAGATAATTATCCTAACTAGATAAGGACAAGACTTATAGTCCCACAAGGTCCTAAAATGCATGCTGTTGGTCTAGCTGCTGTTTGCTGGGCTATCCGGAGGACTAGAAACGCCGTATGCTTTGAGGAAAAGAAAGTGAAATCTGAGATTGTGTGTATGATTTGCTCCTTTCTGACTTACTGGGCAGGTTTGCTTAAGGAGGACTTGAAGCAGCAGGTGATCAAGGGAGCGGAGGCCATCAAGACGGCGGCCCTCTTCTTCCATAAGCAAGATGCACAAGTGCTTGAGAAGGATGACCGCCAGTTGATTCCTTTCGTTGGTTGATATCCAGCATGTTCGCTCGTTTCGCTCGTTGGTTTCAGCCAGGGCTTATCAGTCAGCGAACAATGTTTTTCTCTCATAACAAACCAGCACCAGCCGGGCTTATCAACCCAGAAACCAACCAGCGAACAGGCTCGATCATCTCCGGGGATGGAGGCTGGAATAGGCTTTTTTGGCAGGATGTAGTTATCTTTTCTTCCTTTGATGGCTATGAACTGTTTGGTGTATGGCACCTGGTGGAGTCCCCTGTGTGTGGGGGGTGTTTTGGTTTGACGTTCCGTCGCTTAGTTGCTGGTGGTCATGATAGCTTTTATCCTTGCATGTGTTCCCTTTGTGATCATATGCCTAGATTTCAGTCTTTAGTGTCGCTCTGGTGTGCGCAGTTTGTTGAACTGTTAAACTCTCTGTAATTTCGTTGCTCTGGTAATGAAATTCGGTTTTACCGTTGTGGAAAAAAAGAAATAACGAAGGAACTTTGGCCGCTCTTGAGCAAGCAAAAGCAACATCCGTGCAAATGAGGGCGCCGCCAGATCTCAGTGTGAGCGTCACTGAATCGACAAGGGTGCCTTTGGGTTACAAGGTTCGGGCCTCATCTTCTGTGGGTAAATGAGCCCACGTTTAATCTAGTCCGATTCCTCATACTGGGCTACAACTGCGCAACTTTTGGGCCACCCTGGACTATAGGCAATCAATCGCACAGGTATTTGGGCCCCCCTGGACTATGGAATTTCAAATCGCACAATTTGGGCCTCTGGACTGGACTGTACAGGCTAGCGTAGCGTGTGGTTCCGGTCCGTGTCATTCACACAGTACTGTTGAATTTGCTACAAAAAAAAACACAGTACTGTTGAACACCATTAGTTCTGTGATTCTGTCCGCCTGTGCGGCGCGTAAGCAGTAAGCACCGACAAAAACACAACCTCCTGACGTGCCCAGCTTCTCCTGCCACATGTACCAAGATTGCGACCTTGAGATTAACTGTGTTCACTGTTCTCTTCAGATCTGAACACTTGCTCTTGTCCCAACATCTACATCGCTTCCTTTGAATCAACCGCAGAAGAGGGTTGGAGAGCAGATTCTCTACGTACTTCAGAAATTGAGACTGGCGCCTCCAAACTACTTTACCTAATCGTTTTATGAAACTCTGACATTCTTCGAACAAAAAATGGAAGCACGGAACAGCTTTGCTCTGAATTGTACGTAGAAAGGTGTTTTCTCAAAAAAAAAATGTAGGTAGAAACGATAGCAAGTACTAAGCACCACAGTCGGAGAGAAACGCGATCAAATAATCTGAAGCAGCTTATGGTACACTGGAGCATTGTTCAGTGGAATTCTACGTCGCAGAGATGGACGTTTCATTAATCCCCTGCTACTCCCTCAGCTTCTACTCCACCCATCAACATCAGCACACACCACGCCTGCATCATCTCTCCAAAGAAACCGAAAATACCAAAGCAAACACACGCGAAGCCTCGTCAGATTGGCATCATCGACGCTATCGCTACGGGAGCACACACGCACGCAGAGTCGCAGAGAGGCAGGAGTATTGAGTAGTAGGAGCACACGCACACGCACAGGTGACAGGTAGCAGTAAGTAGGAGAAGAGTGCAGCGCGGGCCTCATTGCGCGCGGCCTCTGATGACGTCGAAGCCCATCTCGGAGGGGTCGGTGGCCTGCACCTCGTAGTGGACCCCGTCCAGCAGCCGCCGCAGGCCTTGCTTCGACGTCGCGTACAGGATCTTGGCCCTTATCCTCGACGCCGCCGGTGACCTGCGCCAAAAGAGAAGCGCAGCACCAAGCAACGAATCCACCTGTCAGAAGTCAGAACAACTGCCTGCGCAATAACCCACTGGAAATGCAGCGCACCAGCAGCCAGCAGCCAGCAGTCGGCAGCAGAACCATAGCGCTTTATTTAACAAGTGGACAATGGAGGAAGTTGACAAGTTAACAGTAGTTAAATAATTCGGTCGTGCTGCTTACTCGTGGTGATCAAATCTTGTTTGGTGTTGTTGTTGCCGGACACGGACAGATCGATCAAGAAAGAAGTATATAAATATAGTTGCTCTCGTTTTTGCTGACGGATTTGTTGTCATAAATAAAAATATGGTTCATAAACTGGAGGATTGGACAGTTTTGCCTATGGCTGTCATCGTGGGCGATGCTTTGCTTTCGGTGGGCTGACAGATCTAGACAACAGGTGGATTCAAGCTAGATCAGATCTGATAAAATAGCGGGCGTCCTTAGCACTGCAGGCTTTGGAACAAAATAATGCGTGTAGAGAGCGCTCAAGACAACAGTGACAGGGAGAAAGGGAGGCCTGGCCAGGGCTTATCAGGAAAGTTTGGTCCCCGTCATGATCATGATCCCAGCGGGGACGAGTGCCGCAAGCAACTTTTTTCCCTGTGGAGAAAAAACCGAAAAAGCTTGGCGCACCTTCCTGCTTTGTGAGATAAGGATGCGGCACTGATTGAACAGTCATTAGATCTGCAGATTTCTAGTCAATTGTGAATTGTGTGATGCCTTCCTGCACCTCTAAGGCTCAAGAGGACAGGTTTGCTTTCCTTCAGACGAGCGACAGGACATGTTCTACACTGCTGCCCTGTTCGACTCGATGAAATTTGGTTGATACTGCTGCTGATACTGATTTGTTTTGAGAGAAAAATACTATTCCTTTGCTTTCCTTCAAAGTTTACTAGTAGGAAATTACAATACGCGCATTCTGTCAAACCAAACAGTTTCGAGATTGCCTTGACTTTTCAGTTGCAAGATGCCGTTTCTTTCGTCACTTGCATTCTTAATCGGACTTACAGCAGTTACTATGTGTTTTTTACGACTACGATCACCAAACCCAGTTTTTTTTTCAACTGTGGAAAAGACGGACAGGGATTTTGTTTCAGGGCTGCCGTAGTTTTATGGTTCGCGTGCGCATCTTCCAAGCTGCATGAATGCTTCTAGAGAAAAACGTTGACAAATACGGTTTCGGCCTTTCGGGCAGTTGGCGCTGCTACCGTGTAGGTTGGGCTTATACCTTTATGGACAGTACCGTGGCAAGGCTACTCTGTACTCAAATCAGCAATGAGTAAATGGGAATGGACCGGATCGTTCCAGCATCCCCGTACCGAATTAATTGATTCTTCTCACTTCAGTTTACCAGGTTTAGTGGTACTATTACCTTTTCTAACAAAATTCCATGGCTGGATCAGCAGTAGTAATCAAGATCGCCATGGGAGAGAAGGGATAGATTGAGCTTTTATTTACGAGGAGGGAATTGGTTTGTTTGAGAGAGAGATCGACGGGAAATTAGAGGCGATCGAGCGGCTCAGGATGATTACCAGGCGATGAAGAAGATCTTGCTCTTCTGGCAGTTGTCGACGGTGACGAAGTCGAAGTCGAAGACGGCGTAGCGGCAGTCGTCGCCGGGCAGCGCGGCGACGAGCTCCTCGTACCCCTCCCCGGGGCCGCCCACCTTGTCCACCAGCACGGCGCGCGACCGCTCGTCGATCTTGAACACCACGAAGCGGTGCACCTTCTTCCACTTCATCTCCATGAACCAGCGCTGGCACTCCTCCTTCACATCCATCCCCTCCGTCGCCTGCAAAACACACGCGCAGGGAACAGAACGCCGTCGATCGTGAGCCATGGCTGCTTGATTTCACGAGAGAGAAGAAGCGGCTGCGCCATGACCGGGGCGGTGGGTTTTACCATCTTGTAAGCCATCGCCATGGCTGCAGGCTGCGGATCGTTGCGGATGAACGCCCTGGCGAGGGAACGGTGGTATTCTCTGCTTGGGTTTGGGCTCTCTTTCAGGAACCCTCCTCTCTCAATCTCCCCCAGTCTCCCCTGCTGCGGGTTCTTTTGACATTAGGTGAGGGTGGGTCGACTTTATAAAAAGAGTGCGGCAAAGCAGCCCAAAATTCTCTTCTCTCCTCTCTCTCATCGAATGGAAAAAGCAATAATGCAATAGGCACATACTATCCCCTGTTTTTTTGGTGCTGTGTTTGCTTACAAGCGAACCTAGAATAAAAAAATATTTTACAACATAATTATAATTAGGTTTATAATTAAGGTTGTGGGTTACATTAAGCTTGAACCATAAATTAGTAGGTGGACAGCAATATCGCAGAGACAAAATAAGGGAAGCCGCTAAGCGGTGATCAAGAAAAAAGAGTTTGGTACATATAAGAATTTAAACTAGATAGATCCAAATTTTACATCCACTTGGAAAGGCACATGGCACATTGCATCATCTCGTCCTCGCTCTCGTGAGATTCCCGATGACCACGCAGGAGGCAAGATTTGCACCGGTCATTGGACACGGCATAGAGGCTAGTAGCACACGACTCGCCTAAGGGCCTTGTTTAGATTGCCTCAAAATTTTAAATTTTTTCACTCTTTTTTTATTACATTAATTTTTGGACATATGTATAGAGCATTAAACGTAGGTAAAAAAATAACTAATTATATAGTTTGGTTGTAAATCACGAGACAAATCTTTTGAGCCTAGTTAGTCCATGATCGGATAAAGTTTGTCAAATAAAAATGAAACATGCTACAGTATCCGGATTGCAAAAATTTGTAATCTAAACGAAGCCTAGGATGTAAAACGTCCCCGGCCAGCGGCCACCCTCGCCGAGGCTCGTCACCACTCATGACTCGTGAACCGTGCCCGTTGCAGTCCATCCTTTGCTTGCAAGGTAAGGGAGGAAGAGGATGCGGTGGCCGTTTGCCAATCGGCGACGAGCACCGGCACGGCACTCGCGAAAAAAAAGAAGAGAAAGCGCGCATGCACGGCACGGCGGTGGGGCGGACGTGGGGGCCGTTAGCACAGCACGGCCGTGGGGCCTGGCCCCTTTTTTTCCAACCCTTTCCCGGTTCCCCCCCTCTCGCCATCGCCTGAGCAGTCAGTCGCTCGCTGCTTCACGTTTTCATTCACGAGCGCGTGTCGGTGGTCGGTGGGACGGACGCGCAAACATGCTGCCAGCGGAGCCTGTTCGC
Organism: Miscanthus lutarioriparius; assembly: GCA_904845875.1. Taxonomy (NCBI): domain Eukaryota; kingdom Viridiplantae; phylum Streptophyta; class Magnoliopsida; order Poales; family Poaceae; genus Miscanthus; species Miscanthus lutarioriparius. Next base: position 21,355,255 of record CAJGYO010000002.1, read on the forward strand.
TTGTCGTAAATTTCCAGCTATGAATAGTGTTTTTTCTCACCCAAAACTAACCAGCAGTAAATAATCCACGATACGATACGATCTCCTGAACAGGCTGCCAGGACCTTCTCTTCTCCGTCTCTCATAATCAACATACTAGATAACAAATAGATATAAGATAAAGAGACTATTTTTTATAAATCTGAATATTCGTAATTACAATGTAGAGCTCCCACGTATATATAGCCATGTCAAGGCTTAAAAGTTTGATAAGAACTCATATACAAATGGGCTAGGATTAGGATTCCTCCTTCTCCTTTCCTTCTAGGATAAAGTTCGTATGTTTTACAACACTCCTCCTTGAGTGATTACCACGATATGCATATGCCTCGTTAAAAACTCCATCCGAAAATCCAATGGGAAAAAACGGTTCTCGGAGAAAAGAGTACATCGCATTCGTTAATTGTATTGCACATATGTCTCATTAAAAACCTTGTGAGAAACGTTCAAGTAAAAACTCACATAAGGAAAAAGAGTACAATATTTAATCTTCTTGGTCATGTATTTTTCAGGTTATTCTATTTTCATGAACAGATATTGATCTTCATGATCTATACATAAACTTCAATGTTTTGGCAAATATGGTCTATTTGATATTTATAATTTTAGTGGTTTACCTTTAAGGTAGATTTAATAAAATATGCTCTCCCTCGTAAAGCCATAGTTTAAACTTCGTTGTTCAAATCTCACTTTTCATAATTGCGTGATTAACTGATGGTATGCAGTACCATAATATTATATTTTTCAAAAGATGCCTTCCAATTCTTCTATGAATTATAATATGAGTATAAACAAGAGCAATATGCTTTATGCATAACGACCACTTATTAGTTGTCCAAAACAAATAAAATTTGTCTTTTAGGGTAATAAATCCTTTCAGAGGATTATGGAGGTAAATAATTTACAGTATTCAATATTTTCTAGATAGTGTATCAAACTTATACTAGAGTTTGAATACTTATAATTATTTCTTACTGGATTTTTAAATTATATGTTCTACAAATCGTCAAGATTTTGATTGTACCACTAAATAATAAATACAATCTTACATTTGGCATTTAGGGGATAATTCAATTGTCGAAGTCACCGTTATTCTTATACCTTCTATGGTATTTAGAGGATATTATCACTTTAATGCTAGCTTTTCAATACGCACTTTCTAAGTGTTTATATGACACCTACATGGTGTTTATGATTCCTCATTTGCTTTCTCTCAGGTCTATATTTCACTTTAGGGATTAATGGTGTTTATTTAAAAATTAACTGGTAAATCCTTCATGGATTAATTCATTCAAAGATGTTCTCATTCTTAGCGAATAACATTTCTCTTCTATGAGATAGTATCTACTATATGAAAGATTACTACGTGATATACATATGAAATAGTGTTATTCACAACAAAGCGTCCATTGACTCTTTTCTTTCTAGGACATGCTCTTCTTAAGACTTCAATATTCATTCAGGAATATATTGCACCTTAGACTTCTTAATACTTCATATGAGATTTAATTTTCATATCTTACGATTTCTATCCTTCATGAACTATATGAATTTTCAGAATCCACTTACTAACTGCATATTTCATATTCATTCATTTCATTTGCCAGAGATATAGCAGAACATTTATTTCTTCTTAGTAGGAGATTCAACCTCAATTATTTTTTTAATTGACCCGATATAATCATTACAGACGACTTTGCCACGAACTTTGTTTTTCGGATCCAGGTTCTCATAAGAGAAACATTTGCAATTATAGATGTAGTGTTGTCAACAACTTTATTTTCCCCCAATATTCTCATAATGTAATTATTCTATTTTTTGTCATTTTCCAAACAAGAGATGGTTTATTGTTCTGCATACCCAACACTAATGATGCGCGCGCCAAGTGTGTTGGATTTCATCTTCATGATGATCCTTCTTATGAGGTGCTTAACCTTCTTCATGAGGTGTTCTCTTCATGAGAATAGAGGAGTTTGTTTTTTTATTTGACAAGTATACATTAAACTAGAATCCACATACGTCTCTATATATTTTAGCTTGATAGCATCTAATATTTAGTTTACTATTAGTAAACACAACTTCTGGTTTATAACTTAAAGTTACTCCTCTCATTTTTCAAAAATATATGGCATATGCTCCACTTCATGTTTCACAAGAGCATTATTGTTTGATTTAGTGCGTGATATTGTTCCTGTTTCAAGCTTCGAGGAATATTTTCTTTAGATCATTTTCCTTCTGTGGAAATAATATTTATCATTCAAAATAGGCTTTCTCTCCCTCTAATGCCAATATTAGATCTTTAATAGCATACTTCAAAAGATATCCCCTATGATGGGCTTAAAATAATTCAAATTTATGTATCTCCTACTATAAGTGGATGCTCATTCATGTATGCTATGATAGAGATTTATGAGAAATATTAACGCACATATTTAAACGCGAGGATTATTATTCATTAATGCAGCGAGCTAGAATACATAAAGTGCACTTACGAATGTTCAGCATTCCTACAAACTCAGGAATGTTATCCCCCTGATTTGCACATATCATAGTTTAGAAATCTATTTTATTGTCTAGTTTCTTTATTGTTTAACCAAAATAATTGATCCAAGTACTCATACATAAAAAATAGACCATATACTTAAAAATATAGAATACGCAACATACAAACTCACATGGAATTTCTTTTAGACTTTCTAATTGCCATTAATGCAAAATCCCAAATGCCATTCAAACTCACAACGATGGTGCATGTCGATGTAATTCAAATCGGTAGCAAGCAGAGATAGTAGATCCGTTCTGCTAACAACGTCGGAGATGTCGACGTTGTCGAAGTAGTCGTGGTGGGACGTTGATGGTACAAGCGTCAGCATCGAAGATCGACGACGACTTCAACGGCGTTGTCGATGAGAACTTGTCCTGCTGATAACGTGTTATAAAACATGTTGCCAGCTGTTAGGACATTCTCCTTTCTGTCTCTCATGATCAACACAGTAGACAAAAGTAGATAACAAATAGACACAAGATAGAAAGACTATTCTTTATTTCTCTGAATATTCGTGATTACAATGTAGAGCTTCCACGTATATATAACTCTGCTAAGGTCTAAGAGTTCGGTAAAAGTTTACATACAAATGGACTAGGATTATAACTCCTCCTTCTCCTCTCCTTCTAAAATAAAATCTCTATGTTTTACAACACTGACCACTTCTTTATAGCCCGTAGACGTGCTCATGCTTTCGGAGAATGAGGGCCGAGGTTGCGCAGTTATGGGCCTGTTCGCTGGTTGGTGCTGGTGCTGGTTTGAGCTGGCTGGTGCTGGTTTTTTATGAGAGAAAAACACTGTTGACTGGCTGAAACCAACAAGCGAACAGGCTGATAAAAAACCGTTCAGACTTCAGACAAGAGCGATCATGAGTCCTCGGCTGTAGGCTAATAGACAGCCCTCAAGCATCTACGTTGATGTTACGGAAATGGAGTGGTGAAAAAGAAAGGCAACGGGGAGAAAAACACCCGGCACACAGAAACCCGAGTGATAGTAAAAATCCACATGATTGAAACATACTTAAGAGCCTCTTTGGAACACTGATCGTAGAAATGTAGGGAGAAAAAAATGTAGAAATAGAATACATACAGTTGAATTCCAAGGAATTGCAAGGATGGATATTGTGATAGAACTGGGTAACAACAGCAGTAATGCTACTTATGGGTCGTCTGTTCATCCGGACGGACCCGTGTAAGTCGTCCGCTCGCTTTGCGTCTTGCCCGCGCCGTCCCCGTCCATGTCGCATGTCCGCTCAGCACGCTACGCGCCTCTGCTCCGGGACAGACCCCGCCCTCGGCTGCGCCGCACGGCCCCGCCCGGACTCGCGCCTCCCGTTGCGGTTGTGCTCCATCCGCCTACCCTGCCCTTGCTGAGGTCCGTGCCGTCGACGAGCTCCACACCGGCGACCTCTGCGCCACTCCGCGGCATCGAGCTCCGCGTCGATGAGCCTCCATTTGTCCAAGCAGCAAGCAGCAAGCAGATGCTACGCTTAAGGCGCATGTTGCAATAGTATGTTTCAAGTGTTTCAGAAGTATGTTGCAAGTGTTGTATATCGATGTTGCAAAAGTAGATTAGGATGTTGCACATGTTGTAATGGCTATACACGTATGTTTTAAGTGTATGTTCCAAATGTTTCATCTGTTCCAGACGAATGTTGCAAGAGTTTTATCTGGATGTTGCAAAAGCAGATCTAAATGTTGCATATACATGCAAGTTGCAAACATATGTTTCATGTGTTTTCAGGTGTTTCGTACGTATATTTGCGAGTGTTTCATCTGGATGTTGCATATGTTTGCAATGGTTTTCAAATGTTTTTCAGGCGTTTTCGCAAGTGTTTCAGACGCTTGTTTCAAGTGTTTCATTTGCCTTCTTTTTGTATATTGCAACTGTTGCATCTGGATGTTTCAAAATAGATCGGGTGTTGCATATGGGATGCACGTGGCAGCGGTGCGGACGACGTTCGGGGCGGTGTGGGCGACGTCCGGGGTGGCGCGAGACCACTGTTGGTGCGCTCCCTTGCAAACCTGACACGACGCTCGTTTGCTCCCTCTGCGTGGCAGCGTTCGGACGAACAAGTCCGTAACAACAGAGAATTTCTATAGGATTTGCAGGAAGTCAATCCTTTCTAACAAAAAAACTTGAGGGGTTGTTTGGATTGCGGGAAAAAATTCATGTTTCTGCGTTTTTCCTGTAAAATTGAACTGGTTCCCGTGAAATTCCTACGTTCTAAACACACTCACATAAGGAAATTTCATATAGGATATTATATTCCTCCAAATAAAGCTCTGTTTGGAACGTGAAATTTTTCTCAAATCTATGTTTTTCCTATGAAATTGAAATTTGAGTTGATTTCTGTAAAATTCTTGTGTCGATATTGAAAGTGGGAATGTTTGGATAGAGGCGTAGAGCTTAGTAACAATGTGAAAGTCCAAAGGAGCACTAACAATAAATGGAGAAGGTTTACTAGCGGAAAATAAGATAAAAGGGAAACACACCCTACAAACACAATTTCTCTAAGCTTTTATAAGTTGAAATTGACATCAACCAGTACTCTTTTCTCTCCGTCTCGCTTTCTTCTCTGCCTTAAACTTGCTATCATAACCCCCCTTTGCAATTTGCTGGCCTCGGTTCGGCAATCATTGAGCGACGACAGAGCACCTTCCACGCAAACAGAGCGCCGCGTCCCTAACAAATCAAGAGCTGTATAGCCTGCCGGGGGAGTAGACCCCATTGTCTACCCCCCCATTGTCTACACAACGACGACGTCGACATCTGTCTGACGCAAAAAATCAAGAGCTGTCGCTGAAGAATTTTGTCGACAGCACTGCACGGGCGATGAGCACCCGACGTGCGAGCGATATCTGCCTTCTGCCGACGAGGAAACCCCGCCAAACACGACAGCTTATCCCGACCTGTTCTCGTCCTTGCGCCCTGGGTTCCACTTCCATGGGCTCAGGGAGTCATGGGGCGACACGCCCGTCTGCACGCGCGAGCCGACGACGATCAGAACGCCAGTGGACCGGCACCACGCACCAGAAAGCGATGGAAGAGGGGTTGAGTGGCTGACAGGCGCAGCACATCGTCGCGTGGATCCGCGCCGCGGAGGACACTACTCGTATAATCTTGACAAGGGATATGCGACAAACCTTCCTGTCAGTGGCGTACCCGTGGAGAGATTCCAGTGATCAGAAGGGAATCAAAGGACATTGAAGTCGGAGGGCAGGTGTGTGGCTGCTATGTGCCATGGTTGAATGACGATTGCGAAGGGCGTCTCCCCACTCCCCAGTCCCAACTTTCAACAACTAGTATTCTCCGCCGCCCGAAGATCAGCAGCGGCAGGCTCAGAAAAGGTCCGTCTTTGGCTCACGATTGAGAGCTCGAGATTGCGGAGTCACGAAACAGGTCTGTGATCGTGCCGAATCACTCAGTTGTACAGATAAAGCGAAATTATGTAAAGAAATTCAAGATAGAAAGTATCATTTTTTATTTCAGCCTCCCGTGACCCGTCTTTGCACCGTGGTGTTCCACCAAAAGCAAATCGTCGTTATAAGATCTCGCCGCTGTTAGCCCAAAATCTAACCTCTCCTCACGAGATAGATGTATATTTATGAATGCGTGTCCCGACAACTGAAACGACCGTCACCATATCCACACAGCCGCCACAATAGGAAATAGTTCAATCAATTGAAAGAACAAATCATTAGAACTAAAACACTGCCATCATCTATTTGGCAATACTACTCAACCTAACCTAAGTTTGATTCGATACCTCAAGAGCATCTCCGAAAGTCGTTCTAAAACTTATTGTCTAAATCATCGTCTGAAGAGTCATTTGAATAAAAATTGTTTATATCTTTCTACTCTCCAACGGACGGCTTTTCTATATCTTACGCACACTCCAAATAATTAATGTCCATCTTTGGCTAACAAAAAATCTAGAATGGAGTATTGCTATATTCAGATATTAGACAAGCTGTTGGAAAAAGAATCACTAAAATCACTATTTTAGGAAGAATATAGTCTCAGTTGCTCTTAGGCATCTAGCATCAGGAAGGATGTAACAATTAGGAAGAATTATAGTCTCAGTTGCTCTTAGGCATCTAGCATCTTCTACCCAAGTGCCACTGGGTATCACTGTACGTGAATGCAAATGGCTAGCGCATAAACTCCAGATATTTTCGATGCCAGCCGCCTCATAGTCGCTGTAAAATTCTAGGGCAACGGCTTGTAACCAACCAGATCGGTTTACACGAGAGTGAATGGCCAGTTTATCGCATCAAAATAAACACAAGGCAAAGAGAGCTTAAAATACGAAAATCACTTGAACATATATGGAGAGAAGATTGTTGCAGTCATAATACAAATTCCCTCGGCATTAAGTTATAATCAAAGCACTGTTACATGAAGATAAGCAAATTCCATGAATCCAAGAGAGTAAACGCAGCCAATGGAGACTGATCTTCAATTTTTTTGTGCGCCTGCAAAGTCAGAAAGAGATGTTAATTTCCTGCTAACAGATGAGGCTAGAGCAAGAGGAATGATAGCCAGTGGTCACACTATCACTAAACAGAGTTAACCATGAATTGACTTATGTGCCTCCACTACCCAAAGATTGCAGACTTTAAGGAATCATGGCACTGCACAGTGTAACGAATAACGCTGTTCGTCCATATTGTCCATATTCATATATTACCTAAAGTACTTTTACTTTACATCAAATCAAACAGCATCTAAAGCCTGAGAATGGCTAGGCAGTAGGCACACCAGCTCTTCTTTTAAGTCAGCGTTGAAACAGCAGATAAGAGCTGAACAAGCTATGCTGAATATGCATTTCAACAGTGGACGTGGATAGATAGAAATATGTATGGAATAATGAACTCTTACATGGAAGCATGAACATGGCTACATCAGTTCTTCTCATCTTCTGTTTTGTCTGACTTGTCTTCCTTCTTCTCTTGCTGTTTAAAAAGAGAAATAAAGAAACCATCATATTTCCACATACATACATTACCAGACTAGTCAAGATTCGTAACATTACAGGATAGCAGTTCATGTGAACCGGGGGTTTACTGCTTTGGGCATATTTTATTTTCACCAAACCAGTGTATGCAGACCACAAATGGGTACACAACAATTTGACCCAGTACCGCTGTCTAAGGTATTCGTGTGCTCTCACCTGGTAATGTGCTACTATTTCCATTCCATAAGACCAATTCTGCTTGTGGACCATAAAGAACTCCACATGCTATCTTAAACAGCAGAGCCATTACTGGCAGAGCTCAGAAATCTGCGGATCCTAGAGCTATGGTTACACGTGGGTTGTTTAGATGAACTGTTTTCTTTCTATTCTACACAGAAGACAGCACATATTTGGACTTTTGGAGCATACAAACTCCAGATAAGGTGGATCCATTAGCTGGTAATAGTTAGCTAGCTAATAGTTCATAGCTAACATAAGATAGTTTGGTCCATCTAGTGAAATAGTTGTTAGCTGGGTATTCAGCTAACAATTAGCTAGACCTGTTTGGATCCAAGGAGCTAATTATTAGCAGCTAACTATTAGCTCTATGGATCCAAACAGGGGCTTAGTTACTTAAATCTTGCAATATATATATATATATATATATATATATATATATATATATATATATATATATATATATATATATATTCTTATTTAGTCAAGGTCCTGAACAATACTATCATGTAGAGGCAACATGAATTTCATTGCATCACAATACTGGCAGACCTTCAGTGTAACCCAAAAAAGAACATACCTCCCCCTGGCTGTGCAATGATGCCAGCAAATCTTTAACAGATGGATCATTGGGATCAACACCAGGAAGCTGTTATTCCACACAAAAAAAGGACCAATAAATTATTAAAACAGCAGCTAAAAATGTACCTGTATGTCATTAGTTCATAAGAATAATACGTACCGAATTAAGGATAGATGACACAAACGTTCTGTCTTCAAACACCTTACTCATATCAGTGTCACTGGACATGTTTGCATCCTGGACAGACATTTGAAGAGCTGCATATAAACAATCAGAGTATGGGAATATTAGAGAATGAGGTTGATAAAAGAAATGAGATTGTAATACTATAGGTATCAATAGAAAAGAAAACAAGTGAAACAAAGAAAATCTAAGCAACATTTTTGAGTAATGTGAAGATGTGATGTTGAATGATACGATCTATTGGACAGCCAGAATATATATATAACAAAGTATGTTCCTTAATGAGTTATGTTAATAGTTCCGCTAGGCGCTCGCCTAGGCGCGACTAGGCTCTAGTCGGAGGGTGTCCGCCTCGCCTATGGGGGTAGGCGGACCCCTAGGCGGCGGCGGCTCGGCGGCGGCGGCGGTGGTGGTGGAGGAGCGCCTGGCGGAGGTCGTCGGTGGGGAGGAGGAGCTGCGAAGGCGCGGGCGCTTCATGCTGGCTTGCGCTGGCGGGCGGGCGGCGGCGCTGGGCGCGGGCGGCGCCGGCGATGATGAGGCGCGGGCGCGGCGGCGTGTGGGAGGAGGCGTGGATAAGGTCTGTGGGCCGTTTTTAACGGTGGACAAGGTGGGTTGGGCCGTTTTATGGGCCTTTCTTCTCTTTTCTCCCCTGCTCCATGACCATTGGTCTTCTATTTTTTCTTTTCTTTTAAGTACTTAAGTATGTATTAATAAATTTAAGCATGTATTGGAAAACGCCTAGGAAAACGCCTAGGAACGCCTAGGCGCGATTAATCCCGCCTAGGCGCTAGGCTGAGGGTCAGCGCCTAGATTCCGCCCAGCGCCTAGCTGAACTTTTACAGTTTAACTGTTCAAGAGGGCTTGTCTATGGGCAAAAGGCAGACTGGGTGCACATTAATAGAACTTACAAATATACAGGAATGAAATGAACTCACAAGGGAAAAATAGTTTGGTGCCACAAAAAGAGAGAAGTGTTTGGGGATCATCTGATATTAGGATGAGGTGTGGGCCCTGGGAACATATCACTAATCAGCTAGATGGTGGCTTTTTCAACTTGGTGATTTCTGATGACTACACTGAATTACTGATCAATACTACCCATGATGAAAATGCTTATGTTTAAGTTAATGCTGGGAGGAATAATTGAAGATGTTGGTTGTTATATGTTTCCTATTGGAGCAAGAAGTGTTAACATCCAAGTTTTCATGTACACACTAGAAAGCAGTGGTTTTCCATTTCACTACCAGAATTAATTGATAGCAACAAATACCGTATGTGCTAGAATTGTTGAGGCTGCAAATATAAGAAGAGAAAACACACCCAATGCCAAGTCAGGGTCAACAGCACCAGCTTCTGCCATAGCAGAGTCAGTCACAGCTGCAGATCCTGAAGCACCATCCTCCATTGACATTGCAAGTGCCTGCTGTAGTAGATCGTCATCATCCTGTGATCACATCTATGTTAGCCTTCTGATGTCCACTTGGATTACCATTAACTATTAATATAAATAATATACAATACAAATAGTACAAATGGAAGATACAGAGTCAGGCACTTTAATTGAAAAGGGTTTTTGCTACTTGCAACCTTTATAATCAATATTGCAACAGAAGACAAACTGGCATATAATCGTAGTTTAAACTAGCACAAATTAAGTAGAACTTGTGATTGGAAACTTTGTTAGTTAAAAAGTTAAGCAAGGAACACTAGAAATTATGTACATATGTGCCAAGAAAAGATGCACCTAGCCAATATCTTCCATATTTTTATTAAGCACGGACAAAATTAGATTATGTAAGGGGGGGAAAGGAGGCAGCGCATGTACCAAGCTACTTTAGCATTAATTAATTAATGCACTGGCATATACAGGGCTACCTATAAGGTTTCAACATATGCTAGTGTAGTGTCTGCTCTGACAACAATCACTAGCAGATCATCATCTAAGTTTTAATGGTCGTTACAGAAAGTATGTAAGCAAATGCACTCTCAATTTTAAATGAAATCGCAGAAAAGAGTTCATGAGAGTACATACAACTACCAAAACTTGAAGCATTTGAGGCAGGTCAGAGCATTTTTAGTTTGTAACTGATGGACAGTGATAATACCTTTGGCTGTTCTTTCTTGTCGCCAGCAGCAGCATTTGAGGCAGGTTCTGCTTCAGCCATAACAGAATCGCTGTTTGAGCTTGAGGCATTGTTATTTTCGGTATTAGAAGTATCTTCTGCAGCCTTTTTTGCAATAGCCTCTTGCCTTGCCCGCTCTTCTTCCATAGACAACCGCAGTGCGAGTGCCAATTCTGGATCTACATTTGGGTCCACACCAAATTCAAATCCAGATGCTCCAGTAGCGGCGGCAGCTGCTGCGGAAGCAGCAAAACCGCTTCCGCCTTCTTCACCGGTAAATATAGGAGTGCTGGGTAAAGATAGAAAAATAAGGTTAACATATACGCAGCATAAGAAAACTTAGAACCCAGTAACATGGCACAAAATTACCTTAGGAGGACATCAGAGAGGGCATTATCACCAGGAGGGACATGAACAATGTGACTGCTATCACTGCTGTTAACAGCAGCAATCAATGCTTCGAGTTTCTCAGGTTTTTCATCATCGGATTCACCAAAGTCAACAATGTCAAGAGCAACATTGTTCTTTTTCAGCTTCTTCCCGATTGTCTCCAAAACTTTCTTGTCGTACTTCACAGGACTGATACATATGACAAGACTCATTAACCTAAATTCAGACAAAATTAATAATGGTCATATAAGTTATGCCACTCCTGCATACCTTCCGATGAAAGCTATAATCCTCTGCTGCTGCCTCTTGTTCTGGCGATGCTTAAGTGCAAGCTGAGCAACCTGGATTGCCGCAGCCAAGTTTGCCTCAGCACCAACTTCCAACCCTATACAGTACATTGTTGTGCAACACTTGGTCAGGAAACTACAAGTACCAAAGTACCATGATCTAACAACTTGTGAGATAGCTTAGGCAGTTGCACTGAATCCCTAAACTAATTGGCAAAATGCTCTCAGCACGATAGTAAAGCAAAGGTTTTGGGATCGATGTGAGCTTACCGTGCATACAGGCGAGAATCTTCCCGAGGTCGCTGGTGGGAGTGACAAGCACGCGGACGCCCTTCCCGGCCATCGTCATCACGCCTACCGTGTTCTCCGGGTTCGACTGCACCCACCAGCAAACAGAAGCAATCAGATCCGGAATCCCAGAAACCCTAACCCACACGAAACTGGCGATTGGATCGGTGGACGGGGAGACCGGCGTGGGTACCTGGGTCTTGGCGCCGCAGATGAGGTTGACGGCATCGGTCTGCGCCTGGAACCGCGACGGGCGTAGTCGCCGTTCCGCATCCACTCCGAGTTGTCTATGCAGATCATCGTCGCCTGCAGGGGAAAGCGAAACCGAGGGAGGAAATTAGTTGGGGATCGGAGTTCACGGACCGAGAAACGGCAGCGGGGCGCATGTCGTACCTCGAGCACCATGGCGCCGCCGCTGAGGGTGTCGCCGCCGCTGTCAGGGGAGGGTTTGCGCTGGTTTGCGGAACAAGATAGAAACTTTACTAGGAGTAGAAGGGACGGGTGCGTTCGTCCTTATTTGGAGTCGGAGGCTACGGGCGTAGATTGGATTCCGAGTCCGAACCCAGTACTCGAGCCCGACTTGGCCTGCGCTACTGGCGGCCGTCGGATCGCGAATTTGTGATTCGGGATGAACCAGCGCCGGTGTGAAAATCACTCATATCCTCGGTGGTAATATTTTTATAGGTATTTTGATTAGAAGGAATCAGACAAGAATTATTTCATTATATATTAGAAGCTGAGAGCTAAATAAAGCATGCTTCTCACTGCTCTCTCCGTCCCAAAATAAATATATACGTCTAGTCAAACAAATTCAACTTTGACAAAATTTACAGGAAAGGACATAGACATTTGTATCTCTGAATATATTTGCTATAAAAGTGTATGTCTTGATTAATTTAATAATGTTAATTTGCTATCATAAACATTAATTTATTTTTGTATATATTTAGTTAAATTTAGGATTCATTGACTTTTCGGGATGCTAGATAAACACTTGTTTTGGGACGGAAGGAGTACTTTCTATTCAATTTCCAAATAATATTAGTTTTGAATCACTTCTTCACCCGTTCTCCTGTAATCACTAAATCAGGGAGTGGTGCTCTCCTAAACATGTACTCCTTTCGGGTTTCTAAGAAAGTCGTTTTGGATAAGGTTTAAGTTAAACATTGAAATATAAAATCATGAATAACTTTTAAGTTATCGAGTTTAGAAATATTAAAAATATATGAATAGGTTTGTCTTAAAAAATACTTCATAAAAAATGAATATTATTTTTAATTAATATTTTTACAAAAAATAAGAAGTCAAAGTTATGCTTTAATATCCGTGTCGCTGTCCAAAACGACTTCTCTTAGAAACCTGGAGAGAGTAGTCAATACTAATCCATATGTATCGACATCGTGTTTTAACTAATATAGTTCCCTTCACAAGATATTTAGAAACTACCAATGTTAATCTATATGTGTATGCAATATCTCGAGTCACACCATGAGCTTGTTCTTGTGGTGACGATTAGAGAATTAGTTAGATATTGGTTGGTACCTCTTGTGGTGATGGCATGATTTGTTAGATGTTTAGAGTGTCATCTAAATGAGATATGAGCTAAGTGTGCTAACTTCTCAAGAATATTGACTTGAAATGTTGCGTGGTTTGTTTGGTAGAACAAAATATAGAGAAATTTTGTATGTTGAACTTTTACCTTCCTCTTACTCTCACTTGTCTATCATAATTTTTCTTTTGGTGGAGAGATGCTCTTTAGAGATTGATGAGAAATACTAGGAGAGTGTAAGGGAGGAGAGATTGATATGTGGACCTAAAGAGGTAAAAGAGAGGCGTACAAGTTTTTTCGTTGTGTGGTGTATATAAGGATAATTTAAATTGATGCTCTTAATAAAAAACTTTTATACTAGTGTCTCATATTCATGCCTATATATTGTTTATTTCTATTGATTGCACGGTTTGCGAAGGTTCCGCACCTAGGCCCCGTTCGGCTGGCTGAAACTTGACTGAAAAACATTGTTTCGGCCGGTTCGTTGAAAGAGAAAAATATTGTTTGGCTGGTTTGATGAACAGTAATTTGAGAGAGTGATTCATCCGGCCGGCTGGTCTTGTAAGACCAACGAACGCGCCCCAGTCGTGGAGGTTCCGCGTTGCGGGAGTTCCGCACCAGGGCGTGGAGGTTCCGTAGACTTACAACTTAGCAACTTTTTAATTGCATAAACTGTCATGAACATCATCGTGATAGCATCTTGCACCCCGCACATGACACAGGAGAATTCCGGCACTCGTCACCAGCGTGCACCGAACCCCACGTGGTTCGGCAGTACTGGGCCTACCACACACTACTCCGGTGCACGGATGTAGTATGGCTAGGCTTAGTTGGGCCCATGGCAGTCCAGTAAGGTTACAGTACAAATTGGGCCTTTTGGCCCACTGAGCAACCGTGGCCCATTATTATTTCTGTATTTTCCATTTTTACTAGGCCCATGGATCACTGATTTTTTAAAGAATCGCAAGGGTGCTTCTCCAGAGGAAAGGATATGCTCAATCCTACGTTCCAAATACCATGAACAATACATAAATGGAGGAATCTTGTTTCTTGTACTTCTCCTTTTGAATTTTTACAACCCAAATGGGTCCTAAATGGGCTAGACTTTGGCCCTGTTTCAATTGATTAGAAAAAGCAAATGAAGTCGATATTGATCTTGATCTTGATCTTTGATTTGTCGTGAAAGAAAAAGCGGCTGGTATTTCAAAAAGCAGTGACGGGTGATAAGTTCAAGCGAACAGGACCTCTAGAAGTTAGCAACCTGTTCGCTCAATCGTATTCGGCTTATAAGTCATGGCTTATCAGCCAACGAACATTATTTTTCTCTCACACTAAATCAACCTCTGATTTTTTTAGCCATGGCTTATAAGAAAAAAAAAAAAAAAAAAAAAAAGGCTAAACGAACATGGCGTAGGTCTAGAGCGTTTGGATTTATTGCCAGCCTGCCTTGCCTCATCGTGTTGGGCTAGCCTCGGCTCCGAATTGGCTAGCTCAGGTGAGCAAGAAAAAATTGAAAAACACAAAACAAGACATGCTACCTGGGCAATCAAACCCTTCTTTTCTTCTGACTTCTCGTTGAGCGAGGCAAGGTTAGCAGTCATCCAAGATCCAAACATGCATGCCCGTAATCTCTAAACATGCATCATTGTTGGGATCAAATGGTGGTGCCATTGTAGCATGGTCTATGAAGAGGTCGTCTCTAGGCACATGGCTCGAGGAGGACAAAGAAATATGTGGTTGCCTCCTATTTGCTGCACTATGCGATGAATAGTTTTAATGTCCCATTATTATCTATAAGCGCCCTTCACGAATTTAGCTCGTATATTAGGACTTAATTAACTTATCCTGGAAGTACTTTTACACGGTAAGGCACATAATACATAGCCATTGACACTAACGACGAAGACAGCGATATATGGCTGTTGGTACTGAACTGTTTTCTTCGTTAACAAGTTAGTGGTGACCAATGAGTGCACTCAGGCGCAGCCAGGGGCGGATCCAACGGGGCTCGAGCCCCCCTTATCTATACCGGAGCAGTGAAACTCTCTCTGGAGTCCCCATGAATTTTTAGATAAAGTTCTATAGTGTAGGTAGGACTGAGACTTAAGATCGAGCAACAGTCAAAGGTATGTGTTGCTCAGCCCCCCTAAATTTTTTCCTGGATCCGCCGCTGGGCGCAGCTGGTGTAAATTTCGCATAGAGGTATCTTGTGCAACTCATCTTGTGCTTGAAGAGAAAGGCGGCGTCACCGACAAGCAGAGGCCCAACCATTGTCGCTCATATGCAAAGCGCTCGGTGCCTCCATGGCCCCATCTACCTTGCTCGGTGCCGGTAGTTCGTCCCTACGCCGCGAGGCCAGGAGGGCCGAGGGGAAGCATGCTACATGAAGCACATGAAGTCAACAATGTTTTTCTCTCACAACAAATTAACACAGTCAGACTTATAAACGTAGAAATCAACCAACGAACATGATCACACGAAATCTCCCTACGCCTGACGGCGTCGGCGTCCTCTTTTCCAACTCCAAGCAGCTCCCAGACGAAATGACTTTTTCGGCGTCGCCCGCCCTCCGGCCCTCGCGGCGATCGTATCCGCGTCCGAATATGCCTTGCTTTGGCGCCCCACCTCCTTTACTCCCCCACACCCACCGATTCGTTCGACCTCGTCTCTCTTCCCCTTCCTGACTGCTTCGCCTTTTTCCCTTCCTCTCTCCCCTGTCCCCCAGCCGAGCGAGAAAGCGAAGGGGCAAAAAAAAGCCGCACCGGCTTCCTTTTCCACCACCCGGAGAGATGGAGCTGTTCTACGAGCTGCTCCTCACTGCGGCGGTCACCCTCCTCGCCGCCTTCCTGCTCGCCACGCTCTTCGCCGCCAATGATCCCCCGCGCCGGACCGATCGCGCTGCAGCCGCGATCGCCGAGGAGGTGGCGGAGGAGGAGAGGATCATCGAGGTCGACGAGGTGATGATGCGTAGCGAAGGGAGGGCGGCGGTGGCGCCGCCGGAGGCGGAGGGGTGGGTCGAGGCGGAGAAGGCGCCGGCGGTGGTCGTCGCGGAGGCGAAGGAGCCGGAGAGCTTGCCCGAGGAGGAGGAGGGGGTTCCCGTGAAGGCTGTTCGGGAGGTGCGCCTTGCTGCTGGTGCGGAGGAGGGGGAGGACGGCGGTGGCGGCATGAAGCGGTCTGATTTGACCTCCGCAGCTGTTGTGGCGGCGGCGGGTGCTGAGGCGAGCCCGCAGGCGTCGGGCGCCGAGGTTGTGCCTAGGGAGGTTTTTGATGTGGCGGGGTTGGAGGAACGGACCGTGCAGGATGTTGAAGCGAAGCAGCATGATCTGGGTGCTGAGGTTGCTCTTGCTCCCGTTGAAGTTCTCGAAGCAGGACCGGACAAGCAGGGAGTAGAAGTTATTGGAGTTGCGCAAGTGCTTCCCTTGGAAACAGAAGCTGTTGAAGTGAAACAGCACCATTTGGTTGCCGAAGTTGCTCCTGCTGAAGATGTTCTTGACGTGGGATTGGTGGACAAGAGTGTGCAAGCTATTGAAGTGAGGCCCGATGAATTGGATTCTGTGACTGCTCTTGAAGAGATTCTTGATGTCGTATTGGAGAAGAAGGAAGAACAAGTAGTTGAAGTGAAGGAGCACGAATTGCCTGCAGGGGCTGCTCCACAACCAGTTCTCGATGTGCCATTGGCAGAGAAGGAAGAGCTTAAACATCATCAGCCCGTTGAAGAAGCTGCCGAGGTACATGAGGAAGTGCAGAGCAAGGAGGAAGCTAAATGTGAGGCCCATCCAGTTGATCAACAAGAAGAACTGGTTCCTGAAGAGGAGTCGGTGGCAAGGACAATTGATGATGTGAATGTTAGCCATGAATGTAGCTTTAGTGATAAAGTGGTTACTGAATTGCCAGTGGAGGCAGTGACATTGCAAGTGCTGCCGAAGGATGACCCTGAGGCAGACATGGAGTTTGAGGAGTGGGAAGGGATCGAGAGGAGTGAGGTGGAGAAGAGGTTTGGTGCGGCTGCAGCATTTGCTGCTAGTGGGGCTGGGCGGCTGCCCTGTCAAAGCTTGATAGTGATGTGCAGCTGCAGCTTCAAGGTCTCCTCAAGGTTGCCATTGACGGTCCCTGTTATGACTCTCTTGCAGCCACTTACACTGAGACCTTCATCTCAAATGCGAAATGGTATTCATTTCTTCTTTCTGTTACCCTGGCTACATTTATCATTGCTACATTGTGTTAGGTTATAGCTTAACGATAAGCAAACCCTGGCCTGGATGCCATCAACACTGGAGTACTGATCCTCTGCTATATTTGTATCAAGGCAGAGCAAGAGTAGCATACTAGTATTTTTCAATAGGAAGAAATCACAACACATAAAAAATCCTATTCAAAACTAACTTGTTTGCGCTTCATTATTTCAAAGCTGTCAAAAGTTGTATGCAGGAGATCTGGTACAGTTTAAGTAGTTAAATTATAGGGAGATTTAATTATAATAGTGCACAAATTCTTCAATACTGTTAGTATATTTTTTTCCTAGCTCAGAGATCACTTGTAGGCTTGTTTGTTAATGACTCTGCTTGGAAGGCCAAAAGCCACCTTTGCACCAGCTTCAGCATCGTTTCAGCTATTTAGGTAGACCAATGTGAACCACACATCAGGCTCTGGCTTTCTGCTTCTAAGCCACCAGATGCTAAGCTGAGGAAACAAGTTCAAATCATTGAAGCTTACTGAAGTAAATAACAATTGATCTGTTTCCCTTGCTGATAGCCAAATCAGCAATTGATCTGTTTCCCTTGCTGATAAATCATGTTTTCTGAAGTAAGACTGAAATGAATAAGTGCAATATCTTTTTGGTCTGAAGGACTTGCATTTTGGAGTGTCATTGACTATTGATTTCATCAGATGTGAGGTTTATGCCAATACGAAAGCTGTGATATGTATAATTTGACATAATAGGGTTATGCGGCGTCTATGTTTGCGAGCTTGGGGTATCTGGCTGGAATAGGATTTATGACAATTCTGCACTACAAGTTTTGGGTTTCCTCTTTTCTTCTTGGTTCTTGAAATTGGGTTCATCAGCTTCAGAGAAGCATATAACTCCTTTACAGAAGAGCAAAGGAAGCATATAAAGTTGGAGCTATATATACCTTGCCTCCTTTGTGGCAAAGAGAATATTGCACTTCCCTGCATGAGACAACGAGAATCCACGCTTCCTTCTCAAATTTGGTCATGGTAGTACCTTTTAAATTTTGAATGTCTTATGTCTTAAAAATATTTGTCCATGATGCTGCATGGTTCATAGGATAATGTTTTGAATTTTGGAATAAACTACAAATGAAGGTAAGTGTAATGAATAAAATGTAAAAACAAAATATAGAAGTCAAAATCATGTAGGTGGATCTGGTGCAATGATTGAGTGAAATTACAATCCTGAATCAACTGAATTGTGTTTCTTTGTTTAGTTTAGGCAGAATTGACAGCAACTAGTCACTGCCAACCTCTGTCTGAGCAAGTTTTGCCCTTTAAGTAGCCAGGGAAAAAATTGTCCCTATACGAGTTTGCATATAATAGGTAACCAAGGTAAAGCCTCCCATCCAGTTGCCCTAGCAGTCATCTCTTCAGTGTGTCATCAACATGTTAAAGCTTGTTTGTCCATATAAACATGCTTCTCTATATTGAGCTTGCAATGTATTGTGACGCATTCCATTTCAAGATAGGGTTATTGTTTGATGCGGCACCTTGTTCTGATTTTGCAATAGTTTTTGTCCTGCCGAATTCTGAGGCCACCCCAGATAATATCCTGTGCCAATTTGTTGTGCATGAGAGCACTATATTTAGATATGCTTTATCCAGCTAATCATCAGTTTATGAGCAATCTGTACAGTACCTTTTTTTTTTTTTTTTTGCCAAAGATAGCATAGCATTTAGAGGGGGAAAAAAAAAAGAGCATCTTGGTCAAAGAAACCACTAACTGTTGGTTTGCCTTCAGAGTTCAGAATGGATTATTGTTGTGACGTGTCAGCAAATTCTGCTATGAGCCACCGAACAGGAGCAACGAGCATAGAAAGATGCCTTAATATGTTTTGCACATGGACACCAATACAGCTTCTCTTATTTCCCATTCTTATTTTTTGTTGGACCAATTAAGTGGCTACAACCAACCTGTTGTATACATCTAACTACCGAAGTTATCCCTTGGAGTGAGAAGAATAATATATGTGCTATAAAATATGGACTGATGGTCAGAAGTGTTGAATAAAAAATTCAATATACCTAACCGGTCTACATGACGTAACATGACAGATATCTTGCGCCTATTTCTGGTAGACTGATGTGTATCTCTTTACGTCTTGGGAACTGTCAATGTTCCACTAATTATATTTTTGTATGCCCACAAGTAAAGCTAGAGTTAACCTTGTAATAATTGTATAATGGCTATGTGTATGTGTTTTTACTCCCAACAATCCAGGGAATATAGAAGTCTGAAATAGAGTTAAAGTAAGACATGAGATATCCTATAAGAGAAAAAAATTGGCGATCCTTCTATTTTTTGGACATATGTTGTCAGTTGTCACCATTCTGAGTGTCTTAAAGCATAAAAGAAATGGTGAAATAGTACATTGTAGAAATTATCTGCTTGGTTTGATCTGTGTCTAGATATTCTGTAAAGATACGCACAAAGAGTGGTAATACATAATGATTACTATCAATGATCATTTATTGTTTTCTCAGGGCTGCTTGGCAGAAGTTAGGGAATATGAACCCTGAGATCGCTATGGAGAAATACATGGATCTTTTATCAGAAACAATTCCAGGGTGGATGAGGAATGAAACCTTGGTAATTTATTATTATGTACTACCCTTGAAATGTAGACTTAGGTTTCCGTACAAGTATTTTCTGCTTCTTTGACTGGAGAAGAGTGAAGGGCGGGCCTGGTGCAAGCGGTAGAGTTTTACCTCACCAGTGACCGGAAGGTCCTGGGTTCGAAGTCATGGTCTCCTCGCATTGCATGCAGTGAGGGTAAGGCTTGCCACTAACACCTTCCCTGCAGACCCATTGCAGAGCGGGAGCTCTGCAGACCGGGTACGCCCTTTTTTTTACTAGATAAGAGTGCTTAAAGGTTAACAGTGTATGCATGTTATACTCTAGGACACAGAGAACGCTGGCAGTTTATCTGTGGAGACTATCTTAACAACGATGACTGCTACAAGTGATCAACGAAACAATCAAGGGTAATTTACTACTCCCTTCGATCAAAATACGTGTCTCATTTAGGACATCAACACTTTGTACAGTGTGAAGTTTTAACCAACAATTTCTATGAAAATATGCCATTTCAGAGAAAGCTAATTCAATATTTTGGAAGAACTTATGATAAATCTAGCTACATATATCTTACATTGTCCATCCAGGTATACATTATGGTCAAAATTAAAACAGTTTGGCCAGCAGAAATCCTAAAAAACACCGATAATTTTTAATCAGGGTAGCCTACCCCAATTTGCTTGGGACTGAAAGGCTATGTTGTTGTTGTTGTTGTTGGTGGTGGTGGTGGTATTGCATAAATATGTAATGTAAGATACAGTAAGAACACTGTCGCCATAAAAATGTCATACTTGCCATACTGACTGGTGTGGATTGGTGCTGGTATGAATTTGTTTGAAATGATTTTTTCAGCACTCTGTATTGTTTCTTTTGTTGGTAAAATGTTCCAGTCACGAATGGTAGCTCTGATGTTACGACGACGACAACAACAACAACGCCTTTCAGTCCCAAGCAAGTTGGGGTAGGCTAGAGTTGAAACCCACCAAGAGCCCCAAGTCACGGTTCAAGCACTTTAATAACTGCTTTTCAAGTACTCCTATTCAAACATAGATATCTAGGTATATCCCAAGCTTTCAAATCTTTTTTATTGCCTCCCCCAATATCAATTTCGGTCTTCCTCTACCTCTCCTCATATTATTAGCTTGGCTTAGGACTCCACAATGCACTGGCGCCTCTGGAGGCCTCCTTTGGACATGGCCAAACCACCTCAACCGATGTTGGACAAGCTTTTCTTCAATTGGTGCTACCTCTAGGCGATCACGTATATCATCGTTCCGAACTCGGTTCATTCTTGTGTGACCGCAAATCCATCGCAACATATGCATTTCTGCAACACTCAGTTGTTGAACATGTCAAATCTTTGTAGGCCAACATTCTGCTCCATACAACATAGCCGGTCTAATCGCCGTTCTATAGAACTTGCCTTTTAGCTTTTGTGGTATCCTCTTGTCACAGAGAATGCCAGAAGCTTGTCGCCACTTGATTCACCCTGCTTTGATTCTATGGCTAACGTCCGCATCAATATCTACATCCCTCTGTAGCATCGATCCCAGATACCGAAAGGTATCCTTATGCACTACTTGACCTTCCAAACTCACATCTCCCTCCTCCTGTACAACTCCGCCAAAGTCGTATCTCATGTATTCGGTTTTAGTTCTGCTCAATCTAAAACCTTTAGACTCAAGGGTCTGCCGCCATAACTCTAGTTTCCTATTTACTCTCGCCTGGCTTTCGTCCACTAATACTACATTATCAGCGAACAACATACACCAAGGGATATCCCCTTGTATGTTCCTGGTAACCTCATCCATTACCAAGGCAAAGAGATACGGGCTTAAGGCTGACCCTTGATAAAGTTCAATTTTAATCGGGAAGTAATCTGTGTTACCATCGTTTGTTCGAACATTAGTCACAACATTGTTGTACATTGTTGTAGCTCTGATGTTACATAGTACGATAATATTTTTAGAACAAGTGCATATACCAAGGTTTGTGCGTTACTTTCTGCTGTGGATGAATTTCTTACAGGAATGAAGATAGTTCTAGCATAGGTGAAGGTCGTCCAATAACTTCCCGTAACCCAGAGAAAGGTATGTAACTTCACATATATTTGACACTGGCAGGATTTTTCTTGAATCTTGATCCTAGTGAAAGGAAAACATATTTATCGTGCCGCTATTACTATTGGATGGATTGAATCAACAATTGCAACCTATTTTTTTTCTATTTGCTATCAGTATTTAGCTGGAAAGTTGCTGATTATAATTCTCATGCCAGACATATAGTATTTTCTTGCCTTAGGGTAATATTGGTTGCAGTGTTTTAGTTTAATTCATCACGGTAAATGAAATTATCCTCAGGCCTGGTGCAGTGGTGAGAGCTGTCTCACTGAGTCACCAGGTTGCGGATTCGAAGCAGCCTCTCCGCAGATTTTGCGGGGGGAAGGCTTGCCTCGGTTTTTCCCTTCCCCAGACCCCACTCATGTGGGAGCCTCCGGCACTGGGTCTGCCCTTTTTTTTCTTGGGTTTCTGTTTGTGTTTGACTGCTCCTTTAATATGTTTTATGATTTATTCGAGGGAAATTGGGGACCCCACTTGCAAGTTAGGGTAGGAACCCCACGTACATCTCAATCGTTACGTTCTAGCACCTGCAATTTTGAATATGTTTTCATTTTCCCCTCTCGTGACTGTTGAAAAGCTGGTATAATTAATATTTGGCCTCTAGCATCGCCCTCACCCATGTTGTCCCACATACCATGAAGAGGTGCTAGATATGTTTCTCACATGAATACTTTTGCCAAAGCGTTCTCAACTGGGAGAATTATAAATGACAATGATGGAACCCAAACTCAGAAAAAATGTAGTCGGTCGATGCTCCAGAGCCTACAAAAACATTTTGGAATTCCTGTTGGGGATAAGGCAACTCATCAGTGAGACTATGTGATAACTATATATATTGATTCTTCGTCGACGTGCATACAGGGTATTTAAAAACATATAAAACGCGATAAAAACATATAAACTTACAGGTGTTACACGATAAAGGATTTTTTTATGACACGATAAAGAATTGTGACGCAGGTGGGTATTTGAAAGCCCCCTTAGCTTGCAGATCGGTTCTTGCAATTTTCACCTTCATTCGATTCTGACATCCCCGTAAATTTTCAGGCCAGAGCTCTGATATCCCTGCTGAATGAAGGCGACACTGATAAAATATTCTTGCATCAATGATTCCAGCCCATTGCTGAGATCATTATCGATGCCTTCGTTATAAAATTAGATTTGTACAGTTGTGGTGGTTGTGCTAGTGGTTGTGGTAGTGCTATGATGATGTTGGTTCGTGTATGTATATGACTGTATATATCGTAACTGCTGCTGCCTGTATATTTGGCCAGTTGCAGACTTGTCATCGGTTGTGGTCAATACTAACGTTACCTCTGGTAACTGATAAGTGGTAACTGTATTTGTTACCGCGTAGTTTGGAACGAAGAATTTAAGCGGTTCAGGTAAGAGTTATCTAATTCCAAATTGCTGAATTTGTCCGATTTGGAGTGCATAGTAGGGCTGCTATGTTATCGAAAAAACTTTTCTCACGGTATATCTTCATCTGAATGGTTCAGGAATCAGGAACGCTTCAGATTCTTGAGGCTGACACCGCGACACTGATTACGTGTCGCGGTCATCTCATCCTGCCATTTTCCGGAGCAGAATGGACTCGTGAGGCCAGCAAAGTCCTGAGGCTTGGCAGGACGCCTGGATCAGAACAGCGCCAGCCGCGCCTGGTGATGGAGAGAGGCGAGCAAAAAGTGCACACACGTAGGCTCCACCAGAGAAATACTTGGCACGGTTCGTCCGACGACACAACCGGTGGAGTACGTTCTGGGCCAGAAAGGCCCGATGAAATTGGCGTCGACCGCACCCCGTAGCCGTGTCTAGTTAATCTCGGCCACGAATTGCCCGATTCACATGACCCACAAGAGCACGGGCACGGTAGCCGAGCTGTACTTGTCCAACGCCCGCGGCTGCGAATCCTGCAGCAAGTGTCCGCCCGCGCGCGAGCACGGTCCGTGACCGTGCCGCCGAAGCCCTCGCCCCCGGCGCCCAGCCCTATCCGTCGTCTTTCCACCGCTAGTCAAACATACCCCGTGGCCGCCGCCTGGCCGGGCTCGGGCTCGCGCACGCCCGTGAATCCGCCGAGGCGGATTTTTTTTTTATTTTTAACACTTTTTTAAACTATTTTTAAATCTAACACCGTTTATTTTTTTTAAAAAAAAATTAGCACTTTTTGACGCGCCTATTTACACGGCGCGGCTAATTCACTCTGCCGCGCCATGCATGGCGGCGCAGCTGGGGGCAGTCAACGGCTGCGGGACCGCTGACGTGGTGGGTCTGACGCGCCACCCGTCACGGCGCGGCGGACTTGCCGCGCCACGAATAACAACGCGGGGCTGCCGCGCCACGCATCACAGCACGGCAGACCCCTTGTACAGGCAGCCACGGTTCCCTTCATGTCTATCTCTCTCTCAGTGTCTCTCGCTGCGCCGCCGCCACGCCACGCCTGCCGCGACCCCGGCCGCCGCGCCTGCCCGGCGAGCCCACAGCCGCCACAGCCGGCGCGCCAGCGCCCCGCCCGCCGCTGAAAGGTCCTAATATAACTAGAAGAGGGTAAATAGCCTATTAAAAATCTATAAACCAATTAGAGCAATTTGATTAGTACGATAAATAGCGAAAAACAAACTTGCTCTAGCTCTACAAGGGTTGCAAGCCACCTATCAATAATTCTAGTTATTATGATCACTAGACACATAATTTAAGAGCTCTCACACTTGCTACGTTAAAAAGCTCCACTAGATGAACTTAAGAGAGCTTACTGCAACTAGTTTGCGGGTATGTAAATGAGTAAGTAAGGTGATTATACCGTCGTGTAGAGGAGTGAACCAATCACAAGATGAATACTAAATCAATCACCGGGAGAATACCAACGGGCAAGAGACAACCAATTTTTCTCCCGAGGTTCACGTGCTTGCCGGCACGCTAGCCCCCGTTGTGTCGACCAACACTTGGTGGTTCGTCGGCTAAGATGTGTTGCACGAACCTCGTCCACACAATTGGACACCGCAAGAACATACCCACAAGTGAGGTAATTCAATGACACGAGCACTCCACTAGAGTTATCTTTCGGCGCTCCGCCGGAGAAGGCACAAGAGCCCTCACAATCACCGCGATCGGAGCCAGAGACAATCACCGGCCTCTGCTCGACGATCCTCGCTCCTCCAAGTCGTCTAGGTGGCGGCAACCACCAAGAGTAACAAGTAAATCCCGCAGCGAAACACGAACACCAAGTGCCTCTAGATGCAATCACTCAAGCAATGCACTTGGATTCTCTTCCAATCTCGTAAAGATGTTGAATCAATGATAGAGATGAGTGGGAGGGTTTTGACTAAGCTCACAAGGTTGCTATGTCAATGCAAATGGCCAAAAGAGTAAGCTTGAGTCGGCCAAACGATATTTATAGACACCCCAAACAATAGAGCCGTTGGCTTAATTATTGGGCTGACTGCGGGACGACCGGACGCGCTAGTCGTGTACACCGGACGCACTGGTCGTGTGTACCGGACGCATCCGGTGTGGCGACCGGCTGCGTCTGATCGCAGCCTGACTACCATGTGTCCTATTCAAATTATTTTGCCATTCGCGCTCAACGGCTATCTCTGCGCACAGTAATACTGGTGACCGGACGCGCTGTTAGAAAATGACCGGACACGAGAGACGCAGCGTCCGGTCGAGTCCAGAGAGCTCCCAGAGCCGCTCTGGGCCAACCGGACGCATCCGGTCACATCGGACCAGACGCTCCCAGCGTCCGATCAATTATAGCGCTGAAAACCCGAGACATGCAGATTCTGGCGACCGGACGCATCCAGTCGCTGCGTCCGGTCGAGTCCAGAGAGCTCCCAATGCCGCTGAACTGCTCCCGGACACGTCTGGTGTGGCCGACCGGATGCACCCCTGCCTCCGGTCCTCTCTGGATCAACAACCGCGCCCCATGTCACCTCGATCGGACGCTCAACAGTGATTGCTCAGCGTCCGGTCACTGCTACGACCCAGAGTCCGGTCAACTCTGTCGCGCCTGGCCAGAATACCGGACACATCCGGTCACGTCGGGAAGATATCGGACACGTCCGGTCCTCACATCGGATGCGTCTGGTCACCCCGTGACTAGCGCATTCAACTCCTTTTCAACTCTATCTTCTTCACCCTTGCTCAAATATGCCAACCACCAAGTGAATCACCTTGTGCACATGTGTTAGCATATTTTCACAAATGTTTTCAAGGGTGTTAGCACTCCACTAGATCCTAAATGCATATGCAATGAGTTAGAACATCTAGTGGCACTTTGATAACCGTATTTCGATATGAGTTTCATCCCTCTTAATAGTACGGCTATCGATCCTAAATGTGATCACACTCACTAAGTGTCTCGATCACTTAAACCGAAAAGCTCCTATCAATTTCACATTTGCGTTGAGCTTTTTGTTTTTCTCATTCTTCTTTTCCAAGTCCAAACACTTGATCATCACCATGGCATCACCAATATCAAGTCATGATCTTCATTTGCTTCACCACTTGGAATGTGCTACCTATCTCATAATCACTTTGACAAACTAGGTTAGCACTTAGGGTTTCATCAATTCACTAAAACCAAACTAGAGCTTTCAGCCACGCCCGCCATCTCCCCACTGTCGCGCACCGCCCGTCCTCGTCGCCGCCCCTCCATCTCTCTGCACTGTCTCGAGCCGTGAAGTACATTGCTGCGCTGCCCATCGTCGTCCTCCAGAAGGGGGGATTGCCGCCGGCCGGCCAGCCATTGTCGTCGGCAGCCATCTCCTTTCCATTGGTGGATTATGGTGACCCATAATCTTTATCGAGGTAATGCTCTTCTGCATCTCTGTCAATTTTTGCAGTTAGTTTTGCAGTTAGCTAGATATGTATAGTTAGTAAATATAAGTTATGTATAGTTTTGCAGTTAGTTTTGCAGTTAGCTAGATAATGTATAGTTTTGCAGTTAGTTTTGCAGTTAGCTAGATATGTATAGTTAGTAAAGTTACTTAGTATAGTAAGTATATGTATTAATATTAGTGTGTTTAGTGTAGTTAGTTAGTATAGTTAGTTAGAATTGTTGGTATAGATATTAAAATTAGATTAGTTAGTATAGTTAGTTGGTATAGGTGTAGTTAGTATAGGTGTAGTCAGTATAGTTGGTATCCGTGGCAGTAATCTTTGCTCCGTTTGCAAAGAACCTGGTCACAAGGCTAGCAGGCATAGAAGACAAGGGCAGCAGGTGTATATAGCATACATTTTATTATATTAATGTTAATTGTTTGCTATGCTATTTAAAACTACTATGTTAGTACCAATTATGATATATGTTTATTCTCTTATTTTGCATAATAGTTTATTCCTTTTACATTTACTTTGTTTTTATGCACTAATGTTCCATCATATTATAGTACTCTTAATGTTTGTTCTAACACATCTATTTGAAATTTGAATCAGGATGGGGGATCATCATCCGCAGTACCCCATTCTTGAGGTGCATTATGACAAGGACCACCGAGCCAAGCACCTGTCGGAGCTTCAGGAGGACTTGGTACCTCTTAGACTTTGCACGCACCAGCCGCACCGCTGGGATGAGCGATATCGGTCGTACATACAGCGTGTCGACTTCCTTGAGATCATCTGGGTCTTCAACATTGGGCTACCGATCCTCGACCCTACACTTCTCACTGCTGCTGTCGATAGGTATGATTTGATACACGTTTGGTGAAGTACAAAGCATTGATTTATCTCATTGTTTGAATTAAAAAACTTCTTGTATTGAATTAAAAACCCACAGGTGGAGGCCAGAGACCCACACCTTCCTCTGCGTTGCCTGCCAACGCAGTACAGGAGATGCCAACCTAGGAGGTTATTTCCACCTACTACAGGTTTGGTGTTGGGAGCGATGGCCAGTCGGGAGGCCCGTTGTTCACGATTTACCTGTAAGTGCATCAATTTTTTATTTTCCTCAAACTTGATGCTGCACTTGTGACTGACTATCCTATTCAATGCAGGCATGGAATCACGTGGACGTAGGACCGACTGCTCTGTACCTCTAGCAAGAAGCGGAGGTAGTTAGAGGGAACCCGAAGCGGTGGTACAGGTAGTACTCGGACACGCTAGACGTCCTGACACAGCACCGGTAACGATCACTTTGATACTGCTAGTCGGTGTTGTTGCTTTTTTATTATTCTAAAAACCTAACTGTAGTTACCTAACTTCCAAGTGAATTGGTGTCCTTGGTCTAGATTCGAGCTAGAGGGGTACCTGAGTCCTCGCACTGAGGAAGAGTCGGACGAGTGGCTTTTTAACGGGTCACTAATTTTCTTCCACGTGGTTGAGATGCACTACCCTATAAGGGTGTATAGGTAGTTCAAAAGATTGCAGCCATGCTCACCGCCGCTGTACACAACCAACAGGAAGTTTCACGGGTGCGACGACTATAACATAATAATTTAGCAGTCATGTGCATACATACAACCACTAACTAACGTTAAACTTGTAGGTACGATCGAAGGAACAGGTATAAGGAGAAGAATTGGGCCGTGACGCACGTGGGGTACATCCATGGCTGGGAGATATAGACAAAGGGTCCTGATCGCCGAGAAACCGCCGCACAGCCAACACAACTTCGACCACTACTTCCAATGGTTGCATAGGAGTACACGCACACATATACAGGCCCCCTACACTAACAAACCAATTGATGAGGACGAAGACGAGGATGACATCGTTGATGCGTATGACGAGACGACAAGGATGGAGACACAGCTTCAGAGAGCTCCGCTACAAAGATACGTGGTAAGAAATTTAAATTTCAATACAACTGCACGTCGGCGTTCCTATGAATTGTAGTGATACGAACTTACCTCGATTGTGTATGTAGGCAACACAGTTGACAAGTCTGTCCAACGAAGCAGTCGTGCGACTTAACGAGACCAGAGGAGAGCCGCACGACATTCTACACGTCTTTGTCGATGTACATTCTATTCTCAAAGCCATGACCGTGGTTAAATGGTTTCCATGACTCATGCATCCGTGTTTTCTTTTTTTTGCAGAAAGTGAGGAGGAGCTGCCAGAAGCTGGCACAGAAGCTCAGTTGCGTGGATACTTCATGGGAGATGTCGTATGACCTGGCCCTGTCTAGTTCCTTATGCTCGAGCACTCTGCCGATACAAGCAGGTTCCTCCAACACGACAGCTGCTGGGACCTCTTATGTTCGTACTCCCGGCAATGCAGGCAAGGGTCCTACGGAGCATGACGTTGAGGAGAACGAGGAGGACGAGGACGAGGACTACGATGAGATTGGGATGTCTTAGCTTGATAATGCACCATTTCCTACACAGTTGGACAATCAGATACTTGAAACAACCATTCGCCATATACATCATAATTACTTAAACATCGTAAGTAACGATGCCTATATTGTAATTGCAGGATCCTAGTTACACTCAGCAGTACCGCCGGGTGTACTGCTAGCGAGGCCGTACCGACGTTGGGTTCACCCCTAACGTGCTGCCTTCATGTCCGAAGAGGCAGCGACGTCCGCGGTACCCATATACTCCTGGGTCATAGGAGTTCTTTAGGATGACATGATGCACTTGTACTCGGACACCCATATACTGATGGAACATGTAGTATGTCGTGTAATGTCGAACTTATGTATTGATGAACTTGTGTCGTAGTTATGACTTGCTGAACTTATGTCGAACAGAGGTATTGTCGAACTTGCGATGAACTTGGGACGTGTACAAGTTAGTATTGCTGAACTTGTGTATTGATTGTCTCGTGCACTTAACCTTCCTGTTAACCTATTTGTTAAACCGACACGACGAAATAACTTAGCTCATGTGAGAACGTAACAAAAGTGCCTTGTTCCATTTGCTGTCGCTTTTGACCGCCGAGCCATGGCTGGATGCGCGTCAGCCTTGCCGCGCCCATATCCACGGCGCGGCAGCCCTGACCACATCAGCGTTCAGCGGCTCTGGTTGTTGCCACGTTGCCGCTCCTATCGCGTCCCCATGCATGGCGCGGCAACGTGATTTCGCCGCGCCATGTAAATAGGCGTGTCCAACCGTGTTAGTTTTGAAAATAAAATTAAACATTGTCAGATTTAAAAATAATTTAAAAAAAGTGTTAAAAAAATTCCCCACGCGTACCCCTCGCCTACCGGCTACCGAGGCCGGCGAGCCGAGCCAGACCAAGCGGGCAGCGCGTCTCGGCTACAGCCCAAATGTGAGCCAGCCCAGCCATCGCGAGGTCGCTGCTGCCCGCCAGTCCGCCACGGCGAGCGGCGATCGATGCGCTTTTCGCTGAGACCCTGTGGTGGTGGTGGCGCCTACAATAAAATAGAATAGAATGCTTTTGTGAACGTGGGATTAGCGCGCGTGCGAGCGCCCCACTCCGCGGATTTGTGTAGTTTGTAGCCCTCTGTACACGGCAAGGTCGGCTACGGAACAAAAGATATACTCCGCGAGTTGCCTAGTGTTTGTGTGTATTTTGGGGCAAAGGACTGAACGTTCTAGCAACCGCATGCATGCATTGCATGGCCCGTGTTTGCAAAGGGGATTATTCCTTTTTGGCCGGCAAGCGGCTTTAGAAACCCACTTCCGAAAGGCAGACAATAATTCCGACTTCCAGAGGAGAATGCAGGCAATACTTTGGCCGGTTATGGTCGAATTCTAGTGTACCAACCGCTGCGGCGTGCGGTGCCTTTGGAGTTTGGACCAATTTCATTCCCTGTGGAAAAGATGGGTTTAAACTCTCCTTTTCGTTTGGTGAAGAAAGCAAAGGGAAGATAATAAGAAGATGCTCCGGTCGCATAGATTTATCTTATCGATACGCAAAAGGAAAAGGCAGCGGTGGGTTGTAGCTGCATAAAGTACAAGGTTGTAAGTTTATAAAAAGTGGCTGCTTTTGGCAAATTGGTGTGCTGCTGCTTACAGAAATGGCGTAAGTGGAAGCAATTAGCAAACCAAGCGATGCATGTAACCTATGTTATGTGTTTCACAATGCGGTAGGCTGTGTAGCACCCACGTATTAAATACTACTGCCGCTAACCAATAAACATTGGGTGTACATGTACTACTATTTAGCTGTATGAGTACAGGCAGGCGGGGGATGGAAACTCGTGACATCATCACTGATCGAGCAACTTTGCACCACTTCGTTCATGGAATGTGTGATTATCCTCGTTGATGAACGACCTCAAGCCATGCAGAACAATTATTTGTACTGTGCACTTTTTTTTTTTTGCCGGGAATCATTCACTCAGCCGGACACGGCGCCCCCAGCAACACGTGAATACGTGACAGGCTACCGTGACCATGGTCTAGTATACTACCCCTACGGATTTAATACGTACACGGTACACCCAGTGCCGGTCCTAGGATTTTGAGGGTCCTCTGACGAACTCGTCGCGACGGCTCCTCTCGATAAATGCTTCTTAGATAACATTCTAAAATTCTAACACCTGACCTAAATTACAAGAAAAATATGACTATATGAGTACAAAGTACTAGACAAAAATTGAACAAGGAAAAAAAAACCTAGGGCTTAGACAATTTGGACATGAACTTTTTCAGAACCAAGATTCACAAATCACAAAAAGGGCAGAAGGCAATAGCCAAGATCAGATGTCATCGTCTTCGTCGAGCCTTGCCTCACCTGCCTGGTCGTCGCCGTCGTCTGGATTCTGGAAGACTGGAACTCGGGCGTCGGTGTCTCGGTGATCTTCGCTGGTGATCGCGTGGTGAACTGGTGATCGGCGCTGCGTCTCTCGCAGTCTCGCGTCTCGCTGTCTCGCCAGAAGTCCGGAAGTCACGACTGGCGATCGCTATGTGCGCGTGTGCGGGTGTTGGCGGCTCGGCTCCTTGCCTCCTGGAAAAAAAGAGGCCGACGACTCATTTTGTTGATGGGCCGCTGCATCTTCTCATTAATCCTAAATTCTAACGGACTATAGCTAAAGGGTATGGAGTATTATATACTTGGGCTTTGGCCCCCATGCCGCGAGGGCCCTCGGCCGTCGCACCGCCTGCCCTCCCCTTAGGGCCGGCACAGGGTACACCGACCCATCTGCGCCGGCCCTCGGATTCTTCAATGCCGGGAAGAAAACAACAGAAGAAACTTCGAGGTCCGCGGTACAGTTCCCATGGCGTGACGCGCGCGGGCGACCCATGCGCACGAGGTCACAGAATAAGGCGACGGTTATTCACAGGACCCTGATCTCACTCGTACCGCCATGCCATGCTACACCTACACCGCAGCAGTCACTCCACTTCAGTACCTCACCCCGTGCCTGCCTATATCACTCTGTCGCTCGCAACGCATCGCATGTGAACTGGGAGGAACAGACAGGCGCTAGTGTTGGCTAGGCCCGGTGCAGGAGCACCAGAACAGAAGGCCACTAGCCCACTACACCAAACGAACAGCCAGCGCTTACTTGCGGCGGCAGCATGCAGCCTCCGAGGACCAGGTGTACGTGATTACGTGGTGGGCGCCCACGGCGGCCCGTGACTCGCCGGCCAGTGGCACCTTGCCAAGTGCCAAAAGGGCGCGCTCTCAGCTCTCTGAAGTGCGGGAACGAATGGTGTCATGTGACCGGCTATATATAGCGATGCACAGCTCCCTTCCTCTGATTGTAGCACTCTCTTCATTGCGCCCTGCAGTCCTCATTAGCTAGCTGCTAGCTTCCCCTCCATACCCGGCTGCCGTCTCTCTAGTCTCTACACACACAGGTGACACTACAGTGAGGAGCTTGAACAGAGGAAGCGGCTGAGCTCTCGTCTAGTTGCGGCGATGAAGATGCATCGCTTCGCTCTGCGTGGCCTGGGGTTTCTCGTGCTGTGGATGCTGCTGCATTGCGGAAGTGAGCTCGCAGCAGCGGTGCCTCCAGGTCAGTGCTGCGCCCATTCCCTTGCTATCCTTCTCTCCTATACGAGTATGCATGTGACATCGTTTGAACTTCCTGGTGACATGCAGATGGCTGGTACGATTACTCCGCCTACACCGACGTAAGTCTCCACTGAAGCATTCTTTCTTCCAGAATTAGCAAGCTAGCTTTATCTGCACGTCGTCATGCATGAGTAATAACTCACAACAATGCAAGCTCGTTAATTATTAACCGCTTTACTATATATCTGTGGCGTGTCTGCCTGTCGCTTGTGGTTCTTGCATCTTTATCAAAGACCATTTTTTCACCTGGGTGACCACCAAATAACCAATGCGGCAGAGAACTAGGCGGAGGATCGAATAGGAGCCGGGGATGATGACGAAGCCCAAAGCCATTGTTGGACCACAAATGCTTCCTCCCCACAAGGCCACAATGCACATGATCCTCCCTCAGGCCTCAGTCTCTCCGATCCGGTCGGTTACTCCAGTTTTGTTCCCATGCGTGCGTGCGCTGGGACACCTCAGCCCCACACCAGTACCTACCAGCTGCTAGCAGCCAATAGACATTATCACACGGAACAAGTGACAAACACTATACTACACTTCTCGATAGTATTATAGCATCGACCTCCACTAAGCTCTGAAAATGGTTGGGAGTATCGTGATCATGCATCGGTTCATCATGTTTATTTGATGCTCTCTTCTTGGAAGCTAAGCTCTGCAAGCAAGGCGCCAAGCGGCAGGGCCAAACTCTGCACGCGGCTAACATGCATGCGTTTTTTTGGGCCGCGGCCGACCAAGTGACCAACTAACGCGGCCGGCAATAGTGAGCCCTCTTTGCCTACCGCGTATTAGTTGTACGCTTATTAGATGCGCTTTTTCTGTGTGTCGCGTGTTATCTGTCGCTGTCACCTCCACAGTTATCATATGCCGCTTAAATAAATAAGCTTTGATAGAATAAATTATGGGCGAGGCCAGGGTATCTGCGCATGCAGTCGAGCCGTGTGTGCTAAACTGCTAACTGCGAATTTGCATGGCGTCCAGTGCAGAGGCCAGCCGGAGCCGGCGCTGTACAACGGAGGCATTCTCAAGTACGGCAACAGCGGCGACGACCCGGACGGGTACCGAACGACGGAGACCGGCGTCTTCTCCCCGGCGTTCGTGGTGTACAACCTCAACAAAACCACCATGTACACCTTCTCATGTGAGCTCTCGAGACCGCCCCTGCCCTCCCCTCCCCTATCCAATTCCAGTCATGTGACTATATATGTGAGTCCGACTGCTGCACTCATGTCATGTGAGCTTCAATAGTTCATTCTCGTTGCATGTCATGTCATGCAGGCTGGGTGAAGCTGGAAGGCGCGTACTCGGCTTTGATCACTGCGAGGCTGGCGCCGGACAACACCGGCGCCAGGTGCATCGCCACGGTTCTTGCCAGGAGCGACTGCTGGGCCTTCGTCAAGGGCGGCTTCGTCCTGGACTGGCCAACGCAGACCTCAGTTATCTTCTTTCAGGTACGCATTTTTTTCTCTCTATCGGATGCGCTTCGCGAATTACTCAAGTTTTCTTCAGAAGTAGTGCTCATTGTTCATGCGCGCCTGCAGAATGCTGACAAGACCCCCATGAAGATCACCGTCGCGAGCGGGTCGCTGCAGCCGTTCACGACAGATCAGTGGGCGATGCACCAGCAGGATACCATACGGAAGGTAACGTTTCGTCGAGGCCGACGTGGCGTGTCCAAAAAACAAAAGAAGTGTTGTTGCGTGCGATGCGACTAATCTGAATCTCATCTTGTTTGCATTGGCCGGAGAGCAGAGGAGGAAGCGTGTGGCGACCATCCACGTCGCCGACCCGCAAGGCGCCCGCGTGGTGGGCGCGTCCGTGTCGGTGCAGCAGACGGCCAAGGATTTCCCGATCGGGTCGGCGATCGCCTCCACCATCCTGGGGAACCAGGCGTACCAGCAGTGGTTCGTGGACCGCTTCAACGCGGCGGTGTTCGAGGACGAGCTCAAGTGGTACTCCACGGAGCCCATGTCGGGGCTGCTGCGCTTCGACGTGCCCGACCAGATGCTGGCGTTCGTGCGGTCGCACCGGGTGATGGTGCGCGGCCACAACATCTTCTGGGAGAACCAGGACGCGACGCCCCGGTGGGTGAAGAACCTGACGGCGGACGACCTCCGCGCCGCCGTGAACACGCGCATCCAGAGCCTCATGACCCGCTACCGCGGCGAGTTCGCGCACTGGGACGTCAACAACGAGATGCTGCACTACAACTTCTACGAGCAGCGCCTGGGGCCCAACGCGACTATGGAGTTCTTCAGCGTCGCGCAGGACGCCGACCCGCTGGCCACGCTGTTCATGAACGAGTACAACGTCATCGAGACCTGCGACGACCCTTTCTCCACCGTCGACACGTACGTGGCCAAGCTCAAGGAGCTCCGGTCCGGCGGCGCCATCCTGGAGGGGATCGGCCTGGAGGGCCACTTCTCCAAGCCCAACATCCTGCTGATGCGGGCCATACTCGACAAGCTCGCCACCCTGGGGCTGCCCATCTGGTTCACTGAGATCGACATCAGCAACAAGTTCGACGCGCAGACGCAGGCCGCGTACCTGGAGCAGGTGCTGCGGGAGGCCTACTCGCACCCGGCCGTCAGCGGCGTCATGCTGTGGACGGCGCTGCACCCCAGCGGCTGCTACCAGATGTGCCTCACGGACTGGAACCTCAGCAACCTGCCCACGGGGGACGTGGTCGACCGCCTGCTGAACGAGTGGCGGACGCTGCAGGCGGGCGGCCAGACCGACGCGCACGGCGCCTACAGCTTCAGCGGCTACCTGGGGGAGTACGTCCTCACGGTGAGCTACAACAACAGGACGACGCAGTCCACCTTCTCGCTGTCGCCGGGAGACGAGACCAGGCACATCAACGTTCAGATGTGACCGCGAGTCCGTGACGATCGGTGGGTGGTATAACTGCCAGTGCCCTTGTGTTGTTTTGCATTGGGCTCCTCTCCTGACTCCTTGTCCCGTGTCACATACGCGTAGTGCTTGCCACTGCTTATACTATTACTAGCTGATGTAGTGTGATTGTCGTGGAAGAAGAGCGCACAGCCAATCTATGTTTCTTACTGTCCTATGTGAAATTTAGTGTACAATCTGGTATCCAACAGCTGGCATGTGCAACATATGGCCACCTTTAATGATCCATCTCAGAGCCAGAAACAACGATTTTGATTAAGAGGGGCCGGACAAACATGATCGTATTTTTTAGTGTGATAAAATATACATAATTATATGTTTCGACAACTTTTTAAAAACTTTTACACTGTTTATAACCAAAACAATACTAGTTTAATACAAAATGAGTGGAAATTGATATTTCTATGCTATAAATTCAAATATTTATATAGGTAATATATGAAATGTACTGTGCTAGGGGGGTGGGGTTGGGGGCACGGCCCCTGCCTGCCCCCTGGTTCCGTCACTGATCCATCTTACTGTTACTAACAAGAGATTTTGAATAAGACTTAACATTAATCTTCACGAGACGCATGAGGAAAAAAACTCATAATAATCGTCTCCACTATGTGAGCTTCGGTCAAAACGACAAGGACCTCATGTCCCTCGCACACCACCGAGGGCCACTCCACAAGCTTGGTTGGAGAGTCTCACAAGACTTACAAGCCCGGAGGGCTACAAAACTTGTTGCGTGCAAGCACCGATAGTAAGGAGGTACGTAAATCTTACTAAACACTATGTCTAAACCTAGAGTAATGTGAGCAATGGGGAATCGCTTGCTCAGGAAGAAGAAGGAAATCAGAAATGCTCGACTGGAATTTAGATGTACTGAATATAATGTGCAAAATGTAACAGATAAGTGCTTAACAGATGAGTACTTGAATAGTGCTAAGCGTGATACATTCTAGTCTGAAGCCCCCTTTCCTAGCACACTCGAGTCTTATACTATTATGCCTAAGCCTTCCACTCTGGTCCGGACAGCCTGATGTTGGGCCGGTGCTCGCGGCCGGGCCGGGCCTGCTCACTTGTAGATGCTTCATCATAGTGTATCACTGGAGCCATAGAAGAAGTGCTGACAATCCCTCCTCCTTTGGAGCTGACATGACCCCAGGCCGGAGCTCTTGGAAAACGCTGCTTCAAGTGCTCCAGCGTCTCCTAGGTGGCCAGCGACGGTGGCATTTGGGACCACTGCACGAGGACCTCCTCCACAGGTGAGTCGCTCAGAGTCTAGCAGCGATCAAGTATCCGCTGAGGCACCTGAAACTGGGCAAGATCATCTGGAAGAACATCAGACACCGGCAGCTTACCATGAGAAGCCTTGAGCTGTGATACATGGAAGACGGGATGAATGGATGAGGAAGAAGGAAGAGCCAGCTTATAAGCTGCTGCACCAATACGCTCTAGGATCTTGTATGGGCCAAAGAACCGAAATGAAAGCTTCTGATTAGCACGGCGGGCAAGTGAAGACTGCACATAAGGCTGAACCTTCAAGAAGACCCAATCACCAACAGCAAAAGAGCGTTCAGAACGGTGCTTATAGGCTTGGTGCTTCATGCGGTTTTGAGCCCGGCTGAGGTGTTGCTGAATCACTGAAGTCATCAGAGCCCGATCATCGAGCCAAGAATTGAGGTCAGCGACAGGTGTTGCGGTAGGAGGACGAATGCCAAAATGCCATGGAGGAAAGCCATACAACACTTCGAATGGAGATCGACCCAATGAGGAATGGTGAGAAGAATTGTACCAGAACTCAGCGAGGGCGATCCATTGAGTCCACTTGGAAGGACAGGCGTGGGCAAAGCAGCGGAGGTATGTTTCAAGACACTGATTAACACGCTCCGTCTGTTCGTCCGTCTGTGGGTGATAAGCGGAACTCATGCGCAAAGTTGTGCCCGCAATGCTGAAAAGAGTCTTCCAAAAGGCACCGGTAAAGATGCGGTCATGATCCGATATGATGGCGAGCGGCATTCCATGAAGCCGGTAGATATTATCCATGAAGAGGCGAGCACTGTAGCTGCTGTAAATGGATGACGCAAAGGAATAAAATGAGCAAACTTCGACAGCTTGTCGACCACCACCAGGAGAGCATTGGCGGAGCCAGATGGTGGAAGTCCTTCGACGAAGTCCATGCTGATGACTTCCTAGGTTGCCGAAGGAATTGGGAGGGGTTGAAGCAATCCTGGAGAACGAGAGCGGTCAGGCTTAGTGCGCTAACAAATATCACAAGCTCTGATGAATTGTGTTGTGGCCGCATGCATGCTAGGCCAAAAAATAGCTGTCTCAACTTCTGATAAGTGACTGGTATGTCGGAGTGACCGCCGAGTGGGCTGGATTGCAGAGCTGCTAGCACTTGAGTCTGGAGTTGCTCACTGTGGCCCAACCAGATACGCCCCTTGTAACGGATGACTCCATTGCTGAGCGAATAATGTGGTAATGCATCCGGATTAACTGCCAACTGAGACAAAATCTCCTGAGCCAGTGGACTGTCAGAGTAAGAACTGGCCATGTCGGACAACCACTGTGGTGAAGAAGAAGAAACGGCCAGGTGTAATTCTTCAGTATATCGGCGCGAGAGTGCATCAGCGACTGTGTTATCCGAACCCTTTTTATACACAATCTTGTAACTCAAGCCCAACAATTTGGTAAAGACTTTCTGTTGCCATACCGTATTTAGGCGTTGCTCATTGAGGTGGGTGAGACTTCTATGGTCAGTGTGGATGAAGAATTCCCCTTGGATGAGATAGTGATGCCAATGCTCGACTGCCAGAAGGATTACGAGGTACTCCTTCTCATAAGCGGATAATCCACAGTTACGAGGGCATAAAGCCTTACTGATGAATGCAATTGGATGCCCATCCTGATGAAGCACGGCGCCAATACCAACCCCACTAGCATCTGTGTCGATGTGAAAAGGCCACTGAAAGTCAGGAAGCGCCAGTACTGGAGCAGTGCTCAATGCGGACTGAAGAGCAGTAAAAGCCTCCTGTTGTGAAGATGTCCAAATGAAGGGTGCATCCTTCTTGAGAAGCTCAGTCAGAGGCTGTGCAATAGTTCCAAAATGCCGAACGAATTTGCGACAATATCCCGCAAGTCCCAAGAATCCGCAAAGGGCGCGCACTGTTGTAGGTCTTGGCCAGTCCCTGATAGCCTGCACTTTGGAAGGCTCTGTAGCGACTCCATCTGTGCTGAGCACATGCCCGAGATAGGCGACTGATCGTTGAGCAAAAGAGCACTTGGATGATTTCAATTTCCATGAATCCCGGCGGCCATGACAAAGACTGGGTAAGATGATCGACGTGCTCGCCAAAGTGCGGTCAGAATTAAGATGTCGCGAAAAAAGACGAGGACAAATTTATGCAGTAGGGAGCCAAGCAGCAATTCATGGCCCCTTGAAAAGTACCAGGTGCACCGGTCAATCCAAAGGCCATAACACGGAACTCATAGTGCCCCAAGTGGGTCTGAAATGCTGTCTTGTGTTCGTCTCTAGGCTACAGCAAAATCTAGTGGAATCCAACTCTCAGATCAAGCTTGGTGAACCAACTGGCATGAGTCAATTCGTCCAGGAGCTGATCGATGATAGGGACCGGATACTTGGACTTAACAGTCATAGAGTTCAACTTCCTGAAATCAACGCAGAACCGATATGAGAGATCTTTCTTCTTCACTAAGAGGACTGGTGAAGAGAACATGCTGCTACTTGGTTGAATAAGCCCTTGTGACAGCATCTCATGTACTTGGCGTTCAATCTCATCCTTAAGGGCTGGAGGATAGCGATAAGGATGGATGTAGAAGGGTCGAGAACCGGGAAGTAGTGGAATTGAATGGTTGCATTGGCGAGAAGGTGGCAAGGAGTCTGGAGCTTGAAACAAGTCAGTGAACTCATCAAGGAGGGACTGTATAGCAGTAGGAATACCGGCAGATGAGAAGGCATCAGTTGTATTCTCCAGACTATAGACTTGTAACAACAACTTACTCGGAGCCTCCACGGACTCGCCTTGCAATAGAACGGTACTGCCCTCATATGGTATGACCAGCTGTTTAAGTTGCCAGTGGACCTGCATAGGACTGAAGGATTCCAGCCAATCCATCCCAATAATCATATCAAATGCAGTCAGTGGGAGAACCCAAAGATCAGAGGTGAAACAGAGTTGGCCGATAGACCACTGAACAACAAGCAGGGTAACTGCACTTGTAAAAGTACCACCACCCGCAATGCGAACTTGGCATGAAGATGGCTTAACAGACACCTGGCTGAGCTGAGCTGCCACCGACTCACTGATGAAGGAGGTTGAACTGCCGGAATCAAGCAAGATGTTCAATGGAATGCCCTGAACTGTCCCTGAAAACTGAACGGTGCGAGGAGCAGAACTGTCAGTAAGAGCACATTGAGAAAGAGCCAAGAAAACCTGAGGTTCAGTATCGGCAGGGGTAGCTGTATCGGCTAGGGAGTCATCATCTTGAAGGAGATCCCACAATTCCTGAACAACATGGAGCTAGACCTGAGGATTGCACTTGTGGTCCTTGCTCCACTTGGCGCCACACTTGTAACAAAGTCCCATGGCGCGTCGATATGTTTTGACGGCGGCCAACTTAGCATCAACAGACATCGTGGCTGGGGACGGTGTTGCCGCAGTAGGGGCCGGTTGCTTGTCAGGCCACGGTGGGAGCGGCAATGGCAGCGCCGTCTTGGGGATAAATTTGTTGGACGACGTCCAATCAATCTAGGATGACGCGCGATACGTCGGTACCGTGGCCACCTCCTCCTGCACCAATGCCATAGAAATAGCAGCATCCAAGCTTTTTGGTTTGGAAACAAGAATAATTGCTTTAAGCTTAGGTCGGAGTCCATCAACGAAGTGCATAGTATAGAAGAGTGGATCAGTGGTAGCAGAAGCTGATCAACGAGTTTTGTGAAACGCTCAACATAATCGTTGACAGTAGAGGTTTGTTTAATTTGGAAGAGCTAGCGTATGAAGGCCTCATGTTGGTCACGATCAAAACGATCATGGAGAGATTGACAGAAGGTGGTCCATGAAGCGATGGCAGGTGTGTTATCGATGGACTCATACTAGCAAGCAGCATTTCCCTCCAAATACATGGAAGCTACGCTGACCCATATAGATGGATCAACTGCGTTCATGTTAAAGTATTTCTCGCAATTGGAACGCCAGCGGTAGGGATTTTCAACATTGAATTTGTTAAAGGAGAGTTTAGGAAGGCGACCGACAGGATGATGATGAAGGTGGTTTGGGGAAGGAGCTTGGAACAGAGGGGAATGAAATGGTGGGCGAGGTGGAATTGTGAGCGAAGGTGGGGAACAATAATGAAGGGAAGGAGGAGGACACTGCAGGGCGGATGAAATAGGCAGAGGAGGAGGAGGATCGGGAGGCTTACCCGTGACCGAGACATTAGTCCAGGTCATGACTGACCCAAACCCAACGTCCCGGTGAGACGATGCAGTGCCGTGCCCACTGGGCGATTTGACAGGCGCGTCGGCAAGAGCACGGGCGGGCATCGAGGAGGAAGGAGTGCCGACACTGGGCCACTGCGGCTGGGCGTCGAACACCTTGCGTTCAGGAGCCTAGGAGATCTTCTTCACCTCGATCTTCAGATCATCCGCGAGGGCCTCGATCTCCGAGCGCCAGGTACCGAGATCCGTGGTGGCGACCTCGAGAGCTGTGACGCGGTCGACGCTGTCGGTGAGGAGTTTGCCGCCGCGGAGAGCTTCCAGATCAGCGGCCCGCTTGCCGATATCGAAGGCGAGGTCGGAGCATGTGGACTCAAGAGCGTCGAAGCGCTTGTCGACGGCAACGGCACGGTCGAGATCGACGAACCGACCCTTCCATTGCTCGTCGTGGGCGTCGAATCGGCGATTGAAATCCTCCTTGGACTTCTGGATCTCGTCGAGGATGACCTTGAGTTGGGGATCCATGGCGCCCAGGGTGCGACGGAATCTGGTGAAGTGGTGTGGTGGATTTGGTGGGGTTCCAGCTCGTCTATGGTGCACGCCGCCGATCACAACGACCTCGGCACGGACCTATGGGTTCCACGAACCACACCAAAGTGAGGACGAGGATCAACCAGCCGTCGGGAATTACGTTGCTGGATCAAGGAGGAGCGAACAGGGAGAACGAGCAGGATCGAGGAAGGCGAAATCCGATACCAATTGTGAGCAATGGGGAATCGCTTGCTCAAGAAGAAGAAGGAAATCAGGAATGCTCGACTGGAATTTAGATGTACTGAATATAATGTGCAGAATGTAACAGATAAGTGCTTAACATATGAGTACTTGAATAGTGCTAAGCGTGATACATTCCTGTCTGAAGCCCCCTTTCCTAGCATACTCGAGTCTTATACTATTATGCCTAAGCCTTCCACTCTGGGCCGGACAGCCTGACGTTGGGCCGGTGCTCGTGGCCGGGCCAGGCCTGCTCACTTGTAGATGCTTCATCATAGTGTATCACTGGAGCCATAGAAGAAGTGCTGACAAGTAAGGGCTAGAGTAGCATTTAGCACTTTTGCTAATAGCCTAATCTTCTCTTAAGCACATATGGTGGCTAGAGCATAAAGTAATGAGACTCAACTCAACTCAACTATAGTTTCAGCAAGCTCTAACACACTTCAAATGAGGTGGAGGTATATATAGCCCCAACACAACCAACTAGAAATTGGAAACAAGGGTTGTCTCGGCAGGGTGCACTAAAATTCTCCTGTGGCCACACCGGAGAAATCCAGTGCTCCCTTCTACTCCAACTAGCTGTTGCTGACCATTGAATCCTCTCTCTGGTTTCTTTAGTGCGCCATTGGACAAATCCGGCGCACAATGCATGTGCATGTGTCTCTAGAGTGAAGCTCAGGTGCTTTCTTCACCGCACCCACCGAATGGTTCTTGTGCACTGTTTTGGCTTCTTAGGTCAGCACCTAAACTCCGGTACATCATATGGTGTCTCTTCTTCTCCTCCACCAAGCATTGTTTATCTCTCTAGTGCCAAACTCTGGTTCGACCACCGAAAGTATGTCGTGGCATCTTCCAACTCTGCGGACTCCTCCCACCGGATAGCTACAGTGACCGCAAGAAAGCTCCGGTGCTTTAAGTCACAAAAAATAAAGCTCCGGTGCTTTCTATGACGTTCTCTCCTTTGCCCTTCTGAGTTAAAATCTTCACGTCCTTTTGTTTGGCTCTTTTTTTATGTCTCGAGTTTCTTGCCTGTCTTTTAGTATCTTCATATCCGCTATCCGACATGGAGTTTTTGAGAAATTATATGATAAATTATGATAGGCGGTGGGGATGCATTCATCTTT
The DNA here is from genome assembly GCA_904845875.1 of Miscanthus lutarioriparius. Classification (NCBI taxonomy): domain Eukaryota; kingdom Viridiplantae; phylum Streptophyta; class Magnoliopsida; order Poales; family Poaceae; genus Miscanthus; species Miscanthus lutarioriparius. The sequence goes on from CAJGYO010000002.1 coordinate 21,398,550, forward strand.
ACTAAAAGCATAATTCTCACTTAATTACCTCCCCAAGAAGCAGAGGCGGAACCATCAACTTTGATTAAGGGGGGGGGGGGGCGGACAAACATAATGACACATCGTATGTGTTATAAATATGTAAGTGTACATTTCAACATATTTTTTCTATGCTTCTACATATGTAGTTAGTGTTCATAAAAAATCACAACATTATGATAAAATACGAGTTAAAATGAGCTAAATATGCTTTGTACTGTATTATTAATAAGGGTATTAAAAAAAATTCACTGTTTGGGGGGGGGGGGGCATGGCCCCCACTGGCCCCCCTGGTTCCGCCTCTGCCAAGAAGTCCACTAAACTCACTTCTACAAAACAAACAAAAGGTTTCTAGACCCCAACTTTAACTCTCCTTCATGCTTCTAGTTATCTACAATCATACAAGCCCCCACCTTAGTGTCATCAGGCATAGGCCCTGCCTGGAACTGCGGTCTCCGACCGTGTGGTGCGGTAGCTCATCCGCATCCTCGTGGCCCCGATACGAGGAATCGTAGCTCATTTCTCAAATTTTCTCCTTGCGGGCGGTCAGCAAAATCACGGTTATGGCGAGGCATTTGCCGGAATTCTTCGATTACCGTCGCCGACATGGCGAGATAAGCCGATCCAAACCTTAGTAGCCTGGGAATGGGAACATGGCCCATGTTCTAGTTCCCATGTTCCACGTTCCGGGAACGGAAACCTTCCTGTTCCCATGTTATAAAATGATACCCCAAAACGGGAACGGCAACTGGACATGGCTGCTAAGATCCAAACAGGGTCATAGGCAGAATGCACGGTGGTAGCAACTAACAGGCCACCGACTACGGGCCCTTTGATAATTCAACTTAGCACAACACTTTTGGGCCCAGCCCGTAAGATTTATAGGCCCAAAAAGCTCCTGGTAGCCCGATGCCAATGCTCGGCGGCTGCGCCTCTGGCGATGTGAGCCGAGAGAAGCCGAGCTCGATCCGCCAAAGAAGGCGGCGCTCTCTCCGAGTCTCTGGTGCTTCGCCACGAACAAACGTGACGCATCTCGAGCTTCGATGGACTCTTCCTCTCCGCCCCCATCCCCGTCGCCAGCACCCAGTGGATCCCGTGGCGCCTCTAATGCAACCCAGCGGTGGAGCATCCTTCGCCGCGCGCTGCTTGCTCGTTCCTCCTCCGCGCGCGCCCAAGGTCCCGCCGATTCCCTTCCTTGTTTACCCATGCCAACACTTGCGTCCGCTTGGTTTTGCCGTTCATTCGTTTCCGCTTCATCTGCCTTCGCCGAGCGGTTCAAAGAGACGAGAAGGCCTCCTGCCTAGATGATAGGGCAGAAGGCAGCTTGCTCGTGCAAACAAGGAAGGCCCAAACGCTGCTCTTTGTGCAGTGGATTTTAGTTCAAGGCGATTAGTTTCTGTGTTGCGATTTGAGCTGTTGCCCCGCTACTACGAGAAAATTGAATTTGGGACTACTGATGATGATGGGAACATTGGCATTTTGAGCCCGCCTGCTTGATTTTTCAGAAGCTCGGACAAGCACGGTGAAAGCAAAACCCGTGAAGTAGTGCGCGATTTCAGCCTTTAGCTCCTGTGCACTGTGCTTGAACAATTATGATCCAATGGTTTTGAATGCTCAGGCCTATTGTGGCATGTCACGTTGATGGGTTAGCTGTGTTGAAGACTTTAGGGAGTTAGTACAGTCTGATTTGGAGTGAGTACCTTGCTTCAATGAGATGTGTTTAGTGTTATTGATTCAATATATATACTCTGGGAAATTATGGTATTTCACATTTAAAATCAGTGTTTACCATGAAAGTGAGCATGAACATTTAACCAGCCAAATTTCATTATAATTGCAATAAAGTTCAGTCTAATATGGTCCCTTTTAATTTTTACCACTTCAAGGACAAACTCCATTTGGTGGTCCGTAAGTGAGTGTGGGTATATAGGCTTGCGTGTGCTGATCCGCTGATGTGTACACAAAAACTCCACTTCAGTCTATGTTTTAATGATTTGTTTTGGATCCTTTATTCCATATCGCAGCACTGCCGGACTATTAAAGGTAGGGCTGCTGATTTGTTTTATCATATTAGTTTTCTTATTATGCTAAAAGGCAATTGTAGTTTCCCATTCCCAATATTACTTCTGCATTTGGCGTACAGAAATGTAACCGCATATCTTTGTTAATGTATCTTCTATTTAAACATGGCAGTTGTAATAATCAGCATGAAATTTCACGTTTATACTGCTCAAACAGTTCACATTTGCTAATTGTTTTTATATAACCATGCCATGTTAATTTGTTTTTTTATGTTACATTTCCATGCAGAGGGAATTTCTAGTGACCACCAGATTAAAGATGGTACCAACAACATTTCAAGAAAGGCTTCACGTGGCTTTAACCTGATCGAATGCCATTCATTGCCGATTTCACAGCTAGCTAAATCATTTGGGAATTCATTAAATGGAAATGAAAATGATTTTGGCCAGAAGGATGTTTATGTATGTTACAAGCTGCCTTGTAGAGATTCCTCTAAGCTTGATCTGGTGTAAGTAGTCTATTATTTGCCCCTAGTTCTCTGGCACACTGAATATAGTTTTCCTTATTTCTGTCCCTGACATAATTGGGAACATGTTGTTTTCCCTACAGTAAGCTCTGTTTGTGACTAAAGATTTAGCCATCATGAATTGTTCAACCAACTAGAAAGGTTGACATGCTATTTTTTCAGTTGGTTATTATTTTAGTGCATGATTCCAGATATAGAAAAGAGGATTCCCTTGAACTCAATGACATTGAGGCTTCGAACAAATACAATATCGACACTACTGGACTAGTATGTAAGTTTTGTTCAAGCAAGTTTATTTTTGTTGTTGAAATACATATGATTCCATCTGTCTGCATCAGTTCATGTGTATGGTCATGTTCATGGCATCTTTCAGTTGCTGTCTGTTAGTACCTGCCAGGTTTGTTTGTGCCTTTTGCTATGATAATAGGAAGGCACTTGTGTGGAAAAGAAATGTAAACATGTGTGTTATGTACACTATTGTGTCTTGGCCACTTTTCAGAATGTGGCACACAAGCCTTCTATGCGTGGCAATTTTTCCTTCTTGGACTAAGAATTGTGATCCCACAGACCTACTAATACAAAGTTTCTTATACTTGCATCACAGACTATTCCCTCCGGTCAGTGATCACTTAAGCTTGCATATGGCCTTTAGAAGTAGGAAAAAAATCAATATAGAATTGAAAGATCGGTAAAAGAGTTGAAAGTGCAGTGCTGTCTACTGATAATATGCTATTCTGAATTTCATTTTGTTCTTCCACTTTTGCATGTTTAACCCTTCCATGATACTCTCTCCGTTCCAAGTTATAGTTTACTTTATACTTGTAAGCCAAAATTATTTAACTTTGATCAAGTTTTTTATGAAAAAAAATATTAGCATCTATAAGTTAAATAAAATAATAAATGCACTATCAAGACATATTTCATGGGGAATTTAATGAAACAAATTGGATATTGTAGACGTTGATGCATTTTTCTATAAACTCGGTCAAAGTTAGAAAAGTTTGACTTAGGACAAAGCTAGAGTGAAATATAATTTGGAATGGAGGGTGTATCTTCAATAAAAGTCAGTTCAGTTTCAAGTTAACATGTGTTTTCCTCCCTGAAGGTTGTTGGCCATCAGAAGAGGTCCTTGCCTACTACTGTATTAACCACTCGGATATGTTCAGGTCTGTTGTGAACTGTGGCTTGTGAGATTTATTAAACATGTGACATTCCTGCATAGCTGCATCAGTATGGATTGTTGTGCTAAGATGAAACATTGAACCTTAGCTGATTTATCCTAGCATGGAGTCATGCATTTGTGTGATTGAGTAACTTGCATGGGATCCCCAAATGCTTCAGTTTAAGCCCAAAAACTTAAGTACTCTACATTGTTGGCTTAAAACTTTTTATCAGGATTCAAGGACCTAAGTGAATTGCGTATTCAACAAGCATTGTGTTTTAGGAAAGAAAATAGGCTGGCTTGGCTTGTGTGTTGAACCAAACAGGATCATAGGGTGCATTATTGTGTCACACACTCACAGCATAGAGTGGTAGTGTGTCCTTCTAGTACAACATGTAAGACAAATATACAATAATGATATATAGGTCCTTGTTCCTGTTAATGTTTTCAAAAGCTGTTTACTGTAGCGTGAGAAATAAATCCTTGGGAGGTTTGAGCTGTGTATGTCACCTGAGTTTTATAGTTACACTCTTGCACTAGTTTTCTGTCCATGCTATTTTTCATCATATTTTCTTGATGAGATCAAAAGCAGAAAATGAACAGATATCTGAGTGCCACATTAGTTCATGATCTTTTCAGCATGTACCTGTTGTTAGCCATATGAACCTATGTCAATAGTCTAATTCCATTGCCCATTATTACCTTCAAGGCAAAGCCTTTTCACAATAGTAGTTTGTTGAAAACGCTTTGCCATGACAGTAGTTCATTGCTACAAGAATCAGTTCATTTTCACATGAAAAACACAGGAAATTGGAAGAAATCCCACATTCCAAAGGGGGCCTAACTAATTTCAGTTTCTATTATATTTATCTGATTAATTGAATATTTAGTTCATTACAGGTCCAAGAAAGTGCTTGAGCTTGGATCTGGTTATGGATTGGCTGGACTTGTTATTGCAGCCAGTACAAATGCTGACGAGGTTGTTATTTCTGATGGCAACCCACAAGTAGCTGGGTGTATCCTTCTTAATTTAATGTATGCACAATGGAGTGTTTGCTAATATTGTAAATAGAAAAAAAATACAGATTAGATCATTCCAAAATTTAACCCTTTATGGCTTTGTTTTGTACTTCTATTATTTCAAAAACACATTCTTTGGCCTTTGTAAACCATTAACCCGCAGACATTCAGAAGAACATATCCATCAACACTGAGACTTTTGGTGAGACAAAGGTTAAATCTATGATACTGCATTGGGACAAAGAGCAAGCTTCAGAAATATTGAATACTTTTGACATCATTGTTGCAAGTGACTGGTACGTTTGACCCACTTGATTCTTTGCTATTCTTGAATACTGATTATCTTTTCAATCCTGTACCTCCTTACTGTTTTGTCACGTGTCAATGATATGCTTGTGAGGTTTGTACTTGGCATTAAGTAACACATTTAATCAGCAAGTGTTTTTTTATTTAGTCAAAAGCTATGTCTCGTGGCTGTTGGTTGGTTTCATATGTACTCTGATTACAACACGCATCTTTACTAGTAATGAAATTGTTATCAGGTCAATAAGTTCCATTAGAACTTTCTTATTCACATTTTGCCTTCCTTGCAGCACATTTTTCAAGCAATTCCATGAGGGCCTTGCCGGAACAGTAAAATCCTTGCTGAAGCATTCGGCAACCTCACAAGCCATCTTCCTGAGTCCCAAAAGAGGTGATTCTCTAGACAAATTCCTGGGAATTATTAAAGAGAATGGTCTGCGTTGTGAGTTGATAGAGAATTATGATCCTACTGTCTGAATCTGCACAAAAAATATGTGGCTGGTGAGGATAGAACCTGGCCTAATTATGACAAGGAGCATTGCTACCCTCTTCTGGTTAGAATTAGCTATTTTAGTGAGTTCTAGTTTTCTTACATTCTGTTTGATCTTGGACGATCCATTTATAATGTGCATTAGCTATATCCTTTTTTTTATCTATTCCATCCAGCACGATAGTGTAAACCTGGAGGTGGATCTTGGCTAAACATTTCTGAAAGTTCCTCCCTTTTCTATGGAAGTACCAACAAGGCAGTTCAGAGGCATTCACTTGCAAACTCACCTTCCCTTGTCTGACAGGCTTCCATGACATAACTGATACAGCGCATCTGTGACAGTGTGACATGGAACAGTATGCATTATTTTTCATAAGATGATATGCCATTATGTTGCAGTGTATTCAATTCCTCATGATGATTTTACAACACCTCTTTTATTGTTCTTCCAAATCCCGAATGTCTAGTACATATACCGGATTTCCATCCAACACATCTGGTTTTAATCATCGGGTTTCCATCTATGCGGATGATATGGTGCTGTTCCTCTGTCCCATAGCTTTGGATCTGGCATTCATTAAGGAGTTGCTACATTGTTTTGGTTTAGCTTCAGACCTTAAAGCAATATGTCTAAATGCTCGGCCATCCTATTCGATGCCAGGAAGAAGACATAGCGGTCACTCATGAACACTGAACCCATGTCTTGTGTGGTGAATTTCCATGCATTTATCTGTGACTCCCATTTATCGGTTAGGAAGCCTAACCAAGGAGCCTTGGAACTCTCCTTGGTAAGATATGTTGTTACCTCTCCGAATGGATGGTTTCCCTTATGAACAAAGTCGGAAGACTAACTATGGTTAAGGCTGCCCTTATCTATCTCATGATTGCAATGGACCTTCCTAAATGGATCATCAAGGAAATAGGCAAAATTACACGTGGATTTCGTTGGGAAGGTAGAGAACAACTAATGGGGATGATTGTTTGGTTTCTTGGTCCTGTGTTTGCCTGCCGATTCAATATGGAGGCCTAGGGATTCATGATCTTCAAACAATTGGCTGGGCACTCACAAGCTGGCTTGTAATCTAATAAACCTTTTCTTCTTCTTAATAAAATGATGCCCATCTCTCATGTGTGTTCCAGAAAGAATAAACCTGGATTTCTTAGCAGTTGGACAATGACTAGCACTTTTGGTCCCTCATTTTTGCTGTCTTATCCAAAATGGTTACTCAAGTTATTATCTTATGTCTTAACTGATGTGGGTACATATATTACCTTTACTTCATGTGCCAATGAATACTGATGGCTGTACATAATTCAAATTTTGAAATGATTTTCTTGTAACTTAAAACATTATCATTTGTCCCTCAAGTAGCCAAACTTTTGAGTAAGATGATTATTAGACCCCCTTACATAGAGCTGTTACTCAAGCTTGTCTAGCTATCAAGCTTTGCACAGTACAAGTGCCTATTGGCTATTGATGCTTGCAGTGCACCCTTCGTCATTCTGGCGTTTCAACAACTGCAACTGCAGTAGCATGCATGAGTTGGCAGTGGAATATATTTTATTTTTCTTTGGTGCTTTGACAGCTATCTATGCTTAATCGTTGCTTGTTTATCTAAGTAGATTACTGGTTGCAGGTTGAAAGTAATGTTATTTGTTGCCGCTTTCTATGACTTTGCATCTTCTAGGCTGACGTCTTGACGAACAACGATTGATAAGCTGACGTCTTGACAAACGATGATTGAAGACATATGTTATCTCAATCTAGTGTTTGCTGCATCATGGCACCCACATTGGTTTATTAGCTGATGTTACTGCTGTCTGTATGACTAATTTCTTCATACTTCAACTGGCTCCTATCAAAACGGCTGTTTGGGTATCTTCATGGTTGCTGACTGGATGAAATCACTTTTTGCAGATGTTAGCAAGGTTTCATGGATACTCATAGCTGATAATGCTCTTGAACTTTGCTATGCCAGCAAGGTGCATGATCCACATATCCTTCTGCATCTGAGTTTATTCACGAGTGGATGCACAGTAGTTTTCACTTCCCCACCTTATCTTGGTTCAGATAATAGGCGCGTGTCAGAATGCTCATGAACAACTATCAGCAATACCAGATACGGTGAGATAATTGATAAACTTTTAGAAGGGTTGTCAAGATGTAGTCGTCCCAGTAAGCCTTTTGTCAGTTTGCTGGGTGGTCCGGTCCATTTTCCATTGATGCTATCGTATGCACTTGCTTTAATTCATTTCTTTATGAACCACCTCGTTAGGTGCATTGTTCTTGTCAATCACCATCTATGAACTTTGTAGGGTTACCGTAGGATCAATGGATATTTTCTTGATGAATGTGTATGTGTGTGATAGTTCCAAGAACATATTCACACTATCCAAAGCAGCAGCTTCTTTTTTGCTCGTCCATTGCGAGTACGCCAATACAAGAAAAGCGTACGCCAATACAAGAAAAACCTCCAACAAAATCGTTTTCTTGTGTGTGTTGCTGACGCCACGTGCGAGCTTATATGAGCTGTCCAAAATATGATCATCACACTCTTTCTTATAAAAATATCCAATATGCTCTGTAAAATATCCTTATCTTTCTAAACTGAAAATAGAAATTTAGGGTGAACTGTTCTACTACAAAATAATTATGATCATCACACTCTTTCTTATAAAAATATCCAATATGCTCTGTAAAATATCCTTATCTTTCTGAACTGAAAATAGAAATTTAGGGTGAACTGTTCTACTACAAAATAATAGAATGTCCATGGAGCAGCTAAAGATGTGAAAGGATTCTTGTCTTGTTTCTGAATTTCAACTCATGCTAGGAGAATGTCTGCGTTCTCTTCTCCCCCAAACTACATATTTATGCATCACAGAATTCACTGAAAATGGTCGCATATGTGTATCAGTCTATCATTTTAGTACTACAATTACATGCATAATCTAAGAGCAAAGTTGTAGTAGTAGGCTATTGCTAAGCATGTGGGACACCGATGCAGAGCAGGCCAGCAGGGCATGTTCCATTCCTTAACGACGGACCAATCGAAGGTAGCTTTTGCTAACTGTGGTCGGCATGTACCACCAGTTCCATTCCTTTTCGCCCTTCTCCGTTCACCTTTTCTCTTTACAAGCATCCCTCAGCGCTCCTAAAAGGATTTTCTTTTAGCATCTTTTCTCGCAGGATTGTTGTCAGTTCACTCAACTTTTGACTCAAGATTCCTCCATCCGGTTTAACAAACCCAAATCACAGCTAATAAACCCGTCCTACTTCCAGAGCTTCAGTTGCTAACCGATTAGCAGTCAACGAAAAGGTGAAACCTTTGGTTCACGAGGGTGCAACCGGGCGGGCAACCACAGTCCTGAGGACTGCGGTGCCCAATGGACAATCACTAGCAGAAGCAATGGCATACATACATAAACCAGAAAGCTAATGCTGAATCATACATAAACAGAAAGGCGACAATCCTGCTGCCTTACAACTAATGCTGAATCATACATAAACCAGAAAGCTCCTTTTGGTTCAGGCAATGCAGTGCCTCCTGGCGTTTCTTTTCTACTAGGTACTAGCTAACTGAGGCCCAGATGCTGTTGTAGCTGTGCTTGTATTCTAATCAGAGACCTGAGGGCTGCGGCACCGTCGCGTATCAGAATTGGCACTCTGGCAGGACCTTCCCCTGTTGTGAGGGAGAAAACTGAAAACGACCAGTAGGTGACCGATCAGCGTCGCGGTCAGTCGGTCACTGGAAGTCACATGCGGCCTTGGCATCGCGTCAGGTCCTTGCCAAATCTCCGGCGGTTACGGCGAACATGCCTGTCATTGTTACACTGCTGCTAGCAGAAACTGGTCAGTCTGGGATGGAAAAGACTGCTGATCCCCATGCTGAGCGTGCCCGTCACATCCTTTTCTTCTGCAGGCAACTACGGGGTCGCATCGATCCGAAAGCGGATGGAGAGGTTTCTATTCTACTATGCGAGAGTTCAGGAATGGCGTTTGCTTTGTGATTCCTGAGTGCAGGAACGGGATGTTTGGTATGAGCCGCCCTGGAACTAGCTGCCTTTAACTGTCTTCTTAAGCAAGATCACGAGGCCAGCAGAGAGTGTGATTTGATATATTCGGCAGGTCAAACTGTCTAGGTACGCATCACATTCGTATATCGCTCGCGATGGGACTGTACACGCTGCACCTAACCGAAACATGCATTGATATTTGACAGAAACGGGTGAAATACGTGTATATGCCATCTCCTAGCGGCTAGCGCTGCCCTCTGAGGTCCGTGTCAGTAGCAGTGCAAGCGTACTAACTAACTGCTGAACTGACAGTGCTTCTTCTCTTCGTTAGAAGACAAGCTTAGTGCATGGTCGACGGGTCGAGTGAATGTGGATGAATCTGAGAAGCAGCAATAGATTCAGATGTATGGTCCCTACCGTGCTCAGCCGCAGATCGCATCAACTAACCGTGATCTGTACAAAGCATGCCATTACGTTGGCACTAAAAGGCGATCCTGGGGGTGATACGACGCAGCTCAGAAACGATGATAGGCAGGCTGCAGGAAGGCAGGCAGGAACGCCCGGCACCGATCCTTCCTTCCTTTGGCTTCACTCAAAAGCAGAGGACCAGATGAGTGGGCATCATCTCATCCACCGCGCCCGCCCATGTCCTCCCCACCACGCCCGCGCCCGTATATACGTAGGAGTATTTGATTGATCAGATGGCATGGCAACATCTTCTCCCTCCCATGTGCCAACAATCACCAGAGGACGCGTCATCAGCTGCACAGTGTCTGTATGTACACTACTTTAAAGTGGCAGCCGTACTATACCATCAGCGCTACTAGTATTCTAGTGTCTCCGTCCATGCTGCAGCCACCTCATCCATGAGTAGGCCATTTACTTTTCCTTTAGCTGTTGATTGGGGCACGCGTTCGGCTTAGCCGTCAAAATCATCCGCTGCACGCCTGCACCATGACTAGGATTTGCCTTCAAATGCAGCAGGAACGTTCGGTAGGCTGTCCGAGACAGGATAGTGCACCTGCCACGTTGGTGAGGACAGGGCAGTTTGAAGGGAGAGACATTATTGTAACGCAGTAGCAGGTATATGTTCCGCCCGTTCAGAATGATGTAAGCCTGACCCGTTTGTGCGCAAATGTTAGTAGTTGGTTCGCCACTACTAGCGTCTTCTGATGGCCGGGACGCCGGCCGGACTGCTGAGTGCGTGCATAATCATTTGTTCTAGTCTTTCGTTATCTGCGAAACAATCTTGTACATTTCTTTCTTTTGGACACAACGGTACAAACCCAATAAGAAGAAGGAGAAGAAGAAGAAGAACAAGAAAATGGCGGATTTTACAATGGCGGGATCCGATCCTGGTCAAATGAAATCATATCATCTCCCCAGCACGGACAGGCGGACAGCCCCACCGCGCAACACCAACCAACCACCACCTTCCATGGGGGCAGCTCGGCGTCCGCGTCGGCACGGCGGCAAGACAAGCGCACCGCTTCACTTTGCGCCTGTGTGCCCCGTGCCGTGCGCGCCCGCTTCTTTCTTTGACTGACCAAAAACTTTGGCCTCACACACCTGTGACGGGGTCGGTTGGTTGCCTGGGACTATAGCACCACCAGCAGCAGGCCGCCGAGCAGGAGCGGCGCGAGGGGCGAGGCCCAGAGCGCCGGCGGCAACGACGGCGCGGACGACGCGTCGCCCGTGGCGAGGCTGGCGAGCCAGGAGTTGTCGCCCAGCATCACGCCCTGCCCGTCTTGCCCACCTGCCGACCGCGGCATCTGCGGCGTCGCACCCGGCAGCGTCGGCGTCGGGCCTGTCGGTGCCGCCGTCGTTGCTCCAGGGCCACTCGACGATTTCACGCTGCACGTTTTCCGTCACACAAAAAGGGCACCAGCAATTAGTGAAAAGAACGCCCGGTGAATTAATCTAATGAAAGCGATCCTTCTGCTTGCTTTTTACTACTATCCTTTCTGCGTTAAATATTTATTTACTGCTACTGAGTACTGACGTCGTGATGTAGCATAGCAGGCTAGCAGGGGTGGTTGTTGTTTACGCTCCCTTTGTACGCTGAGATCACTAGATAAGAAACCGACTGGCCTGGCCCGCCCATGACGTGGACGTGTAAACCGACAGCGGTAAAAAGGTCCGCACGGGCACGGGGGGTCAAACCTCTTGCAACAAGCTAATCCTAATGTTAAGAAGCACTTAAGCACCAACCGAAATGGCAAGATCCAGGCCAATCATTACATCACACTACAATCTTCCAAACCTCTCGCCATCACTGTCCCATTCTACTAATCCATTCCAGAGTTTTAGAAGTATATGGCATACCTGCACTCGTTTTCTATGCATTTAAACAAGACAGATACGTGGCGCGCTCAGTGCTGGGTCACTCACTCTTGATCATGCACCAACCGCTACCGGTGCACGATTGCTAGGTGCAGCAAGTGTACCGGGCCATGGTGTGCCGTCGCCAATTCATTGCCCCGGCGGGCCTACTAACTCTGCATGCAAATCTCGAGAGCATTTATGACTAACCACGTTCTAATCATTAATCAAGACGGCGCGCCAAAGCAAACCTAGAATAAAATTAACCTTGGATGGTTGGGAAAAGTCAATTACTACGAGGGTAGCGTGGATGAAGATGAAGATGTGTACCTTGGGGTGGCGACGGGGCAGAAGGTGATGGTGTAGTCGCGGCCGCCGGCGCAGGTGAAGGTGCTGGTGGGGTCGTCGTAGGCGTAGCTGTACGACTTGGGGCACGCCGACTTGAAGAGCTGCGAGTAGGCGGTGGGGCGGCAGGTGCTTGGGTTGGCGTAGGCGCCGCTGCAGCAGTACTCGGGCTTGCCGAAGGCATCGCACGCGCTGCGGCAGCCGGCGCCGCCCTCGGTGCGCAGCTCCGCGGGGCACCGCTCGTTGAGGTCCGCACTGCACCCGGCCGCGGCGCACGTCGTGGCGCCCGTGGCGCCGCCCGCGGGCTCCACCAGGATCGGGAGGTTGTAGCCGTCCACGAGGCTCACGTCGTAGAAGTCGTCGCCGCCGCCGGCGGCCAGCGTGAACTCGGCCAGCGTCGCGGGCGTCGCCGCGTTCTGTCCGTTGCACTCCAGGGAGCCCGAACCGCAGTCGCCCGTGGCGCATACGACCTTCCCGGTGGCGTCCTGCACGCAGCCGGTGCGCGCCCAGGCACGGCCGGACCACCCCGACGGCGCCTGGACCGCGCGCGACGTGCCCGGCGGCAGGACGAAGCCCGTCGGGTCCATCCGAGAGCTTCCCGCGTTCGACTGGATGCCCGGCCACACCGTCCCCGTGCACCTGTTGACGAACGTGAATGTTGCAGCTCTCCCTTCTGCGACCAAGAACCAAAGACGTCGTCAATTTGATCAGCTCTCGCCATCCCTTACAAGAATTCCGTCAAACAATCACCAAAGCAGCCAAATACAGTAAGTAGTCTCCAACGATCGAATTGTTACCTCTGAGAAATGTACAGATCAGAGCAAGAACTACGAAGCAAACTCTTGTTGCAATTCCCATGGCCTCGAAGCAACAGCAATGCAGCTCTACGTGGTGGTTGGCAATGGCAATTGGCACGAGCAACAAGGGATTGTATATAATGTCAGCACAGTACAGGTACAGGTACAGGTACAGGCTATGTACAAGTAGAAGCAGTCTTGCTCAGGTACTGCTAGTTTTAGCACAGTGGTTAGAGAGGAGCACAGGATAGGCGAGGAAGGTAGAGAAGACGACTGCTGCACTGGGAGAGACGGAGGAGCGACCACGCATAGACTATCAGGAAATCAAGAAGAGAGGTGGAGAGAAGAGGGGGAATCCGAGCACTCCCTCTTGCACTACACTTATAGCGCAAGGGAGGCAGTTTACTAACTCGCTTTCCGCCCGGTATAATCATGCTTTCTTCAGTAAAGTGAAAGCACGGAAGGAAGACGGCCTGATTGAATTCAGATGCTCTTTTCTCCTGCAATTTGCGGTATAGCGCGTAGCTCTGGTCTAATTGCTCTTGTGCAGTTTCCAGGATGGATGGGAAGCATGGTGGATTGGTGCTCGGTGATGTCCGTAAATCTTTTGCAGAAAGGCGTCGAATTCGATAAGATTTAGTGGAAGGGCGATGGGCATAGCTGAACCAACGTCTTTGTGCCTGTGCGTGTGTGGGGGCCTTTTCGACTAGTAGGAGATAACATAAGGAAATCGAGCATGTTGTCTGAGCTTGTTTTGCCAATGATCAAGGTGGGTAAAAGCAGGAAAAGCTTAATCTTTCAGCAGGGTCTGCATTGCATGTGCAGTGCAGACGATGGAAAGGTCGTTGGTCTGTCTGATTTCTGAAGCGCGTAGTTAAGGTGCTGACTGCTGACAGAGAAATGGAAGCTGCTGATGAACTGAGGTGGCAAGTGCTGACCTGGCAATCGGCTAGCCAACTTAAATGTACTGTTCATGATAAATGCTTTGATTGCGGTATCCCTATGATGAATGTATGCGGTCCAAATTGTTTCTAGGAACTACCGAATGACGGAAACGAAAAACAAAGGAGCAGAATTCAGCAGCACAAAGAAAAGTACTAGGAAAAGAAAATGGATGGCTCGCTGTTAAGCGTAAAACGAGACCACAATTTCGGAACGAAAGAGGCACGAGGAAACTCCACTCCACAGGAGCTAGCGTCACAAAGGACGTTCTGAAAGAAGGAAGAAGATGACAGTTTTGGTACATATTCAAAACATTTTCAGGGTGTTTGTTCCCCGCCGCACTATGCCACACTTAACCTGCGGCACACCACACCAAACCTGCGGCAGCCACATGCTTTTGCAGTGCAAATTCCTGCCACAACTGCGGCGTAGAATTCTGCCGACACATCTTAGGCGCCGCCACCGTCGGACGTGGCTGGGTGTGGCTGTGCCAAACACCCCAGTAACAGAGTTCAGGTTACAATATGTGGTGTGACTTTCTGCTTTCAACACCTGTTTAGTAATCACATTTTGAACTTTATGATACGTTACCATATTCTATAACACCTCGGACCATCTCCAACAACCGCAACCCAAAATACAAGACTCATTCGTCCTTTGGGTAGCGCTACATGCAAAGGGTTCAATACATATTTTTTATCTTCTCCAACAACAAGACCTAAAAGACAACCCTTTCTGCAAATGGGTCTCCAGGAGAGAGGATACTCAGATTTAGGTTATGCCTCTCCTGGCACCCAAAATGGGTCTTCCATATAGGTACTCTGTTGGAGGCTATAAGAGCCTGTTTGGCAGGGCTCCTCTCCGGCTCCGGCTCCGGCTCTGGCTCCTCCAGATGAGCCATATCAAACGTTTTCCTGGAGGAGCCGTTTTTTAGTAAAAATCATAGGAGCCAGAGTCATTTTGGAGAAGCCACAAATTGTGCCACCTCCAAAACGGCTCTGGCTCCTCTGGAGGAGCCCCTCAGGAGGAGCCGTACCAAACATCCCATAAGTATTGTGTTGGAGACCCATTTTGGGTTTAGATTCCGCATTGGGTCTCCTGTTGGAGACAGCGTCAGGGTGAATCTACATGGCAAGATTATGTCAATCTGGAAAGCAGAATTGTACCTTTTTTTACATGAAGCAGCCTCTTGTGTTGGTGGGTTAAACTCTCTCACCTTGGCCATGTGAACCAATTGCCAACGTTTATTTATGATGATCTCCTGGATCTTTAGCATAAGTACGCTGGCCGATTTGTTATAAGGGCCCGAAGCCAACGACTAAGAGTACCGAAACCAAATACGCCAACACAACCGTGCCTTTAATTTGGTGATACTGAACGCAACATGTTCACGCAAGCAGGTCTAACTCGCCCGTATTTGAAACAGTTGCGGCAATCTGTTGCAACAGCCGCTGAGCCTCTGACTCCGTTGCCAACTTTTTTTTCGCGAGCATGGCATGTATTTTCTCCATTGCCAACTTAGCAATTATAATAAGGAGAGGACCTTTTCATTTCTTTTCCTTGATCTCCTGCAAAACTTCGTGGAGATGAAGCTTCTTCAGATGTGGCAGCAACAAGAATTAGGTACCATTCCACAAACTTTGTCTTAACAAACCCACATGATACTATAAGCTAGTGATAACACATTAACATTTTGCGTGTGCGATGAGCATTAGCGAGGGACCGACGTACCCTACGGTAGCCCTGCGCTGCGAATTGCTATGATTGTTCTCCCACTAGTCCACTACCTTCGCACTTGCCTCGAACAGAACACCTGCCGCCGAAAATCTTGTGTAAAATACATGCCTGATGGTTATCCCTAATTCCTAATGAAACCACGAGCAGTGCTGCTAGCTCCAAGGTAGTAGGTGCATGTACCCTGATTCCTGGAGCACATGTTACACAGGACCATATTCATTCAGCATTTCAGCTCATATAACTCTGTTCGCTTGATCGTATCAGCATGCTTATCAGTCATGATACAATGTTTTTCTTTCACAATAAAACAGCATCAGCCGGCTTATAAACCACAGAAACGATCAAGCGAACGGGGGAGAACATTATTGGGACCCCCAGTAAGATCCGACAACCGATCCGTCCGGTTTCAGAACCGGACAACACTGAACTAGGGTTTGCTTATTTGGCGCAATTGCACACCGCGACGATGCAAATTCTTTTTGTTTGGCTACTCCTTCGAAACAAGCTATGGACTCCGGACAGATTCTCTTCACGAGGATGCTGAACCAACAGGTTTGCCGGCTCTTGTTGCAACAATCCCCGGACATCGCTGCTGAGTCACTAATCCATCCGTATATGGGACGCCAATTTTTATTGGCTCGTGGATTTTTTTTTTTGATAGGCGCATGACGTGGCAAATTTTACGTCGATGTCAAAATGATCGGAATGAGGTTGCACCGTAATCGGGGGAGCCAATGAAAAGCTCTACAGTCAGATTTTCACCCTAGTAACCTGGGGATTTTTAAGGAGCGCAGTGCCAAGAATATTCAATTTACAGCACTCTTCTATCTTCGTTGATCCCCTGCCACAAAATAAAGGACGAAGCCCAGCCTGGTGTGCCACTAGCGCGATTGTACAGAAATCCTCCCAAGCACTAAAGCACCAGAAAAGCCGGTTGCTGGTGTATGAAAACTAACAATTAATCTATCAAGTTAGCTCACCTATGTGTCTCGTTTGGCTTATAAGCCGTACTTTTTCAACAAACAAACCGTATTTTTCTCTCACAACAAATTAACCAACAGTACTTTCAGCCATGACCTATCAGCCAAGCGAACAGGGCAATGACCTACATATTTTTCTCACAAAGTTTTTTTGGTTCTTATGCATAAGCTAGTTGTAAATTTACAACTCGCTTCTGTTCTCTCTCATTCACTCTCTTCTCCATCTTAACATACAACCCATCTACAGTCCTTTACTATATTTACTCTTACATGTTTGTTTGTTGCAGTTGTTGTTTTTTTGTTCCTTACATTTTGTCACTTTGATCCCCCTCTATATTAATCAACAAAATGCAAATCCTGCAAATTTATGTTATTCAATCTTGTTCCAAACTTTATTTAAAGATGTAAATTTATTTTTGTCACTTTGATTATGAAATATATTTTTTTAATAAAATGCAAATCCAGGCATCTCTGCTTTTATTGAATCTGCCCTCCCTAGCCCGCCTCCCATGCGCCGCTTTTTTTGCAAAATAGCTTGCCTCCAAGCTCAAGGCTACGCTTCCACCACCGGGCCAAGCAAGGCAGTTCACCGCTTCAAATAAATAACCGCCTGATACTTTTTTTTTTCGGGCGGCACGCCTTTTTTCCGGCGCCCTCCTTGGCGTCCGTAGCGTCCCCTGATCCGCATTCTCCTTCCCTTCCACGGCAGATCCGCCGCCGCCCGTGCCCCACCGGGCCAGTGCCCTCCGCCCTGCGCAACCACAAGCCCCCGCCCTGCCTCCGACCCCGAGCTTCCCAGAGGGGCACATGCAGTCTTCTTTGCATACCGGGCCCACTGCTATTTTCAGCTTCATTCTAACTCATGTTTGTGAGAGGAGGGAAAAACAACTTCACCGTTGTTTTAAAAATAAGTGTTTAGCAAAAACGAAGAGAGTATTAGAGAATGGGCCAGGCGCTCATTGCATTGCTGAAAATTACAGCCAAGCCCACCCGGTAAACTGGTCTGGCCAGATTATGTCAGGCTTTTGCGGACAGACCGGGCTAGGCAGCTTACGAGGAGACGACGCCTTTCAGGTTTCAGCCCGTTCACCCTCCATGAAGAATCCGCTGTCAGGATGATTCAGCGGTACTCGTACGCCAGTATTTTTCCCGGCCCAAGAAGGACGTCCTCCGGCGCCCGATCCCCCCCTCCTCTCCGCACGAAGCCGCTGCACCTGCACGCTTGTGGGCCGTCGACCACAGCCACCCGCAACGGCCGGCCGGCCGTCGGCGCCTCCCGTTGCATTGCGGCATACGCTCCACGCCTCTGACCCGCCAACAACTGCCGCCTACGCAACGGAGAACGGACGGACGGCCGGCGGCGCCGCGCTGCCTGCCAAGTCCTCGCCCTCCTCCCCGTGCGGCGCCGCCTCCTCAGAATTCTAGGAGGGCAAGGAGGAAAGGAGTAGTCCGATGATGATTGGCCCATGGGTACGAGACTTGTCCTGGAATAAAATTCAGTGACGCGAGCAGAAGGCTAGGGATAAAATTTCGGCAGACACTACTAGAGCAACTCCAGCTAATCCCTCAAATTTTACCCCTATATTTCTACGAATGAGAGTCCCTTATCCATATTTCATCCCCTACTCCTCAACCGATCTCCTAAATTTTTCCTAGTTTTACACTGTATTGTCATGGACCATATTTATTAGTCCCACTCGTCAGCTTTATGGAAGAGAGAAAGCAGGGTGAGAGAGAGGATGATGGACTCCTACATCTGAGAGTTTAGGAGAGAGAAATAAGAGTCCCTCATCCATGGGGCTTGAATAGGGGTTCGATTGGAGAGGTTTTTGATGTGTTTGAACTCTCAAAATAAAATGAGGGTTCAGGTAAGAGTTCGGTTGGAGTTGCTCTAATAGATCGAGAGACGTAAGGATGTCAAACTCAGCATGGTTCGCTCGTTGATCTCAGCCAAGACTTATCAGTCATGGCTCACAACAAACCAGCACCAGTCGAACTTATCAGTCCACACTCACAGAAAACGAGCTCGTTTAAACGGCGACATGGTGGATAAGCAGCCAGACAGCGACGTGAGTTGCCTGCTTAGGTTTCCATTCGATCCACATGGTGCGCCGAAACTTTTGCGCCGCAGTCCGCACGCAGGTTGTGATAAACGCTCGTGGATACTGCACGCAGACGATGATGCAATGCCCGTTACAAGTCACAAATGCGCGCTGCCTTCCTTCTTCATCTCTTGTACAGGCTTCAGCTACTTTCCGTCATTGGTAGAAACCTGCCGTAACTCGATTTCTCTGATTACTGCTGCAATTCTGCAAACTGTGGCGCGAAGATGGTCACCATGTTCTGTCAGTCACTTTCCGCATGGGATGTTCCCAAATCCCTTTCCCAAGGAGGAAACCTGAAGCCGCTCAGCACATCAGCCGACGCCGCCACCTTTACACAATACAAGTCACTGCACATCCATGTCCATAGACCATAGATGGATGAAAGCTTCATTCTCTGTCCTGCACAAAAGCTCTCCCGCTTGTGTCACCACCCACTCGGACTCGGCTTGGCAAGCCAGTCATAGCGGAGTGGCACTCATGCCCTGCCTCCTCCATTGGGCGCTTTTTCTCGCCATGCCGATCTGGTACGGGTGATCCCTTTCTCGCAAAGGCAGACGGCAGAGTTGGAAGGAGGCACGGGGGTCTGCTGGTTTCATTGGATATATGAGTCATCGGTACTAGCCGAATGTCGTCTGCTACTCTGCTACGCCGCATAAACATTCAGACTGGTAGTTGCAAAAGCGGTGTACATCCACTCTTTGCTGATCTGTTGCGAGGACTTTTGCAGGAAATCCATTCAGAATTGTCACGGATTACATGAGTCCATGTCTAGAATCTAGATCCACGATTAGGCATACCCAACGACTTGGAAAAGACGTGACAGTCAGACTAGGAAATGTCTGTCAAAAAATGGTCGCAACTGTGGCCTCCTTTTTCGTCATCGTTAAAGGGCACTTCCATCTCCATCAAAAGGTTACCTCCACGCGTATTTTCTCTGTCATCTTGCGACTAAGGGCATCCCGAGTGCCGGAACAAGGGTCCTACCTCCTAAGCTATGAACGTGTTCGGAACATCCGCAAAGCGAGAAGAAGCTAAAGCAAACGGACCCATATACTATCGACCTTAATAAATAAGTATATACTGATTTATGCATTGGTTACAAAAGTTAACAAGCCAGCTTACGAGCCAAATGAGCTGACTTGCGAGCTAGAGATTTAGCTCGTTCACTTATAGAGCCGAGCCAAGCTAGCTCGTTAGGATCGTTATCCTAACGAGCTATAACGAGCTGAGCTGACTCGTTGTCCAACCCTATGCATTGGACCTATAAGGCTAGTCTTAATAGATATTTCATGAGAGATTTATAGATATTAAATAAGCTAACAACTTAGCAAATATGATAATATGACACAATATAAATGAAGAGAGAAAATGATCAAAACAGATATATGGGATGAAACTAGTCACACTGTTTCTAAGTTCCAACACATAGTAGTCTTAGAAACTGGGACATGAAATCTCCATTGAGACTACCCTAACGTTGTGGGCACTCCTTGCCACAACTCTTGGACAATGCTATCGCAAAGGGAGTGCCAGGTCGTAGAGGTCAGGTCAAAGCGCTCCGTTGTGGAGACAACGCAACAATCGCCAACATCGGTGGAGGAGGATTTGTCATCTGTGACCGAACGCGTTGATCGTTGGACATCGACTTGAGAGCAATGAGTCTGTTGTCGTCCGGAGGAGAGAATTTTTCGTGGCGGTGGGAGCGATGGGGAAGAGAAGGAGAGAACATGAGTCTCATGTCATTCGGAGGGGAGAATTTTTGGTTTCGTGATGGGATCCAACTAAAAGAATACAAGTGTAACACCCTCGGTGTTACGCCCTAAACAAACTACTAAATCATGTCATGAGCATTATGTTTATGTAATAATGCATGTGATAGAAGGTGTTGATAAATTTCTTGTAGCCTAAAACAACCAATAAAAATGTTAAATGAATGTTGATTCAATAGCTCATGTATATCAAGTAGGTTGAAAAACAGATTTTTATTTATCAAAAGTATTATAAAACATGTGTGTGACAGCTAAATAAGGTTTAAAGTACAAATTTTGTAGATGACAATGCAACTCATGGTGTAGAAAAATAATCTGACTAGCTAGTATTTCTAATGGCTTAGAAATAGAACTAGTCAAATTCAACTCAAGACGAAAGAAATTTTAAGTTTAAAAACAATGTGACAATGCCATGTTGACGAATTAATTCTAGAAAATCTAGCTAAAGGTCAATGCCATGTTTTTGCTTCTTACGGTAGACTAATGTGCCCTCGTTAGCATGGTCGAGGTAGATTAGCTTCAACTGTGTTAGGATAGTTTTTAGCCATGCTTTAAAATTCGTGCACGTCATATGCTAGACTCAGGCACACGGTCACCTCGCGCGGCCGCTCGGCATCGTGCGGCTGGCCGCGTTCCGCGCGCCGCGGTGCCGACCCCGGTCGACCTGTCTGGCCGTGGGTTGGCCGTGGCCGGCTCAAGCGTGCCGCTGTCATCGCCATGCAGCTGCTGGCCGTCACGCTACTGCCCCCGTTGCCGCCTTCCCGCCACGCGCTGCGGTGTGGCTGCTGCCCTTCTCGCCATCGCACGCTGTGGGCGTCGGTCTCACGCCGTGGCCAGGTCACGGCCGCAAGCCAGCTCATGTGCACGGATGGTGCCACGCAGCGCCTCGCCCTGGCGTTGGCCGACCTCGACTGGCCGCGGTCTGGCTCCCGCTGTGCCGTGCGCTGGGCCGAGCTGAGGTTGCGGCTATCGTCGCTCGATCGACGCTGCGTCCGCCCCACCCTTCTAATCACCTACCGCGTCGTGCACTTGGCGTATGCCATTGCTGCCATGTCTGGTCGTTGGCCCACTCATAGTGGCGATGGGATGCCTCCCTACCTCATTTGCCCTCGCTAGCCGATGCCGGTGCGACCGGCTCGGGTCCGGCCGCTCAAATTCAAGCGCGTCACACCAAGCCACCTAGTCTCGTCACCTATGTGCACGAGCTCTCTCTACCACTGTCGATCGGAGCCCCGCTTTAACATGTACTACCGCTCGAGCTCATCCGCATGCTTTTCTCCATGACATGACCACAACAGGTGCATCGTGCGCTCTACCTCTTGATTCGCTTAGGTCGAAGCTTTGCAGTTCAATTCCTTGCACCAGTAAGTGACCTAGGGAGTCGACTAGCCAGGCGACCCCTATCGAGGCTTTGTCGCACCTCGACGCGGATGAATTTAGTGTTTCCGCGGCCGCCGATCATCACGTCTCCAAAACAGAGCATGACTTGGGGGTAAGGCCCATTGAACCTATGAGCTCGCCTTGTTCCCCTTGTGTTGTTGCTCATCTTCGTTTGACCAGGAACGACACGAGTGAGGACCTAACGCGTCGGTGTCAACCTTGGAGTGCCGCCGATATCACTGAGCGCACATGGCCAGGCCCCCTCGGCACTCCTCCGCCTCAACCACCACCGCAGTGCAAATTTCGGGGAGCTAAAGGTGCTTACCTACTATCTCCACCACCCCGATAGTGCCTTAGGCCGCCAGAATAGTCACACCGTCGCCGCTACAGCCCGCGATAGTGCGTCTCTGAGTCCCTAACCGCTACCCATCCTTGCGCATTTAGTTGTAGATGGTGTTCGGCCCCTTTCCCCTATCGTAGCACGCCTAGGTTGCTCGGCGTAACCGCCTTATGCCGCCGTTGGCCACCACGCGTCACGCTGCTGGGGATTCCAGGGACTTGCCTGTGAGGGACGAAAACAACCGAGGGCTTGGTCGCAAAGCCACTCACCGATAGGAACAAAGACACATGGTAGTCGTATTATTACCTCGAGCTCGGGGGCTTTTCTACAAAGCCTCCGTCGCTCGTGGGTGCCCCCAACCTTGGGCCATGATGGGCCGCTGCGACATGCACGCAGACGCACCCGCGCTAGGCTGCTCATTGGGCCGATTAAGTCGCCACCGGTCCTTTTTCTTTCTTCTAATGCGTTTTCTAATTTAGTTTCTAAGACAAACTTGTAAATTCAATAGAAATTTGTGTAGTTGGCCAAAAATTATGAAACTAATTTTGTGAGGTCCCTAAAATCATGATCTATCTGTTAGTATATTTTGCTCACATAGTTTTATAATATTTTTAGGAGTTATATAATTAATTTGATATGCTTAATATTGTTAAGATATAAACTTGTATGAATTTTTGTGATAAATTGGTGATAGTGTTGGCTCTGAAACTTTCACAGTAAATTTCTAACATTATTAGGTGCTCACTGTAATTTTGTTAGCTCCATAATAATTAGTTTGCTAAGGTAGCTAAATGAGCCATAGTTCGAAAATATATATTTAATCAATAAAATACCGAAACACTTTGAGATTTTAGAACTAAAATATTTTTCTGGAGACAAAGCCTTACCTAATGATGTGGATATGTAGCCTAGTACGCTGGTCGTTAGAGCTAGCTCGTTAGCTTATGAGGCGTATTCGTATTTCTAAGAGTTCAGTTGCCGTTGATTATTTGTCTCTGCATTGCATCCACGTATATTATAATAAGAACAATGATGGATCATGGAGTAGACCGAAGTAGCGGAAAAGATGGTGCCTGATGATTGTGTCGCCATGATGGAATGCTAACTTTTGGTTATATCTTACCCAGACAAGTCCCGATGCATAACCCCTATTATTCTGCACTTTATTTTATACTTGTGCATTAAGTTTTAAGGAGTTGAATGAAAACCCACTTGCATATATATATATATATATATCCTTATCCTATGAGTCCTGCTAGTATGTCAGGATCGTGTAGATTACTATGCTATAGGATTCGGTAGAAGTTGAGTGATTACCTGTCACTCGCGAGAGATAGAAAATATATTATTATTGTTATTATATTACTATCACATGAAATATGTATGAATGATAATTGGTGACCAGACAGAATTGTACTTTGGATCTGGACTTGGTTAGGCATTCGAGCAAGGCTTGGATTGCACTTGTTCCACCTGTGTCGATTGAGAACCGTTCGTTGCTGTGGATGGTAGTCAGGTCACAAACTTATTATCCTGAGCACATACTTGCTTATAGGAGTGGGAATGCTCGTTACGCTCTTGTCGTGGGTTCCGGCTCTTTCTAGACCGACTGATTGGAGGCGGAGAAAGGTGGAGGTCTAAGCACCATATTGAGACCGGATCTCTAGTGTGGGGGCTTAGAGTCCAAGTTTAGATGAGGACCTGGACCCCCGTGATAGGAGTGGAATGTGTTGGTCTTATTTGTGCCTGGGGTACAAACGGGGCATGTGTTTTGGGTACCCAATTGAAATACATTGATTCACGAATCGTCGTTTCTGTGAGACGGTACCGACTTGGCTATGGTCTAGCATCGTAGTAAGAACTAGAACTTGAAAGGTGATAAAATGGTTCTGATTGCTTACGACCTGCTTGAAAGTAGCATAGGTGCTTACATAGAATAGTTCATTAATGAACTAATGATGACTGCTAATAAAATTGAATATATGGACGCACGTTTAGTAATGCTTTCTGTAGATGCAATAACTCACAAGCCAGATAGCCTTACATATCATTGGAGTCTTTTATTTTTATCCTGTCGGGTAAGCCTTGCTGAGTACAATCGAGTACTCAGGGTTTTATTCCCCCTGTTGCAGGTGATCAGAGGATACATAGAGCTGACTCTTGTGTGTGGAAATCTCCTGGTGGGCTCAGAGAGGATCCCTTTCACGCTACGACCGTAGTGTTTATTTAAAACCCTCACTAAAGGTTTTTATAAGAAAAGATGTAAAATCTGCTAGCATCTCTCGTGTATAAATGTCCACTATGTTAATACTGTACCATATCATTAAATTAATCTTTGCTTCATCTGTAACTCTGATAACATTGTTAAATTCTGTTGTTATAATCAATTGAGGTAAGATTCTACTACTGTAATAAAGTGAGGTAAGAAATGACTTAATAATGTTGTGACCTTCATTCTCTCATTTATGATCCTGATGGAAAAATATGGATTTTTTAGTTCTCCCTTAGGGTGTGCTCGATGAAACTGCGTAGTTTTGTGTCCTCTCTTGAGTACTTAGTGTCTAATGGAAGACAAGTACTCCTGAGAGGTATTAGATTAGACGGTTCTGCCACAACAAGTGACCTTATACATGCACTCTCCATCCCAAAATAAACATACATCTAACTTCTTAAGGTGTCAAACTTTATATCTGACAAAGCTTATTGAAAATAATATCGACATTTGTATCTCCAAATAAATTTATTATAAAAGTATATTTCATAACTCCGCCTATGGTGGGGCACCTTTGGTGTCCCAGTATAGCAGGTCCTAAGCCCTGATAAAGGAGGAGGGTTGTGTTTGGCGCGGTGAGCCAATATAAGAACTTAGCCTCTTTAATGGTGATGAAACCTAAAAGAAAAAAAAATCGTTGGGGCGTAACCCTCTTAGCGACGCGCCATGTTGGAACCCGGGTATGGTATTAAATGAGCAAGGACTGGGTCGTCACCCCCGTGACGCGCCGTGTCATGATCTGGACACGGTGTCAAGTGAGCAAGGATCGGGTCGTCGCATCCTTAGTGGCGCGCCACATCGTCGCCCGGGTGTGGTGCAAAACGAGCAAGGGTCTTCACACCTACCTCGGTGGGTGCGAAGGGTAAGGAAGCTAGTCGAGCTAACTATGATCCATTTAGGTAGCTGGAATGTAGGGTCCCTTATAGGTAAGTTAAGAGAGTTAGTGGACACTGCAGTTAGGAGGCGTGTAAATATCTTATGCGTCCAAGAGACTAAATGGAAGGGGCAGAAGGCGAAGGAGGTGGACAATACCGTCTTCAAGCTCTGGTACATAAAGACAACTTCAAAATAATATGGAGTAGGAGTTTTGATTGATGAGAGCCTCAATGATGGTGTGGTGGAGGTGAGAAGGCAAGGGGATAGGATCATCTTAGTTAAACTTGTCATTAGTGATATGGTCTTAAACGTAATTAGTACGTATGCCTCCCAAGTAGGCCATGATGAGAGTTCTAAGCGGCTTTTCTGGGAAGACTTAAATCGCTTGGTTAGAGCTGTCCCTAGTAGCGAGAAGCTCTTTATAGGAGGTGATCTTAATGGCCATATGGGTACATCAAGTGCAGGTTTTAAGGCGGTTCATGGGGGTTTCGGATATGGTAGTAGGAACTAGGAGGGAGAGAAAGTCTTAGACTTTGCCATAGCTTTTGATCTGATGATAGCTAACACTTTCTTCCATAAGAGACAGTCCCATTTAGTGACCTTTAGTAGCAACTAGTACTCTAGTCAAATCAACTCTGTCCTTACAAGGAGGGATAAACGAACATGCGTGGACTGTAAGGTGATACCTGGAGAATGTGTGGTCGTTCAACACAAGCTGGTGGTGGCTGACTTTCATTTTCTGGTGCAAGCTCGTGGGAACAAACAAGCTAGGGTTGCTAGAACGAAGTGGTGAAAATTAGAAGAGGAGACATCAAAGGTCTTTAAGGAAAAGGTCATTGAAGAGGGCCCTTGGAATGATGAAGGTGATGCAAACATCATGTGGGAGAAGATGACAACATACATTCAGAAGGCTGCTTTAGAGGTGCTTGGAGTGACCAAAGGAAACGGATGAGACTCGAAAGACACTTAGTGGTGGAATAAAGATGTGCAAAAGGCTATTAAGGAAAATGAGTGCTATAAGCGCTTGTATCATGACAGGTGTACAAACAACATAGAGATGTATAAGGTGGCAAAGAAGACTACAAAATGAGCGGTGAGTGAGGCAAAGGGGTGGGCCTATAAGGACCTTTACCGATGTTTGAGTACGAAGGAAGGAGAGAATGATATTTATAGGATGGCTAGGGCTCACGATAGGAAGACAAGGGACTTCAACCAAGTCAAGTGCATAAAGGATGAGAGGGAGCAGCTCTTGGTGAAGGAGGATGAGATCAGACATAGATGACAAGGGTATTTTGATAAATTGTTCAATGGTGAGAACGAGAACACCACCATTCAGCTGGATGACTCATTTGATGACACTAACAGGCGCTTTGTGCGGAGGATTCAAGAATCAGAGGTCAGAGAGGCCTTAAAAAGGATGAAAGGGGGCAAAGCGATGGGCCCTAATGGTATCACAATCAAGGTGTGGAGATGTCTCGGGGATATAGCTATAGTATGGCTAACCAAGATGTTCAACAATATCTTTTGATCGAACAAGATGCCTGAGGAGTGGAGAAGAAGCATATTGGTACCAATCTACAAGAACAAGGGAGATATCCAGAGTTGTACTAATTATCGGGGAGAGAGTCATCGAGCAGCGCCTATGAGAAACGACACAGATATCAACAAACCAATTTGGTTTCATGCCCGGAAAGTGAAAGGTCTTAATGGCTAGAGGGGGGTAAATAGGCTATTAAAAATTTGTACAACAACACTTAACAAACCGGTTAGACAATTATGAGGCGAAGTAAGTGTTGCGCTAGCCTACTAAAAATGCAAGCCACCTACCACAATTCTAGTTTATATAGTTTCTATCCACACAATAACTATGTCAATACACTAACTTAGTGTGCTCTCAAAGGCTAACTAAAGAGCCACACTAACAAAACTAACAAGCTCTCACAACTAGCTACAGTAAAGAGCTTGATAACTAGTTTATGGTAATGTAAAGAGAGTGAGCAAGATGGTTATACCGCAAAGTCGAGGAGTGAAACAATCAATCACAAGAATGAATACCAATGAAGACCAATCACCTCAGAATCAAATGATGACACAATGATTTTTTACCGAGGTTCACTTGCTTGTCGGCAAGCTAGTCCTCGTTGTGGCGATTCACTCACTTGGAGGTTCACGCACTAATTGGCATCACATGCCAAACCCTCAATAGGGTGCCGCACAATCAACACAAGATGAGGATCACACAAGCCATGAGCAATCCACTAGAGTACCTTTTGGCCCTCCGTTGGGGAAAGGTCAAGAACCCCTCACAATCACCACAAGTAACAAGCGAATCCCGCAGCGAAACACGAACACCAAGTGCCTCTAGATGCAAACACTCAAGCAATGCACTTGGATTCACTCCCAATCTCACAAAGATGTTGAATCTATGATGGAGATGAGTAGGAGGGCTTTCGCTAAGCTCACAAGGTTGCTATGTCAATGCAAATGACAAAGAGAGTGAGCTAGAGCCAACCATGGGGCTTAAATAGAATGCCTCACGAAATAGAACTGTTGGCTCCTCAGTCCACTGAAAAACGGGGCGACCGGACACGCCGGTCAGATTGACCAGACGTTGGACCCCAACGTCCGGTCGCACGATGCAGGCCACGTGGCCCCTGCTTCAAACGCTGATCGTCCGATCTCAATGGCCATTAGTACATTTAAGTTGTGACCGGACGTGCTGCTCAAAGTGATCGGACGCACCAACACCAGCGTCCGGTCGTTTCCAGCAAGGTACCAGAAGCGAAAAATCTGTCCGACCGGACACACCCAGCGTCCGGTCACTCAACGTCATACCGACTGGACTCAGGCCCTGAGCGTCCGATCATTTTTCGCGCCAACGTCCGGTCATGAGACCAAAACCGCGCGCTCACTGCTGCCACTGACCGGACGCGCTGGTCCTATCGAGACCAGCGTCCAGTCACTTACAGTGACCTCCGTTCACCTAGGTTAAGCCACCGGACACGTCCGTTACGCTCTGTGAAACCCTGTCTTTTCTGTACAGTGCACCGGTGGCACCGTCAGACTGTTCGCACTCTACGGGCAGACACTCCGCCGGTGAAGTTTCTTACCCTTGCTCAAATATGCCAACCACCAAGTGTATCACCTTGTGCACATGTGTTAGCATATTTTCACAAATATTTTCAAGGGTGTTAGCACTCCACTAGATCCTAAATGCATATGCAATGAGTTAGGGCATCTAGTGGCACTTTGATAACCGCATTTCGATACGAGTTTCACCCCTCTTAATAGTACGACTATCGATCCTAAATGTGATCACACTCACTAAATGTCTCGATCACCAAAACAAAATGGCTCCTACCATTTATACCTTTGCCTTGAGCCTTTTGTTTTTCTCTTTCTTCTTTTCAAGTCCAAGCACTTGATCATCACCATGGCATCACCATCATCATGTCATGATCTTCATTTGCTTTACCACTTGGAATGTGCTACCTATCTCATGATCACTTGATAAACTAGGTTAGCACTTAGGGTTTCATTAATTCACCAAAACCAAACTAGAGCTTTCAGAAGGTCAACCACAGAAGCAATCTTCTTAATAAGACAGGTTATGGAGCGGTTTAGAGAGCAGAAGAAGGACCTCCACTTGGTTTTCATTGACTTAGAGAAGGCTTATGACAAGATACCAAGAAATGTTATGTGGTGGTCTTTGGACAAACATAAAGTCTAATCAAAGTACATGACCCTCATCAAGGACATGTACAACAATGTTGTGACTAGTGTTCGAACAAACGATGGTAACACAGATTACTTCCCGATTAAAATTGGACTTCATCAAGGGTCAGCCTTAAGCCCGTATCTCTTTGCCTTGGTAATGGATGAGGTTACTAGGAACATACAAGGGGATATCCCTTGGTGTATGTTGTTCGTTGATGAAGTAGTGTTAGTGGACGAAAGCCAGGCGGGAATAAATAGGAATCTAGAGTTATGGCGGCAGACCCTTGAGTCTAAAGATTTTAGATTGAGCAGAACTAAAACCGAATACATGAGATGCGACTTTGACGGAGTTGTACTGGAGGAGGGAGATGTGAGTTTGGAAGGTCAAGTAGTGCCTAAGAAGGATACATTTTGGTATCTAGGATCGATGCTACAGAGGGATGGAGATATTGATGCGAACGTTAGCCATATAATCAAAGCAGAGTAGATCAAGTGGCGATAAGCTTCTGGCATTCTCTGTGACAAGAGGGTACCACAAAAGCTAAAAGGCAAGTTCTATAGAATGGCGATTAGATCAGCTATGCTGTATGGAGCAGAATGTTGGCCTACAAAGATTCGACATGCTCAACAATCAAGTGTTGCAGAAATGCATATGTTGCGATGAATTTGTGGTCACACAAGAATGGACCAAGTTCAGAACGATGATATCCGTGATCATTTAGAGGTAGCACCAATTGAAGAAAAGCTTGTCTAACATCGGTTGAGGTGGTTGTTGATGCGGGACCCACAGGATACCCCTCAAGGAAGGAAGAAGATCTAGTCTAACTAGGATTCTTTCCATGTAATCTTAGTAGTAGTATTATTCCGTAATCCTACTAGAAACTCTTATTATAAACCGACTAGAACTCTAGCCTCCTGACTACATAAAGGAGAGTGGGGTTCCTAGAGTAAAGGAGAGACAACACTTTATCATCAATCCAACGCAAAAGCTAACGCCGACTGGACGTAGGGCTATTACTCGATCACGGTCGAGGGCCCGAACCAGGATAAATCGACTGTCTCTTGCGTTTACCATCGAGTTCTGCATATGCCAAAGCCTGAACAAACTACCTCGGGTACCCCCGTGGAAGGCTATCGGGGGTGAAACATCGACAGCTGCCGCGCCAGATAGGGGCTTTCGGCGAATTTGCATCCGAGAGCTCGACGAACCTCGACAACATGATCTTCTCGACGGGACCAACCTTCATCTTCGGTTTATGGATCTGCGAGGCAGGCAACGATGGCAAGCTCCAAAGCCGTCTCCTCAAAGATTTGGATCACCATGAAGACCTTTCTATTTTGGTGACTACGACAGATCAACTCGTCGGAAGATTCGCGCAGCTCGTGATGTCCGATCCAACTCAGATTTTGTGGCTTTGCGCATCCGACTCAAACTCAGGCTCCGCATCCGAGATGGAGTCTTACCCGAGTTCTTTCGAGAAACCAAGTTCTTTTCTGGTAGGGTTCTAGAACGTGGCCTCGGCCTATCAAGGATTCAACTCGGAAAACATTCAGAGTTCTCTTGAGAGTTGTCCGAGTTCTTTTCCGGTAGGGCTCCAGAGCGCGGCATCGGCCTATCAAGAATACAACTCGGAGTACACTCAGAGTCCTTTTAAGAAGTCGGGTCCTTTTCCGTTCGGACTCCACAACATGGCAAAATCTTATCAGGCATGGCCCGAAGGATCCCTCGATCCGGTGCTTAGAATGCCGCTGAAAGGAGCTCAAGAAGGTCTCGTACTAACTATAACATCTCAAGACTGCATCGTCCACTGGCTAGGTTCTATTCCTGAGGATAGCGGTACCCGACTAGTCGGCACGACGACAACAATAATTCTACCCTACCAAGAAGGAGACTCAATCTGCGACCTCGAAGCCTCTACTAAAGTTATCAACAACTACGACAGTGTGGAAACCGACGCCGATAACAGAACAATTCACGCACGAGAAGTATTCATGGTTCGCCGTCCTCGATCACCATTGGTCCCCCCAGAAGCACCCGACATCAAGTCATCAGATAAATCTGAGTCCAACATATGACCCTTTACCCAGGGGCACGATGGTGAGACTGAGAATCAGAAGCAAGCCAGAGAAAGAAGAAACAAATTGAAACAAGGACGCCAACGCCGTGCTAGGCAGCGCAAGGAAGCTTGGATCAGATATGAGTCAGATCTGGCTAAGTACAATAGAAGAAAATCAGAACAAGAAGTCGAAGAAAGACGCGCGGCGAATACACCCTACAATAGGATCCGAGAAGCACTAGAAGAACTCGGAGCGACCTCACATCCCAGTGAAAAACAGGAACAACTCTGGGACTTTCTCCGATCAACAGCCCTAAGGACGCACGACAGAAGGACCCGCTCAAGACTACCTACCAGGTCAACATCTCATAAGCAGGAAGATCAAAATCAAAGGAAGTCCGCTTTCGAGAGACTTGGACCAAGTGGAAGTCACAACAGAGAAAGTAGAAGGGAGTATAGTCAAAACTATCAAGTCGAACAACCAAGAAAGATCAGAAGGAAAGTACCTATTCAGATAGCCCCGCAAAACTACTCTCACCAAAACAACAGTTGGCTAGAAGGAGGTGCTGAATCAGAATACAAAGAATTCGGAACGCACGATAAATTCCCCTGTTTTGAAAACCGACTTGCTTCAATACGACTACCTCACAAGTTCAAGCCGTCCAACCCCTCTAAATATGATGGCAAGACTGAACCAAGGCAGCGGCTCAGGATTTACTCGGAATCGATTGAACTAGCCGGAGGAGACGGCGATATCAAGACGTTGTTTTTTCCCATGGCCCTAGAAACCATACCCCTCCAATGGTTCAACAAATTGAATCCAGGGTCAATCAGAAATTGGGAGGACTTGCAAAGAGTTTTCTGTGAAAATTTTATGGGTATCATTATGCACCCCATCATCCACACAGAATTAAAAGGACTCAAGCAGAAAGGGGGCAAAAGCCTCAGAAATTACTATCGACGATTTGACGAACTACATGCTCAAGTACATGACATCACCAAACGAGAAGTAATCGAAGCTTTCTCTCACGGAATCATGGCTAGGTGGCAATTTCAGGACTTCTGCAAAGAAAACCCGGGAAACAATGAAGAATTCAGACATACAGTAGAAAAGATGATTACTGCAGAGGAGAAGACACGAGAAAGGTTCCCGGATAGAAACAACCGAGATAACCCGGACAAGCAAAATCATCGAAACATCAGACATCAGGAAAGAAAACATGCACCAGACAACACCATAGCGGTGGCTGACAAATCAAGGAAGTTTTCTAAACCCAGAAGGTATGACGACATTGAAAACATGCATTGCATCTGGCACCCTAAAGAAAATCACACCATCAGAAATTGCTACACCTTCAATGATCGATACACAAGAAAAGATAGTAAGGGAAACACTAAAGAAGACAATCAGAAAAAAAGATGACAACCACGAAGACAAGGGATTGCAAAAATCCAGGGGGACAGTAGGAGTGATCTTCGCCGGGGCCCCAGATTCCAGAGTCAAACTTCAAGAAAAGCTAGCTCTACGAACCATCATGGCAGCAGAACCGGCTACTCCAATATATCTCAATTGGTCACAGTATCCAATCTAGTTTTCAAGAGAAGACCAATGGACTAATGTAGGAAACGCAGGCCATTACCCACTGGTTATAGATTCAACTATCGTCGGTATGACTGTCACAAAAGTACTAATCGATGGGGGAGCCAGACTCAAAATCATTTTTTCAGAAACGCTAAGGAAGATGGGACTACAACTCGCCGGAATGATTACACCAACGAGCGCCCCTTTTTATGGGATAGTACCCGGCAAGGCAGCCATGCCACTTGGACAAATCACTCTACCGGTTACTTTTGAAACTCCCTCAAACTACCGTACAGAGTTCATCAAGTTTGAAGTTGCAGACTTTGATTCATCATATAACGCAATCCTCGGGCGCCCAGCACTAGCAAAATTCATGGTGATACCACATTACCTGTACCTATTGCTTAAGATCCCAGGGCCTAACGGTGTCCTTTCCCTTCGAAGTGATTTGAAGCGCGCTTTTGACTGCGACGTTCAGGCAATCCAAATTACAGCCAAAGCACAAGCCGCCAATGATAGAAAAGAAACCACTATTGCCGCAGAAATGAGCCCAGAAGAACTAGAGATACCGGCTAAAAAGCCCAGCATCCTCGCAACACCAAAAGAAGCCGACGTTAAGCAAATCGACCTGGGCACCGGTGATCTCTCCAAAACGGCAACCATCAGCGCCCACCTCTCGGCAAAATAGGAACTCGTGCTCACCAACTTTCTCCGGGACAACAAAGATATCTTCACTTGGAAGCCGGCTGCCATGCCAGGTGTCCCAAGAGAGTTGGCTGAGCATAGAATCAGTTGGCTGAGCATAGAATCGATATCAACGAAGGCTAAAAGCCTCTGAAGCAACGGCTACGACGATTCTCACCCGACAAGAAGGTTGCAATTAAAAAAGAAATCACAAAGCTAATGGCAGCCGAATTCATCAGAGAAATCCTCCATCCAGATTGGCTAGCAAACCTAGTTCTAGTACAAAAAAAGAATACGGACGAGTGGCGCATGTGCGCCGACTACACAGATCCTAACAAACATTGCCCGAAAGATCCATTCGGGCTAGCATGCATTGATCAGATAGTTGATTCAATAGCAGGATCTGCCCAATTATCCTTTCTTGATTGCTTTTTGGGATATCACCAGATCGCATTAAAGGAACAAGACCAGAGCAAGGCATCTTTTATCACTCCGTTCGGTGCCTACTGCTACAAGACCATGTCGTTTGGACTCAAGAATGCTGGTGCCACTTACCAAAGAGCTATCCAAATGTGCCTTGGTGAACAGATCGGCAAAAATATAGAGGCATACGTGGATGACGTAGTAGTAAAAACAAAGAACCTAGACACACTAATTGAAGACTTAAAGCAAACCTTCAAAAACCTAAAAAGGTGAAGGTTGAAATTGAACCCAAACAAGTGTGTATTCGGAGTTTCTTTAGGACAACTACTCGGATTCTTGGTCTGTCATCGTGGAATCGAAGCCAGCGCCAAGCAAATTCGAGCCATAACAGAGATGAGCCCTCCTCGAAGTATCAAAGATGTGCAGAAACTAACAGGCTGCATGGCGGCCCTCAATCGTTTTATATCAAGGCTCGGTGAAAAAGGGTTACCTTTCTTTAAACTAGTAAAGAAGACAAATAAGTTCGAGTGGACAGAAGAAG
Source organism: Miscanthus lutarioriparius (assembly GCA_904845875.1). NCBI lineage: Eukaryota > Viridiplantae > Streptophyta > Magnoliopsida > Poales > Poaceae > Miscanthus > Miscanthus lutarioriparius. Next base: position 21,432,977 of record CAJGYO010000002.1, read on the forward strand.
CCAACGAAGCTTTCAAAAGACTTAAGGCATACCTCACCTCCTCGCTCGTTCTCACACCTCCAAAGAAATACGAAGACATGATGCTGTACATTGCGACAACTTCTACTGTGATCAGCACAGCGATAGTCGTAGAAAGAGAAAAAGAAGGGCGCGTATATAAAGTACAACGCCCCATATACTACATCAACGAAGTACTGTCAGAATTAAAAATCCAGTACCCGCATGTGCAAAAACTACTCTACGCCCTCCTGATCACTTTACGCAAGCTTCACCATTATTTTGAAACCCACAGGATTAACGTGGTGATAGATTTCCCACTCGGAGACATCCTACAAAACAGAGACGCAACAGGGCGCATATCTAAGTGGGCAGTTGAACTTGGTGCTCTCAATATCGATTTCACCCCATAGAAGGCAATTAAATCTCAAGCCCTTGCCGATTTTGTTGCCGAATGGACAAAAATTCAACAATCTATGTCAAATACCATGCTTGACCATTGGAAGATGTACTTCGATGGATCACTGAAGCTAGGCGGAGAAGGTGCAGGCGTTCTCTTCATTTCTCTAGACAGAAAATAACTCAAGTATGTCCTTCAGATATTATGGCAAGCTACAAACAATGAAGCAGAATACAAAGCCCTCATCCACGGGCTCCGAGTGGCAATTACCCTCGAAATCAAGCGATTACTCGTATACGACGATTCGGCAGTAGTCATCAACCAAGTCAACAAAGATTGGGACTGCACCAAAGAAAACATGGGCGCTTACTGTGCTAAAATACGAAAACTCGAAAAATGTTTTCAAGGATTAGAAATTCTACATATCCTGCGTGATTCTAATATTACAGCAGACGTCCTCGCCAAGCTCTGATCGGACAGGGCGAAGGTCCCACCCGGTGTATTCATAGAGGAGTTATCAGCTCTATCTATAAAAAAACCCGATGAGATAACCCCTGAACTCTCAGCTAAAGGCACCTAGATTTTGGTAATCAACACCTCATGGACCTAGCTTTTTATTGATTATATCAAAGAGAATAAGTTGCCAGCAGATAAAGAGGAGGCTACCCGAGTTGTTCATAGAAGCAAGAACTACGTCCTAGTAGGGGACAAGTTGTACAGAAGAGCCGCATCATCAGAAGTACTCCTAAAATGTGTCTCGTTTGAAAAAGACAAAGAGATCTTAGACAAAATACACTCAGGTTGCTATGGAAATCATGCCGCTTCAAGAACAATAGTCGGCAAAGCATTCCGCACCGGATTCTATTGGCCAACCGCTTTGAAAGACGCAGAAGAACTCGTCAGAAAATGCAAAGGTTGTCAAATATTCGCAAGACAAGCTCATGTACCAGCTCACAATCTCATCTGTATCCCACTCGCTTGGCCTTTCTCCTGCTGGGGGCTGGATCAAGTAGGACCTCTCAAGAAAGCAAAGGGCGGTTTCGAGTACATCTTTGTAGCAATTGACAAGTTCACCAAGTGGATTGAATACGCACCACTCAAGAAAATACAAGCGCTTGCGTTGCAAATGAAGAGTTCATCCAAGACATTATGCACCGCTTCGGCATGCCCAATCGAATCATCACAAATTTGGGTTCTCCCTTCACAGCTACAGAACTCTAAAGTTGGGTACAGGATTGCGGCTTTAGTATAGATTACGCATCAGTCGCACATCCAGAAGCCAACGGACAGGTAGAAAGGACTAACGGACTCATACTAGCCGGATTAAAACCAAGATTGTATGAAGAACTAGTGGACTATGGATCCAAATGGATTGAAGAATTACCCAAAATAGTATGGGGGCTATGAACTCAAATAAGCAGAGCCACCGGATACTCACCTTTCTTCCTAGTTTATGGATCAGAAGCCGTACTATCTGCCGACTTGATCTGGATGTCACCAAGGATAGAACAATATGATGAAGGAGAAGCAGAACACACCCGAAGATTAGAACTCGATAGTACAGAAGAAATCAGAGTAAATGCTACCCTTCAATCAGCCAGATACCTCCAAGGTTTAAGACATCACTACAACAAGAATACCCAGCCTCGATCACTCCAAATCGGAGACCTAGTACTAAGAAGAATACAAAAAACTGATGGACGCCATAAACTACTCAGTCCATGGGAAGGTCCTTTTATTGTCACAAAAGTCACCGGACCAGGCACGTACAAGTTGATAACTGAATATGGAAAAGAAGTCAACAATACATGGCATATCAGCCAACTAAGAAGATTCTACGCATGAAAACAACTCAAGGAAGAATATATATACAAGCCACAAGAGATCAACGTTCATGGTCAATAAAGATGGTGTTCCTCGACAACATGTCTTATTATGGCTTTCCCCGAGTTGTTTTCACTAAGCATACCGACCGAGAGCAAAATAGCTGAAAAGATGCTTGAGCCCGCCGATGAGGGTAGCTAATAAGCTAACACCCGAACCAAAAAGAAAAATGGCTGAAATTATGCCTAAGCATACCGACCGAGAGCAAAAGAGCTGAAAAGATGCTTAAGCCCGCCGATGAGGGTAGCTAATAAGCTAACGCCTCAACCAAAAAGCAAAATGGTCAAATTATGCTGAGCATACCGTAGAGAGCAAAAGAGTCGAAAAGATGCTTGAGCTCACCGATGAGGGTAGCTAATAAGCTAACACCCAAACCAAAAAGCAAAATGGTCAAATTATGCTCCGAGCATATCGGTACCGAGAGCAAAAAAGTGAAAAGATGCTTGAGCCCGCCGATGATGAGGGTAGCTAATAAGCTAACACCAACCAAAAAAGCAAAATGGCTTAAATTATGCTCGAGCATACCGGCGAGAGCAAAAAAGAACTAAAAAGATACTTGAGCCCGCCGATGAGGGTAGCTAATAAGCTAACACCCGAACCAAAAAGAAAAATGGCTGAAACTATGCCTGAGCATACCGGTCGTGAACAAAAAAGCTGAAAAGATGCTTGAGCCTACCGATGAGGGTAGCTGATAGGCCAACACCCGAACCGATCCTAAGATGTTTTTACAACCAGGGAAAGAGCCAGATGCTGCCCACATCTCGAGTTAAGCAAAAAAGCTAAAAAGAAGAAGCTGAAGATACTTGAGATCGCTGGTCCTAAGTCTTTTCAGTACTAACAAGAACAAAAAGGTTGTCAAGACAAAGATCTACTTACCCCGAATTGTTTACACGGCGCAGACGAAAGCCAGACAAGCACTTGACAAATCAAGAAAGTCTATCAAGACAACGATCTACATATACCGAGTTGTTTACACGGCGCAGACGAAAGCTAGACAAGCACTCGGCAAATCAAGAAAGTTTGTCAACACAACGATCTACATATACCGAGTTGTTTACACGGCGCAGACGAAAGCCAAACAAGCACTTGACAAATCAAGAAGATTTGTCAAGACAACGATCTACATATACCGAGTTGATTACACGGCGCAGATAAAAGCTATACAAACGCTCGACCTATCAAGGAGCGATCCTACAACGGATGAAACAACACGACCACCATAAACTGTGGATGCGCACCACGACCAACAAACGACTACTTGGAAAAAATTCTGATCACTTGGACAACTCATTTAAAGAATAAACAAGGCGAAGACATCCAGGCAAATAAGACATCAACAAAAAAATAAAGAATCTTCATTAAAAAAGAAGTATAATATCCTATTACAGAGGCTGGAGTACAAAGGTCAATTACATCAAGCATCGTCATCAGGAGAAGAAATATCAATATTAAGATTATCCACAATCCTCCTGGCTAAATCTTTGACCTCAGGCTCCACCTTTTCAACGGCATCCAGATATTCTTGACTCTCGGCTTCCTCTACAATCTTGGACAAAGGGACCTCTGGAGCAAGAACCCGGATCTGGGCAAGAACATTTCTGGTACATAGTTGGGCGCACCTCTTCATAAACTCCTAAAAACGGGTCGGAACTTGGAGAATAAACTGAGCCCAAGATTGACCATCATCTGTTGGAGTCTATCATATTCATGACTTCAGAGATTTTAGACCACGCAACAAAATGCTCAATGAATCAAAACAGCACACCAGGAGGGTATTTATAGACCAAAAAAGCGGTGCACATGGACCGGGAGCACCAACGGAACAAATCTAACAAAGAGCACAGTGAAAAGACAGAATTCAATGAAAGAGAACTCAGGCATGAAGGAACAGTACTAAAAAATGAGCATATTCAGAAGAATATACCAACACTGTACAACTCGTGAACAAACAGCATTTACACTCAACCACCATCATACAACTACATCTGACAACAGTAGACTACCAAAGAATAAGTCAAGACCCTGCATCTGAGTTCTTTTTGAATAAAAGAACCCAGATATATGCTCGGGGGCTGCAACAGGAGAGGTTTTCAGTTCTTTAAACAACTCAAATTCAAGACCCTCCAACTCTTTGTTCCAAATAGCAAGAGGCTCGGGGGCTACACTCAGTGAGTGCACTTTTTTCTTCGAAAAAGCGCACGTCACCAAGAAGACTTCTTCAAGACAGACCACTTCAAGGCCTCACGACAAAAAGAACCCAGACCGAGCTATATCCGTGTTCTTTTTTATAAAGAACCCGGGTATATGCTCGGGAGCCCTTCGACAAAGAATCAGAGCAATTTCAAGACAAAACTCTCCAGCTCCTTGTTCCAAATAGCAAGAGGCTCGGGGGCTACACCCAGACGGGAGTACTTTTTCTTCAAAAAAAAGTACACACCACCCGAAGATCTCACGAAGCGCTACACGGTTTCGTTCAAGAAAGCACTCGGACCACGCTTGTTCCTAGTCGACAAGACCTGAAGGAACGAGACGAGGCTTCCAGAACTCAACCATGAAGTGCTCGGGGGCTTGTCGATGCGGGACCCATGGGATACCCCTCAAGGAAGGAAGAAGATCTAGTCTAACTAGTATTCTTTCTACGTAATCTTAGTAGTAGTATTATTATGTAATCCTACTAGAAACTCTCATTGTAAACCGACTAGAACTCTGACCTCCTGACTACATAAAGGAGAGTGGGGTTCCTGCAGGAAAGGAGAGAGAATACTTTACCATCAATCCAACGTAAAGGCTAACGCCGATTGGATGTAGGGCTATTACTCGATCACGGTCCAGGGCCCAAACCAGGATAAATCGACTGTCTATTGTGTTTACCGTCGAGTTCTGCATACGCCGAAGCCCGAACAAACTGCCCCGGGTACCCCCGTGGCAGGCTATCGGTGGTAAAACATCGACAGCTGTGGTTTGACCATGTCCAAAGGAGACCTCCAGAGGCCCCAGTGCATTATGGAGTCCTAAGCCAAGCTAATAATACGAGGAGAGGTAGAGTAAGACCGAAATTGATATGGGGAGGTAATAAAAAGAGATTTGAAAGTGTGAGATATACGTAGAGGTCTATGTTTGAATAGGAGTACTTGGAAAGCAGCTATTGAAGTACTTGAACCGTGACTTGGGGTTATTGGTGGGTTTCAACTCTAGCGTACCCTAACTTGCTTGGAACTGAAAGGCGATGTTGTTGTTGTTGTATAAAAGTATATTTCATGTTGAAATCTAATAACACTTGTTATTCATAATGAATAATATTCCTTATTTAGATTTGTTTCAATTTTAAAAGGTTTAACTCCTCGAATTTGATTTGTGTTTATTTTGGGAGAGATTACTCCGATGGAGGCTATATTGGGTTGCCCTAAGACATGTTTGTATTGATAATAATAAGGATTCTTACTAAAATCTAGTAACCCATGTTACCTATTCCGAAAATTTGTATGTTATAGAATACTTTTAGAATTCTATTTTATTTGGACTGAATTATGAGAGTCCAGTGTTTTTTCTATTGGATTCTTGGAATCCGCTAAGATCAAAGGTGCCTCACATCTTCTGAACCTTTTTCCGTTCGGTGCAAACAAAACATGTGCGCGGGGTGCGTCGGATGTGTCAGTCTTGGCTGGAGCCACGTAGGCTTTAATCTTTTTCGGTGGAGAAAAGACCGCAAACCTGTGTACCAAATCGCGGGAAAAAGAGAACTTAGAAAGTAGTAAAACATGTGCGAATGTCATAATCTGTCTAATCCAAAATCCCTAATACCTGAGGCTGTGTTTAGTTGGGTGAAATTTGAGAATTTAGCTAATGTAGCACTTTCGTTTTTATTTGGCAATTAGTGTTCAATCATGGACTAATTAGGCTCAAAACGTTCGTCTCGCGATTTCCAACCAAACTGTGCAATTAGTTTTTTTTTTGGTCTACATTTAATGCTCCATGCACGTATCGCAAGATTCGATGTGATAGCTACTGTAGCACTTTTTGAGATTTTGATTTTGGAACTAAACGTGGCCTGAATTGGGTTTCCACACATTTATCATGCCTGGTAGACCAGCAACTTTGTGCCGCTTGATGGTGCCTGGCGCGCTGTACTGCCGTTGCAATACGTGCCCGTAGAGCCGCGCGGCTTTTTGACGGTTTCAGTTTGGCAACAGTACTGTACTGCTACTGCGTTCAGGCAACCTGCACAAAAAAAATTCGGATAAGATGACACTATGTCAGCATGTGCATGTGTGTGGCCGTCTCTGTCCACCGATCTACCGAGTCCGATCCATGATCTCGCAGGCTGTAGCCACAGGATCGACGGCTGCCCGGCCTGCAGCTTTCGGAGTGCCGGGGATCGTGTCTCGCCCGGGCCATGTTAAACACTAATCACTCACTCGTGCTTGAGAATGATTGATCCCGCGCGCCCATCAGCCCATGTGGGAAAGGGAACTTCATCCTGGCTCTCCTCAGCTCTACTAGCTGCTGTGTTCCCCTCATGCAACGGGCAATTCCGGGCATGTGCTCGCTTGCCAACAACAGATTCGCACAAATGTTTGCGTCGGGCACTGAAGGGAAGCGCTGGTTGCTGTCGTTGTCGTCGTCGAATCTAATGACCCTGGCCGTCCTTGATTATTCCAAGCGTGAATCTTATATCAGGCATACTACGAATACATGGTGCCGTACTCCACCTCTGTTATTCCCGCGGAAATAACTGCCCCGCCGGCCGCCGCGTCTGCCGTGCCTTGCGAGGAAGGAGAAACGGCGCCAGTATTTTTCCAGCCCCTATCGATTCCGCTAGCGAAGATTTTCCGTGGACGATGGGAAAATCTCAAAATCCAGATCGGTGAAACGAGCACGCACACCACGCAACCAAAACCCGCACGGGCACAGCTTCGTCCGCGCGGACTTTTCTTTTCCTGCTCAGCTCAGCTTCCCCGTTTCTTCCCGCGTCAATAACCAACTCCATCATTTCCCGTCCCGCACCGCACGTCCGCACCCTCTATAAAACCGAGTACCGGACGAGGAGGCAATACCAACTCCGATCGGTGGCTCGCCGGCGTCGAGATATTTTGGAGCCATACCATCGCCGACCACCGTGACGCCGCGCACGGAGCCCGGAGCGAAGCGTGGTGGGACTGGTTACTGGTAGCAGCCCCCACACGCGGACAAAACAGTAAGTCGGCGAGGGGGGCTGGGCCCGGTGCCGACTTTGGTTGGGGAGGCTGACATCAGGGTCCCAGTGACCGAGGGTCCAGGGTGGCCAGATACAACTCCCCTGCCTTCCCTTCGTCTCTTGGGTTGCGCCGAGAGCCTGCGACTCCTCCTCCTATATAAGGTCAAGTAGCCGTAAAAGATCGGTCGTCCCCCTCCCATCCTGTTGCAGCCCATTACAGGAAAGGCAGCGGAAGTCGGCAGAGTGAACCGGAGATCTTGGAGCTAAGGCCTTGTGCGTGCCACATTACACACTGTGACAGATCGAGATGGCGCGGTGCCCAGCTCATGTCGCTCTCTGCTCACTTGCTCTGCTCCTCCTGCTTCCAGGTGAGTTCTCTCTGCTCTGCTTTGTTCCCGTTCGTTCGCATTGAGCAATGCATGCTGTTTCGTGACCTGTGCTGATTAATTGAACTGATCTCTGATCTGCGGTGCTTTGCAGCTGCGCGGTCGGCGACGTTCATGATGACCAACAACTGCGGCTACACGGTGTGGCCGGGGCTGCTGTCCGGCGCCGGCACGGCTCCGCTCTCCACGACGGGGTTCGCGCTGGCGCACGGCGCGTCCGCGACGGTGGACGCCCCCGCGAGCTGGTCGGGGCGGATGTGGGCGCGCGCGCTCTGCGCCACGGACGCCGCCACCGGCAAAGTTTACTTGCGCCACGGGCGACTGTGGCTCGGGCAGTGTCCAGTGCAACGGCGCCGGCGCCGCTCCGCCCGCCACGCTGGCGGAGTTCACGCTTGATGGCTCCGGCGGCCTGGACTTCTTCGACGTCAGCCTCGTGGACGGTTACAACATCCCGATGCTCATTGTTCCGCAGGGCGCGGGCGGCGGCGGCGGCAATGGGTCCGCTGACTCCGGCAAGTGCATGGCCACCGGCTGCCTTGTGGATCTCAATGGTGCATGCCCGGCCGATTTGAGGGTCATGGCCACGTCGACGTCCGGCGCCGGCGGGGCCGTGGCGTGCCGTAGCGCGTGTGAGGCGTTCGGGACGCCGCAGTACTGCTGCAGCGGCGCGTATGGGAATCCCAACACGTGCCGGCCGTCGACGTACTCGCAGTTCTTCAAGAACGCTTGCCCGCGCGCCTACAGCTACGCCTACGACGACTCCACCTCCACCTTCACGTGCGCCACCGGCATCAGCTACGCCATCACCTTCTGCCCGAGCACCACGAGGTAATTTCTTTCCCGAAATGAAGGTTTCCTGATTCAAGATTCACCACGTTTAATTAAGCTCCCAAGGTTACTGTTTCCCTAAAATGGCGCGAAATGCACGGTCCAACTGTTTGTGTTTAGTTTAGATGACCTGGCCGTGATGGCGATAGAGTGACCAATCTACGCAGAAGTCTTGGCATGGACGATACGTGAAGTTTTCGTATAAGTAGCAATCTTATATTTGACTTCTTGATTGAAATCAGTTTCTTGCTGAATTCAACAAGAGTACAAGACGTTGGTTGGGGCTTGATAGGGCCGGTAGGAAATCAGCCTCACACGCGAACAGAACGCCTAGTATTTCGGATGGGAAATTGGCTTGCTTGAGAGCTGAGACACCACACTGGCCCGGGCAATTAACAGTTGACACAGTGTCACAGTCCACACCACTAATGTGATGTTGATGTCTGATGAGCACCTTTTTTTCTAACTGCTCTCTCTGACCGAAGCTGTGCTGCTTGACATCGGCTACTTGTGCCTGTCAGAAAAAGTGTATAGCCGTTGATGATTCCGACGAGTCGACGACGAGGAGAGGGCGAGAGGCGGTAACGGACGATCCAACGGCTAATAGACAGTACTGTAACGTCAACGGCTATGGATCCACGGCCTAGAGTCCTGGGCCCTGGACGGGGCGGGGTCACTTCTTCTGTCCGCACACTCATGTCAGGCCAACGAGCCGCTGAAACGCAGCACTGTCCTGGACTGGCTTCTAGCCGTTTCACCCGTACGGTCCCCATAGCCATACTAGGCCATTGATTCGCCTTGTCCTGTCCTGCGCCCCCAACTGCATCCCACGTTCCCACGCTCAGAGGAGCCCGCCGCAGCCTGCTACCGCAGCGGAGCCCGCGCCACACTTTGTGGCGAGCGTTTTGGCCGCCACGGAACAGTGGCGACCGCATCACGAGGCGAGCAACCAGGCAGCAGCCTTTTGTCTGTGGCTGCCTAAAATATCCAAGTACTCGTACCACTGTCCCGGACAAAAGATCTCGCATGCTCACGTACAACTGCTAGTAATCAATCTTCTTCAATTCTTGTACTGGCATGTTAAATTCTTGTACTGTCACGATGTTAAGAAGAGCTTCACTGTGGCACTGTAATTTTGTGTTGTACCATGTGCTAACCGTGACCTGCTTGTTTGTTACTGTGTGTGTAGCGGGAAGTACTCCGGCGAGAACCCGCAGGCCGCGGGCGTGCAGCCCACGAACGGCTCCATGGCCTACCTCGGCGGCGAGCAGCTCGCCACCGGCGCCGCCTCCGTCAAGGCGGCCCGTGCGTCGCAGCTCCTCCTAGCCGCCCTCGCCGCCGTCGCGCTGCTCTGAGCTTGCCGACATCGCCGTGTGAAAATGGCGGCAGGAGTCATCGTTGTACAGCAGCTAGCTAGCGCACCCGCTGGTCTCTTTGTCCTTATCAGCCACGCCTCTTCCGGCTGCACGGGGGCAGCGATAAGATACCATGAGACCAAAGGGCAAAAGGCTGACGAGTGACGACAGTGCTGCTACGGCTGACGAGTGAGAAAACAACGATATCTCTGCGCACCGGATGCCGGATGGTGTATCGTTCTATACTTTCTAGGTAGCTTATCTCGTAGGGTTTAGGATAACTGGTAGCATGTGTTAACCTCTGCATTCTTCTCCACGCTTCCTCGATCTGTTGAGCCGAAACGATGTATTCTACTATCCATCGTTGTTCGCAGTGCTATAGATTATTACAGCAATGATGATTATTTAAACTTTACCTGTTGAACATAGTGGAAGAGGACGAAAGGTTCAATTCAATGTTCATAGAAAGCTACGTTTCCTTGACTTCTCGTCGCACACTCGCATGGCAGGTCTTCACGGGCGCGATGACATTCACCGGGGCATGTGCAATTCTGCATCAGTGACTTCACTGTTCGTGCGTCTCTGTCCTAATAAACCTAGGAGCAGTAGGCTGCAGGTCTTGTCGTCTTTGTTGAAAAAACTGGGCATGGCCCATAGGAGTTTTCACCTTATTCCAAGTAAACCTTTAGAATAGTGAAATTTTCAGCCTCACCTTATTTATAGAAGGTGACATGTTTAGTGTCTGTTTGGCTGGTTACCTTAGCCTGCCGCACCGCAATTATGGCCACACCGCGAGTTTGGCGACCAACGGCCCGTTCGTTGGTTGGCGCTGATGTTGGTTTGGGTTGGTTGGTGTTGGTTTTTTGTGAGAGGAAAATATTGTTGCCTGGTTGGTTTGGGCTGGCTGAAACCAACAAGCGAACAGGTTGCAAATAGTTCGCCAGATCACTACTGTCGGGTACCTTAGGACAGGGTACCCCGAGCGAACATCAAAGGGGTCACTTAAGTCCCATCAAAATACAAAGCTAGAAGATAAGCCGTGGGCCCCTCACCTGCCACGTCCGAGCCCGCCAGGCTCTCCGCCTCATCTCGAGCCTCGTGCAGAAGGTCTCGGCGTCCTGACGCAATCTCCGCCTCGCGCGAGGCTCTCCACGGAAGGCCTCGGTGGGGAACACAATCTCCGTCTCGCGCGAGGCTCTTCACGGAAGGCCTCGGCAAGGAGTCCGATCTCCGTCTCGCATGAGGCTCCGCCCTCCGTCTCTCACGAAGGCCTCATTCTCCGTGATTCATGAGGCCGGCTTATCCATAGTCCGTCGCCCCGCTTGGACCGACCCTCCCGACAAAGACGCTATGTCCCATTAATACTTCAACCACTCCATAATCTCAAATGGACGACGGCTTGACACCTGAGAATAGCCGACGGGACCAGAGGTCGCATCAATGCCATACCGGCTGGGGCAGAGTGGCGCGGCGGATTACCGCCACTTCGTGTTCGACACAGTGCCACGATCGGCGCCCATTATATCAGATCAGGCCTCGTGATCCCCGCCTCGAAAACAACATCATCGCGGACTACTTGGCCCGGGTCATCACCGCCTCAAGCCAAAGATGCCGGATCGGCCGCCTCTCGAGCCTCGGCACTATACACCAAGGTCTCGGCTATCTCGGGGTTCGTGCTCGCCGAGACCCCCCATCATGGTGCAACCTCGGCATCGACCGAAGCCTCGGCCTCATGCGCCGCCAAATCCACCACCGATCCGCGTCCCGGCGCCAGACCTGCTTGCCCGAGGTAGCCCAGAGCTCCCCATGATGATGCATGTGGTCGGGACGTGACCGGCACGCCACCCCAGTGCTCCAAGGACGGACCACTCGACGACTACGCCACAGAGGCAGCCACACGTGGCTCGGACACACCGCCCCTGTTGGCACGACGCCAGATAGTCAAGACATGTCTTCCGTCCTTGTCCTCCCTTCAACTATAAAAAGGAGAGGACTTGGGCCCCTTAGAAAGGGGAACACCTGGTAGCTCACACACAGGCACATCCCAGCCGCCCGAGAGCAACGTCTCAGGCAGCCCACATGACACCTCGCCGAGACCTGGGATTAGCTCCCTCTCTCACTGTGCTTGTAACCCCCTACTACTAGCGCTTCGGTGCAAGGAATACAAGATCGATCTCTCAGACTAGACGTAGGGCATCGATTGCCTGAACCAGTATAAACCTTGTGTCTCTTTGCATCACCATTTGGGATTAGGGGCACGCAGTTCAAATTCACTAGTTGGTAGAGGACCCCCGGTCCGAAACATCGACGATTAGCCAGCGCCATGCCAGGGGGGGCTGCGTGTCGGGCCAAATCATCCCAACAAGTTTCGGATGGCGACCCGTCATCGTGACCGCTACGTCTCTGCACGGTGATGATCGTTTTGGAGGCCTAGAGTTCATGTCTCCGGGGCATGAGTACGACATGGTACTCCTCACGCCCGAGCCCCCCTGCCAACCGACGGCGACGTCACGCGCATCGGCAGCCAGGCGTGGCGGCGGCGCGGGCGGCTCGCCATGCTCGCCAGGAACGACGCGAGCAAGACCACCCCGATGCTACTTACGAATCCAGGGACAACACGCCGCCACTCCCCGCCGACATCCTATGACTAGCTGTTGGCACAGGCTCCCTGGCTGGAGACCTGTCTAGCCGGAGCTTGGACGAAGGAAAAACGCCGGTGGCACATGGCGACGCCAACACCAAGCTCCGCCCACCACTCCCCGAAGAGCCGCTTTGGCGGAGCAAAGTTCACGATGGCACCATCCTCATACCCCTTTGGGTTGAGAAATGCCGCCACCTCTTATGCTTACGCTTACGCCACCGCTCACAAGGATCCCCCAGAACGCCGCCAGCGCTTCACTCTCGACCTAGGCAGCCACGCCGACTCAGAGGAGGAGGACGAGGCATGGCCCGAGTGGATTTCTCTGACTCCACGACCACAGGGCTATCTTCCGCTTCCTCGCACGCATAGCGACTACTCGCTTGGCTACTCAGACCTCCGGCAAACGAGGGCACCTCGACCCGCTCACGAGTGTTTCCACGTCGGGCTCGGGATGCCAAGGGTGGCGCGAGGAAGACGAGGGAGGCGGTAGCCGTTCCCAGCTTCGCCCAGTGCAGGCGCCGCACACCTCCGCAGCATTGTCCTACCGGCAAAGACGCGGGCGAGAACCCCGCTCTTGTGCGACCTCAACGTCTAGACTGAACAGCTCCGTGAGCTCCGGGCCAAGGTCGAACAGACCGACTCCTTCTCTACAGCAGCTTCGAGACTCTCGAGCGAGAGGGAGCGAGGTCGCGGCGAAGGCGGAGGAGCCCGATGAAGGGCCCGCGATGTACATCATCGCATCCACGACAACGAAGGGAGTGAGCAACCCCCAGTCTTTAATCGCGCTAGCCAGAATGTCGCGGCCACAGCAATGCTGGTCCACGCGATGCCCGAGCCTTCTACCACAGAGGGGCGGCGGGTCCACGGCGAGCTCCGAGAGCTCCTAGAGACCGCCGCGGTTCAGTAGGCCAAGAGTTCCGCCTCCTGATGGCACGGGGGCGTCTCAAACCTGCCCACGGCACCGCCTCAGCAAGACAGGGAAGCCTCGGCTCGTCCCGAGCCCGCTCGAGCACCGATAGCCCATAGGGCCCCCGTGCTTCTGGACCACCTCGGCAACCGACGTGAGGTGCAGGGAAACCATGAGGTGGTCAGCAGGCGACGACGCCACGACAACGAGGGGCCCGCTCGGGGCTACCACCTACACCGAGGCGACCGCTACGACAGCGGGGAGGACCGCAGTCCTTCCCTTGAACCGCCAGGCCCTTGGGTCTTCAGCAGGGCCATCCATACGCTTTCTTTTTTCCCCACTGATTTTGGCAACCACCAATCTCGTGAAAATCTGTGGCGAGAGACCAACCCCGAACTCTAGCTTGCCGATTCACTTTGGCTCGCCAAATTAGGTGGCGTGGATGATGACCTGCTCATCATCCGCAACCTCCCCTTGCTCTTGTCAGACTCGGTGCGAGCCTGGCTCGAGCACCTCCCTCCCTCACAAATCCACGACTGGCGCGACTTGGTTAGGATCTTCGTCGGGAACTTTCAGGGCATATACGTGCGCCCTAGGAACTCCTGAGATCTTAAGAGCTACCGCCAGAAGTCGGACGAGTCTCTCCGAGACTTCATCCGGCGCTTCTCCAAGTAGTGCACCGAGTTGCCCAGCGTCGGCGACTCGGAGATCGTCCAGGCTTTCCTCTCTGGCACCACCTGCCGAGACTTGGTTTAAGAGTTAGGTCGGAACATGCCGCGCTCCACTGCTGCACTCCTCGACATCGCTACCAACTTCACCTCGGGTGAGGAGGCTGTCAGAGCCATCTTCCCCGACAATGACACCAAGGGTAAGCGGAGGGACGAGGCCCCCGAGGCCTCAGCCTCCCACCTCCCCAAGAGAAAGAAAAAGGGGCGCCTGGGGAAGCAGGAGGTCCTGGAGGCCGATCTGGTCGCGGCCGTAGAACGCAAGAATCCCCGAGGCCCCAAAGGCCCTAGGCCTTTTGACGACATGCTTAAGAAACCCTGCCCTTACCACCAAGGCCCGGTCAAGCACGCCCTCGAGGATTGCTCCATGCTGCGGCGTTACTACGCCAGGATTGGGCTCCCCGACGACGCCACCAAGTAGAAGGGCGCCGGCGACCGGGACGACGACAAGGACGACGGGTTCCCCGAGGTACGCAACGCCTTCATGATCTTCGGGGGACCCTCGGCGTGCCTTACGACGCGGCAGCGCAAGAGGGAACGCTGAGAGGTCTTCTCGATCAAGGTGGCCACCCCCCAGTACCTCGACTGGTCTCGGGAGGCGATCACCTTCGATCGAGACGACCACCCTGACCATGTTCCGAACCCCGGACAGTACCCACTGGTCGTCGACCCGATCATCGGCAACACCCGACTCTCCAAGGTGTAGATGGACGGAGGCAGCGGCCTCAATATCCTCTACGTCAATACCCTAGAGCTCTTGGAAATCGACCGATCGAGGCTCCAAGGCGACGTCGCACCCTTCCATCGCATCGTGCCAGGGAAGCGCACACGACCCCTCAAGCGCATCGACCTTCCCGTCTGCTTCGGCACTCCCTCCAACTACCGCAAGGAAGTCCTTACCTTCGAAGTAGTCGGGTTTGGGGGAGCCTACCACGCCATCCTGGGGCGGCCGTGCTACGCCAAGTTCATGGCAGTCCCCAACTATACCTACCTCAAGCTCAAGATGCCAGGCCCCAGCGGTATCATCACGATTGAGTCCACGTACGAGCATGCATACGACTGCGACGTCGAGTGCATCGAGTATGCCGAGGCTCTTGCGGAGGCCGAGACCCTCATCGCCCACCTCGACCAACTCAGTGGCGAGGCGCCTGACTCCAAGCGTCGCGCAGGGGCGTTCGAGCCTGCGGAGGCCATCAAACTCATCCCGGTCGACCCCGCCTGCCCCGACGACCGAGCGCTGAGGGTCAGCGCCACCCTCGACATCAAATAGGAAGCCGTGCTCGTCGACTTTCTCCATGCGAATGCCGACATATTCGCATGGAGTCCATCGGACATGCCAGGCATACCGAAGGAGGTCGCCGAGCACGCCCTGGACATCCGGGCCGGATCTAGACCGGCGAGGCAACGCCTGCGCCGCTTTGACGAGGAAAAGCGTAGCGCCATCGGTGAGGAGATACAGAAACTCTTGGCGGCTGGATTCATCAAAGAAGTGTCCCACCCAGAGTGTTTGGCCAACCCCGTGCTAGTCAAGAAGAAAAATGGGAAATGGAGGATGTGTGTAGACTACACCGGTTTGAACAAAGCCTGTCCAAAGGTTCCCTTTCCATTACCCCGAATCGATCAAATCGTTGATTCCACTGCAGGGTGTGAGACCCTGTCTTTTCTTGATGCGTATTTTGGTTACCATCAAATCAAGATGAAAGAGTCAGACCAGCTCGCGACTTCTTTCATCACACCATTCGGCATGTACTGCTACGTGACTATGCCTTTCGGCCTCAGAAACGTAGGTGCCACGTATCAGCGGTGCATGACCCAGGTCTCTGGCGACAACATTGGGCGGACCGTCGAGGCCTACGTAGACGACATCGTGGTCAAGACCAGAAAAGCCGAGGATCTCATCGACGACTTGAGGATAACCTTCAAATGCCTTAGAGAGAAAGGCATCAAGCTCAACCCCGAGGAGTGTGTGTTCAGGGTCCCCTGAGGCATGCTCTTGGGGTTCATAGTCTCGGAACGCGGCATTGAGGCCAACCCGGAGAAGGTCTCGGCCATAACCAGCATGGGACCAATCAGAGACCTCAAGGGAGTACAGAGGGTCATGGGATGCCTTGCGGCCCTGAGCCGCTTCATCTTGCGCCTCGGCGAAAAAGGTTTGCCTCTGTACCGACTCTTGAGAAAATCCGAGCGTTTTTCTTGGACCCCCGAGGCTGAAGAAGCCCTCGACAGACTCAAAACGCTGCTCACAAATCCTCCCGTCCTAGTCCCCCCAGCCAGGGATGATGCCCTCTTACTCTACGTTGCCGCAACGACCCAAGTGGTCAGCGCTGCCGTAGTGGTAGAGAGGCAGGAAGGGGGCATGCTCTACCCACCCAACGTCCTATTTATTTCATCAACGAGGTACTCTCTGAGACCAAAGCACGCTAGCCCCACACCCAGAAGCTGGTCTACGCCGTGGTCCTGGCCCGGCGCAAATTACATCACTACTTCGAGTCTCACCCAGTGACTGTAGTATCATCTTTCCCCCTGGGAGAGATAGTTCATAACCGGGAGGCCTCGGGCAGGATAGCCAAGTGGGCCGTCGAGCTTATGGGGGAAACCTTGACTTTTGTGCCTCGGAAAGCGATCAAGTCTCAGGTCTTGGCCGATTTCATGGCTGAGTGGACAGACACCCAACTACCACCTGCTCAAATTCAGACGGAGTGCTGGACCCTGTACTCCGACGGGTCCCTAATGAAGACCGGGGCAGGCGTGGATCTGCTCTTTATCTCGCCCCTCGGAGTACACATGCGCTACATGGTGCGGCTCCACTTCGCCGCCTCCAACAACGTGGCCGAGTATGAGGCCCTCATCAATGGCTTGCAAGTCGCCATTGAACTTGGGGCACGACGTCTCGACGCCCGAGGCGACTCGCAGCTCGTCGTGGATCAGGTGATGAAGGAGTCAAATTGCCTCGACCCCAAAATGGAGGCTTACTACAAATTAGTACGTCGCCTAGAAGACAAGTTCGACGGCCTCAAACTAAACCACGTCACGCGGAAGTACAATGAGGCCACCGACGAGCTGGCAAAAATGGCCTCGGCACGGGCCCCAATCCCCCCGAACGTCTTCGCCAGAGACCTCCACAAACCTTCCATTGACTACACCTCGATGACAGAGGAGGGCCCACCTGTGGGACCCACGGCAAAGCTCGACAACCCTTCTGCTGCCAAGACCCCCTCGACCGAGCCCGAGGTCATGGAAGTAAACACCGAGCCTCCGCAGACTGATCAGGACGCGGATTGGCAAATCCCGTTCCTCGATTGGCTTGATCGGGGGGAGCTTCCTGGAGATAGGACCGAAGCACGATGACTCGCGCGCCAAGCCAAGACCTACGTCCTCTACAATGACGAATTGTACAGGCGAAGTCCCTCAGGTGTCCTCCAACAATGTATCACTGCCGAGACAGGCGCTTGCGGGCACCATGCGGCGCCTCGGACGCTCGTGGGGAACGCTTTCCGCCAAGGGTTCTACTGGCCGACGGCGGTCGCCGACGCTACCAAGCTAGTACGCTCCTACGAAGGATGCCAGTACTATGCTCGGTAGACACATCTCCCAGCTCTGGCCCTGCAAACCATCCCCATCACGTGGCCGTTCGCCGTGTGGGGGCTCAACATGGTCGGGCCTCTGCAAAAGGCCCCCGGGGGCTACACCCATCTACAGGTATCAATCAACAAGTTCTCCAAATGGATCAAGGCTCGTCCGATCAATCGAATCAAATCCGAGCAGGCAGTGCTGTTCTTCACTGACATTATCCACATATTTGGAGTCCCCAACACCATCATCACCGACAACGGGACACAGTTCACCGGTAAAAACTTCCTGACGTTTTGCGATGACCACCACATCTGTGTGGCCTGGTCGGCCGTAGGACACCCAAAGACCAACGGCCAAGTAGAGCGTGCCAACGGCATGATCCTACAAGGCCTCAAGCCAAGGATTCACAACCGGTTGAAAAAGTTTGGCAAGAATTGGCTCGCCGAACTCCCGTCGGTCATCTAGAGCCTGAGGAACACTCCAAGCCGAGCCACGGGGTTCATGCCTTTCTTCCTGGTCTATGGGGCCGAGGCCATCCTCCCCACTGACTTGGAATATGGTTCCCCGAGGCTACAACCCTATAACGAACAAAGTAACCGCACCACCCGAGAGGACGCCCTTGATCAACTGGAGGAAGCCTGAGACGTCGCGCTACTACACTCGGCCAAATACCAGCAGAGCCTACGGCGTTATCAGGCCCGACGCGTCCGAGGCTGAGACTTGAAGGTAGGCGACCTGGTGTTGAGGCTAGCACAGAGCAACAAGGGCCGCCACAAGCTGACCCCGCCATGGGAAGGGTCGTACATCATCGCCCAAGTACTGAAGCCCGGGACCTACAAGCTGGCCAACGAGAAGGGCGAAGTCTTCACCAATGCTTGGAACATAGAACATCTACGTCGCTTTTATCCCTAAATTTTCAAGCATTGTATATGTCGTTTCTTGAAATACAATTAAAAAGTGTTATTTAGTTGGTCTAATATCTCGAGAAACCCCCCGAGCCCATCATAGGTCTCGGCAATATAGTAACACGACAAGGGAGGCTCGACTCTGCCTCGGCAGAACCAAGCCTCCCTCGGGGGCTAATGGGGGACTCCCCCTAGGTCCCACGCACCATTCTTCAGTCGTTTTTCACAAAAATTCCTACGCCAAGACTCTAGCATGCTCTGACAAATTGGTTGTAAAAATCCCTCGGACCAAGGTCTGTTTCCTAAGCAA
Organism: Miscanthus lutarioriparius; assembly: GCA_904845875.1. Taxonomy (NCBI): domain Eukaryota; kingdom Viridiplantae; phylum Streptophyta; class Magnoliopsida; order Poales; family Poaceae; genus Miscanthus; species Miscanthus lutarioriparius. The sequence goes on from CAJGYO010000002.1 coordinate 21,452,082, forward strand.
GAGGCCGGTAGAGTCGCGAGACGGCCTATGCCTCCGGGCTACGGCACTCCCTCACTACCTCTCGCCCAAGGGACGGCTTAGGCCCCAAGGGGGTGTTTTGCAAAGCGAAATCTGATCAGGAGCAACAGAGGGCAGAGGCTCGGAAACATGAGAAAAACAACTAAAAACACAAATACTTCAAAAATAAAGGCCTCGACGGCCACAAGCGTTACGATTCAAAAATAACTCCTACTCTATTTTTACATAGCCCCCAAGGCCCAGATCAAGGCTTAGGGCCTTCAGCACCGGCAGATGGTAGGGGAGGAACCACCTCCTCTTCGAAGAGCGTCGCCAGCGCCGTGCCAGGGCCTTCCGCTGCCTCCATTAGCTTCGTGACCGCCGCGTCAGCCTCCTCGTCATCATCAGGCAGGACATACCCATCACTGATGGCCGGGAGGTCGACGTCGACATAGTGAGAAGAGATGACGGCCAGCGCACGCTTGACACCCGTGTGCAGCGCTCCTCGGAGCCGCTCGCGCATCTGGTTGCTCAGCGCGATCAAACGGCTTCCTAGGGAGCTGCCTGACTGAACCCCTTCAACCTCCAAGGCCTCGCAGGTAGAAAGGGCAGCACGTTTTAGCGCCTCGTGCTCCCCGATCTCAAGTATCGAGCACCGTCGCAGACCATACTGGAAGCCTCGGTACTTCCGAGTAACCTCCGCCTCGACTCACACCATGGAGAACAGAGTAAGGTTGAGCGAGGGAAAAACAACCTAAATTAGGAGAGGAAGCCCACGGAACTCACCCTTGGCCTTCAGCTCCCAAAGTCGGGTCTTGACCTCGACAGCAGGGCCTCGCTTTCTCCTTCCAAAACAGCAGGGCCTCGGCCCCCGAAGCCTCGGCCTCCTCCTTCAAGCGCCGGGCCTCGACCCGAGAAGCCTCGGCATACCTGAAGCTTCACTCCCCAGCTCTATGTCACACAAGGGAGTTAGGGAGCGAACATAAGGAAAAAGAAAACAAAATGAGGGACTAAGACTCACCCTCGACCGTCCCCCTCCAAACCACGACCTCGGTTCACGAGGCCTCGGCTCTGACAAGGGCCTCATCCAAGGCACCTTTCATCACCGGTGCGCCTGCTCTGCCCCACCCCAGTGCCCCACGAGAGCCGCGGCCGAGGTCAGAGCATCGTGGGTCCGGCCCCTGAAGGCATCCCGATCGCTAACCACGCTGGTGAGCTCCTCCTCCAACTCCTTGACCCAAGCGCCACTAGAGGGGCGAGCTGCGTCTGGGGCTGTGGCCACCTCGACCTTCATGTCGGCTGTGGCGGAGGTCCTCTACCTCTGCGCTCACGCGCCACAGGAGCACATTGGCGCCCGGCGAAGAAGGCCCTCCGCCACCAAAGCCGGGTCCTAGACGCCTCTCCCCATGGGAGAAAGACCGACTTCCCAAGGGATGGGGTCTCGAGCTCTGGGAAGCGTAACATGGGTCATTGATTGTAACAAAACCAGAAAAAGGACAACGTCAAGCAAGAAAGGAAAACGCAAACACTGGGCGACTCACAGGCAGGTCGTCGCCACCACGGACGGGGCCGTCTGGGCGACCGCTCCCACCACCGACGGTATTGCTCGAAGGTGCCCTAGCGCCCACCCTCGGCAAGCGCCCTCGAGGGCGAACAGGCTCCCCTCGTCGTCGTCCGGGCTCCGCCCACAGATGCCATGGGTGATCCCACCCGCGAGGCTCGGGTCACACCCGCACGAGGGCCGAGTTTCCCTCGTCCAAGATCAGCACCGGCTGTCCCACGGCACCGGCATCCTCGGCGTCGACCACCTCCCGAGCCCAGGAAGTATCGTCGAAGGAGATCGGATAGACCTCCGTCTCCCGGGCGCTCTCTAGCAACAACGGCGACCCCTGAAGCAAGGGCGCCACCAAGGCCTCCATCGCCTTCATCTCCGCCTCCTGGACAGACGGCCTCGCCGCCATCACGACGGCCTTGGTGGTCTCGGGGGCTCCAGCCTCCGCCATTGTGGCCTCTGAGGACGCAGAAACACCGACGTCAGCCACTGCGTTCTCGGCGGTCTTGGACGCCCTGGCCTCCGTCGCCTTAGCCCCAGAGACCCCGAGGGCCTCGGCAACCAAGGGCACGTCGGCCCCATCCGACTCATGAGCCTCGCCCTCACGGGGCGGAGGCACCCCCTCCCTTGTCTGTGTAGGGGCCGCCTTGGTAGCCCCTCCTTGGGCGGCCGGCTCCTTCGGATCGACCCTCGCCGAGGCCGCGCCGCGTCGGATAGCGGCTTGTGCCTCCGCCATCCAGTGGGCGGAGGAGCCGAGGCTCGCCTTGAGCGCCTTAAGGGGCGCCAAGGGAAGCTCGTCCGCAGGCCGCTTCCGACTAAGGAAAAATAACCGACAGGGTCAGCGCGAGACCAAAAGGCGAATGGAAGGCACTATGACCCTACCAAAAATACTCTTACCTTGAACGGGGCAGCAACCGTTTCACCACGGCAAACCTCGTCCGCAACGGTGGAGGCGGCGGTAGAGGCGTCGCCTCCGTGTCCATCGGCGCCGATCGGTTCTCAATGGACCCTGGCGCCCCTTCGGTCCTCTACGGGGGCGGTGGTGTCGCCTCCACCACCACTTGTTCCGCCACAACCGCCGAGCCCACCGGGCTGACGGCGCGTTTGCCCAACGCCCGCGCCTCGAGCGTGTCAGCCTCGGCCCCGGAGCGGACAACCGCAGACCCGGGGTCCGCTTCTCCTCCTCCCCTCGGGAGTGCCGGGCTGCTTGCCATCGCCCCGGGCACCACCTCCACTACGTCAGGAAGATGGTCCAGGGGACCTCGCCCCACCTCGCTCCCGTCATCCCCATCCGAGGCCTCCGTCGACAGCGACGTCGACAGGGATTCCTCCAACGGGAGACCATCCATCTGTTGTTGACAGCGGCGCTTATCCAGCTCCTCGCGCGCGAGGATTTGCTTCGTGCGCTTCGCCGCCTTGGCGTCTTTCCGCTTTTTCTGCGCATCGGCGTGCGCGCGGTTGATCGCTCGCCGCCTTGCGTCCTCGGGGACGGGCGGCAAAGATGAGCGTACGTCCCTCATCCCCTGCAGGAACGACGGACGCGCATAAGGAAACAAGGGGTAAGGGGAGACTGAGGAGGGTCGGAGGCTACAAGCGGCGCATGACTTACCAGCGAAAGGAACCCCCGCGATGGCCGCATAGCGATAGGGGTCAAGTTGCCGCCCCTCAGCTTCGCCTCTACCGTCTCCCCCACCCGACGTAGAATTTCCTCGTCGGAAAGGGCGGAGGAGGACATCCGGGTGCCCTCAATGGGCTCACCCGGCTTCATCTCGAACAGCCACCACCGCCGAGCCATCAGCGGCGGCACCCTCCGGCGGTGGAAGGCGCCCATGACTACAGCCGCGATGAGACCGTGGCCCCGCAGCCTCGCCAGCCCCTCCAGAAGCGGCTATAGCTTGGGCTGGTCATCCTTCGGGACGCCATACTTCCATCTCTCCGGGCAACTCCCCACAATCCGCCCAGTGTAGGGGGGAAGTCCTCCGTCGTCATTGCGAAGGTAGAACCAACTCGTGTACCACCGGCAATTGGATGATGCAAGCTGGGCCGGAATGTAGAGGTGCAGGCGGTCCTGGCGCACTTGGAGAGTGCAGCCGCCGGCCCTCGTCGCCTTCCTCGTACCCGACGTGCTCGTCGGCTTGGTAGTGTGCCCCGCCCGGAATAGGTGGAGCCACAACTCCCAATGGGGAGCAATCCCCAAGTACCCCTCGCAGACGGCAACAAAGATAGCCGCCTGAGTGATGGAGTTGGGATTGAAGTTGTGGAGCTCCACGCCGTAGTAATGCGGGAGCGCCCGCATGAACTGATCCGCCGGGATGCCGAGGCCGCGCTCGTGAAAGGAGACGAAGCTTACGATGTAGCCATCGCGGGGTCTCGGCTCTGGCTCGCCATACGGAGCAATCCACTCCGGCCCGGTGGGGTCTATCATCGGGCGAAGGAGTCTGCCATCGACAAGCGACTGAAGCATCTCCTCGGTGACATTCGACGGACCCCAGGGGTCCGCCTCGACAACAACGATGTCGCCGGCCATGGGTGCGATAGAGGAATCGGGTGCGGCGGTGAGTTTTTTCTCTCTCTCCCACGCTCTTGCTTTTTCCTCGCTTTCTCCCTAGGCTCGCTCTTCTCCCCTCTTCTTCCCGGCACCCGCTGCTCTAGCGACGGCTCGACAGAGGCAGTGCTAATGCAGGCAAGGTAAGACGAGGAGGGGCGGGACTCTTTGAGTATTTATGCAGGGAGGAGGCGAAACGAACGGGCGACGAAATCGGGGAAGTTTCCCCCCTGATCCGGCGCAGTTAACCACGAGCCGATTTCGTCGGCCCACGCGCCCACGTCTCCCTCATTAAATGCGAGAACAGTTACGTCCCATCCACCACGTCACGCTTGGCCACTACGGCAGCAGGCGTCGTTTCGCCTCCCCAGGAAACCGCCTCAAAAGGCACGCCACCCGTTGCCGAGCCAATATGGAAGATATTCCCACGGCCTATTCCTTTCATATGAAGGAACCAGGCTCTAAGCCTATTACGGTCTAGGGGTTCGAAGGCTGGGCCCCAAGAGATTTCGACAGCCGCCCTAGGATAACAGAGTCAGGGACGACCGCGGGCGAGCCTATACGGGGCCGAGACCCAAGCAAGCGAAACGCTTGGGACGCCCAAAGTCGTGTCCAAGACCGACATGAATGTCTCTGTATGGGATCCCACGTAGGGAGGCACCGAGCCACCGAGGCCCAGCGAACGGCCTCGGCACCCACTAGAGAAATCCTCTGGTGCTCTTGGAGTGTGTCTTTAGATCACTAGCCGTCCCCTAGTGAACGGGGTTCGGGCCTCTACTCGGATTACCCGAAAACAGCTTACCGGAGGTGCCACCGCTCGTACCCACCAAGGGTAGAGAGGCACATTCCACCCCTCCTTCCGAGCGAAAAGGAAGCATGAGGGTCATACAAAAAGTCAGGGGAACCCCTGACGGCCTTCTCGCTCTATGCAGGGGCTAAGGGGCTCTTCCTGCAACCTTGCCGAGACCCAGCGACCCCGGCTCGCACTCAAAGGGGCTCGGCAAAACAAACCCTCCTTCCGAGCGAAAAGGAAGCGTGAGGGTCGTACAAAAAGACAGGGGAGCTCCTGACTCTTGCCCTGTGCAGAGGCTAGGGGGCTCTTCCTGTAGATACGCCGAGACCCCATGACCCGGGCTGGCACCCAAAGGGGCCTTGGCAAACAAACCCTCACGCGCGAGGGGCGTATAAAAAGCCAGGGGAACTCCCGACGGCCCTCTCGCTCCGCGCAGAGGCTAGGGGCTCTTCCTGCAACCTTGCCGAGACCAGCGGCTCCGGCTCGCACCAGAATGGGCTCGGCAAACAAACCCTCCGTCCGAACGAAAAGGATATGTGAGGGTCGGATGAAAAAGCCAGGGGACCCCTGACCGCCCTCCTGCTCCTGGAGGAGGCTCGGGGGCTCCTCCTGCGCCCAAGACAAAGACAAACGGTCTAAGTCCACGCTAGAAGTTCCGTTACAAATACGATAAAGGGCACCGAGCCCGTTACGGTCCAGGGGTTCGAAGGCTGGGCCTCCAGAGGTTTCAACAGTCGCCCTAGGGCAACAGAGTCAGGGACGACCTTGGGGCGAGCCCACGAATGGCCGAGGCCCGAGCGAACGATCGCTCGATCAGTCGGGGCGTCCTAAGTCGTGTCCGAGACCGGCAGGGAAGTCTCCGAATGGGATCCCACCGTAGGGAGGCACGGAGCCACCGAGGCCCAGCGAACGGCCTCGGCACCCACTAGAGAAACCCTCTGGTACTCTTGGAGTGCGTCTCCGGACCTCTAGCCGACCCTTAGCGAACGGGGTTCGGGCCTCCACTCGGACTACCCGATAACAGCTCACCGGAAGTGCCCACGCTCGTGCCCATCGAGGGTAGCCTGGCACATTCCACCCCTCCTTCGAGTGAAAAGGAAGCGTGAGGGTCATACCCAAAGTTAGGGGATCCCTAACGGACCTCTCGCTCCATGCGGAGGCTAGAGGGCTTTTCCTGCAACCTCGCCGAGACCCCCGCAACCCGAACTTGCGCTTGTGGGCTCGGCAAATGCGATAAAAACTCCTCGCTCAAACGCAAAAATGAAAAAAGCCCCTGGAGGAGTAACTCCACTCCTCTAGGGCCTCGGGGGCTACACCCGGCGGGTGCGCTCGCGCGCACCCACCGGAACCTCAAGAAACGAAACCTAATTCCTACGGGAGCGGGAATAAACCAAGCCTCGGTGAACCCTCAGGGAGAGTGCACGCACTCCCCCGGAGGCTCAGGGGCTACTGTCGGGTACCTTAGGATGGGGTACCCCGAGCGAACATCAAAGGGGTCACTTAAGTCCCATCAAAATACAAAGCTAGAAGGTAAGCCGTGGGCCCCTCACCTGCCACGTCCGAGCCCGCCAGGCTCTCCGCCTCATCTCGAGCCTCATGCAGAAGGTCTCGGTGTCCTGACGCAATCTCCGCCTCGCGCGAGGCTCTCCACGGAAGGCCTTGGCGGGGAACACAATCTCCGTCTCGCGCGAGGCTCTTCACGGAAGGCCTCGGCAAGGAGTCCGATCTCCGTCTCGCGCGAGGCTCCGCCCTCCGTCTCACGCAAGGCCTCATTCTCCGTATTGCGCGAGGCCAACTTATCCATAGTCCGTCGCCCCCGCTTGACCGACCCTCCCGACAAAGACGCGTCATGTCCCATTAATACTTCAACCACTCCATAATCTCAAATGGACGACGGCTTGACACCACAGAATAGCCGACGGGACCTGAGGTCGCATCAGTGCCATACCGGCTGGGACAGGGCGGCGAGGATTACCGCCATCGTGTTACGACAACAGTGCCCACGATCAGCGCCCATATCAAGCCTCGCGCCCCCGCGATCCCCGCCGAAAACAACATCGCGCGGACTACTTGGCCGGGTCATCACTGCTCTCCAAGCAGTACGCCAGATCACCGCCCTCTCTGAGCCTCGGCACTATACACCAAGGTCTCGGCTATCTCGGGGTTCGTGCTCGCCGAGACCCCCATCAAGGTGCAGCCTCCTCGATCGACGAAGCCTCGGCCTCACGCGCCGCCAATCCACAGCCGATCCGCGTCCCCGGCCGCCAAGACCGCCTCGAGGTAGCCCAGAAGCTCCCATGATGCATGTGGTCGGACGTGACCAAGCACGCCACCCCAGTGCTCCAAGGACGGACCACTTCGACGACCACGCCCACCACGAGAACAGAGCCACGTGGCTCGGACACACCGCACCTGTTGGCACGACGCCGTATAGTCAGCACATGTATTGTCCTTGTCCTCCCTTCAACTATAAAAGGAGAGGACTTGGGCCCCTTAGAAAGGGGAACACCTGGTAGCTCACACAGGCACGTCCCAGCCGCCCGAGAGCAACGTCTCAGGCAGCCCACACGACACCTCGCCGAGACCTGGGATTAGCTCCCTCTCTCACTGTGCTTGTAACCCCCTACTACTAACGCTTCGGTGCAAGGAATACAAGATCGATCTCTCAGACTGGACGTAGGGCATCGATTGCCTGAACTAGTATAAACCTTGTGTCTCTTTGCATCACCATCCAGGATTAGGGACACGCAGTTCAAATTCACTAGTTGGTAGAGAACCTCCGGTCCGAAACACCGACAACTACAGTCAAGCTTGATAAATTGCGGCACACCAAAGCTACGCGCATACGAACCAAACGACAGCCCCAGTGAGTCAATGCGCCAGACTGTAGGTGTGGTAAGTTCTGGCTACATATATACCAAACAGACCCTTAAATATGAAAGTAATCTACTCTACTCTAGTGAGTTATATATGGGGAAAGGAAGGGAACACCACACGTTTTTATCTCGCTGGGCCAAAGGGTAAAGGGCGTGAATGATCTGTTAAAATTTAGCCCGTGGAAGATAGCGTCTCCCTTTTACGGTTTTATTTTTTTTGGTTGTTTGACCTTTAAACACGCGAATTAAAAATCTAGTCGGTCTAGGTTATGATTGTGACACGAGATCATACGGTTCCTCCTATGTATACGACCTATCGGTATCGGTTGCTGCTAGAAACCAATCTATTCGAGTTAGCGTTTTGCCTCTTTTCACTGCTGGTTTGTTGTCATATACTCTCCATCCAGAGTGCTTGCATACACCGACGATTGAGAGAGGAGGTCATCAGAACCTCCTGCCCATGCGATCCTGCATTGAGAGAGGGCAATAAGGCTTTTGGGAGGCAATTCGCGCGACTGCTCGTATTATTCACCAGGGTCGTCTTCTGTCCAAATCAGGCAGCTCTGCGTACCGTTGTTTCTTCATTACCAGCTATTTCATCCGCAAATGGAAAATACGTGCACAGCTAAACGACTACTATTTAAATACATCTGCTATTTGTGTGTTGACAATGTTTATGAAATATGCTATGTTAAAGAATTATATGTTATTATATGTTTCCGTCATGATTTATGTGATGAAATTGTCTGACAACCTAACCGTCTTGACAACCACTTGACCAGATCAGGATCTACCGTTGCTGATTGCTATGACGTCTTGATAAGCACTTAACCACTCCTGCTCCTGAGCAAGAATTTCTTCTGACCACACGACGAAAAATTTAGCGGAAAAACTTTCCAGATTACACATGATGATGCTTTGAGCGTGACGTCCTACTGATCATGTGGTGATGGACGCAAATTGGTGTCACCTACAAAATCGATCCGTGTGTCCGTGACCATCTTTTGAGCGAGCGAGAGCAATCAGGCAGAGTGACATGTTCAGAACATGTTCAAGCATCGCAATCAGCCACACGGGCCGAAGCAGCAAAGCTGCGACAAGCACTCTACCAATCAAGCGAATCATTGTAGCGTGTTCAATCGCCCACATTTTAAAGCCCAGGTATGAAACACAGCCCAATAATAGCCTGTCGGACTCAACCACGCAACCAAAGCAAGCCCATCTACTCTAACAGGCCCAAGAATGGTACGTCCCATGAGTAAAACTAAGTCCATTGCAGGTCCATACTAATTATGTTTTTTTTGTATCTAAATTTGATTGCCTCCGACTGATATATGAAAACTGGAAAGGCAACTTTTATTTTCGTATTACAACAAGTTAATTATTCCACTCTATACAGGAGTTTTATACACAAGCATTCTTTATCACAATGTTAAACTACAAAAGCCGAAAACCAAAAGCTTGCACAACTCAGAATATATTTGGAAACAAAAGAGACAACTCAAATGGTAAACTGCACCAAGCCTACTAGAAGGCATCCAACGACACAACTGCTTTCAGTAACAACAAGCCTAGCGCCCGGACGTCCGGGCCTAGGCCTGCGTCCGTACGTGGCTCTCGTTCCACACCCCCCCCCCATGTAAAGTCGAAACAGAATCGCGTCCGCTACGCCCACGCAAACGGGAGAGCACGCCCGCCGCGCCCCACGTCACCACGCGTTTGCGCCCCTTCTCCCAACCGCGAGATGGAACAGAAGGTGGGGGGAGGGATGCAACATCCAATCTACTTTTGAAACATCAAAAAACAACGGTTGCAACATACGTCTGAAGGCAATTGAAACACTTGAAACATGCTTCTGAAACACTTGAAAAACACACATGAAAACACACTTGAAAACCTTTGCAACCAATTCGCAACATCCGAATAAAACACATGCAATATATGTGTGAAACATATGCAACATCCAGATAAACACAATTGCAACATGCGATCCAGAAAGCACAGATGAAACATGCATCTGAAACATACTATTGCAACATGCCTCTGAAAACAATTGCAACATATGCAATATGTGCAACATCCCCTGATGTACTTTTGCAACATCCATATGATTCAACTGCAACATACCTCTGAAACGTCTGAAATAATTGAAACATACAATTGCAATATATGGAGAGAGAGTGAGAGCATGCTGCGCGGTGGAGGCGGACGGCTGGGTGCGGACGAGAGGGAGCGAGCGTAGCGAGTGGGGAGACGCGTCCGGTCGCACGAACGCCCGAATAAAATCATTATCGTTTCAGTAAACAACGAGCCCAGTTCATTGACCAATGTGATCATGTACACTACTTTCATTTCAAATTATTAGACCTAGAAAAATCAAAACAATTTATAATTTGGGTGGCTGTATTTATTTTTAGAGTCAGCTCTTAATTTCCTTGTTAAGAACAACCAAACTAGAGATGCATGCGGCCATGCGGGCACCAGCCGCCAGCTGCGATACCGTGGGCTGTGACCAGCAACTTGATTCAGCTTCAGCCTTAAACTTGAGCGCGAAGATACATGGCGGAAAAAACAACAGCTCGACACAAGGAAAGGACAGACATGCTTAACTGAAACCAAATAGTAGCATGGGGGCGAGCATGTCACATGGACTCCTGATGCTGCCCTCCGATTCCATGGAACGCCATGATTAAAAGGCAGGAGACGGCGAAGAGCCTGCCAAGGTGTCAATGGATGCTGGCCTTTGTTCCGCTAAGATTCCTCCCTCCTCTCTGTTGAAACCCATCATTAGCCATTGCATCACCACGGCCCCCAGTCCCCCACCTCTCGCTGTCATGCTCGATCTCAACGCGCTGGGGGGCTTTGCCAGACGATTACACGCGTCGGACTCCGATCACACTGGTGTGCAGCACACCGTGCAGAGTCCGCGGCGAGCTCCTTTCGTGGGCGCCCCCGATGGCGATGTAACTAGGGCGAACTCGCAGAGTCGCAGGCGGCCATGGCGCACACGCTGCTGGTGAAAAGCAAATCTAAAAACGCCGCCCGTCTTTTCGGCGCCTTTTAGCACGGACGCTTTACGAATTCAGCCGGGGGCCGGGGGGCTTTGCAATTGCGACGGCCACGCGGCTGCGGTAAAGCGAGCTCGCTTTGAGCCTTTGACCTCACCGCGTCCGGCGTTCGTCGTGGCGATGAGCGGGGGCTGAGCCTTTGAGCGTGCTCAAATCTTGGGCCCGGATCGGACAGTGTCGCGTCCTCGCTCAATGTGAAACATCAACCTTGCGATGTTCAGGAGTAATCAGAGATGTGAAAGTGTGTAACAGCGGCGCGGGTGACCACGCGCTGCCATGCATGTCTGTAAGCTGCCCTCCGTGACATCATCCACGGCCGGCAAGGCGGCAACACGCCAAACACTGTGAAACAAAAAGACCCCACACCCCAGCGTTGGCCTCGATCAGTACGTCCCCCCGGCCAGCGCCCACGGGTAAGGCGACAACGGGAACGGGGCGGCGACCGATCGCTGCAAGCATAGCAGATTAGCAGGCTCCTTGCGGTTGCTGTTGTTTCGGGGCGTTTCACCTCTCCACTCCACGCGTGCCGGACGGCAAAGCAAAGGATGGGTGAGATGTGGGGGGCGATCAAGCGGACAGAATGATGGGTGTTGAGGGGGCGATGACGAACGCTGCTAATCATGGTGTTGCGCCTGGCCGGTGGTGCGTCGTGGGTGGTGGCGTGGCGCGGCCAGACGCAGACAGACATACAATGGCTCCGGGGCCGGGCCAAAGCTTGTGCGCTTTGCCAGTTCCGTCCGCGGCCTTTGTGCGCGGCTACAAGCCTGCGCGAGGGCTCGGGGCCATGATTGAGCCCAACGCGCCCCCCTCCTATCGCTCTAGTCCTCCCATCGGCCATCGCTAATTCGCTACGGTCCGGGTCGCAAAAGAGAGCGCCCGCCATCAGGGGCCCGCCATCATTGCCTTGAGGCAGGCGCGCTCGCTCGCTCGGGCAGGCGGTGGAGCATGTGCCTCTGTGTGGCGCACCGATCAAAAGGCGCGTTGCGGCGGACGGCGGTGTGCCGACTCGGGGCCAAATGCATCATGCCGCGCACAGATCTAACACGAGGAGGTCTCGTCTCAAGATGCTGTAAATCATGGGTGGATCAATCGATGGAAGAAATATATGAATCTCGGTCAACACCCAAAAGGAATTAGCCAAGTGGAAGGTATAATTTGGCCATACTTGGCTAGGTCTGTGGGCTGCAATAAGCACGATCTCGCGGGACACGATCACACAGATGGGAAAGCTTCAGCATGCCTAATAAGTACACCAAGAAAAGACTGTGTGAAGGTATGGTACGCCATGCCACGCCTACTACCTCTGCCGATTGGAATAACAGCCTCAAAAGATTAGGTAGAGTAGTAGAGTACTCCTACTCACATTTTGTCACAAGAATCCGTAATCATGGCTACATACTACATGTAGATTCAGCACTGCAGCCTGCAGGTCTGCATGTCTGCGGTCTGCAGTGTGCTGCAGAGCTTCATGCTTCCAATTAGGGCAGCTTGATTGAACAATGGAATCTTATTATAAGTTCGTTTAGGCAGAAACAAGGGGGGCAAAAACTCCCGATCAGCGGCCCACCGATTAAAGTACGAGCTGCTACGGCTGCTAGTTGCATTGCATGCACATCGATGCCTTTGGTGCTAAGCTAGCTACCTGCGTGTGATCAATGGCCACTGCAGCTTTATTGTGCCATCCAATACACTCACTCATCAGGCAGCCAGGCGATGCCAGGCATTGTTTAGCGACACATGAATTTCCTTTACGTAATCCCAAGGAACGGGTTTATTCACAGCCATAGCCCCAAGAAAAGATGTGCAGGTGCACTGATTAAAAAAAACAATGCTAATACTGCAGCAATGCAGCTTTATCATGCCATTGATTCCAGGACATTCCTCAGCTTACACAACGTGGCTTCAGGCCTTCTAAGGCAGCGTTTGGTTGAGAGATAAGCAGCTTGTTGGTTTCAGCCAGTCCAAATCAGCCAGCCAACAGTGTTTTTCTCTAAAAAAAACCAGCACCAGCCAGCCCAAACCAGCACCAACAACAACCAGCGAACAGGCCGGTGGAGTGGGATCGTCCTGTCTTTGTTTTGTGGGATGGGACGAGTCCATTTTTTGTTTGGTTGAGGAAGAATAAGACCGACTCATTTTTTGTTTGGTTGAGAGACAATAAAAGTGGGATGAGCTACTGACATATGGGGCCCACTTGTCAGTTTTTTTCTTTTTCTTTCTTCTCCCTTATCTTCATCGTCCCCAACCGCACAGAGACAGAGGTCACGTGAGCTTGAGGGGACGAAGCTCCTGCCTCCTAGCGCTCGGCCCGCCCGCGCGCCGCCGCCGCCCGAGCCCGAGCCTCGCGTCGCCGCTTGCGCGCGGAGCCTCGCGCCGTTGACGCCGCTCGCGTGAAACCCTCGCGCCGCCACCCTCCGGCGACAGGATCCCTCGCCCGTGGCCGCGACTGGAGCCTCGCCGCCCTCTTCTTCAGCACCGGTGGCCGCTCCCATGGAAACCCTCGACCTCTTCTTCAGCACCGGCGGGGCCGTAACTCGCCCGCGCGGCCGCGGGACCGGAGCTCACCCGCGCAGCTGCGGCGGCGCCTGAGGCTGGCCGCGGTCGGACCTTGCCCCTCCTCTGCGCACCTCCTCCTCTCTTCTTCCACGCCGGCCAGCGAGCGCCTCGTCCCACTTGGGACGGCCCCCGTCCGAGAAATCTGAGGGGACGGAGTGAACCCGAATCTCATGCGATTATTCCCGAGTGGGGCGTCCTCGCTCCCGGGAGACTCCCAACCAAACATCACTCGTCCCAGGACTGTCCGTTCCATCCCACCTTGTCCCTCCATCAAACACAGCTTAATGGTACAAGCTTTGCCAATTGCCAGAGCCAGCTCCTACAAGGGAACAAAAATGGGCTCTCACTCGATTGCAGCTCGTGACAACTTTTCTGCGTAGAAGAGACGATACTTTCGTTGCTTTTCTTTTCTTCTTTTCGGACGATCCTTCTTCGGACGAGAGCTCGGCTCGCGGAGAAAGCAAATGACAGATCCCACCTAGCTATGATGCCGTGTCATCATAATTCATACGACACGGGTGCAGACGATTGGCTGTTCAACTTTTCTGGTGCCGTGGCTTCTGTGTTACTGCGGCACCGTTTCTTTTGTGTAACATGTTGGCTTACAACGTTTCCATGGCCTTATCCCATTGGTCACCCGCCACCCCAACCAAATAATTTATCGATCGAGTAGCATTTTGGCAGGTCCCCAAAATTGGTCACAAATTAGAGAAGAAAGATTCCGGAAAATACCCAAATACTGCTGGTAAGCAAGCGTTCAGTTAACTGTAGCAGAACTGTGAGAAATGTTCTTCAGTGCGTGCCCAACCCAATGCCCATCTGGCCATCAGTAATGACATGGTGAATTGGTGATGGAGGTACTGTAGAAATGAGGGTGCTAGCTAGGTCCACATCGTGCACAAACCTCAGTATGATTATCCGAAAATCGAAGCCCAACTTTGGCAAAGATTTGCAGCCGAGCTGTCATTGATAGTACGTACAGTACCTCACAAGTCCCAATTCATACTGAAAAGACAGTGGATGAAATTGAAAGAGTTTCAGCAGCCTTTGCTTTTTCACCTCGCCAAAGTGCTTTTTTTAATATTTTAACACTTTTTTAAACTATTTTTAAAACTGACACTTTATTTTTTTTAATACTAACACTTTTGGACGCACATATTTGCACGGCGCGGCTAATTCACACTGCCACGCCATATATGGCGGCGCGGCAGGGTGAAGTCAACGGCTACGGTGACTGCTGACGTGGCAGGTCTGACGCGCCACCTGTCACGGCGTGGCGGGCCTGCCGCGCTACACATCACGGCGCGGCAGACCCCTTGTTCCCTCTCTCAATGTCTCTGTCCTTAGACGAGAAAACGCCCACCACGCCCCGCACAGCGCGCCCGCGCCCCGACCGGCGCTCCCGACCGCCGCGACCCCGGCTGCTGCGCCCGCCGCCATGTGCCCGTCCTCCCTCTCTCCATCTCCCCTGTCTCGTTGCCTCCATTACTGCCGCCGCCGCCCCTCCATCTCCCCACCGCCCTTGCGCCACCACCCTCCTCGTCGCCGCCCCTCCATCTCTCCGCATTGTCTCGAGCCGTAAAGGACATTGTTGCGCTGCCCATCGTCGTCCTCCAGAAAGGGGGATTGCCGCTGTGGTGACCCATAATCTTTGTCGAGGAATGCTCTTCTGCATCTCTGTTAATTTCTTTTGCTAGGGTTAAGATTCAAATTTAGTTTTACTGGATAGAGATTTATATAATTAGTTAGCAAATATATTTAGTGAAGTTAGTAAATATAAGTTATGTATAGTTTTGCAGTTAGTTTTGGAGTTAGCTAGATATGTATAGTTAGTAAAGTTACTTAGTATAGTAAGTGTAGGTATTAATATTAGTGTGTTTAGTGTAGTTAGTTAGAATTGTTGGTATAGGTATTAATATTAGATTAATTAGTATAGTTAGTTGGTATAGGTGTAGTTAGTATAGATGTAGTCAGTTAGTTAGTACGCACGACAATTTCGATGACTTGATGAAGTTTCTGAAATGCTTTTATAGATGGATTGTTGTGTTAGAGTTTTCTACGGAGGAAGTGTTAGGAGAGAAGATGGTATGTTTGAGGATATGGAAGAAGAATTAGAATGGTTTGATGAACCTCCTAGCTTCAACGATCTTTGTGACCGTTTGAATGGAAAGTTTGGCGGTGATTATACACTGAAGGAGAGGTTTGATAGTGGAAAGACTAGGACACACTACGTATTGATGTCCTTGTGGGATCATGCTCGCTGGTCTCGCTACAATAGGGTAATCCAAGGTTCCAATGCGTCCTTGGTTGAGGTGGTTGTGGAGAATGGGTACAGGATGCATGATCTTCAGGAGGGGTCGTCCTTCGATGATGATACTGAACAAGAATGGGGATTCATGTGGAACCAACTATGGGTACTATGAATTTGGATGGTCAGTTGACACAGGAGCAGTTTCATTCAAGTCAAGTAGGCTGTATAAGCAATGACTTCGATGTGAACGAGTTTGAACGGGAAGAGGAGGAGCAGGAGGAGGAGGACAAGATCGGTGATGTAGTTAGCAGTGATTCAGACGATTCAGATGATTACCAAGGAGGTAGACATGCTATGCCCACACCGGTTGATGCCATGTCAGTACCTGTTCATGGTATGCCATTACCAGTACCAACTGAGGTTTTACATGCTATGCCGGCTCAGGGTAGACTAGTCACAGATTTGCTAGCAGATAATACCCCCTATGATTAATGGGGCAGAATTAGCGAAGCACAACAGTATGTTCTACCACCATCTTACACAGCAACAGAGCTTGAGCAACTAAGGTCGTTGAACGTACCATTCAGGGGCGTTCCGAACTATAGGGATGTCAGCATGACGGATATGATAGTTTGTGACACCGGTCTCTAGATGTGTAGGAAATCATTGTATGACCATGATAAAGAAATCCTTAGTAAGGGGATGATATTCAATACAATGTTAGAGATGAAACTCTTCCTTCAGGACTATGTTGTGTATCACCATAGGCCGTACAGCGTAACTTATTCGGACCAGGAGTTGAGGTACCACGTGATATGGAAAAACGGTTGTATGTGGAGGTTAAATGCACGAAGAGACAGAGTGATGGCAAGTGGAGGATAAGTAAAGTGGTCGAACCCCACACTTGCCTATCAAATAGGGGGAAGAAAAATCATCAGCAGCTCACTACACGTTACCTCGCACGTCGTATATTGGGGCTCGTTGATGACAATAACAACATTTCGGTGTCTTCGTTACAACAGTCCATATCTAGATTCGTTAAGTATGATGTAAAGTATGGAAAGGCTTGGCGTGCTAAGTAAATTGCCCTGGAGATTCGTTGGGGTAGTTGAGAGGAAGCATACAACAGGGTGCCCTGCATCTTATGTGCAATGCATTACGACAACCCTGGCTTGAAATGGTTTGTAGACACCGGAGGGATCTATTTTTGGGACCCGTTGAGGCATGTCCTACATCGTGTGTTCTGGTCGTTCGAGCAAATGGAACATGCATTCCAGTTTTATCGACCAGTCGTACTTGTTGATGGCACTTTCCTGATAGGAAAGTACAGGGGCACCTTGATGATGGCTGTTGTTGTTGATCCGGTGGATCAGATAGTACCCATGGCTTTTGCTTTGGCAGAGGGAGAGGACAATGAATCATGGTCATGGTTCATGCGGCTTTTACGTGTACAAGTGCTTGGCCCATCTCGCACTATATGTTTGATCTCGGACCGTCACCCAGGGCTTCTTAGGCCCCGTTCGCTTCACTAAAAAAATAAGCCGAAACATTGTTCTGGCTGATTTGTTGTGAGAGAAAAATATTATTTCATCTAGAAAAACAAGCTGAAAAAGACGGATTATAAGAGAAGCGAACAGGGCCTTAATGTTGCAACTGAGCATATAGATGGGTTCCCGCCTCTAGTGCACAGATGGTGCATGAGACACTTTGCCGCTAATTTCTAGCGGCTTTAGAGGAAGAAGGAGGTATGTGACAAGGTAAAGGCTCTATGTTGTGTACGTACAGAGCACCAGTTCAAGGAGACAAAGAGAGAACTAGACAAGATGCTAAATGAAGCGGGCAAGGCAATGTTAAAGGCGCAGATGGAACAGAAGGCTAAGTGGGCGTTAGCATATGACGAGGGGGGTTTTAGGTATGGCATCATGACCACTAATTCCTCGGAGTCTGTCAACCGTGTATTCACCGGAGTTCGATCGTTGCCTGTGTCTAGAATTATTGAGTTCTCCTTTTATAAGTGCAACGCTTATTTTGTCTAGAGGTGGGAACTTGCGCAGAGGAATATAGCTGAGCAGGGGCGATTTGAAAAGGCCGTAGCAGAGCATAGACATGACACAAGGTCATTAGTGATTGGTATAGTCTTCTAGATAATGTTTGTGTGGCAGATCCGCCTAATCTAATGCCTTCCAAGAGTGCTCGTCTTCCATTAGACACTAAGCACTCGAAGGAGAACACCAAATTACACGGTCCCGTCGGTCACACCCCAAGGGAGAACCCCAAAATCCATATTTTTCCATCAGGATCACAAACGAGAGAATAAAGCTTACATCATTCTTAACCATTTCTTACATCACTTTTAATACAACATTAGAGTATAATATTTATTGTTATAACAGCGGAATGTATTCATATTATCAGAGTTGTAAACAATTCAATTTAACAGAGGAATATAAACATGTGATCGGTGTTACAGTGGAAATACTTATCTAATTATGACATGATGAAGCATTGATATGTAAATTATGACAACAGATTATAAACTTTTGTTTATAAAAATATTTAGTAAGAGTTATAAATAAAAACTATGATTGCAGCGTAAAGGAAATCCTCTCTGAGCTCACCAGGAGGAATCCACACATAAAGGTCAGCTCTAGCCTCCACCTATCACCTGCAATAGGAAGAAATAAAACTCTGAGTACTCAATTATACTCAGCAAGACTTACCCGACAGGAGGAAAGAAAAGACTCCAAGGATATGCAAGGCTATCTGGCTTGTGGGTTTATTGCATCTACAGGAAGCATTACTAAGTTTGCGTCCTTATATTCGATTTTTATTAACAGTCGCATTAGTTCATTATCTAACCATTCTATGTAAGCAGCTGTACTACTTTCAAGTAGGTGGTAAGCAATCAGAATTTCCTTTTTTCATCTTTCATCTTTCAGTTCTTACTACGGTGCTAGGCCGTAGACAAGCCATACCGGAACACCGATGATTCACGAATTAATGCCCCCAGCTGGGTATCCCAAACACACGCCCTGCTTATACCCCAGGCACAAGCCGTACCAACCCATGACCCTCCTGTCAAGGGGTCCAGGTCCTCGTCCAAACTGGGACTCCAAGCCCCCGCCCTTGAGTTCCGGACTCAGTGCGGTGCAAGGATCTCCTAACCCAAAAACCACCATGACATTCGGTCCGAAAAGAACCGAAACCCATGACAAGAGAGTAACAAGTTTTCCAAGCGCCCATACCCAAGTATGTGCTCGGGATAATAAGTCTGCGACTTGCCTAGAGTCTTATGCAACGGCCGGTCCTTAACCGACACGGACAGGGAACACAGTGTAACCAAGCTATGCCCCATGGCCGCAGGACACAACCTCTCACACCCACCAATACCCAAACCATTTTTCTGTCCGATCACCATTTTCCTTTCCACCATTTATATATTCCAAGTGATAATAATACAATAATATATTTTCTATCTCTCGCGAGTGGCAGGCAATCACTCGACTTCTACCGGAGTCCTGTAGCATAGCATTCTACACGATCCTGTCATACTAGTAAGACTCATGGGATAAAGATATATATATATAAAT
Organism: Miscanthus lutarioriparius; assembly: GCA_904845875.1. NCBI lineage: Eukaryota > Viridiplantae > Streptophyta > Magnoliopsida > Poales > Poaceae > Miscanthus > Miscanthus lutarioriparius. Next base: position 21,471,310 of record CAJGYO010000002.1, read on the forward strand.
ACAAGTGGGTTTCATTCAACTCCTTAAAACATAATACACCAATATAATTTAAAGTGCAGAAAAGTAGGGGTTATGCACCGGGGCTTGCCTGGGTAAAATATAATCAGAAGTTGGCTTTTCATTATGGCGACATGATCTACAAAAGTACCATTTCTCCAGCAACTCCCGATGACTCTGCGATCCATCGGCATTCCTATTATGATATGCAATGCGATGCAATGCAAAGACCTAATTAATCGGCTGCAACCGTGACTCGTAAAATACGATTTAAGCCTTTCAAGTTAATGAGCTAGTTCTAACGACGACCATACTTAGCCTATGTATCCACGTCATCAATTAAGGCGTTATTTCCCAACAAATATTTTAGTTATACAAACTCAAGTTGTTTCTTTATTTCATTCTATCGATTTACTCATTATTTGAATTAGGGCATCATTATCTATCTAGCAAACTAATTATTCTGGAGCTACAAAAATTACAGTGAGTAGTTAATGATATTAGTAATTTACTGTAAAATTTTTAGAGTCAACACTATCACCGATTTATCACGAAAATTCCTACAAGTTTACATTTTACCAATATTAAACCTCTTGAAATAATTAGAGCAACACTGGAAGCATTTTAAAACTAAATGAACTAATTATGGTAACAGATAGACCATAATTTTAGGAGTCTAACAAAATTGGTTTCATAATTTTTTGACAACTACAAAATTTTATATTGATTTTACAAGTTTATTCCCGAACTAAATTAGCAATCACTTTAGAACTAAAGGGCCAACAGCCATCAAATCGGCCCAGCAGCACGCAGGCATGTGCACAGCCCAATGCGGCGCGATGGTGGCCTAGCAGTCGAGAGCGGCCGGCCCACACGGACACGCGGCCCAGCGCACAACGCGGCACCAGGCTGGCTCAAGCGGCCCACCAGTCGGCCCACACGGCCATGGCAGCCCAGGCGGGGTGACCACAGGCCAGCCCAGCATGGCTAGCCCAAACCAGACTGGCGGTTATGCAAAAATGTCCCTGCGTTTACCTCTATTCAACTCGAGATCCATCGGCACTATTTAAATGAGTCACATATTTTACACCTAGAACCCTGAACCAAACTTCTACTTTGATTCATACCCTTCTCATGTTCAAAAGCAGAGCACAGCTAGGGAATCCGGTTGGAAGCCAAATCCGACCATGAGGTCGTCGACGGCGGTGAGGAGGCGGCATTGCGGCTTGACCGACTGCACGGCAAGCGCACCTACTGGTGGGCACAACTTAGCGAGCTAGAGCGTGGAGCTCGGCCACAGTCGTCCGATGCTCGTGGCCCAAGCGGCTCAGCGGTGAGGGCGCGCCGGCGGCAAGGTGGTGGTGCGGGGCGACGTGGGATGGCCACTGCGGTGGCGCGGCCACGGCGAGGACGGTGGACGGCGCAGCCACGGTGGCCACACGGCGTGCCGGGGCAAGGGAGCAGAGGCCAGGGTGCCGAGTGCAGGGGAGGAAGAGGAGGGGGCGCCGGTGACCGCGGGCATGCGCGACGGCGGCGCTGCGTTGGCGATGGAGGCTCTGGCGAGGCGGAGCGATGCGCGAGCATCCTCCGGGTGACGGCGAACCTGCTCGGCGACCCGGTGGTAGGAGACACGCCGACGCCACAGCTGTGCGTGGCCCGAGGAAAGCGGCCGCGGTTGGGAGGAGTAGCGCTGCGACACGATGCACTAGAGAGTAGCTGTCCAGAGCGGACCGGGGTGGTGTGGGACACTACGACGGCAGGGCAACCTGTACAAATGAGAAGGCAAGCGGAGCTGGGATCCAGCCATGGGAAGTATGAGGCCCAAATGGGCCGAAGAGCTCACATGACAGGAGAGGCAGCGAGGCATGGCACGCCTGGCCACGGCGCGGACCGAGACGGAGGAAGCGCCTGGGAGGGGCAGCGCCGTGGAGCAGAGCGGCGGGTCCAGCGCTGGAGGTGGAGCGGCGAAGGAGCAGCTAGCACTACACACAATGAAGTGGAGAGCAGGGGAGAGGAAGAGCAGCGTGAGACCACGGTGGGCGCTGCGTGCTTCGGGAGCTCAAGAAGAGCTCGAATAGAAAAGGGAAAAGAGGAGCAGAGACACGTAGAGGCGGACAGAGGCCGCAGAGGCATTCATGGTGCCGCAGAGAAAAGGACGAGGAGACCTGAGCGAGCTCGCCCGAGCACGTGGTCCGGTTGGCGAATCAGAAAAGGACTTGGCCATGCAGCCACGATGCTTGGCCATCTTCATCATAAACACGGCGTGGGCAGGACTGACTGGCACAACGTGGCCGGCAGGGCCAGGCCAGGCAGCGACGCGTTCCATCGTCACTGCGACTGGGGCCACGGCTATGTGAAGCGCCATACAAGATGACATGACGACGCTGGCCAGAGCAGGCAGCAACGGCAGGATCGACAGCGGTGCAGCAGGCCTGGACGTTTGACGGCAAGAGCACAGCGCAGAGCAAGACAGTGGCAGTGACTGGGCTGGTCGGAACGACGTCACGCACGCTTTTAAAAGCGAACCAAAAACAACTTACTAATGCGATGAAGGCTCAAGAACACACTTTGATGCAACAAATCGTACCAAAACACGAAACTAAGATTTAAAATTTTGTTAGAATTCAAACGCCGAAAATAGCATTTTATCTACTAAACTTGCACTTCAAACTTTTAACTAATTATGAATTACAAGCTATATTTTATTTGGTTTATAAAAATTGTTTTTCACACTTAATCCCATACAACAAACCATCCGTTGCTTATTTGCTAGAATTGTTGTCGGACATTTTTAAACATAAGTTAAAATTTTAAAATCCAAGAAAATCATTTCGGTAAATCCCCTTAGGCCTAAACCTCGGTGCAAAGTAAGCTCGTAACACCATAGGTGTTACAGTTTGGACAAGATGGGCACCAAACTAAGACCCAAAAGTAATACCCGAATGTGTGACAATGACAAAAGCAAAAGCATTATATACCGAGAATGTAACAAATACGTGCAAATTGCAACATTGTAATACCATTTTTGTGGCGAAAGTTTTATGAGATAATACAATGTCCATTACAAAAATTAAATAGTGTTTGTTACATGGGTACAATACATAAATAGTTCAAATGAAACACAATGCAGCACCAAGAAAGTTCTACTATAATACAAATACCAAATCTAAAGCATTGAACTAGCACACCTGTACCAATCCTCTACCAAACCTCTACCAATCCTCAGTCTGAAACATACTGAGTAAGCAACTCGTCGTCCGAGTACCAGTCCTCTACCACTACCTCGATGCTATGGCTAGGCTCACCTGTATTGTCCTGATCTACCTGTCGCCTGTAGTAAGCTGTCTCCACTTCTCCTGCGGCGTCTGTGGCCTAAGTCAAGAACACGTCCTCCTCCGCCTGGCTCATATGGCTAGACTCACCTGCATTGCCCTGATATGTCTATCGTCTTTAGTAAGCGGCCTCCGCTTCATCTGCGGCCTCTACGGTCTGAGAGAAGAACCCGTCCTCCTCCGCCTGCAAGCCCACATCTACTTGAGCAATAAGCTCGCTAAGTCTGCCAGTATCTTCCTTAGCCTCCTCAGCCTACAAGCTCACCTCCACTAGAGCGATGAGATCGCTCAACTTGGCAGTGTCGTCCTCATCCTTGTCCCTATCATCGGCCAACACAATTGGAGATTGGACGGTGCGACCAGCTCACGTTCTATGCTCATTTAACTTTTTTCCTTATACCTTGCACGGGCCACTTCTACGGCATGGTCCTCGTTGCATCCAATCCTTTTATGTATAAAATGCAACCAGTTAGCAACACGATTATATTACATTTAAAATCAGGCAACGAAAATAAAAAGGCTTTCAAGCACTCACTGGCACATAATGCAACAATATGGTCATTCAAGACCTACATCTGTACTCTTGTCTCCTCCCTTGCCTCCTTCCTTGCCCTCTCCTCCTCTAACGCCCTCTGTCTCTCCAACCCACATTTGTTAAGCCTAACATCAATCGGGTTACGAATACCACGCTGTCTAGCGAACTCACGCATCTTCTTTTTGTGTTGTTTAACGAATAGGTTGACGTAGTCAGGTCCATATCCCCTCTTCCGTGCAATTACTTGCATCCCCTTCAGTTCATCCAAGAACTTAGCTTGACCATCATAACATTCCCACCTGTATTTTCTAGTGCTTTGTTCAAACAAAAAATTATAACATATATGTCATAGCAAAAGAAACAAAATATGATTTCATGTTTACCATAAAAATAACCAACCTTATCATAGTCAACCAATGGCCACAACAATAACCTATTCCAAGCTCCGAAGGGAATAGACCGTAGTTGAATTTAACACCACATTCGCAAATGACTGGAGGTGCTTTGTAAATTAACCTTTCTTTCTTCTTTTTCCTTTGCCTTTGGTGGCTCCGGCCATTGATTCTTAGGACCGTAGAGCCACTCATTGAAACGACACTTCGCAAATCCATAACGCTACAAGAGAATACATTAGTGCACGCACACATATAAAGATAAACATTTAAACATATACACTTTTCACTTACTTCGTGCTTGTTCGGACATACAAACTCCAACGTATTCTCAGGGTTTATCACAGCTCGATCTTCGCATTCGCACAGAGGAGGTTCCTCGAGTCGTCTAATTGCAGCTAGGTGCTTCTCCTTAGCCATCATTGGCAGGGGGTTAGGGGGGTGGAACCCACCGCTCAAAGTGCTCACGTGGATGTCTCCCTCTACACCAATCGTCGAAAAGGAGGTACCTATGGTCAAACTTGTCTGCACCGTCGATCCACTAAAAGAAATGACACCTCTCATAGGCATACATAATAAGATTTCAACAAAATATTAGTAGCCTACTTACATAAATAAAGAAAAAAAGATAGTGGAAATAATTACTTACATTTAAATAACTGCATGTGTAGAAGCAACGCGCCGCTGTGTCTGGATGTCTCGATTGAAACACGTCGGCCGGGAAACCACAGTCACAGTTAGGGACAGGAAGGTCATGAGGGACGGGGGCATCTTTGCTAGACGCGTCGGGGTATAATTCTCTAGGATGACCCTGTTTTTACCAAAACTTCTCCCGATACATGTCTTGCATCTAACAAAACGGTTGTAATTTAACAAATAAAAATCAAAACATCACAAATTAATGTCAATGAGAACCATTTGTATTACAACAAATAAAATATAACCTGCACTTTGGTGCAAACTCTATCTTAGATGTAAACATGCAAACTACATAAAAACTATACTTTATTCACTAAAAAATAAAATTTGGTACATCATTAGTGTGTCCATATATTTATTCACATATAAAAGTTGAGATGCAAACTCAAAGAAGCAAAATTCATATAAAAATTGACCTTAGAATACATGGTAATCATAATTCTAACTAAACAATGTTAACACTGGATTTTGGTCGACTTCGGAAGATGACAGGTGGACCCGCATACAGGAAGAAGGACATTCGGCAAACAAAACGAGCGGTCGGCTAAATGCTTGTGCGGTTGGTTACTTCAGAAGGTGGTGACTCCATTCGGGAAAGCAGAAGATGGCAGGCAAAGCCGATCGAAAAGATGAAAGTTGTAATAATAAAGGATTCTGAGAGTTTAGGGCAAGGAATCATAGTTTCCAAGTTTGTTTAAGAGTTCCTTTGTAAATCGTAGTCTTTTAGGACTCGTGTTTTGTCTAGGGTATAAATATTGACCCTCGACCATTGTAATAGGCGTTCACAACCAAATCAATACAACCGGCCCCGTGCCAACTTTCGAGTCCTTTTGTCGTGTCGTCGAGTTCTTCGAGAGGAGTCATCGATCCGTCGACCTCCGTAAGTTCCGACAACCTTGTTATCATGTTTAGTATCATGCGGTGGATTTAGACGTGATGCAAGTAGTCTTGTTTGTTTTCAATGATCGTGCGGCGGATCTTTGCTTGACAATCAAGAAGTCTTTGCTTATGCTTTGTTTATGAGTAGATACCGTGCGGCAGGCGTTTGCTCAATATGCTTAGTGAAGGCAAGACAGTTATCGGCTCTATTAGATACGGCAAAATCTAAATAGATTCATTAAATTATCCTGTGTTGTATGTTTTAAATATTTTATATATTTGTAACACACTTCTGCCCAATCTAGATTGATATTGTTCGGCCCTCTCTTATGGTTTTATTCGTGCTTCAATGATCATTACTTTCGTATTACCTTTGCAAATAGATAACATGCTCGTAATGGCTGAATTATTTTAATCTAATTGTCACATGTCGTGGGTTCATGCATGTTAATTACGTTTAAGCTTTGACGAAACTAGGTGTCGTGCGGCAGATGCAGGTTTTAGATTAGTTTAATCGTGTTTATTTGCACGTTCCTTCTTCATGGACCCAACTCGGCTGGATTGCTGAGCTTGGTTATGCATTAACTTATGATTAATTTCACTTGTTTCAAACATGTCTTCCCATGCACATGCATTCGGCAATCGGATCTTTACGTGTGCTCATCTTACGATTAGCCGAATGGTTTATAAACTTGCTGGCAGATAGCTTCATATAGCTGTATGTCGTTGTAAGTGGCTTCAGGGCCGTATATATGGAACTGTCTGGTCTCACCCGACATGTTCCGGTTTGGCATTTAACTGTTTTATCCCTTGTTAGTTTTTTCAGGTCAAACTGACTGGCACGTTTCCGGATCACGAAGCACCCGGGCACCCAATTGAAGCCACGCTTTCCGGCTTGCTGTGTGTGGGGCACAGTGCGTCACATTTTGTGTCAACAAACAATTAATCTTAACTTTGACAATCCTAATCATAATCATTCAATCCAACGTTTTAACGAACTCATATTTTTCTCCATACCCTAACTACTCATTTAAATTATTCGATCCACCGTGGAGACCGAGGAGGAGCTTCATTACCTTGACAAGGCCGAGGAGGAGCTTCGGGGAAGATAGGGAGGGGCCGGCAAGGGAGGGAAAGTCGGCGGCCGGCTGTGGGGGCGCCGGGAGGCAATGGCGCGGGCACCATGAGCGGCCTTACCTCGAGTTGGGCAGACAGACAGAGGGAGGGAGCCAGCGCCGCAACGGGTAAGTAAAGCCTCGCCGCGCCATGATGGGTGGCACGGCACCGCCACGTTAGCGATCGCCGCGGCCGTTGACCGTCCCATGCCGCGCCGCCCCGCGCCATGCAAACAGGCGTGTCCAAAAGTGTTACTTTTGAAGAAAAAAATGTTAGAATTAAAAATAGTTTAAAAAAGTGTTAAAAATAAAAAAAATCGAGGCCAAAGTTTGGACACGAGAACATTGCATCGAATTGAGCAGATTCTCAAACCTCACTCACAACAACAACAAATAAAAACCCAAGTGAAATTGTACAACGCTTTGGAGTTTGGATGCACGCATCTTTGGTGTAGCTTTTTCCCCAACTTTGCATAGATATCCCGACAAACCGAGGCACTAGCGGTGTTTTTGCAGTGTTTTGCCGAAGCTACCGAGTCTTCAATGCCAAATCGACTCTCATTGTCTCTCTTTTTCTCGATTGGTTTAGTAAAACCCGTGATCATGAGGTTACGAAGATCGAAACGGCCAAAGATAGAGATTAGAGAGAAGGGTTTCTACTCGGTGCACCGGAGCAAAGGTGCGCCAGACTCGGAGAACTAACCAGCTCGAGTGCCCGGTTTATCTTATTCCATTGGTCATCTCGAATCGCTTTCGATCGGTGGAACGCCTTGGCGCCGCCACGACGACGACAACGAAGTCACCAAGTACTCACACTACAACTAACACGGGCTCTTGCTCCCCGGGCATCATTTCGGGATGCATGCATGGAGTCCGTTGGCCAATGGGGACTACGGACACGTCCATCCCCACCGGATTATCTATGCTCGTGTTTCTCCCCCATGGTTTCTTCTCAAGAATTGCGCGCTCAGTTCTCAAGGACGAGAAAGATGGGCTCATTGTCTTTGAGGCCCGAGGGCCTGGAACGTGGTCGATGAGATTAGGGCCTGTTTAGTTCCCCTAAAACCCAAAAAATTTTGCGCAGTATCCATCACATCGAATCTTGCGGCACATGTATGGAGTACTAAATGTAGACGAAAAAAAAACTAATTGCACAGTTGGGTGAGAAATCGCGAGACGAAACTTTCGAACCTAATTAGTCCATAATTAGACACTAATTATCAAATACAAACGAAAGTGCTACGTTACCTAAAACCAAAAAAATTTGCCATCTAAACGCGGCCTTAGTATACTCGGGCCTTGTTTAGATTGCAAGTTTTTTCACTCTCTCTCCATCACTTCAAATCTTTAGATACATGCATGGAGTATTAAATATAGATAAAAAAATAACTAATTACACAGTTTGATTCTAAATTACGAGACGAATCTTTTGAGCCTAGTTAGGTCATGATTGAACAATAATTGTCAAATACAAACAAAAATGCTATAGTGCCAAATACTGATTCTTAACCCCAATCTAAACCAGCCATCGATTTGTATTCTTTCAGCACCTGCAGTCTCTGTGTGATGATCGGAATAGGCGGAGGAGATCTGCAGAATGGGCGAGCCGGAGTAGCTTGCGTGTGGTGTGTGTGTGGGCGCGTGGGGCATGGGACGCGCGCGCGCGAGAACCGGTGCCTAGAAAGGCACCAAAAGGCGTCGCCAAAGCGGGGGACAAGGCACCGGGCTAAATGACAGAATGTCCTCGGACCAGGCGGCCGCGGCCGCGGCCCCCTTGGCGCGTCACAAACCACGCAAAAGTGCAAAACTGCAGCTCCTCGATAGCTCGCTCTTCTTTGCAGCGTGGGCCTCCCTTGCCACCAAAGGTGATCGCTTGAAACCGCTTATGCGTTGCGTGCTTGGAGGCGGCGACGGTGGTGGCACGCGTGTTTTGTGGAGTGGAGAGCCGAGCCCGATTCGAACGTAGGAATTTTACAGAGTTGTGCGAAATTTCACAAGAATCATATCAATTTCACAGAAAAAACACTGGAGTATGAATTTTTTCCCGCAATCTAAACAAGCCCTTCTCGGCCGCTCTGGTGCTCCAAATTCTTTGAGGGGCGGGGCGCTGGCGCCGAGGCAGCTCCTCCTATCCGATCTCGACCTAGCCAAAGCGCTTTTCCTGGCTTGGTGCAGGGAGCAGTATAACGTCGGCGTGGGAACGGAAAGGGTCTAGAAGTGGAAATGCCCACCTTTTCTTTTGAAAAAAAAAAAGAGGGCAAGGAGCCCCTCTGATCAAATTAATGTAATGCATTAAAACACAAGTACAAGTACAAACCACACAAAAAAAAAGAAAAAAGGGGCGGAAGGTTAGAACATTCATTTGAATGCCATCTTGTTCACAAAAGTGCGAAAAAACTCTATGAACGCCATGCAAACTGATGACTTTTATTTCTTATCTACCACAAAAAATAGCAAACTTTTCAGTGCCATTATTTTAATTTTGCAATTCGCTTTATGCGAGCTAATAACGGGTTAGTGCCTGTCGGTGTTTCGAATAAACACCGACTAGTAAATTTATAATTGATGCGCGTTAGGCCCGGATGGTGCGTAAAAGGACACAAGGTTTATACTGGTTCGGGCTGAATGTCTCTACGTCCAGTCTATTGCTGCTCGTGTTATTAGCACCGAAAAGGGTTCATAGTAGGGGTACAAACGGTCGAGAGAGGGACTGGTTCCAAGTCTCTAATGGAAAAGATCGAAAGGATGCCAAGAGCTTGGTCGCTGCTTGGCTGCGTGCGTGATGTTTTGTGCCTGTGTCAAACTGGTCTTTGTGTGAGTCGTCCGTCAAAAGTCGGTCCCTTCAGTGGGGAGCCCTGCCCTCCCTTTTATAGACCAAGGGAGGAGCAGGGGTTACAGATGGGAGAAAGAGAAAAATACCAAGGGTATAGAAGGTCCTTCGAAGGATCTGGGTCTTCCTTTTTTCCCGCGCCTGCCCTGCTTAACATGGTAGACCGTGTCAGAAGTGGCGTGTTTGTTGATCTTCGTAGGCCATGCCCTGACCCTATTTAGCAAATGGGTGCGTCCCATCCTATACCGGCGGACGGTGCGGCATGCTGGAGAGCCGAGCAGTGACCCCTCAGGGAGTAATCGGGGAAGCGACCATATGTCCGTTACTGTGGATGATGTGAGTTCTGTCTTGGACCGTAGCGGTCATCGTATGCCGGTGTTAGTATCCGCGCCCGAGGACTGAAGGCGGCGCCTACTACACTGTGGGACAAAAGCCGGTGCCCTCAACACTATTCGAGCACAATTATGAGGAAAAGGGCTTTAAAGCGCCCGTCTCATCGTGTTCTAACAGTGCCTTCCTACAGTCGCACAGGGCATGGCCCTCGACATCGTCGTTGACTCGTACACCTTGTCGTACCCCGTGTTTCGTCTTTAGGAAGCATCAAAGTGCAGTCGCGGGGCAAGGCGGAGCTAGCCCTTAGTTGTCGAGTGAGGTCGAACCCGCCCTCGGGCGTCGGGCGAGGCAGAGTCTTGCTATTAGCCGTCGGGCGAGGCGAAGCCTGGCCCCGGACGTCGGGTGAGGAGGGGCCCGCCCTCAGCCCTCGGGCGAGGCGGACCTCACCCTCAGCCCTCGGGCGAGGCGGAGACTAGCCCTCAGCCGTCGGGTGAGGCGGAGCTGGTCCACGGGCGTCGGGCGAGGCGGAACCAAACTCCCGTCGTTTGGGCAAGAAGCGCAGTAGTGCTCTTGTCCGTCCGGGAGTGTTTAATGTTCGATGGTTATTAGTTCCACCTCCTTGGGTACCCCAGTATTAGGTCCCCGACAGTAGCCCCCAAGCCTCCGGGTGATTCGGATAAAATCGCCCGGGGGATGTTTCAATTTCGTCAGAGTTAATTCGCCAGAGGGTGCGCTCCCTGAGCCCCCGGGTGATAAGAGTAGAATCGCCCGGTTGGTGTTTCGATTTCATCGGAGTTAATTCGCCAGAGGGTGTGCTCGAGTGCACCCGGTGGGTGTAGCCCCCGTGTGATTCGAGTAGAATCGCCCGGGGGTAGTATCAGACCCTCCACGGGTGAGGCCGTAAGACTTGGTTTTTCGTCAACTGGATATTTTTAAGGGAATCGTGGTATCTCGTTCGCGGGGATTTCATTCAGGGCCGGCCTGGCTGGGGCTCGACTACGGATCAAGGTCCTAGTGATGCTTGCGTCCTTGAGTCCTAGTCGTTTGCGGGCCCATCCTTCGTCGGGACGGCCCTTGGGCTCCGGGGCCCTAGGCGGGCCAGAGAGAAAGGCTTTGTGACCCATGTTCCCTCGGTGGGAAGAGAGTCCTGGTCCGCCTGAGGAAGGTGAACCGCCCGGCACGACTTTCGTGGGTAGGGATAGGGATCGTGTGCGCGTGTCCCGTGACGTGACGTGGCGGTGTGTCGTGGCGGGCTCAGAGATCGAGGTGGGTGGTTGCCCTTCTCGCATCCGTTGCCCCTATAAAACCACGGGGTTCGCCCCCAGGGTTCTGTACTTTGCCTCCTTGCCCTCGCATTCTCAGCCTCCACCGCCAATCGCCTGAGCTTCTCGCACCCGTACTGCTCCCGTCGTTAAACTTGTTGTTGCCTACTTCCCCGTGCTGCTCCCACCGTCTTAATGGACCCGGGGTACAGATCCAACATCTCCCCTCAGCGCCTAGAGGGCCTCATCCGCCGAGGCCTCCTTCGCCCGTTGACCGCCGTCGAGGAGTGGTGGCTGCCCGGTGAAGAGGACGAGCCGCAGCCGCCCGAAGGGTACGTCGTGTCCTTCGCTCACTTTCACGAGCGGGGATTTTCCATGCCCGCCCATCAGTTCCTTCGGGGTCTGTTGGACTACTATCAGGTGGAGCTACAACACCTTACCCCCAACGGGATCCAGCACATTGCGGTGTTCGTCACCCTATGCGAGGGGTTCTTGGGGATCAGTCCCCACTTTGACCTATGGCGGTATCTCTTCGCCATCAATCTTCTGAAGAGGTGGGCCGGGAAGCAAGAGCTGCACGCGTCGGTGGGGTGCGCCGGCATCCACCTCCTCAACAACCGGGCAGAAGCGTACCCGCTAATGCGTCTGTCCACCTCCAACAAGGGGTGGCATTCGCAATGGTTCTATGTCAAGAATAACGCTGCCGCCCCCTTGCTAGTTTTCACCGGGCTCTACATCATGGAGACTCCGGGGCCATGGAGGTGGGGTGTCACGGGCAAGGAAAAGAAGCACCTCAACGGCCTTCTTGCCGCCTTCCAAACTCTAAAGGACAGGGGCATGAAGGGATCGGGGATTATCGGCGCCTACCATGCGAGGAGGGTTGCGCCACTGATGGCGCACGCGCTTCCCCTATATCTGATGGTGCCCAGAGCGTCGTTCGAAGGAACGACGCTTGCCGATGAAGCGCTCCCTCCCTCCGAAGTGGCGCAATGCATCAAGGAGGCGATGGAGTCTACAAAGGACTCCGTTGGCGCTGTCCTTGACTTCATGTATTCGGTGCCGGGGCATCCCCCAATGCGGCCGGAACCGGGGTTTGTTGACTTCGGAAGATTTCTTTCCCCTTGCTCCTCTTTTCACGTATTTTTGTGTTTTCGTATTTTTGATATCGGTCGTCTTTTCAGTGTATCGTTGCTCGTTGCTGGAACAAATCCCGGTTCCTCCATGATCAAAAGGCAGAGTGGGACGGCCTTACCGAGGGGGCCCGGTTGCGAGGAGACGTGGGCACGCAGCTTGCTGCTGCCCAACAGTGGGAGACCGAGGCGTGTCGGGATGCGGAGGAGATCCATGGGATGTTCGAGGACTTGTCGGCGAGGGTGAAGCTGGACGAGGAGGCGGCCGCCAGGCTTCGAAAGTAGCGGGATGAGCTGCTACAGAAGGATGCCACGGCCAGTGAGCAGGCCGTCAAGCTCCTGGCGGAGCTGGAGACAGAGCGGGACCTCAAGCTGAAGGCAAAGGAGAGGTCCACGGCGTTGCAGCAGAGGGCGGACCGGGACGCCGAGGTGATCGCCCGGTTGCGCGAGGAGCGGGACTAGCTATGCCGGACCGAGGAAAGACTTTGCTCGGAGCATGGCACAACCCATGAGGATCGCGACCGGGCCATCCGGGAGCGCGACGAGGTGCGTCAGGTGGTCGACTCCCTCCGAGTGGATCTTGGAGCCACGGTGAACCGAAGGTTGGACGCCGAGAGTATCGTTGCCAGGCTGGACAAGGAGCTCACCGAAGTGCGAGGGGTCCTTCAGACCGAGAGTGACGAGCACGACCTTCTACAAGCCGCTGTCAGGGTGGTCATCGATGCCCTGAGGGTGGCGCGACCGGTGGAAACCAGCTCGCTCCTAGCTCATGCCGCGGGTATCACGGCGCGTGTCACAGAACCGACCAATTTATAAGAGCACAAGTACAAAAACAATCGCCGAAACGATCAAATTCTCAAACTTGAGCCCATATAAACCCGGTAGTCAACTGAAATCTCGAAGGATTTCAAACCAACTTGCATAGAACCAAGATCACAGTAATTTAACATAACATATCGTACGTTACAACATTTCGTAGACGTTCGCAATTAGATTACATCATCACAGAGTCATCATTATTACAAAACAAGTCTTGTAAAACATGCGAAAGCAAATAGTTTAACTTACACACCCGAGTTCAAATACACATACTAGTTCGCTGATCACAGCCCGCAAAAGCATTCAGATAAGATAATAGAGATCATGCCCATGATCTAGTCTTCATCACCCGCCGGGTGGAGACAATACTTATAGAATCCCTGATATAGAAGGTCATCTGCAACAAGAGGGAATAAACCCTGAGTACGGGAATGTACTCAGCTAGACTTACCCGACGAAAACCAAAATAATTGACACCAAGGATTATGCATAGCTTAATGTAGTGGATTTGGCTGACACTTTCTTTTTGTAGAAAAGCATAAGTAATAATGAGCAACTCTTAGCCTGAACTAGCAGTGACTTTTTAGCCATTAACCTATCAACTATATTAGCACCTGTACTAAGCAATTATTTTATTAGGGTGCAATCATTAATAACCATATCAGGTATTCATTGTGGCAACCTTATCATCATCATCCATTTAACCATATCATTAAATTAATTGAATCTACGTTGCCGCTGCTCAGTCAATTTCTCACTATCCAGGAGAGACAGCGATTCGAATCAATTCCTATCTAGCTGGAGGGGTATTCCTAAACACAAACCCTGCTTCTCTCGTCGGAGTCGCAAACAAGTCACCTTTGGTACGATTCAGGAGTTGCGAGTCCGATCAGATCGACATTCTCAGAGAACCACTCTGCCAAGGTTGTTCGGGACTCTAACCCGTCTTGGACTTATGCCAATGGCTCTCCGCACATCCTTACTACCTCCAGAATGCCGCCACTGCTCGCGTCCCCGGCCTGAGTTGAGCTACTAGGCTTTGCGGTCGGAATGACTTATCCAGCCAGCTAAGTGTTAGGCTATGTTCAACATGACATGAGGACGTACAGCGTATCGGTCCTTAAATGACACAGACGGAGTCACTATGTTCAAACCTACACAAGACCCCGTCCGGTCTTAATTCATTATTCACATGGTTCTTTTTCACGATAGCAAATATAGCCAACCGTGATCCACCTCATCCTAAAGCTCGTAGGTGACAGGAAATCACCTGACTTCTACCGCACTAAGCATCGCTAAGCATTTAACCCGTTCCTGAACTTAAATAGGATTCCAGTGCGATATCTGGACAAGGAAGGATATATAATGCAGCAATTGGTTCCAACCAATTCCTATACTTAATACATCATCAACAATAAAAGGTACTCAAAGTATTTATAAAAACATGGGAGGCTTAATATGCTCCGGGGCTTGCCTTTCAGGAACGAGGAAGGCTGGTGGTCAGGGCACTCGGGCAATTCCTCCACGGCGACTGCTTCGTCGGCTTCCTGCACCTCGGGTTCCTCCTCCTAGTTGGCTCACTCGAACTCCAGCAACATCACTCCCTCCGGCACACCTATTGCATGAATGCGCAAGATAAATATCATGGATGCACATGAACGAATGTCAGGGATGCTCGGGGAATACACATGTTCGCTGTAGTTTGCATATTCCAACTTAAGCCCTATTCAAATCACTTTACTTACCAAGTTTATACAACCTAATGTATAATTGCTCATCTTCAGTTAATGACCTAGCACCTGCACCTAAGCATAGTCTCAAGTTAGGCTAACCCCTAAACAATCAACAAGAACATTGCAACAACATACACTCAAGCATTTGCATTTCAGCAAAATGAAGACTATGTAGAGGTACAGTAAACTAGCCATAACTAGAGATTTATAATTCCAAATGACATGCAACAAGACAATATGGAAAGCTTATGAAATTGTCTACAATTCATTTTTAGACCTCAAAGCATAATTCAACACTTTACCAAGTCGAATTCATAAATTAACAGAACTCTGTCCTTACAAGGCAGAGGGTAAGCAAAACTGGAACCTAACTTTAAACAGCTGTAGTTTCTAAACTACTGGGCCAAATTCCTCAAATTTTGACAGGAGCTAGATACCTAAATTATCTACAACTCTTGTATTCATCATAATCACAGAAAACCAAATTACCATGGGGAACTTTCCAAAGTCCCCAGATGTGTCCAGAGGGACATAATGCAAACAAATAATTATTAACTTATGATATAAACACTTAATTGGATAAAACCAACTTTACTGACATATCACACATATCACAAGAACACGAGAAAGTAGGGTGTCCATCACCAAAACATTTCTTTTAATACCTTTCTTCATTTATTTAATTAATTAGTGGAAATAGTAAACATATATGAAAACTACATCATTAATTCTACAAAAATTACAGCAGACACTACATGCCCTAAGTAGACTACCATAAAAATTTCACACCATTTGAGTAAGTATAACAACCTACACAAAAATGGTAAGGCAGAATGGCTTAAAATGACATAATTAGGAAACCTTAGTGAAAAGTGTCAAGCAATAGATTACATATTTTTCCTAGCATCCTTAAGGCACTAGGACATTCTCCAACAAATTTCATGGTCATAGGATTCATAGATAATTTACAAAAATTCACCTAAGTATCTACCAATGATAAAAGGAAAATCTATAACTCAAAAACTACACATGCAATGACTCTCAAATTTTAACCAGAGCTTTTACTATACAAGACTAGCTTACCCACAAAATTTCATAATTTTTGGATCACAGAAACTCAAGATATGATTTAAATAAGTTTGCATGCTTTCAAAAACACTTTTCAAGTTCCTATTTAATTCATCCAAAATTTCTACATAATGTGCTCAAGACATATTTTTATTAAATACTAGACCTAACTGTGAGTCTAACAAAATTGGAACCACCCAATTTAGACCTACCAATTTGGAGTTACGAAATTTACAAAACAGCACAAAAACTAGAAATAATTGAACTGGCTTTCTATTCAAAGTGACTGACAGGCGGGGTCCACATGTCAGCTGGCCCACGCGTCAGCGATATGAAAAACAGAGCACGGCGGTTCGCTCGACGAGGACCGGTGGAGCTCGCCGACGACGAGGACTCCGGCGAAACCGAGGGCACCGGCATGCTCGCCTTGACGAACCGCATCTAACCATGTCCTACCCGCAACCTCCACTGAGCTCGAACACCGACGGCGACGTGCAATGGCGGACGGCGGAGGAGTCCGGTGACGCTCCGGCAGCGTTCGGCCGAGTAGGGCGTGACTAAGCTTGGTACGAGCTCCACGGGCACGCGGGGAAACTCAAGGAAGCAATAATCGAGGATGAAATGGCTCCTAGCTACCCCGAACACGGCGGCCTCAGCTCCGGCGAGGACGCGCTCATGGCGGTGACGGCGGAAGTGGCTAAGGCCCTCACCTAAGGCTCGTATGGCTCAGAGAAAAGGTCAACGAGGTTCGCGGGGTGCTAACCGAGCTCTGTTCGGGATATTGCTGGCTGTGGTGCAGCGGCAAGCCTACGCGAGCTCGGTGGAGCAATGGCGAGGACGGTGGTCCGCTGCGGCTACGGTGGGAGAGCGAAGGAGAACGGGAAAACGAAATGTGAGTGCGGTGGAGTCATAGGCGTGCGCTGGTGCTTCAATCGGCGTGCTCTGGCCCAACGTGGCCTGAGCAGGCAGGCGGCTGGCGACGCGCGGCGCCACGCGGCGTTTGAATCCTGACGCCGGTCGGCACTGTTCACTTGTTTCAGTTAAGTCATCAGCGTCGGTGAACAACCTGACAGCGCAAGTTCATGACGATAAATCTCCTAATCCGTGATGATCCAGGTTAAGGTGTAGTTGACAAAGTTGTAGTACCAAGTGAGATCTTCAACTTTATCAATTGGAGCTCGAGCTGGTTCGGCTTGGTTTGGTAGCTACAGGGCTGACAAGTCGAGTACATGAAACTGTTTTTTAGAGTTAACACTTAGAAAAATTTTGTCTCTAGAATCAGGGGTAACTTTCGTGTTGTAATCCAATTTTGAGCATGTTCTGCACATTTTCAAAGCTTGGCACCTTTACAACTTTTGTTCCTTATAAAATTTGCTCCAACTTTGTTTTAGGTTGCTCCGACATGCAAACATCCTAAGCTATACTTTTTAAACAGTCAAACACAGGAGCTCTAGGGGTCCAAATTGGTCAACCATGACTTGGAAACCTAATTAGGCAAAATGATCAACATGAACAATGTTCCAAATGACATCCTAAGTATAACTAAGGTTCTTAGGAGAATAATTAGCCACACCATACATTGGTCACACAAGAATCAGGCATCACAGGCATTGAAACATGGAAGAACAAGTAAAGTGCTACTTTTGTTTCAAGGCCATGTTTCATATGTTTCATGAGTGTGTTGCATAGTACTAACTAACCTTGTTTCACTAAGTGACTGGCACATGTTGCACTTAAGTGTTGCACACTTTACATTTCATAAAAGAAACAATACACATGAAATATACAACATGTTGCAATGTTTCAAAATCATGTTTCATGTGATATAAGTTCATGAATGGATGCATGATGCTCATGTTCATGAAATGTAGTGCAAATGTGGAAGACAAACACCTAGGGTGTTACAGCGCGGGTGGGCCAACTTGAGGAGGATGCCTTTCACGCTGGGATCACCTAAGCCTTCGTTGTCGCCCGTTCCCATTATGATCGGGAGATCAACCTGGAGATAATGAGCCAAGGCTTCATGCCTGTCTATGAAGATGCTGAGCTAGACAAGATGGAGAAGGCGGTGACTCCCCTTGCGCGGAACCTGGCGAACAGGCTGAAAGAAACGGTTCTCCCTCCGCGGAAGTAGTTAGTTGAATCAGTTTGATAAACATTTATTCGTAATATGTGAACAAGTGTCGGTACTTTCGTGTCCTGAAAACAGTTTCGTGGATTCGTTTCGTAATTTTCATTTCATTTGTTCGGTCTTATCGTCTTCCCTTTTTGTGATGAAAAGAAGTTTATGTTATCCGACTCTTCCGCTTGTTTAGACCGTAAGGCCTGAGGTGTGTAGAGGAAGTTTTGATTGTGCTGGTGAGCAAAAATTACCGTAGCCGTCTGGGCATGGGTTTTTTGCAGTCTTACCTATCTGTTCCCCCAAACCTTGCCATCAGTCTTGATGCGAGGAAAGGTTTGTTGTAATGACCGTTACGAAAAAAGAAAGGAGGTATTCGTACCTTTATCAACCCCTGAGTGGGATCCGACACCCTGTGGTTGTTGGGGCCGGTTGTTACTAGAGACGGGCTTACTCTTACTTAAGATTATGGCGATCGCTGCATGACCGTGCGTTTGGTCTTTACTGCTGGCTCGGTGTTCCCCGAGCCCCCACGCGTGGTGGGGATTTGGTCGAGGGCTGGCTTGTTTCGTAACGTTCGTCCTGTCCGCAATTCTTTGCAATTGGAGGGATTTGGGTGATGTCACTTGCCTCGGAGCCTCAAATGACGTGCCTGATGAGCTCGCTCACGGAGGTGTTCGAGCGAAACCCGATCCCACTGCTTTGCGACAGGGTCGGCAAAAGCCCTCGGGTGGGGTTTCGTTACTCCTTGACCTGCCTTCCAACATATTCCCCCACAATAGGGATTCTATGGGCTCGGCAGGAGGCCGGATTGAACTTAGAAGGTTGAGATGACCCTGTTCGCCTTAATGTGGGATGGGTGAAGGCCGATGAGGCTCATCTGTGTTTTCTCCCTGGCTCTTGTTTGACGCGAGGCGGCCTCGGACCTTTTGCGGGTCAGCCTTCGAACCTCGGTCTATCGATCTCGGATCGAGCAGCTCGAGCCCTCGAGCCCTGTTAGGGTCTAATCGGGGTCGGCCGTGTTTCACACGTTACCCCGTCCTCGGTTTTCGCAACCGGAGGGGCTAAGTTGACGACACTTGCCTCGATGGCTCGAGTGTCGCGCTCAATGAGCTCGCTAACGGGTACGTTCGTGTGGAATCTGGGTCCATCATTTGCTGACGGGGTCGGCAGAGCCCTCATGTGGCACTCCACTACTTCTTAACCCGCCTCCCGGCAGATGCTCAAGCCATTCGATAGGCTCAGGTGGCCCACTGGCCTCTCCTCGGTGGAGACTCTATGGTTTTGGCTCGGGGTTAGAATCAAACGAGAAAAGGTTGAGATGTCCCTGTCCGCTTCTGAGCGGGGTCAGGCAGGGCCACTGGGGCTCATCTCAGTTATTTCTCCCTGGCTCTGTTTGACGTGAGGTGGCCTTGAGCCCTTCGTGGGCCGGCCTTCGAACCTCGGTCATTTGTCGTTTCGTATCGAATGAGGCGACTGCCACTTCATGACGCGACACAAAGCATTTGGGATGCAACAACTGCATATGTTTAATGTACGATTTAATTGAAATGAAAGCAGGGGTCGGTTATGTTACCTTGGTGGTATGAGCGACGGGAAGCTCTTATCGGACACGTCCATGCGGGGTTCGAGTCCGATGTTTACGACGGGGCCGGCGTGACCTGCATGAGCATCGTGATTTTTCATTTCCGTCTCTCGGTGGCGATTCGAGATGTACGATTGACTTTTAAGCGATCTGGTAGCTTCCCTCCGAAGGGGGTTCTACAGGCAGACCCCTCCAAACTCCTCTCGGGAAGGCGGGAGCTAAGGCTTGTGATGTGGGGAACTGTGAATGCGATTATGCTGGTGAACAAAAACACCGTAGCCATCGAGGCGTAGGGTCTAGTGGTTCGTCCAGTTATATTCAATGTTTTATACCCACACACCATGCTTCTGGCTTTTTAAAAGTAAGGAGGGGTCGGGCGAAGAGGACGTCTAAACAGGTAGACACTCTTGGCAGCCCCCAAGGGATGTCCGTGCCCCTGCCGTTGCTGGGGTCTGAAACTCGGTAATGAAATGAACACGCAAAGTAAGGAGGCAGATGTGCTTATCTTTTAGTGGTTTGTTCATTCGTCGTTCTACCTGGGCTGTCCACTCGACCCAAGAGGTCCGTTGGGCTCCCCCGGACGGGGGTTCGGTTGTCGGGTCGTTCCGTGGTCTTGCTTGGGGAAGCGGAGAGTCGCCTGTGTGCAGGTGCACGCCGGTTCTCGCACCCGGTGTGTGGTGGTGGGCCATGCCTGGGCAACGTTCTGCTTGACCAGGGTGCATCCTGTCGGTCCAGGTGCGTCCCCTCGGGTTCCTGTCAGCATTGATTTCCCATTTGCATTGAATAGGGGAAGGCAGAGAGTTTTTCGTCCCCACCTTTCGCCTTTCCTTAGCCGCTACGCCTCTTCCTTAAATAGGGAGGGGGAGGGGAGTTCTCGTCCCACTTCTTAGCCTGCCTCTGAGCCGCTACCTCTTCTTCTTCTCCCTTTCCACCGAATGCGTCCGTGCATCGCGGCGGTTCCTGAGTGAGGGAGGGTAATGCCAGAGAGAGAGAAACTCACTGATCTGCTCGTGAATCCGGAGCGTGATGTCGAGCTGGAGATCATCCAACATAGATGAGATGTCGCATGTCGCCTTTACCGAGAAGGGGTCGCTGCCGTCGATGGAGGAGGGGCACTAGAGGGTGCCGAGCGTCGTTGGCCTCGCCGTCGTTCGTCGTGGCCTTCCTTCGGCGGCAGGCACCCCCCGTTCAGACGCCGTTGTCGGGGTTGCGGCTCATGATGATGGTATAGTCCCAGATGCCCCGGTGGAGGTGCCATTGTTAGGGTTGTGGCTGATGATGATGGCGTAGTCCTTGGATGCCTCGGCGGAGGTGTCGTTGTCAGGGTTGCGGCTGATGACGATGGCGTAGTCCCCGGATGCCTCGGCGGAGGGGCACCACAGTCGCCAGCGTGGGGCTCGTCATTGCAGATGACGGCGCCTTTGAGGATCCTACGGGGCGGTGGGACGTCGCCGATGGAGAGCGTGGCGCGGCGGCCGCAGTAGATGAACTGGCCCGTGTGCATGCCCGGTCGTTGCCGATGGAGAGCGTGGCACGGCGACCGTAGCAGTACTCGTAGTAAAGCTAGGTAGATACTGTAATCGAATAAGTTTGTGGCGGAGCCCCCGAGTGAACAGTCCTTTGAATTTAAGGGTACATTAGTCGTTTTAGTGATGAAATCACTTTGTAAGTGGTGAATTTGTGCAGAAATGAACAAATTTTCATCTTTTGTTACGGCAAATAGCTTTTCAGCTTCCTCTTTTTGTGGAAGAGGTTTTGGTGCCCTCCGACCCTTCCCATGGTTCAAGTTGCAAGAAACTAGGAGTGTAGGCGAATTAATTCTGATCACGCTGGTGAGCAAAGAGGTCGTAGCCGCTAGGGCGTGGGTCTCCCGCAGTCCTACCAGTTGTACTCAAAATTTGTTTCCGAAATCTTAGTCCTTAGGACTTGTTATGAGAAGAACGAAAAACTTAGAGAATGTTTGTAAAGATAACACAGAAAGTGTTTGCAAGATAAATGTACTTGTATCATTTGTATCAGCCCCCGAGTGAGGTCTGACCCCTCGCAATTTGCAGGGGTCGGATGTCACTAAAGATCGGGGATTTGTAAAGACAAAAACTAATAAGGAAAAGTATGTGTTTATTTAAGGGTAAAATTGACGTAGCTGTTCGATGTTCTAGGCGTTGGTGAAGACCTTGCCGTCGATGGTTTTCAAATTGTAGGCACCTGGATGGAGTACTTCCACGACGACGTACGACCCTTCCCAGGGTGGGGAGAGCTTGTGGTGGTCCTTGTTGCTCTGTACGAGGTGGAGAACAAGGTCCCCGATGTTGAAGGCTCAGTCCTGCACCCGTCGGCCATGGTACCACCATAGCGCCTGCTGGAACTTGGCCGAACGGAGGAGGGCGATGTCGCGGGCTTTGTCTAGTTGGTCCATGGTGTCTTGGTGGGATGCCTCGGCTCCCTGTTCATCGTATGCTCTAATTCTTGGTGCTCCATAGTCGAGGTCCGTTGGGAGAATGGCCTCGGAACCGTAGACCATAAAGAAAGGTGTGTAGCCGGTGGCCCAGCTGGGAGTTATCCTTGGGCTCTAGAGCACTGCCGGGAGCTTGGTGACCCAGCGCGCGCCGAACTTGTTCAACCGGTTGAAGATCCTAGGCTTGAGGCCCTGTAGGAGCATGCCATTTGCACGCTTGACCTGCCCGTTCGTCCGGGGGTGCACGATGGCCGCCCAATCGATCCGGATGTGTTGTTCATCGCAGAATCGAATGAATTTCCTGCCGGTGAACTACGTGCCGTTGTCTGTGATGATGGAGTTTGGTACTCCAAAACGATGGATGATGTCGAGGAGGAACAACACAGTCTGCTCGGATTTGATCATGGAGATCGGTCGAGCTTCGATCCATTTCGTAAACTTGTCTACGGTGACAAGTAGGTGGGTGAAGCCCCCGGGCACCTTTTTGAGTGGCCCAACCAGGTTGAGCCCCCAGACCGCGAAGGGCCATGTGATGGGGATCATCTGGAGTGCCTGGGCATGGAGGTGAGTTTGTCGAGTGTAGTACTAACACGCTTCATAGGTGCGTATGATTTGCTCGGCGTCGGCTACTGCAGTGGGCCAGTAGAAGCCCTATCGGAATGCGCTTCCAACCAAGGTCCTCGACGCGGCATGGTGACCGTAGACCCCACCGTGGATATCGCTCAGCAGAAGTCTTCCCTGTTCGCTGGGGATACAGAGCTGTAGGATCTCGGTGTGGCTCCGTTTGTAGAGTTCTCCCTCTACAAGAACGAAGGACTTGGCGCGACGTGTGAGCCATCGAGCTTCTGTCTTGTCCGTCGATAGTGTGTCGCGGAGGAGGCAGTCGAGGTAAAGCGTTCTCCAGTCGTTCAAAGGGTCAGGCTCTATTGCTAGATCCTCTTCAAGCTCCATGACCTCGGGGTCGGACGGAGCAGTCGGCGGGTCGGCCCTCGGGGCTGGATCAGATGGGCCATCGTCGGCCCGTTCTGACCCCTCGTAGCGCACCGAGGGCTTGTGTTGATCACTGGCGAAGACACCCGTCGG
The DNA here is from genome assembly GCA_904845875.1 of Miscanthus lutarioriparius. NCBI lineage: Eukaryota > Viridiplantae > Streptophyta > Magnoliopsida > Poales > Poaceae > Miscanthus > Miscanthus lutarioriparius. The sequence goes on from CAJGYO010000002.1 coordinate 21,494,676, forward strand.
CACTGGCTCTCGGCCGGACGCTGCTTTCATGAGCGCGTCGACTGCTTCATTGAGGCGCCTTGGGATGTGATTGAGTTCGAGGCCATCGAATCTGTCCTCCAACCATCGGACTTCTTGGCAGTACGCCGCCATCTTAGCGTCATGGCAGCTCGACTCCTTCATGACTTGGTTGATGACCAGCTAGGAGTCGCCCCTGATGTCGAGGCGTCAGATGCCCACCTCGATGGCGATTCGTAGGCCGTTGATGAGCGCTTCGTATTCGGTGACATTATTTGATGAGGGGAAATAGAGCGGAACCATGTACCTCAAGCGGACCCCGAGGGGTGATACGAAGACCAGCCCCCCGCCGGCGCCCTTTTTCATCAGTGACCCGTCGATGTACATCGTCCAGTACTCTTGATCGACGACCACCGGTGGCATCTGGACCTCGGTCCATTCTGCGATGAAGTCAGCCAACACCTGGGACTTGATCGCCGTTCGGGGTGCATACGCGATGCCTTGATCCATCAGCTCGAGTGCCCAATTTGCGGTTCTTCCCGTGGCGTCCTGGCTATGGACGACCTCGCCGAGGGGGAACGACGTCACGACTGTCACAGGGTGTGACTCGAAGTAGTGGCGTAACTTCCTCTTGGTGATGAGTACGACATATATGAGTTTCTGGATTTGGGAGTAGCGGGTTTTGGAGTCAGACAGTACCTCGCTGATGAAGTACACAGGGCGCTACACCTTGAAGGCGTGCCCCTCTTCTTCCCGCTCTACTACCAGTGCGGCGCTGACCACTTGCGTGGTGGCCGCTATGTATAGTAGGAGGGATTCTCCGTCGCTTGGAGGAACTAGGACCGGGGGTTTTGTTAGAAGTAGCTTGAACATGTCAAGCACCTCCTGGGCCTCGGCTGTCCACTCGAAGTGGTCGGCTTTCTTCAGGAGTTGATAAAGGGGGAGTCCTCGTTCGCCGAGGCACGAGATGAATCGGCTGAGGGCGGCGAGGCACCATGCGATCCACTGAACCCCCTTTATGTTCTAGATCGGGCCCATCCTTGTGATGGCTGAGATTTTCTCCGGGTTGGCTTCGATGCCGCGCTCGGAGACGATGAAGCCGAGTAGCATGCCCCTCGGGACCCCGAAAACACATTTCTCGGGATTGAGTTTGATACCATTTGCCTGGAGTTTAGCAAAGGTTTGTTCAAGATCGGCGACAAGGTGGCCAGCCCGTTTGCACTTAACTACGATGTCGTCGACGTAGGCCTCAACGGTTCGCCCGATGAGGTCCCCGAAGCAGTTGAGCATACAGCGCTGGTAAGTTGCCCCAACGTTCTTCAGACCGAACGGCATTGAAATGTAGCAGAACGATCCGAAGAGGGTGATAAAAGACGTCGCGAGCTGGTCGGACTCTCTGATCACGATTTGGTGGTAGCCGGAGTACGCGTCAAGGAAGCAGAGGGTTTCGCACCCTGAGGTAGAATCGACTATTTGGTCTATGCGTGGCAAAGGAAACAGATCCTTTGGGCACGCCTTGTTGAGACCCGTGTAGTCGACACACATCCTCCATTTCCCGCTCTTCTTTCGTACAAGAACAGGATTTGCTAACCACTCTGGGTGGTGTACTTCCCTGATGAATCCGGCGGCCAACAGTTTTGCTATCTCTTCACCGATGGCCCTGTGCTTTTCCTCATCGAAGCGGTGCAGGTGTTGCTTCATCGGCTTGGAGCATGGGTGGATTTTCAAGGTATGCTCGGCGACCTCCCTCGAGATGCCTGGCATATCCGAGGGTTTCCACGCAAAAATGTCTTTGTTGTCGCGGAGGAAATCGACAAGCGCGCTTTCCTATTCGGAGGAGAGCGCGGTACCAATGCGTACCATTTTACCCTTGGAGTTGTTGGGGTCTATGAGGACCTCCTTGGAGCCCTCTACCGATTTGAATGACCCGGTTGATTTCTTCGTGTCGTGCGCTTCTTCGGCGACCTCCTCCTTGAGGGCGGCGAGCTCCCCGAAGGCGACGACTGCTGTGGTGTGGCCGCAGCACTCGACCTTGCACTCATAGGCCCGCTGGAAGGAGGTGCCGACGGTGATAACCCCGTGTGGGCCTGGCATCTTCAGCTTGAGGTATGTGTAGTTGGGGATGGCCATGAACTTCGCGTAGCACGGTCGTCCCAGGATGGTGTGGAAAGTTCTGGGGAACCCCACCATGTCGAAGGTGAGGGTCTCGGTCCTGTAATCGAGCTGATCCCCGAAGGTGACGGGCAGATAGATCTGCCCTAGTGGCACGGTCTACTTACCGGGCACGACACCGTGGAAAGGCGCTCGGATCGGGCAGAGGTTCGTCTGGTCGACACCCATCTTGTCGAGCGTCTTGGCGTACATGATGTTGAGGCCGCTGCCTCCGTCCATCAGTACTTTTGTGAGTCGCTTCGGGCCAACAATCGGGTTGACCACAAGCGGATATCTCCCTGGGTGTGGGACGGTATCCGGATGGTCGGCCCGGTCGAAGGTTATGGCGGATTCTGACCACCGAAGGAAGGCAGGTGTGGTCGGTTCGGCCGTGTAGACCTCACGACGAGTGATCTTCTGGCAACGTTTGGAGTCGTAGGCCGCTGATCCTCCGAAGATCATAAGGATGTCATTCGGCGTTGGAAAGGCATCGTCCTTCTCCTCGGGGTCGTCTATGATGGGGGCAGGTTCCTTCCCCTGCTCCCCTTTGTTGGCGCTTCTGAGCAAGAACTTCTGCATGAGGCCGCAGTCTTTGAGCAGATGTTTTATGGGAAAGGCGTGGTTCGGGCATAGACCTTCGAGCATTTTTTTTTCGAAGTGATTCGGAGTGCCCTCCGCAGGCTTCCGACCACCCTTGTGGTCGGCAGCGGCCGCGAGCGTGTCGTCGCGTCGTTGCTTCTTATTCTTTCTTTTGGCAGAATGGTTGGAGGCGCCTTCGCCGGTGCCCTCGTCCCGCCTCACCTTGCCGTCGGAACGATCAAAGATTGCTCCAACCGCCTCCTCTCCTGAGGCGTGGTTGGTGGCGATGTCTAGGAGTTCCTTGGTGGTCCACGGGCCCTTGCGTCCCAGCTTGTGAACCAAAGACTCACAGGTTGTCCCGGACAGGAAGGCTCCTATCACGTCGGCGTCGGCGACGTTAGGGAGCTCATTGCACTGTCGAAAGAAGCGTAGGATGTACCCGCGGAGGGTTTCACCGGCCTTCTGGCGACAGTTCTTGAGGTCCTAGGGGTTCCCAGGATGCTTGTACGTGCCCTGGAAGTTCCCCACAAAGATCTCCCTTAGGTCCGCCCAAGGGGCATCGATGGTGCTGCGCGCAGCGCGGTTGTGGCCGAGACGTTGATGTACCGGGACAGTGGTGTGCTGCCTACCGCCTAGTGGTGTCTAGTGAATCGACGCGTCCTTGGCGGGGTGCACCGAGGGCGTGCGCTGGCTGGCGTCGAGCTCGCGTCGCCAAGACAACGAGCTTTACGCCTGCTGCGCCGCCGCACGCTCGAGCAACGTGCGAATTTCTTGGCGGGCCCGGCGATCCTCGGACGTCGCGGCCTCTGGAAGGCCGTGAAACAAGGCCGTCACAACGGTGATGTTCTGGCTTGCCTGAGCGAAGTGAGGGAGGGTCCCATCGTCGATGAGGATCCTTTGGTGTACATCACGGGCCATGACGCGTGCGCGCCCACCGTTTCCACAGCGTTCGATCTCGCGATCGATCTCCGCGTATTCCCGCACGAGCCCTTGCCCGGCCTCATCGATCTCCCGCTTTTGGGCTCTCAGCTGCTCCATCCTTACGCAAGATGGGGCGGCTGCCTCTCGTCCACTCCTACCATCGGGGTTGCCTGCCGGGGTAGCTTCGTCCCCGGAGGTGCTTTCGACGCGCCCTTCGGGGATTTCCGCCACAAAGCATTCCCGGGAAGGGTGATGGCTCCCCCTGCTGGAGTCAGAGCTAGAGGACGATCCTGGCTCCTCAGTGAGGAGCTTATGGAGAGACTCTGTGTCGTGTTCAATGACCCCCACGAACTCGTTGTCCGTGGGCGGCGGAACCATGCGTAGTGCCACAAGGTGGCCATCGGTCGCCGCGGTGTTGCGGAGACCGAAAGGAAACGCTGTCGGGGTGCTCCGCACGTGGCATTCCGGAGAGAGAAGCCCCTCTCCGGAAGGTCGTGCCATGTTGTTGTCGTCAAAAAGGGCGAGGCGACGCTGGTTCTCCCTGGACTGCTGGGGTCAAAGGGAGACGCCGAGCTGGCGCCTAAGCCTCTTGTGGTCGAGACCGATGGAGGGAAGAGATTGGATGGCGGTGTGCGCCCATACCAACTATCCTCCCACCGTGATGACGAAATCTAGGCTCCCGAAGCGCACGTGTGCGCCTGGGACCTAGCTGACGTTGTGGTTAGCCATCCGTGGCCTGGTTTGGAATGCGCAAAGGCCCCTACCTGGCGCGCCAACTGTCGGTGTTTCAAACAAACACCGGCTAGTAAATTTATAATTGATACGCGTTAGGCCCGGATGGTGCGCTAAAGGACACAATGTTTATATTGGTTCGGGTTGAATGTCCCTACGTCCAGTCTGTTGCTGCTCGTGTTATTAGCACCGAAAAGAGTTCGTAGTAGGGTGTACAAACGGTCGAGAGAGGGATTGGTCCCAAGTCTCTGATAGAAAAGATCGAAAGGATGCCAAGAGCTTGGTCGCTGCTTGGCTGCGTGCGTGATGTTTTGTGCCTGTGTCGAACTTGTCTTTGTGTGAGTCGTCCGTCAAAAGTCGGTCCCTTCAGTGGGGAGCCCTGCCCTCCCTTTTATAGACTAAGGGAGAAGCAGGGGTTAGAGATGGGAGAAAGAGGAAATTACCAAGGGTATAGAAGGTCCTTCGAAGGATCCGGGTCTTCCTTTTTTCTCGCGCCTGCCCTGCTTAACATGGCAGACTGTGTCAGAAGTGGCGTGTTTGTTGATCTTCGTAGGCCATGTCCTGGCCCTATTTAGCAAGTGGGTGCGTCCCATCCCATGCCAGCAGACGGTGCGGCGTGCCGGAGAGCCGAGTAGTGACCCCTCGGGGAGTAATCAGGGAAACGACCATACGTCTGTTACTGTAGATGATGTGAGTTCTGTCTTGGACCGTAGCGGTCGTTGTATGCCAGTGTTAGTATCCGCGCCCGAGGACTGAAGGCGGCGCCTACTACACTGTGGGACAAAAGCCGGTGCCCTCAACACTATTCGGGCACTGTTATGAGGAAAAGGGCTTTAAAGCGCCCGTCCCATCGTGTTCTGACAGTGCCTTCCCGCAGTCGCACAGGGCATGGCCCTCGACATCGTGGTTGACTCGTACGTCCTGTCGTACCCCGTGTTTCGTCTTTAGGAAGGATCATAGTGCAGTCGCGGGGCAAGGCGGAGCTAGCCCTTAGTTGTCGAGTGAGGTCGAACCTGCCCTTGGGCGTCGAGCGAGGCGGAGTCTTGCTTTTAGCCGTCGGGCGAGGCGAAATCTGGCCCCGGACGTCGAGTGAGGCGGGGCCCGCCCTCAGCCCTCGGGCGAGGCGGAGACTAGCCCTCAGCCCTCGGGCAAGGCGGAGTTGGCCCTCAGCCATCGGGTGAGGCGGAGCTGGCCCATGGGCGTCAGGCGAGGCGGAGCCGGCCCTCAGCCGTCGGGTGAGGCGGAGCTGGTCCACGGGCGTCGGGCGAGGCGGAACCAAACTCCCGTCATTTAGGCAAGAAGCGCAGTAGTGCTCTTATCCATCCGGGAGTGTCTAACGTTTAATGATTATTAGTTCCACCTCGTTAGATACCAGTATTAGTTCCCTGACGGTGCCCGAGTATCTAATATGCGAAAACTGACTTTTGCTTAGCTGGGGTTGCACCATAAATTCCAATCTGACTTCCCGAGTAGCATCCATTACCTCTGAGACGACTCGGTCAGTGGGTAACTGGCACCGTGCTAAAGTACACCTTGACTCTAGATGTGACGGGACGACTATGACCTCATTTGTGGGCCAACCATCCTAGCCCTAGGCTGGGAAGCCATTCGCGGGTCAGAATTTGAGGTTCCGTGGGAGGCATGCCGAGCACTACCCACCGACCCCTAAGAGATGGCGAAAAATTTTGCAAAATGCACTGTAGCACTTTTTTTATTGTTATTTGATAATTAGTGTCCAATTATAGTCTAATTAGGCTTAAAAGATTCGTCTCGCGAATTTCGTCTAAACTGTGTAATTAGTTTTATTTTTTATTTATATTTAATGCTTCATGCATGCGTTCAAAGATTCGATGTGACGGAGAATCTGGAAAATTTGGCAAAATTTTTTGCAACTAAACTGGACCTTAAGTCCTTTGATCAATTTGAATAATTGGTTAGATGGTGCATCATAGTCGTGTCACCCTATCGTGATCCCCGAGTGCGTGCGAGCGCAATCAATGTGTATAGCCCGTAAGTCTCTATGTGATTCGGAGAATCGATTGGAGGTTTTAGCTATAGTTGAAGTCTGAATGAGAGTGCCTTTGGTGTCTGAGTACGCTCTGAGCGTCCTAGATGCTTCATGTCATCAAGACAGTTGTAGTTCAATGGGTTCGCTCAGGCGAACCCCAAGGGTCTAGCCCCCCGAGTCTGCTATTGATTCAAAGGATCAATCGCAGGGCAAACTTGAAGTTGTTTCCTACTTTTGAGCCTAAGCGCCTGATCGATGAGCACACCTAGTGCGTGGGCGTGACCTACTCCGATGGATCCCGGTGTGGATGCGCTCCGGCGATCGAGTTTGGTCGAGCCACAAATTCTTTTGTTTAATCTAGGGTATTAGGTCACTATCCAACAATTTGGGTTATTTTCTATTTTTTTGTTATTCTTGTAAGTGAATTAGACATTGACACTTTGATTTAATCTTAACTTGTTAGATAATAATGGAATCCAACTAAGTATGTTCTTTCCCTTTTTTGCCAGTTAATCTCATAATTCTATTAGGCATGGCCTCTCTTTTGTTAATCTTAGTGTTAGATCATCATAAAATTTAATGGTGTATGTTCTTTTTTTAATTCGGACCGTTTGACGAAACTCTAGCTTCTCCATGCACTATAGTGAGGAACTATATTTTATTTTATTTTTAAACTAAACTAGGAGCTAGTGAAACTTTTTTTCTGCTTCACCAGCTACGGATTCTCCATGCACTATAGTAAGGAGCTAGTCTTGTTTGGAGTCGTGTTAAATGGGGTATTGTATTTTCAAACTCTCTTAGGTTCAGCCTGAAGGTTACTCTAGGAGCTCTGCTAAAGAGGTCCTTATAAATGTGGTTTGGTTGGTGGACTGATGGTGACGACTGGCTCCACAGAAGTATTTTCTATGTATTAATCTGTTTTATACATATGTGTGGTCAATGATTTATAGATGTCCACCATCCTGTATCTATATGTGGTTTATTTATCATTTAATGTATGTATGCAATTGACTTGTTAGATTCTAGATTTAGGGTCTGTTTTTTATTTCGAAAATACGTGCAAAGTACCGCACAACTCCATTTATGAGATCCATGTCGGATTTGAAATATATAGATCAAATATATAAAATGACTAAATGAGTCTTGCGACTGTACTGGATCCACAAATAGTCAAACATCAAGCTCAAGAAATCTACTAACTAGGACCCGTTGAATCGGTTCCCCTAACTCCTACGACACTGCTACAGTGCCCTTATTTTCCCTTTTGCAATAAATTCCACTAAGAACACACGTTGAGATGTCTTGTACTGATTGCTCTGCACAGTGTTGGGCACTTTTTACGTTCCGTTCCGTACTGATTTGCCCTAAACACAGAGCACATGTGAAAAAGAAAAAGAAAAGCTCCGGAAGACTCACTTTTTATTTGTCCTTTTTCGTTTATTTTATATATGCGCTCGCCGTCTACTTGCATACAAAAGAACTCCTGGAAAGAAACAGAGATAAGGAGAAAGACGGGTTTCTTTTTATCCTCACCTGTCGCCTGTCGGACGTGCTGCAGAGTCTTGCTTCACCCGTCCGGCACCTCACTCTCCTCCTGGCTCCTGCAGTATATATCACCCCCTCCGGCCTCCATTTCTTCTCGACTTGAACACGGCCAGCGTCTCATCGGCTGGGCGTGGTCGACTACACGCACACTCACCACAAGCAAATCGGTCGAAACGGAGCCTGCTAATAAGTAGCTAGAAGACAGGGCACCCCACTGCTAGCTAGGAATCTAGGAGCGCGAGCGAGAGAGCATGGCCTCAGAGGCCAATGGGGGCGTCGTCGCCAACGAGAAGGGAGCGGAGGCGGTCGGCGTCGGGCGGTACGTGGAAGTGGAGCAGGACCAAGACTCCAACACCGTCAAGTCGCGGCTCTCCGGCCTGCTCTGGCACGGCGGCTCCGCCTACGACGCTTGGTTCAGCTGCGCCTCCAACCAGGTGAATGAACTTTGCCGCCGTTAGTTTCCTTCTCTCGTCTCGTGATGAGCTAGGTGAAGTGGTTCGCGCTAGCTAGCTGTAGCTGTAGCAGAGGCTAGGCTAGGCTTGTAGTACTCCTAGAGCTCCTCAATAGCTCATGCTGCATGCACCTTGTTTGTGCTGTGCCTGTGTTGATTCAGGTGGCTCAGGTGCTCCTGACCCTGCCCTACTCGTTCTCGCAACTGGGGATGCTGAGCGGCATAGTGTTCCAGCTCTTCTACGGCCTGATGGGCAGCTGGACGGCGTACCTCATCAGCATCCTCTACGTGGAGTACCGGACCAGGAAGGAGAGGGAGAAGGCCGACTTCAGGAACCATGTCATCCAGGTGAGAGACTGAGACTGAGAAGAGGAACACACAGGCAACACGGCGCACATGCCTTTGCCCTTTGCTACTCGATCAGTCATTTTGTTCTGAACCACGCATCTGCAGTGGTTCGAGGTGCTGGACGGGCTGCTCGGGAGGCACTGGAGGAACGTCGGCCTGGCCTTCAACTGCACGTTCCTGCTCTTCGGCTCTGTCATCCAGCTCATCGCGTGCGCAAGGTAAACAAGCAGATTACGTACCGTGTGTGTTGTTTCGCAGCTTGCTTACATGGTTCGCTGTGCGATCGAGTTGTTTGTTTCTGGTATGGCTAACCGTGTACGTACGAATACGATTGGTGTGCATGCGCGCGTACCATACCAACAGCAACATCTACTACATCAACGACAAGCTGGACAAGCGGACGTGGACGTACATCTTCGGCGCCTGCTGCGCCACGACGGTGTTCATCCCGTCGTTCCACAACTACCGGATCTGGTCCTTCCTCGGCCTTGTCATGACCACCTACACGGCGTGGTACCTCGCCGTCGCCTCCCTCATCCACGGCCAGGTAGGTACACAAGTGCATGGTCAAGCAAGCAGATCTGCACATGCATGCTCATCGATGCCATTGAGTAGCGTTCAAGCATGCATGCATGCTGTGGCCTGTGAGTGACCGGCAGAGGTGATGTACTCCTTCCTGCTTGCAGGTTGATGGCGTGAAGCACTCCGGGCCGACCAAGATGGTGCTCTACTTCACCGGGGCCACAAACATTCTCTACACCTTCGGTGGGCACGCTGTTACTGTGTAAGGAGACAAACACCTTTTTTTTTTATGGATGCCCCCCGGTCCCTCCCCCCTGCTGTGTGACCAAGGCAAAGCTAGCAATGTGGATGTTTCTATTACCGAAACAAAAGAAAAATAACGTAGGGATTTGAACACACAGCAGGGGACCACATGACACTGAGACCAACGAAAGTAGCTAGCTAGTGTGTGAAGTGGTCCGGCCATTCCATACATTTTGCTTCCTCTGGCCACGCCCAAGCCATACGTCTCAGACGTGTTGCTATGCCATGCACAAGTTTACATGCTCGACAATTTTACCTCTCGCTTGTTGGAGAAGAGTGCATGGCACAGCATTTCTCCATTCCGTCCGGTCATTCTTGAAGTACACGCAGGCGTCGAGGGGATGGACCGGACATAGGGAAAATCTCGCGTAGAACATTTTAATGTTGCTTTGGTTGCTGCTGATAGTTTGCCACCGTCAATCATTTTTAGACAAGTGTAGCGAGTAAAAAAAAAGTATGGTTACAAATTTTGGAGCCACACACAAGTATGGTTAAAAATGTTGAAGCCATATTTTCTCATAAGATGTGTGGTAACATGTTCTTCATTAGAAAATGTGGCTTCAAGATTTAATAAAAAAAGTCTGTAAAAGTCTAAAGGATCCTTGTCTAAATTTAATCAAACTTGTCTAAGATGAAGCAGAGAAAGATAAAACATACAATACATGCCATGTCATCGATGTAATCGCAAAGGCACAAGAGCTTCTCTCATTGTCCGCGCCGCACTGTTCCGTCTTGGCGCCATCAGACCCGTGCAAGGTCCTTTCCGTCTTTACAAACCACAGGGCACGGCACGGCTCACGGCAGGCCTATCTCCTCCGAGTCACTGACTCATTCATTGCTTGTACAGTCAAAGGAGCCACTCCACCACCTAGGAGAGGAGCGTGCATTGCTGCTTTATCTCTGCAGTGCAGGGCTCCTGCTTTTGCACTTGCAACCACGGAGCCCTCCTGACTCCTGAGCCAGCTCGGCTCTGATAGATGCCGATACGATACCCCTCTGCAGATGCCAACAGCTAGCACGGATGACGGAACTTGCACAAACATGGCACGGATGTCCAAGTCTCTGCGTGCACGAAAGAGATAACGCAAAATTGAAAAGCAAACGGCTCCGTGTCGAATCTAGGTCTAGCTAGCCCTGTAGAAAACTGATGATCTGAGCATGCGCGGCGTTTGAAAGGTGACTGAACGAACAACAGCAATACGTACTCAACTCAGCAATGCTATGCTTGGCGTGCAGGGAGATCATGCACGCGATGTGGCGGCCGCAGAAGTTCAAGGCGATCTACCTGATGGCGACGCTGTACGTGCTGACGCTGACGCTGCCGTCGGCGGCGAGCGTGTACTGGGCGTTCGGGGACCAGCTGCTGACGCACTCCAACGCGCTGGCGCTGCTCCCGCGCACGCCCTTCCGCGACGCCGCCGTCGTGCTCATGCTCGTCCACCAGTTCATCACCTTCGGCTTCGCCTGCACGCCGCTCTACTTCGTCTGGGAGAAGCTCATCGGCCTCCACGACTGCCGCAGCCTCTGCAAGCGCGCCGCCGCGAGACTCCCCGTCGTCGTGCCCATCTGGTTCCTCGCCATCATCTTCCCCTTCTTCGGGCCCATCAACTCCGCCGTGGGGTCGCTCCTCGTCAGCTTCACCGTCTACATCATCCCGGCGCTGGCGCACATGATCACCTTCCGATCTGCAACCGCCCGTGAGGTACGTATATACATACTCCCATGCACTTTTGTTACTGCTACTAGTAAAGACTTTTTAAAAAAAAAATGTTTTATTACCATGCATTTACGTTTTACCCAATGGTTTTACTCTAACGTGAGAAGGAATTTTGTACTCCTATGTTCTTTGGGCATTTCGTAGCTCGTTCGCTAGCATTAGCTTTACTCTGTCAAGTAGCAATCCATGCAAGCTAGCTAGGTCCTGAGTAGATGCCACTATGCACAGCAGCCTAAAATATTCGCGGGACTCATCCGTGAGTAGCCATTCAACTGGACCCCAATCCACCTTCTACGAGGCAAAATGTTGCTACTGTTGGTAGTCATGATTAGAGCTGAAATTATTAGGGAGCTAAACGCTGCCTCTGAAAGGCTGTTCGTACTGATTGCTGAAAGTCTGAAACATACAAGACAAAACAGCGGCAGTGTCAAACAGTCTTTTTCGTGGTGCGGTACTAGCAAGAAAGAAGGGAAAGGTTGGCGCAAAGCTTGGAGACAAACCGAAAGAACCCTAGAACCAGAGCAAAGATGCTTTATCTGCAGGAAATATTTGTACCGCTGAGCCACAGAAATTCGGACGACCACCGAAACAAAGCGCCGAAAAGGACAGCATGCATTTGTACTCTCAATAGAAAGAAGGAACAGACAGGCATAGAGCACGTACTAGTTGTAAGCACTTAAGGTTTGTAGGCTTGTAGCACTGAGTTCCATGCAAATGATAAACCCAATGATAACAATGTTAGAGTTTGTTGGCATGCTCTGAATAACTAAATCTTCTGGAGAAAAAAAGAAGCCCTGAATACTAAGCTTTTGATGATCTGTTGTGGCGCGGTGCAGAACGCGGTGGAGCCGCCGCCGCGGCTGGTGGGGCGTTGGACGGGCACGTACATGATCAATGCGTTCGTGGTGGCGTGGGTGCTGGTGGTCGGCTTCGGCTTCGGCGGCTGGGCAAGCATGACCAACTTCGTCCGCCAGATCGACACCTTCGGCCTCTTCACCAAGTGCTACCAGTGCCCGGCGCCGCCCCTGCCACCGGGCGCCGCCCCCTTGCCGTTCCCCGGCGGCCTCGGCAACATCACGATGCCATTCAACGGGACCGCCGGAGGCGCGGAGCTCCCTCCGGCCCCGGCTCCTTCGCCGGCGCATTTCTTCCGCCACCACCGGCATCACGGCCACGGGCTCTGAAGAGACGATGGATGAGCCCAGCTGATACCAGTGCGCGACTCTGCTTTAGTTTCAGCTAATTCATTAGTTAGACTAGCTTAATTAGCACCTGCAGCATCTTCCTTCTCTTCTCTAGCTTGTTGTCACATGCTTTCCCGGTTTCAGTGACTTTAGAGAGGCTGACACGAGGGTATCAGTATCACTGTATCAGTAGCATGGAGTCTCGTGTTCTGGGCTGTGACCTGGCGTGGAGCTCAAAAAAGGGGAATATTTCTACAGCCGCAGATGCCTAGTCTAGCCGCCCCTAAGGCCACGTTTATTTCGAAAAAAGTTTTCAAAAAATTGCTACAGTAGCTATCGCATCGAATTTTGTGATACGTGCATGGAACATTAAATGTAGACGAAAAAAAAACTAATTACATAGTTTGGTTGTAAATCGTGAGACGAATGTTTTGAGCCTAATTAGTCTATAATTAAACATTAATTGCTAAATAAAAACGAAAATACTACTGTCCCAAATTTCCAAATTTCACACAATTAAACACGGCCTAACTCTGAACTTTCTCTCGTGCATGCATAGAGCTCGTCACCTTTGCAGTGTGGCAGTATTCCACCACTCAGTGCTGTATCATTGGCAGTACTTGGGCGCTGGTGCGCTCACGAGTCAGGACTCGGGATGCAGGATCTCTTTGCCCCATCTCTTGGTCGCCGTGAACTGTGTACTGACCGAGTGCTTGTTTTCCAAACCCAAATTCCCAAAACGTGCTACAGTAGCCATCACATCGAATCTTGCGATATGTGCATGGAGCATTAAATGTAGACGAAAAAAAAACTAATTGCACAGTTTGATTGGAAATCGCGAGACGAACGTTTTAATCCTAATTAGTCTATGATTGAACATTAATTACCAAATAAAAACGAAAGTGCTACCGTAGTCAAATTCTCAAATTTCATCCAACTAAACACAGCCCCGACACCCAAATGCCAAGTGCTGGAAGATAGGCTATGGCCATTCCCAGAGTGCACGGTACCATTCTGCGGCTTTACAGGGATGCCAGACAAGATCAAACAGTACACAGTTCTATTTTACAGCTTTACAGGCTACTCAAAGAGAGTGGCACTATCATTAAGCGTTCTCAGAGTACTGAATATTCAGGTGGAGAAACTCTAAAAAAAATTCAGAACAAGTTCGGGTTTTGAGCAAGGAATTGTGGGTTTTGGCACGGCACGCATGCAACAACTTCCGTTTCTGAACATTTTTGTCTTACACTCTCTTCTTCAGCACTACTTCAGCAGTACTTTTCAGCAAACGAACATTGTTATCTCACAGTAAATCAGAATCAGCATAAGCCACATTTCAGCGAAACGAACAGGGTCTTAATCAAGATGCACTAGCATTTTGCACCTACCGGTACGGTGGCATACTGGAACTGGGCTCCTCGACCCGTCGAGGTCCTCGTTGAAGCCAAGGATTCAGTATACCCACCGCCCACGGAACAGAGTCTACACGGGCAATGGCACCTGATTGGATTGTGAAGGCAAGGAAACCTGTTCCTACCTGATTGCCTCCGTCCACCGTCGCGGCGGCATCGGTTAAGGATGTAAATGGGGCGGCGGCGGACAGCCCACCCCACGTCCGCTACAGCTGCAAGCGGTCATCAGAGCTGTCAGCGGCAGCCCACATCTCGCCGCAACCTTTTCGTGGGTTACAGCGGCAATGAGCTCGTGCATGCTGGTGTTCGCTCCGCGCTGGCAGCCAAAAAAGAGACGCTAGCAAATTCACTGTGTACTAACACAAATTCATAATCTATCTCACCTACTTCAACAAAATCCTAAAAAATAAAAAATGGAAATAAACTAAACATGACAAGGACATTTATAGTGACAAATACGTGTCTATTTATTACAATAATAAAAAATAACTTCTTTGTGAATCCAATGAGAGAATGTTTCCATGTTTTAAGCATAGGCGACATTAGCCAAATCCATTTTCACGTCTTTGCTTTCTTGGGAGTAGTCACGGCCACCCCTGATTTAAAATACAGTAAGTTAGCAAAAATGTGTAAATGATATCTGACCAACCAAATGAGCAGCCCCAAATTAAAATCAACTTATTGCTACTGAAACTGAGCATAAATAATAGAAATTGTATACTGTAACTGTAAAGGATGTACATTTATACAGGGAAGAGGTAGATATAGTAATCTTCCATGAGAAGAGACATCCATTCTCCAATAGAAAGCAGACGAGCGAACTCGAGAGACTTTGTTAACCTGAAAATTGGTAAGAAGAGAAAATGTGATAAATGGTACCCCAACTGATTTGAGAACAAGCTATAGGACCTTAGCTTTTAGATGTATATACTCCCTCTGTCCCAATATATCTGTTGTTTTCGCTTCTCGATAAACAACTTTGCCAAAATATATATTAAAAAATATTAATATTTATGGTATATAATTGATATCATTGGAAAGATCTTTGAATCTAATTTTTTAATAAATTTATTTGGAGATACAAATATTACATATATTTTCTACAAATCGAGTCAAACTTACGGCACGTAAACCAAAAGCAACAGATAACTTGGGAGAGAGCGAGTATGCCATAAACCACACTGGCCATTGAATGAAAAAGCAACTGCCCCAAACTCGCTAGCTAGCAAGCTACTAGTCTAACTCCTAGCTCATGCTGAACTGCTGCTACTTATCCAAAATACTTGCTGTGAATTATCAGGTCTGTACTTGAGCAAAAAGTGAACAACAGTCTAAACTTACAACTAGGAACATGTCTGAATAAACAAAGGGCATTACCTTGCTGTGGCAAAAATTATATCTGACCACCAACAGCCTGTTCGGGAGGCCGTATCGTATCGTAGATTATTTACTGCTGGCTGGTTTGGTGTGAGAGAAAAACACTGTTTCCAGCAGAAAATTTACGATCGTTTACGAGCAAGCGAACAAGCCCAAATTAAAATGTCCAATTTAGTTCAGTTTTGAAAGATGAATCATTTTCAAAATATCCAAACACTTAATAGGAGCCCATATCAGTTCCCCTGGCCCTGTTGTCCGGCAGCCAGGAAAGGCTATCCTATCTACGGGACGCCGAGGCAGGCGTTGCAGCGGAAGATATGATTATGGGCCGTAAAAGGCCGATCTTAACAGCGGGGAACAGGCTCGGTTCAGGTCTCCTGCTGGTCACGGCCTACCCGACCCATAGTACGACTGAGCAATTCCATGCCCAGCACCCAGCACAGATTTTTTATTTTTATTTTAATCCTTTTTTATTTAATATTCTAATAATAATCGCTCCTAACATCTGCCCCTTTGTTGGCGCCAGTGCCACTGACGCGACAAAATAACATTATCACGCTACATATATTGGTGCGTCAATATCTACCACGTCAGACGCCGTTTCCAACGTGTAAAAATCTTGTCACGCCACTCCTACTAGCGGGACACTATTATTCTATCATGACACTAGGAGTAGCGTGATAAGACTGAATCTTAGAAAAATCATAACTGATACGATGTCGATGAAGATGAACTTTCTAGTTTTAAGTTTTTTCATTTGAAGACGTTAAGACGCTCAAGAAAATAATATAAATTTTTAGGAGCATAATAATCGTGGATTAGTGTTTGCCCCATTAGAAAATTAATATATTTTCTATATGGTGTCAAATGAAGATACTTTTCATATCAAAGTTGTAGCTCTCAATAAGATCCACAACTTTATAGTTTTGAGTTTTTACATTTAAGGCTGTTAAGATGAACAAAAAAATAATTATTCAGGAGCATAATAATCGTGTACTAGCGCTTGTCGCATTAGAAAAATAATATCGTTTTTGTATAGTGTCAAATGAAGATACATTTTATATCAAAGTTATAGCTCTCAATGCAGTGCACACATCCACATGCACATTCAATGGTCCATGGGATGGGGGCATATGCCCCTAAGGGTAAAAAACCCCGCCTTCGGCGATACTATCGGTCATTCTGGGGAGCTTCCTCACATGGCTGGCCAGGTGATTGCGGTCGAGCGCCCGCCGCCGTCGGGAGCATCATGACCAGACCGTTGACGAAAGGGTGGAGCAGGTTGGCACGGTGGAGGAGGCGGCCAGACTAGAGTAGGGCGACAATGAAAGGGTGGAGCAAACCGCCGAAGACGTGGACGAAGAAGATACAGTATTTGAGGTCCTTGACAAGGCGACTGTCGGGTTCATAAACCCGGGGTCCCTCGCGGACCGGCTTCCCCGTAAAGGCTCGGCCCAAGCAGACATCACGCAACTCATGGGCCGGCCCAAGAGTCTAACAACAGGCCAGAAGGGCGATCCAATCACCGACCGGAAGGTCTAGCCTAGGAGGAGCAGCGCCCGTTTGTCGACTCCGGCCCACCTCTCCGACCGGAGCGCTTGCTTCGGTCTCCAGCACGCCTCCAGACCGTCTCTCCGACCGGAAGGCCTGGCAAAGCACTACCTCCGACTCCGACCCCATGTCTCCGATCGAGGGATGCAAAGACCCTGCTCACTGCTCTTCTCCGACTGGCGCAACCAGAGCCGTTTAGGACCAACCGACCGGGGACACCCACTTGGAAAAGACCAGGAAACGGACGGAGAAAACAAGGCAAGGCACACAAGTCAAACCACGTTACCAGGGACCATACTCTATACACTTGCAGGAACAGTACTCTACAACTGCCCTGACATGAACAGTGTTGTAGGCGTCAACATTTTACCTACAGTATTGTGGGTGCCATTAACTCCCATACGGTAAGGCCCCCCCACATGCCTCTGGGCATCGACAGTATTGTGGGCGTCGGGATTTACCGTACCGAGTGAATATGGTGAAACTCCTCAAATGCCTCTGGATATCAACAGTATAGCAGGTACCGACATTTGCCATACCCGAACGAAACGACGCAGCCTCCCACGTGCATCTGACATCCAACAGTGTTGTGGGCGCCTACCATCGTCCTGTACCCATCGGCGTGGGCAACAAGACTTAGAAGCATATGTACTCTGTCCCTCTCACTTATAAGGACATCCCCTTCATCTATAAAAGGGGATGTGTTCTCTCTCAACATTGAAGTAAAAAAAACCAGATCGATCAAGTTCACTAGCTCACAACCACAGAACCGCCAGGTTTGGACCTCAAGCACTCGCTTGAACACTTAGCTCATAGCGGAGCCCATGTCGCTCTCGGCCCTTCCGATCGGAGCCGACCGGACCTCTTGTACACCCCATCTTTCTCCTTCTCGGTTGTAACCCCACTGCAAACTTCGAGCACCTAGGCTCATGAATAAAGTCATTGACCAACTCAAACTGGACGTAGGGCACATTGCCTGAACCAGTATAAACCATGTGTCATTGAGTGCTAGGCCACCTCCGATCACAACGTACGGCAAAACTACAAATATTTACTTGTTGGTCACTTTCTACACCGACAGCGACCGTGGTCATAAAAAGGTGGCGGCCAAACTTTAGGCGTCCGGTGGGTCACGAGCGAGGCGAAAGACATAAGGTCGGCTTCGTGTTATCTTGTCTAGACACAAGGTCGGCTTAGTGTTATCTTGTCTGTTTACTTAGACATTGTGGAATGCTAAATAAAATTCGGTCTTATTTAGGTTTTCTTATCATGGTTGCCTCTATGTTTTTAGACACTGTGGAATGCTAAATAAAATAACTAGAAGAATTCTCCACGTGTTGCCGTGGGATATCTGTGTAAAAGAAATGCTGAATTAATTAAAAATATTGTATGTAGCCGGAGGGAAAACAATATTGGATGCAAATTTGCAATTGTATGGCATTGATGGTAATACAACGAATTGCAAGTGAAAAAAAATCTCAATTATTGACAGTTTTAGACACAACATTATATGTGATTACTGTGTACACGTGGAAATGATTCTACACAAAGAGCTTGAACTTGATCAAGTCTTTCACCATGTAATAAGCTTCAAAATACTAATATATATTCAATGGAAGGGCTCCTTTTCTGGTGTAAGTGCAGTAGCGCATCCAAAATGATCAATATAGATAGTTGCGCGATGAACAAATCTAGGCAAAAAGAAACATGTAGTTATCTAGAGGTAACTCCTGCTCCATTTCAGTGTTATGCATTCTTGCTTTCCTGCAAGAGCACATTCATACGATGTATAAGAAAGAGTTAAATGCACCGTAGGTCCATTAACTTTTGATGATGTGTCATCTAGGTCCATCAACTTTTAAACTGTATTTTAGGTCCATTAATTTTTAGTGGTGTGTCATCTAGGTTCATCAACTTTCAAACTGTATTTTTTGGTCCATTAACTTTTGGTGGTGTGTCATCCAAGTCCATCAACTTTTAAATTGCATTTTTGTGTCCCTAAACTTTTTAACTGGTTCACCGTAGGTTCATACCTCTTTGTTTGAAAGTTGATGGACCTGGATGGCATACCACCAAAAGTTAATGGACCCAAAAATACAGTTTAAAAGTTGATGGACCTAGATGACACACTATCAAAAATTAATGGATCTAAAAATACAGTTTAAAAATTGATAGACCTAGATGACACACCATAAAAAAATGAATGGATCTACGGTGCATTAAAGTCTATAAGAAATATACATAGAGAGAGAACCATAAGCCCTTGAAGGAGTCCGCTAAAACAATGAAGCAGCGACGATGAAAAGACCAAGAAGATGAGTAGACGGGTTCCACTGAAAAAAAGATCAATAGACGGGAACACGTTACTGGGCCTAGAGTGGAGAGAGGCAGAGAGCTGAGCGGAACCAGATGAGCGAGGTGACATTTACTTATTATAAATGGCCACTGAAGAAAAGTGCAGCTGGTCAGACATTTGGGTATAAAAAATTCAGTCAAGTTCAGAATATTATGTACATCATATTGAAGAACTTACTCAATAGTAGCTTGGTTTTTGGCACTTGCAGGAAGCCGGCGAGCTTTGGCCAGCTCTCAGGCCGTCCACGTCGCCCTGAAGTCGTCTGGCCATCGCATTCTGCGATCCACGGTGCATATTGCCTCCATCCGCCGCTACAGTCCAGCGCCCCCGCTACGAAACCCTCACCCTCTCGCGCCAACCCCGACGGCCTCCTCTTCTCCACTCTCTCTCTCTCTCTCTCTCTCTCTCCCTCTCTCCATCCATGCCACCATGGCGACGGCGCACGGACCGCACGGGCAGGACGGCGCTGCTGCGGCGGCCCTCCTCCTCCCCTCCCCCACCCCCAAACCCACACGCCGTGCCCTCCCCTCTCCCTCTCTCCTGTACGGTCACTCCCTCGCTCCCCACTCGCGAAGCGGCTCAGGCGACGGCGCGGGACGGCCTCGGCGGTGGCCGGCCCTCCATGCGGCGGCGGACTCCCTCCTCCTTCTCCTCCTCCTCCTCCTCCTCCTCTACCACCACCACCGCCGCCACCACGCCACTTCCTCCTCGCGAAGCAAGGCAGCGGGTCGCGCCGCCTAGGGTTTCGCCCCTCCGTCGCCGGTCGTCCCCACGGCCGCGCCGCTAGCCAGCGGATGCCCTGACGCGTCGGAGGGCTCTGGCGGCGGAGGAAACTCCGTCGTGGCCGTCGATGACGACGGGGAGGTCACGTCAGCTGCCTCGGCAGTGGATCTGGAGCGGCTGCTCGCGGTGCCCCTCCTGGCGGCCAATCTGAAGTTGGAGCACGGCGTGGACCTCGCGTAGGAGACGGAGGCGGTGGATCTACGGCGAGTAGGCGGGTCCAGCGCGAGCCCTCCCCGTTTCCGCTAGGTCCGGCTGCATGGCCTCCACCGATGGCCCCTGCGCGGGCGGCACGGTGGCACACGTCCATGAGCTGGCCCCCGCTGCCCCCCCCCCCGCAGGTGGCCGAGATGCAGCTCCTTTGACCTTGCCTCGCACCCGGACCTCAAGCTCGCCCGACGCATCGGCCCGTCCGCTGCGTCCTTGGGGGCTCAAGGCTGCTCCTTCGTCTTCGACCTCTGGGCGCCCTCAGCAAGATCTAGAAAGGCACGCGCTCTCCCCAATCCCTCGCCGCCGCCTCCGAACCCTATCTACCTCTCTCTCCTCTGACTTCCGCTGCTCCTTCCTTTCGCAGACATCGCCAAGAATCACCAGGTCCGCAAGCAGTACACCATCCAGGGTCGGCAAGAACAAGCTCGTCCTCAAGGCACGCACCGCACCCCGCGCAGCTTCCTCGCCTCTTAATAACTCTCAAGGTTTTGGTGATTTCTTCGCCGTGAGTGGCTTACTCGATTCGCGGCTGTGGCTGCTTGCTTGCAGGAGCTGGAGCTGCTCAGTGACGGGGCCGACGTGTACAGGGTCATTGGACCGGTCCTGGTCAAGCAGGACCTCGCGGACGCCAAGGCCAACGTCAAGAAGCGCATCGAGTACATCTCCGCAGAGCTATGAGTCGCTTTCAGCTGGCCTCATTTGTGGTTTCATCAGCTCATAGTGCCTTCATGTTGTTGTGCTGAGCTTGTGGGATTGGCTATTTTGCAGGAAGCGGATGGATCGGGCGCTCAAAGACTTGGAGGAAAAGCAAAACAGCAAGAAGGAATCGGTATGTTATTGCGCCTTTATCTTTACTGTAACTTTTATGAGGTGCTATACAAAATTTGGTATCTGCAAATAATTGTTGTGCAAATCTTTTGAATTTGATTCGAGTTCGGTAGCTGAGAAGCATGATATGATATGCCATCTGTGTGATTTTGTGATCCACTACAATATCTGTTTATCCTGAACATTCCAGATGTTTACCCTTTTTTAGAATCAGAATTGCAAGTTCCATTTCAGTTGTATTCTTATTGTGGAAATTAAAGCATGCTCCCTAGTCCCTAAAATCCCCATTATGAGTCCAGTTGGCCTTGGGCATAAGAATTAGGTTGAGTGGTACAATGACTATATTGCGCATCTATCTTTGCTATAGTTAAGATAAGTGGAAAGTGTGTTGCATGGATTAGTATGCATTTTAAGTAGGGGTAGACATGGAAGATGAAGCTAGGAGGTGCACTAGAGTTATCATGGACTCCTGGTGCATTTGGAAGAATGTTAAATGTACTTACATTTGGGATCGGACTATCGGAGGGAGTATTTACTTAGATGTGCAACGATTGTGATAAACATTAACTATGTACACAAACAAGTCTGGCAAAGAATAGTTCGCTGTAGTAGGATGTAGACATATTTAGTTTATCATGGACTCCCAACTAATGCTGCTTATTTCCTCCTAATTGTGCCGTGTGTCAATTTTCCTTTTTCGTCTTATTTATCTTTTGCTGAACTTTTTCCACCGTATTTCCTTGGAATGGCTCGGTGCCCTGTACTTTTCATATATGACGACAGTTGTTGCCGGTAAAGAAAAATATTTTGGAGTTATCATGGAGTGTGAGGGAAATTTCATTTGTCGATGTAGACATATTAATGACCACCTCTTTTGTAGTTCGTAACATGCGGCAGGTAGTTTTGTTGCCAGGCTGCTAAGAAAAATGCAGCTACCTGCAGCAAGGAAGACAGATAGGTAAAAGAAAATAGAAATCATACCTGTCTTAGGATCTGCAATATCGGGCCCATACCCTGTTTTATGTATGTTTGGTGCCTCGACATAGCAAGATGAAGCAAATATTAGAAGAATCAAATAATTTCGAGCTTCTGAATGTCGAAGATAGCCTACCTTTCTTGCCATATCTCTGCAGTTAATAGATACTTAGCAAAATAATATATGGCGCCCAAAGCAGGTGTTCGTAGTTCAGATGCCTTTTTCCTGTGCTCTTATTTTCTATGGCCGAACTGCCATGTATCTTACAAATGGGTTCTTGATTGTGTGCAGAGATAGTGCCATTACGGTTTTGGACAGATCTCAGCGAGAGCACAACCGGTCCACCAAACAACAATATGACTCTCAGCGAGAGCACAACCGGTCCACCAAACAACAATATGACGATGTCTTCTTCTTTGACCCTTATCAAGGTTTACGAACATAGAGGCAGTTCTATTGTGTTCATAGTCTCCGCTGTTAGCTTGCCTACAGTGTGCACCTTATTACGCTTCAATATTACTCAGAGTTTCCTGAATATCCGCTTTATAGAGTAAAAAAATGTTTCGGATTTAGCTCTCATAGACTATCTGTGCCAGTTTATGCGTAATAGATGTCTCCTGCACCATATAAAAAAGGCTCCAATCTTTCGACTTTTGTGCATGCCATATCTACATTAAACTTCTAATATTGTTTCCATATAAAGATTAAACATATCTTTTACCTGCGCCTTAACCAGGTGATTTGCCGGCGCGCGCGATGGCGCGCGTAATGGACTAGTATATAAGAGGGCAGCAAGGCAGCGAAGATTCGTTTGTAAAGTAGTAATGCCTGTTCCGTTGCTATGGCTCTTCGGTAGGTGACAGGTTCAATTAAGTGGGTAAAGAATATGAAAGCACGCTGGAGTTTGATGGTAGACGGAGAATGTGAAGGGGAAAGGTTGTTACGCCAGAGACGGATGGATAGATAAAAGAGAAAATTCCTTCAATACCATCAAAAGTTATACTGATGCCTTCATTGCCATTCAAATCTATAAGTTCTCTTTATTGCCATTGATTTATAATTTTTGTTCCCTTTATGCCATTGTCGTTACTTTTTTGTTGAGCCATCGTGCACACGGTTAAAACTTTGACATGGTGGTGTATAGGTGGTGTCTAGCTCCAACCAACGGTTGCCCGATGCCAGCGATGGCGAGACGTGCCAGCTCTGCTGGACAAAGGACTCCGTCGTCGCATACGCCAGGTTGGAGTCAGACACCGACGACGCTTCTCGGGAGCCGACGAACTCGCCGTTCCTCGCCCGGCGAAGCGCTGCGCGCTGAAGCTGAACAGCAGCGCCACGAACCCTGAGTCAACCCAGAGCGGGATGGTGAATCCCGTGGCGTTGACGCCGTCAGCCCAACGCAGCATCAACGCCACGGGATTCACCATCCCGCTCTGGGCTGACTCAGGATTCGTGGCGCTGCTGTTCAGCTTCAGCGCGCAGCGCTTCGCCGGGCGAGGAACGGCGAGTTCGTTGGCTCCCGAGAAGCGTCGTCGGTGTCCGACTCCAACCTGGCGTCTGCGACGGAGTCCTTTGTCTAGGTGAGCTGGCACCTCTCGCCATCGCTGGCACCGGCCGACCGTTGGTTGGAGCTAGACACCACCTGTACACCACCATGGCAAAGTTTTAACGGTGTGCACGATGGATCAACAAAAAAGTAACGACAATGGCATACAAGGGAACAAAAATTATAAATCAATGGTAATGAAGGGAACTTATAGTTTTGAATGGCAATGAAGGGATTAGTATAGCTTTTGATGGCATTGAAGGAATTTTCTCTAGATAAAACTGGAAGCTCACGATGAAACGGTTAAATAGATGACGTGGAACGCTTTGGTTTAAGATAGAACCCGTAGTGACAGTGATGACGCTAGAGAAAATTAGGTAGCGTTTGGTTGAGAGTCAAAGTGGGGTGGGATAGTCCTGACTCTGGTTCGTGGGACGGGATGGCTCTATTCTCTATTTGGTTGAGGAGGGATGGCATGGCCCGTTTTCTGTTTAGATCAAAGACAACAAAAGTGGGATTTGCTATTGACAGGTGGGACCCAATTGTCAGTTTTTATTTTTATTTTTTTGGTCTCCTTTTCTTTCTCCTCTCCTTATCTCTTCATCCCAACCGCATGGAGTCGCAATCTCGCACACGGGTACGGCGCCACCTGGCTTCCCCAATCCGCAGTGAGCTCGCCCCGCGCCTTCTTCCCCCACGCTTGCGCTCACCCACGAGGCAGCGGCGCTCGCGTATGAGGCAGCCCACGAGGTGGCATGCTCGCCCATGAGACGGTGGCGCTCGGCCGCAAGGCTTCGTGCTCGCGCTCGCCCACGAGGAGGCCCTCGAGGCGGCGGCGCTCGCCCGCGTGGCGGCCCTCGAGGCGGCGTGCTCACCCCTGTTGGGTTCCTTCGTCTTCGAGCTCCTCTGTGCGTCGTCGTTCTTCCTCGCATCTTCTCCCACGCGCCTGTCCTTCCTCCCATCCTCTCCCACGTGCCGTTCGTGAGAGAGCGCACCTTCTCTCTTCTTCTTCCTCGCCAGCGCTCGTCCCACTTGGGCTGCCCCCATCCTCTCGATTTCGTGGGACAGGGACGCCCCGGATCTAAGCCGAATATTCCGTCTCGGGACCGACCCGCCTCTGGCTGCCCCTCATTCAAACACCCCTTATCCCAGGACCGTCCCATCCCATCCCATTTGATCATCGGAACCAAACACTACCTTAGAGGGTGGTGCAGTTCTCTTATAGATGTGAAAATTTAAGATGTAATAATGGTGAAAATTTGAATCTAATAGTAAATTTTCAAACTTTTGTGGGTGCATGTGCACCCACAACCATAAACGTAGCTTCGCTACTGTGTAGTGGGATTTTTTTTATTAGAGATATAGATTGCCGTGTTATTATACATTGCATCCACTACACCACACTTTTCATGGTCTTTTTTACCCGTATTGGGCCTTGGATTGTCGAATTTCACCGTCGAACCTTATTTCTTTCTTTTTGCTTTCTTTCTTTTTGCTTTGTTTGATTTGATTGATTTTCTCATATTTGAGAAGACTGCCAAACTTGTATTCCATCCGTTGCCAAAAGAACACAGAGTTTCTTTTGAGTCAATCAAATAGTTTTAAGCTTCATTAAATCTTTAGAAAAAAAATAATTAGTGACACCTATAATAATATATCAAACACGCGAAAAAAGAAAAAGTGGATGTCATAACACGTACGCAAGAGATATTATTAATCAAACACGCGGCTTCCATTTCATTTGTAGAGCATTACAGATTACTGAATTGATAGTAATATCAAGTACGCGAGAGATATTATTAACCGAAGATGCGGTAGCGACGACGAAGCAGTAGCTAGCGCACGTTGAGAGAGAAGTGGCCACTATCACAGTTCTTCACGTCACTGCTGGTTCAAAACCTCCTTTCACTGTCAGATTTTAAACCAGCATAAGCAAACTGGCAGAGATATCAAGACAAACAAACCGGCAGTGATAGGGGTTTCACATCACTACGAGTAGTTTCCTTACTATACCTAACTAGTGATCGAAGCCTTTATCGCTCAATCCATGCGTAAATTTGAACTCTAATAGCATGATGTCGACTTTCAGTTTGCTCACTGGACAATCCTTATACAATAGTATTTTGCCATCTTGTCCTATTATCTCTAACTTTCTCAACTGTCTATCACTAGAACATCTGCTCTCTACATAACGTAGCAGCTGAGAAATGCATCGTCTGTTCGGTGTCATCAGCTAGTGTATTTCTAAACATATCATTAATGGTAGCCACATGTTGCATGTTGACGCCGGCTTCCTCGTTAGTAACAGCCTTGCGGAGGGCTAGGTCAGGCATGGCCACATCATCATTGTTTTCTTGCTGGACATTCTCATCAACCCCTCTATGCATACTCCATATCGTATGGTTTGACATGAACCCCTGGTAATTAAGTGCATTCATATAGACTTAATTCTACCCCATTTTCTTTGATTCTTGCAATCTTTACATGAACAGAATATAGGGTTTCCAGCCCCAGCATCGGCTTTGGCAGCGGCGAGAAACTTGCAGACACCAACCATGTATTGCTTGTCCGCTCGAGAACTGTACATCCACTCTCGATCCATCTCTGCATAAAAAAATATTTATACTTCTTGCCACATAAAAATGAGGAGAGTAATTACAGAGAAATTAATAAACAAGTGGAGCTTCATGAACAACAATTATAGCTTGAAAGTATAATTTATTCTACACTAATTTAATTTAGTCGCCCCATTTTAGAAAAAAAATAATCTACACTAATTATTGAAAAATTGAGATTGGTAGCCCCATATAAATTGAAAATCATAGCCCGATGAAAAAACTATTATTACACACTAATCAAGAACAATTATTCTACTCCTTGCCTAATAAAAATAGAGACGCTCATTTAAAATAGCAAATATTGGAGACTTAATCATGAACAACAATGTAGCTCCAAACAATTTGTTGATAGGTGACACATGGATTATTTTGCTCATCAAATTAATCCCAAAACCTACTCTACTCATTACAAGAACTAATTATAGCATCACATACTAACAATCATCAAAACCAACATATAATTAGCTAGGAATTTAAATAGGTTCATAGACACCAACCTTTTGGATGATGAATTCACCACAATTTGCTTGGATGCTGTTGGGTTCATAAACCCGGGTCCCTTACGGACCGGCTTTCCCGCAAAGGCTTGGCCCAAGCAGACAACAAGCAACTCATGGGTCGACCCAAGTATCGGAACAAACAGGCCAGGAGAGTGATCCAATCACCGACCGGAAGGTCTGGCCATGGAAGAGCGGCACCCGTTTTCCACCTCCGGCCCACCTCACCGACCGGAGCGCTCGCTCCGACTCCAGTCGCCTCCGGACAGCCTCTGCAACTGAAAGGCCTGGCCAAAGCATTTCTTTCGACTCTAACTCCGCGTCTCCGACCGGGGTACGCAGAAGCCCTGCTCACCGCTCTTCTCCGACTGGCACAATCAGAGCCGACTAGGACCAACCGACCGGGGACGCCCGCCCGGAAAGGACCAGGGAACGAATGGAGAAAGCAAGGCAAGGCGCTCAAGTCAAACCACGATACCAGGGACCGTACCTTGTATACCTGCAGGAACAGTACTCTACAACCGCCTGGTACAAACAGTGTTGTAGGCGCCGACATTTTCCTCTACAGTATTGTGAGTGCCGATTAACTCCCATACGGTAAGGCCCCCCGCATGCCTCTGGGCATCGACAGTATTGTGGGCGCTGGGATTTACCGTACCGAGCGAACATGGTGAAACTCCTCACCTGCCTCTAGGCATCAACGGTATTTTGCAGGTACTGACATCTGCCATACCCAAACAAAGACGACATAACCTCCCACGTGCATTTGACAACCAACAATGTTGTGGGCGCCTACCATCTTCCTGTACCCGCTGGCGTGGGCAGCAAGGCTTAAAGCATACGTACTCCCTCCCTCTCACTTGTAAGGCCATCCCCTTCATCTATAAAAGGGGATGCGCTCTCTCCCAAGAGAGGAAGTTGATTCAAGTTTGTCCAAGTCAATCTAGATCGATCAAGTTCACTAGCTCACAACCACAGAACCGCCAGGTTCGGACCTCAAGCACACGCTTGAACACTTAGCTCATAGTGGAGCTCCTATCGCTCTCGGCCCTTCCGACCGGAGCCGACCGGACCTCTTGTACACCCCATCTTTCTCCTTCTCGTTTGTAACCCCACTGCAAACTTCGAGCACATGGGCTTAGGAATAAAGTCACCGACCGACTCAAACTGGATGTAGGGCACGTTGTGTAACACCCCAGGTGTTTGCCTTCCACATTTGCACTTGCATTTCATGGACATGAGCATCATTCATTCATTCACAAGCTTATATCACATGAAACATGATTTTGAAACATTGCAACATGTTGTATATTTCATGTGTGTTGTTTCTTTTATGAAATGTAAAGTGTGCAACACTTAAGTGCAACATGTGCCACTCACTTAGTGAAACAAGGTTAGTTAATACCATGCAACAAGATCATGAAACATATGAAACATGGCCTTGAAACAAAAGTAACCCTTCCCTTGTTCTTCCTTGTTTCAATGCCTGTGATGCTTGGTTCTTGTGTGACCAATGTATGGTGTGGCTAAAAACTCTTTTAAGTAACCTAGTTACACCTAGAATGTCATTTGGAACATTGTTCATGTTGATCACTTTGACTAATTAGGTTTCCAAGTCATGGTTGACCAAGTTGGACCCCTAGAGCTCCTATGTTTGACTGTTTAAAAAGTGTAGCTTAGGATGTTTGCATGTCTGAGCAACCTAAAGCAAAGTTGTAGCAAATTTTATAAGGAACAAACTTTGTTTAGAAGTCAAGTCATGAAAATGTGTGGAATAGTCTCAAACATGGCCCACAAGTCAGCTTTGAAGGCTGATTCAACACTTGAAATTATTTCTAAGTCCTAAAACGCAATTTCAGTTTGATTGAGCCAACTTTGGCTTGATATAACTCGTGATCCATTGAGAGTTAGCTGTTGATTTCTAAATCAAAGTTGTAGCCCTACTATAGCTCTACAACTTTCATGTTCATTGTTTCCTCTAACTCGTCTCGGTTTAAGAGCTAATCACGGTCAAACGTAGCCTGTCAGTCGGTGAATGGAGCACTGAATCAGCGTTTTAGTCGTGCTACAGTGATCTCCGATTCAGAAAACAGCCGACGCGTGGTGACACCCGTCGCCAGCCGTCTGACCGCACGGCCACGCGCCGCGGACACCCTGGTGAGACCAGCCACGACATGCACACTCCCGCGCGCCTGCCCGGCCTGCTCGTCACTCCAATTTTCATTTCTTCGCCTCCACCGCGCGCAGCAACCGAGCTCAGCGCCCCGCCATTGCTGCCGAGCGAGCTTCGCCGTCGCCGAGCTCACGCACCACCGCAAAAACGCGAACTCCGTCTTCACCACAGCTCCGCCGTGTCCTCCTCTACCTTCTCCACCTCCTAGCTACACCGTTCGTGCTTTGGTAAGGTCACAGTGACCATTCCATCCATCACCGCCATGGGCGTGACCTCGCCGGAGTTGAGGCCGCCGTGGCCGGGGTAGCTAGGAATCTTCCCGTCCCCTTTTCTTTGCCGTGTTAGCACCGTGGCGACCTCAGGTAGCTCACACCGTGCTCGGTTGAGCCAGCCATGGTTTGCCGTCGCCGGCAGCTCGCACCGGAGCTTTGCCGTGCCGCCATCACCGGCGACGAGCCACCTCCGCTAGGTCGTAGCTCTAGCTAGTAGCACCAATCGGTTGCTCTCCTCGCGTAGAGCATGTAGGTAGCCTTGGTGTCGCCGGAGTCCTCGCCGTCGGCGAGCAAGACCACCGCCGCGCCATCAAACGCGGCCTCCTCTGTTTCGTCTCGCTGACCGATGGGTCCGACCGACAACCGGGTCCCCCACGTCAGTGACTGAGTTTGAGAAGATAGTTCAAAAATTCCAGTTTTTAGTGCTGTTTTGTAAATTTTGTAACTCCAAATTGGTAGATCCAAATTGAGTACTTCCAATTTTGTTAGACTCACAGTTAGGTATATTATTTAAGAAAAATATGTCTTGAGCACATTATGTAGAAAATTTGGATGAATTAAATAGGAACTTGAAAAGTGTTTTTGAATGCATGCAAACTTGATTAAATCATATCTTGAGTTTCTGTGATCCAAAAATTGTGAAATTTTGTGGGTAAGCTAGTATTGCTTAGTAGAAGCTCTGGTTAAAATTTGAGTGTCATTGCATGTGTAGTTTTTGAGTTATAGATTTTCCTTTTATCATTGGTTGATACTTGTGGGAATTTTTGTAAATTATCTAGGAATCCTATGGCCATGAAACTTGGTAGGTAGTATCTTAGTACCTTAAGGATGCTAGAAAAATATGAAATATGTTGCTTGACACTTTTCACTAAGGTTTCCTAATTAAGCCATTTTAAACCATTCTGCCTTACCATTTTTGTGTAGGTTGTTATACTTACTCAAATGGTGTGAAATTTTTATGGTAATCTACTTAGGGCATGTAGTGTCTACTGTAATTTTTGTAGATTTAATGGTGTAGTTTTCATATATGCTTACTATTTCCTCTAATTAATTAGATAAATTAAGAAAGGTATTAAAAGAAATGTTTTGGGGATGAACACCCTACTTTCTGGTGTTCTTGTGATAGGTGTGATATGTCAGTAAGGTTGGTTTTGTCCAATCATGTGTTTATATCATAAGTTAATAATTATTTGTTTGCATTATGTCCCTCTGGACATATCTGTGGACTTTGGAAAGTTCCCCATGATATTTTGATTTGCTGTGAATGGGATGAATACAAAAGTTGTAGATAATTTATGTATCTAGCTTCTGTCAAAATTTGAGGGCATTTGGCCCAGTAGTTTAGAAACTACAGCTTTTTAAAGTTAGGTTCTAGTTTTGCTTACTCTCTGCCTTATGAGGACAG
The DNA here is from genome assembly GCA_904845875.1 of Miscanthus lutarioriparius. NCBI lineage: Eukaryota > Viridiplantae > Streptophyta > Magnoliopsida > Poales > Poaceae > Miscanthus > Miscanthus lutarioriparius. The sequence continues at coordinate 21,525,135 of CAJGYO010000002.1, forward strand.
AGTTTTGTTGATTTATGAATTCAACTTGGTAAAGTGTTGAATCATGCTTTGAGGTCTGAAAATGAATTGTAGAAAATTTCATAAGATTTCCAGATTGTCTTGTTGCAAGTCATTTGGATTTGTAAATCTCCAGTTATGGCTAGTTTACTGTACCGCTACATAGTCTTCATTTGCTGGAATACAAATGCTGGAGTGTATGCTTGATGCAATGTTCCTGTTGATTGTTTAGGGGTTAGCCTAACTTGAGAATATGCTTAGGTGCAGATGCTAGGTCATTAACTGAAGATGAGCAATTATACATTAGGTTGTATAAACTTAGTAAGTAAAGTGATTTGAATAGGGCTTAAGTTGGAATATGCAAACTACAGCGAACATGTGCATTCCCCGAACATCCCTGACATTCGTTCATGTGCATCCATGATATTTATCTTGCGCATTCATGCAATAGGTGTGCCGGAGGGAGTGACGTTGCTGGAGTTCGAGGGAGCCAACCACGAGGAGGAACCCGAGGTGCAGGAAGCCGACGAAGCAGTCACCGTGGAGGAATTGCCCGAGTGCCCTGATCACTAGCCTTCCTCGTTCCTGAAAGGCAAGCCCCAGAGTATATTAAGCCTCCCATGTTTTTACAAATACTTTGAGTACCTTTTATTGTTGATGATGCATTAAGTATAGGAATTGGTTGGAACCAATTGCTGCATTATATATCCTTCCTTGTCCAGATATCGCACTGGAATCCTAATTAAGTTCAGGAATGGGTTAAATGCTTAGCCATGCTTAGTGTGGTAGAAGTCAGGTGATTTCCTGTCACCTGTGAGCTTTAGGATGAGGTGGATCACGGTTGGCTATATTTGCTATCGTGGAAAAGAACCATGTGAATAATGAATTAAGACCAAGGCGGGGTCTTGTGTAGGTTTGAACATAGTGACTCCGTCTCGAGTCGCTTTAAGGACCGATCTGTTAGACGTCCTCATGTCATGTTGAATGCACCCTAACACTTAGGCGGCGGATAAGTCGTTCCGACCATGAAGCCTAGTAGCTCGACTCGGTAGCCGGGGCGCGAGCGGTGGTGGCATTCTGGAGGTAGTAAGGATGTGCGGAGAGCCATTGGCATAAGTCCAAGGCGGGTTAGAGTCCCGAACAACCTTGGCGAGTGGTTCTCTCGAGAATGTCGATCTGATCGGACTCGTGACTCTGAATTGTACCAAAGGTGACTTGTTTGCGACTCCGACGGGGAAGCGGGGGTTTGTGTTTAGGAATACCCTCCCACCGGATAGGAATCGATTCAATCGCCGTCTCTCCGGATAGTGAGAACTTGGTGAGCGAGCAATAACGTGAGATTCAATTAATTTAACGATATGGTTAAATGGATGATGATGATGATAAAGTTGCCACAATGAATACCTGATATGGTTATTAATATTTGCACCCTAATAAAATGATTGCTTAGTACAAAAAGCTAATATAGAGGACAAAGTTAATGGCTAAAAAGTCACCGCTAGGTCGGGCTAAGAGTTGATCATTATTACTTATGCTTTTCTCGCAAAAAAAAGAAAGTGTCGACCAGGATCTACTACATTAAGCTATGCATAATCCTTGGTGTCCTTTATTTTGGTTTTTGTCGGGTAAGTCTAGTGAGTAAATTCACATTTAGGGTTTATTCCTCTTGTTGCGAGATGACCTTCTATATTAGGGATTCTGTAAGTATTGTCTCCACCAAGGGTGATGAAGACTAGATCATGGGCATGATCTCTGTTCTCTTATCTGAATGCTTTTATGGGGCTGTGATCAAGTGAACCAAGATGTGTATTTAAACTCGGGTGTGTGAGTTAAACTATTTGCTTCCGCATGTTTTACAAGACTTGTTTTGTAATAACGATGACTCTGTGATGATGTAATCTATTTGTGAACGTCTGTGAAATGTTGTAACGTACGATATGTTATGTTGAATTACTGTGATCTTGGTTGTATGCAAGTTGGTTTGAAATCCTTCGAGATTTCAGTTGACTACCGGGTTTATATGGGCTCAAGTTCGAGAATTTGATCGTTTCGGCGATTGTTTTTGTACTTGTGCTCTTATAAATTGGTCGGTTCTGTGACAGCTGGTATCAGAGCTAGATTCAACATTAAACATATCTTACAGCTATTTAAAACAAAAGCTTTTGTTGTAAAAACGGTTTTCTAACTTATAGTTATATATAAGTGTTCAAAAAATCAAAAATTTTATGGTATACTGGTGATCACATCCCTTATAGCCCACTTAAGGACTTCTAGGTGGCTTATATATAATTACTAACTTGGGGGAATTGTTTGTTTCTATTTCGTCGTCCATGCGGTGTGATATTGCATGGATGCCGTTCGTTTGAATGGTAATGTATGGATCAATTGCCTCTACGCTAAGGTAAGTGTGAGTTGTGAGAGCATGACCGTCCAACCGTCGGTCTAGGGGAGAGCTAGTTGTGGTTACTGGAGTATTTGCATGTTTGATACAAGTATATATGAAGGTACTTAATTGTGGGTACATTTGTCAGGTAGTTTGGATACCGAAGTATATATATCGGGGGATGTATATATGGAGGGTATCTTAGTTACTGCTTATGTAATTAGCATTATATCTTGTTGGGTTGGGCTACAATGAAGTTTTCTGCAGGTACGCTAACAACGCACCGTGTAGATCGACTAGTTACCGCTAATTGAGAGAACGTATGTATGCTACCGTATATTCCGCTAAAGCTTAAATTTTCATAGGTTTGTGAGGAAGTACGGAACGCGTATGCATCATATTCACTCATGTCATTCATATTGTATTACCCCTCCCTTATAATTGCTTATCCCAAGTGTAAAGTGCAATCTCTCAGCAAAATAATCCTCTCACGTGAATTGCATCCCTTTTTGATACAGATGGTCGCTACCAGTTCCCTCTTGGTAGCAACACCTTTTTGGACCAGTTCGGTACTCCCACCTTGCTCGGAGGGTGCTCGGTTCATTGGGTACCGGAGGCACCCACTACACGTGGAGGCAAAGCGGTACCATTGGGAGATGTACCATGGTGCGTCGTGACCTTCATCGTGCCACAAAACCCCACAAGACCATTGTGGCATGGGTGGAGCATTGAGACTGATGGGCAAAGCCCATGGGAAGCCGCTCAGGTTGCTGCCCTTGATGTGCTAATGGATATAGCATAGAGCTTCGGGGATGAGTTAGTGGGTGGACCTGCTTCATCCATTCCCTAAGTGTCTCCTCATCGAGGCCGAGTGGACTCGGGGCGTGGGTCGCCTTGGTTCGAGGCCATGGCGAATGGGTGCAGAGCGACAACGCTGGAATGAGTGCTATGATGGCGCCTTGAAGCTTTATCGAGTCGAGCAAAACACGCTTTCCGAAGTGCTTGATGAAGCCAACAAGGCAATGGAAGCTCAAAGACAAGTTTAGGTTATGCGTGCGCATAAGTATCGCCGTAAAGGCGAATGCATGTGGGAGAGCTCAAACAAGAAGTTGATGAGATTCGTGGTATTGCAAATTATCGCTGTAACAAGGGGGTCAAACCGCTCATGAGAGAGACGAGCTTCATAACCAATGATGAACCTCACTATTGAGAGAGATGAGGCTACACAAGAGTTGGATCGTGTGACACGTCACCGGGATGCAGACTTTAGAGTTAGCGAGAAGAAAGACGCCGGGGTTGGATTTTAGCCAACCACAACGCCTTTTCAAAGGGAGCAAGCACTACAAGAACAGCTTGAAGAGCTTGTGTTGAGCACCATCAATCGCACAACCGTCTCTGCTTCCTATTCCTCACCCCATACCAAGGTATCCAAATGTGGATGGACCTCAAGTGATTGAGGCCGATGAGGAGGAAGAGGACGTGCAGATGGTTGACAATGCAGCTGAGTTGGCAGAAGAAGAAGAAGAAGAAGAGGAAGACCTAGAAGAAGTCCAAGGTGTCTCCGATGTGGACAGCGATCACTTCGACGAGTAGTTTGTTAGCAAGTCTCGCTAGTTTAAGCTTTTGCAGTCATTGCTGTAATGGACTTAAGTATGATGACTGATGTTGGATGTACTCTTTTAATTCGAACTCGGCATGTAATGTACTTTAATCCGCTCCCTTCGGGATGCGTATCGTAATGGTTAAGTTTAAAACTTGTCATGTTGGAATGCACCGCGTGTGGCACTAGTAATCTACTTGATGATGTGGTGATTGGAGAATGAATTAATTGCCTCTATTTATTGTATGAAGTTTCTGTTCTCTTCAGTAAATTCAGTTTGGCACAATTATATTGTTCCTCTCCAATGTGCTGACATCATCAATAATTATGGGTTGTGCATTGTTGCAGATGCCTCGCACTCATTCCAATGGTGCGGCTGGTGATGATGATGATATTCCACCACCACCACCCACACCAATGGAATTGATAGCAATGCTTGCGGAAGGACAGCGCACTATGGCCGAGGCCCTCCATACGATTGCGAATCGGGATGGTCGTGGTCCACGTCAAGGACCGGAACCAAATCAATACAGTGATTTCAAGGATTTCCTTGACACGAAACCCCCGATCTTCAAGGAGGCTGAGGAGCCTCTACAAGCTGATGAGTGATTGAATACTCTCGAGCAGAAGTTCCGTCTGCTCCGCTTGACTGAGGTGCTGAAGACTGAGTACGCATCTCACCAACTTCATAGGCCAGCTGGCATTTGGTGGAGTCATCATTGGTCCCCTATGCCCGCTAATGCCCAAATCACCTAGGATTAGTTCAAGTCTGCTTTCAGGGGAAATTATATTCCTCCTGGTCTCATGGCGATCAAGCATACAGAGTTCATGAAGTTAACCCAGGGAAACAAGAGCTTGAATGAATACCTACAGGCTTTCAACAACCTTGCAAGGTATGCTACTGAGTTTGTTGACACTGATGCTAAAAAGATCGCAAGTTTCAAGCGGGGACTTAGCCCCAAACTTATGAAGACCATGGGAAATTGCAAGTGTGCTCATTTTAATGAGTTTATGAGTGATGCTTTATCGCAAGAGAACAACAATACTGTGTATGCTGCTTCAAAAAGTCATAAGAGAGCCTATGAGGCGGGTGCCTCACAATCCAAGGATCCCATCACACAGAGGGCTCCATTCCGTCCTCCAGCGTCAGCCGCTAAGTTTCGCCCACCGCAGAAGAAGAATCCCGCCAAGACTGGGTTTCGCAAGGCATTTACAGTTGCTCTTCCCAAGGGCACTACCAGTTAGGGCAGTTCCAGGGCTCCTCCAAGCAACATGCCGTGCTGGAAGTACAACAAGACAGGCCACTAGGCTAGGGAATGCCCTTACCCTAAGAAGAATAACTACCAAGGTGGTCGTCAGGGGCAGGTGAACCACACTAATATTATTGAGATTCCTTCAGGAGAGGTAGTGACTGCTGGTAAGTTTCTGATTGATCAACACCCCGTAGTTATACTATTTGATTCAGGTGCTTCACATTCCTTTATTAGTCCAGCATTTGCATCCAAGTTTATGCAGAAAACATATACTGTTGAGGGTGAGGGTTATTGTATTAGGGCTGCCAGTGGTATTATCCCAACCAAGCTAGTAGTTGGGGACGTACAATTTGAGATAGAGGGGCGAAGTTATCAGGTTGATCTGGTAGTTTTACCTGGGCTGGGTATCGATGTGATATTGGGAATGAATTGGATGAGCGGGCACGGGGTGCTTATTGATACATCGACTAGAGTAGTCATGCTCAGAGATCCTAGTAATCAAGAAGGTTTTCTGGTGCAACTACCCAGGGACGTCAATCTTTCTTGTGCGGCTAATGCGGTGCAAGAAAAGGCTGTTGCAGATATCCCTGTAGTGTGTGACTCTCTGTATGTTTTTCTCGATGATTTGTCTGGATTACTCCCGGATCGGGAAGTGGAGTTCAAGATAGAGTTGCTTCCTGGCACAGCTCCCCTCTCTAGAAGGCCATATAGAATGCCTCCCAATGAACTAGCTAAACTTAAGACCCACTTGAATAAACTTCTAAAGAAAGGCCTTATCTGTCCTAGTTCATCTCCGTGGGGGTGCCCGGCTATCTTTGTGAAGAAGAAGGATCAATCCTTACGTATGTGTGTAGATTATAGATCATTGAATGCAGTTACAATCAAGAATAAGTACCCTCTACCACGCATAGATATCTTATTTGATCAGTTGTCTAAAGCAAAAGTCTTTTCCAAGATTGATTTGAGATCTGGGTATCATCAAATCAAGATTCGGCCTGAGGATGTCCCAAAAACCGCATTCTCTACGAGATATGGTCTATATGAGTACCTGGTTATGTCTTTTGGATTGACCAATGCCCCCGCACATTTTATGTATCTGATGAATTCAGTGTTTATGCCCGAGTTGGATAAATTTGTGGTGGTATTTATAGATGATATCCTGGTCTATTCTAAAAATGAAGAAGATCATGTTGAACATTTGCGGGTGGTTCTCACTAGATTGCGAGAACACCAGCTGTATGCAAAGTTCAGCAAATGTGAATTTTGGCTGCGTGAGGTACCTTTTCTTGGACACGTATTGTCGGATGGTGGAATTATGGTTGATCCCACCAAGATGCAAGAAGTGCTGAACTGGAAGGCTCCAATCTCGGTGCATGAGGTTCGGAGTTTTCTGGGGTTGGCTGGCTATTATCGTCGCTTCATCCCGGATTTCTCTAAAATAGCCAAGGCTATGACTCGATTGCTGCAAAAAGACATGAAGTTTGTCTGGACTCCTGAGTGTGATGCGGCTTTCCATACCCTGCGAACTCTTCTAACTTCGGCTCCGGTTTTGGCACAACCGAATATCGAGAAACCTTTTGATGTGTTCTGCGATGCATCAGGTATTGGGCTAGGAGGTGTTCTTATGCAGGAGGGTAGAGTCATTGCTTATACCTCTCGCCAACTTCGGAAGCATGAAGTGAATTATCCAACGCATGACTTAGAACTCGCTGCAGTTGTTCATGCTTTGAAGGCCTGGAGACATTATTTACTTGGCAATGTGTGCAACATCTACACCGATCATAAAAGTCTCAAGTACATCTTCACTCAACCTGAGTTGAATAGGCATCAGAGAAGATGGCTCGAGTTGATCAAGGATTATAACCTCCAAGTGCACTATCACCCTGGCAAGGCAAACGTCGCAGCGGATGCCTTAAGCAGGAAGTCTCATTGCCACTCTTTGATTGAGAGTGATGTCCATTTGTCGAAGCTCCTTCATCCTATAGTCCTTCACAACATCACTGTCAGTTGTACTCTACAGAGTCGAATTATCGAGCTACAGAAGACAGATGCAGGTGTGTTTCACATCAAGCGCAAGATGAAAGAGCAAGAAACCAAACATTTTCGAGTTGATGAGGAAGGCGTGTTATGGTTCAAGGATAGGTTGGTAGTTCCGAAGGATAGAGAGCTTAGAAATCAAATCATATCCGAAGCTCATTCCTCTAAATTATGTATTCATCCTGGCAGTAGCAAAATGTATCATGATTTAAAGCGTCGATTTTGGTGGACCAAAATGAAGAAAGAGATAGCCGCTTATGTGGCTAGGTGTGACACTTGTTATCGAGTCAAGGCTGTGCACATGAAAGCTGGATTACTTCAACCACTCTCTATTCCAGGTTGGAAATGAGAGGAGATAAGTATGGATTTTATTGTTGGACATGAGCATCATTCATTCATTCATTCGCAAGCTTATATCACATTTGCACTTGCATTTCATGGACATGAGCATCATTCATTCATTCACAAGCTTATATCACATGAAACATGATTTCGAAACATTGCAACATGTTGTATATTTCATGTGTGTTGTTTCTTTTATGAAATGTAAAGTGTGCAACACTTAAGTGCAACATGTGCCACTCACTTAGTGAAACAAGGTTAGTTAATACCATGCAACAAGATCATGAAACATATGAAACATGGCCTTGAAACAAAAGTAACCCTTCACTTGTTCTTCCTTGTTTCAATGCCTGTGATGCTTGGTTCTTGTGTGACCAATGTATGGTGTGGCTAAAAACTCTTTTAAGTAACCTAGTTACACCTAGAATGTCATTTGAAACATTGTTCATGTTGATCACTTTGACTAATTAGGTTTCCAAGTCATGGTTGACCAAGTTGGACCCCTAGAGCTCCTGTGTTTGACTATTTAAAAAGTGTAGCTTAGGATGTTTGCATGTCTGAGCAACCTAAAGCAAAGTTGTAGCAAATTTTATAAGGAACAAACTTTGTTTAGAAGTCAAGTCATGAAAATGTGTGGAATAGTCTCAAACATGGCCCACAAGTCAGCTTTGAAGGCTGATTCAACACTTGAAATTATTTCTAAGTCCTAAAATGCAATTTTAGTTTGATTGAGCCAAGTTTGGCTTGATATAACTCGTGATCCGTTGAGAGTTAGCTGTTGATTTCTAAATCAAAGTTGTAGCCCTACTATAGCTCTACAACTTTCATGTTCATTGTTTCCTCTAACTCGTCCAGGTTTAAGAGCTAATCATGGTCAAACGTAGCCTGTCAGTCGGTGAATGGAGCACTGAATCAGCGTTTCAGTCGTGCTACAGTGATCTCCGATTTAGAAAACAACCGATGCGTGGTGACACCCGTCGCCGGCCGTCTGACCGCACGACCACGCGATGCGGACACCCTGGCGAGACCAGCCATGACGTGCACACTCCCGCGCGCCTGCCCGACCTGCTCGTCACTCCAATTTTCATTTCTTCACCTCCACCGCGCGCAGCAACCGAGCTCAGCGCCCCGCCATTGCTGCCGAGCGAGCTTCGCCGTCGCCGAGCTCGCGCACCACCGCAAAAACGCGAACTCCGTCTTCACCACAGCTCTGCCGTGTCCTCCTCTACCTTCTCCACCTCCTAGCTGCGCCGTTCGTGCTTTGGTAAGGTCACAGTGACCATTCCAGCCGTCACCGCCATGGGCGTGACCTCGCCGGAGTTGAGGCCGCCGTGGCCAGGGTAGCTAGGAATCTTCCCGTCCCCTTTTCTTTGCCGTGTTAGCACCGTGGTGACCTCAGGTAGCTCACACCGTGCTCGGTTGAGCCGGCCATGGTTTGCCGTCGCCGATAGCTCGCACCAGAGCTTTGCCGTGCCGCCATCACCGGCGATGAGCCACCTCCGCTAGGTCATAGCTCTAGCTAGTAGCACCAATCGGTTCCTCTCCTCGCGTAGAGCACGTAGGTAGCCTTGGTGTCACCGGAGTCCTCGCCTCCTGGACGCACGACTTCAACGACGCGGCATCTTATGCCTCATGTCAATTGAGAAAGCACGAGGTCAACTATCCAACACATGATCTTGAACTTGCTGCAGTTGTGCATGCCCTAAAAATTTGGAGACATTATCTACTTGGTAATGTGTGCAATATTTTCACGGATCACAAGAGTCTTAAGTACATCTTTACCCAACCAGAGCTGAACATGAGACAGCGCAGATGGTTGGAATTGATCAAGGATTACAACTTGAATGTGCAATATCATCCTGGAAAAGCCAATGTAGTGGCAGATGCTTTGAGCAGAAAGTCACATTACTTGAATGTGCGGGCATTACTGACAAAGGAATATTCCACATCAAAGAGAAAATAAAAGAAAAGCCTTCTCAGGACTTTAAAGTGGATGAACAGGGCGTGTTGTGGTTTGACGACCGTCTTGTGGTTCCCAAGGATCGAGAGCTTAGGAATAAACTCATGGATGAAGCTCACCTTTCTAAGCTATCTATCCATCCGGGAAGTAGTAAGATGTATCAAGAACTAAGACCTCGTTATTGGTAGACCAAAATGAAGAAAGAAATTACAGCATATGTTGCCAGATGTGACACATGTTGTAGAGTGAAAGCTATTCATATGAAACCTGCCGGTATGTTGCAACCTTTGCCAGTCCCTGGTTGGAAGTGGGACGATATAAGTATGGATTTTATCTCGGGTTTGCCCACTACTCAAAAGGGACATGATTCGATTTGGGTAATTGTGGACCATCTTACCAAGACCGCTCATTTCTTGCCTGTCAAAACAGAATATCAACCACCTCAATATGTCGAGAAGTATATCGCAGAAATTGTGAGGTTGCATGGTATACCAAAGACCATAGTATCTGATAGAGGCTCACGGTTCATGGCTCACTTTTGGGAACATTTACACAAAGGTTTAGGAACTAGTTTGATTCGTAGTACCGCTTATCATCCTCAAACAGATGGTCAGACTGAGCTAGTGAATGCTGTTTTGGAGGATATGTTAAGAGCCTGTGTATTGTCTTCTAAGGGATCATGGGAGTCATGGTTACCATCAGCTGAGTTTTCTTACAATAATAGTTATCAAGAAAGCATCAAGATGGCTCCATTAGAAGCTTTGTATGGTAGAAAATGTAGAACACCATTGAATTGGGTCGACCCTGGAGATAGAAGGTATTATGGCATTGACTTTGTAGAAGAGGCCGAGACGAAAGTCCATATTATTCAACAAAATATGAAGGCGGCCCAATCGCGTCAGAAAAGTTATGCAGACAGAAGAAGGAGACCTCTTGTGTTTGAAGTTGGCGACTATGTTTATTTGAAGGTCACGCCAATGAAGAAGAAAAGGTTTGGAGTCCGGAGAAAACTTGCCGCTAGATTCGTAGGACCTTGGAAAAGAGAGGTCCAGTAGCTTATAAGTTAGAGTTACCTAAGACCATGAGTACAGTCTTCCCAGTTTTCCATGTATCACATCTCAAGAAATGTTTGCGTGTTCCGGAGGAAAGAATAGAACCTCGAGGCATCCAACTCAAATCAGATTTGGTGTATCGTGAGCAACCAGTCCGTGTGTTAGACACTAAAGAACGTGCTACTCGGAATAGTGTGGTGAAAACATACAAGATTCAGTGGGATTATCATGATGAGGGAGATGCAACTTGGGAAACGGGAGAATATCTACAAAAAGCTTATGAAGATTTTTATAACAAATGGTTCGTAACCCAAATCTCGGGATGAGATTTTTATAAGGGGGGAGGGCTGTAACACCCCGGTGTTATGACCAGCATTTAGGCACTGCAAATCGTGCATATTATGCATCATCAAGCATCCTAATCATACATACCTAATCATGTAAATAATAATTGAAACCCTGCTTCGAAACATACGAAACATGCTTGTGAAATGTAAATGTTGCATACACTTGTTTAGAGTTGTTTTGCCATGATTATGCTTGCTAGGTTAGTAAAACATGTTTGGCTATGATTGTAAATCATCTAGAATTATTTAGCGCAATTTTTGGAGCAAAGTTTGTATTGCAATTATTGCCAAATTCTGCTTTAAAAATAATTCTCCAAAATTAGGGTTTTTAGTTAAAATCGACTTTTATTTTATAAGTCAAAATCTAGCCAGAATTGGACTTTGGTCATAAAAGCAAAGTTGTAGAGGATTAAATTCTAAGCAACTTTCATTTTTGGGATATTTTCAAAAGATGTCATTTTCTTGCTCAAAATGATATTTCAAAATGATATTCTAAGCAAAGTTGAAAATTTATTGAAAACATAATTTGAAAAAGGCTTTTCTCCTTTCGCGGGCCGCCGCCTCGCTTCTCGGCCCACGGCCGAAGCCGGCCCGTCCTGCAGCAGCGCCCGCCTCCCGCGCCATCCCACCTCTCCTCGGCCTAGCCCAGCCCCGCGCGCGTCTGGCCTGCCGACCGCGTTGCATCGCGCCGTTCGCCCGCGCCACGCCCCGACCGCGTCAGAACGCGACCACCGCGTGGCGGCCATGCGCCGACGCCGCTCGCCGCACGGCAGCCACGGCCTGCGTCTGCTCCCACGCGCCCGCCTTCATCTATCGAAGTCGTTGCGCTCCTCTCCACTCAACTCCCGCCCGCTCTCGCGTCTCCCGTGCTCGCCCCTCCTCTCGCCGCGGCAGAGCACAGCGCCACCGCAGCCTCGTTGGCTGAATCCGCCGATGGTGCTCCACCACGGCCAGCAATCAAGCACCAGCAGCTCCGCCTTGCTCTCCGACACCTATTGCTCGCGGTTGTGACGTCGTTTGTGCCAAGGTAGCGCATTTTCCAAGCTTCACCGCCGTCAGCCATGGCGCCACCGTGCTCGGCCGCCGTGGAACTCACCCTTCTTCCCCTCCTTCACCCTTCCTATTGGCCTGCTCGCATTCACCAACTCCTTGCGAACCCCAAGCGCTCGCCCGTTTGCCCTGACCCGACCGGCAATGGCCGCCGGCCCGCTGGCCGAGCCGCGCCGCCGCGGTGTCTCGACACCGGCGTGAACCCCCTTCGCCTCGGCCGAGCTGGGCCCAGTGGCCGTGGGCCGAAGCCCCGAGCCAGGCCGCCGCACTCCCCTCCGCTCGGTCTGACCAGGCCGAGTGTGGCCGTGGGCCAGCTGGTTTCCACGGGCCGGCCCAGTAGCAATAGGAAGTTTTCATTTTTAGTTTTCTTTATTATTTGAAAAGAGAAATGATTTGGAAAATGTTTGTATACTCAAATTTGCTCCAAATCTGCGGAAATAAATTTTGCTAGGTTCCTTGTCACCAGATCTACATGAGAAAAATATTGCATGTCATTTTTGAGATACTTTTCTGTAGAACTTTATTTAATCCTTGATATTGCTGATAACTTGAAAAATGTGTAGAAAAACCTATAGGCTTCAGAAAAATATGATTCCAAGTTTGTTAATCTTCTTATGTAATGTACTTCCTAGGAAAAATATGTGACATGCATGTGCTGTAGAAAAATTTTGAGGTGTAGTTCAAGTACCTTTAATGGTTGATTTTTGTTATTTTTGCTAGAGAGCAAAGATTGTATAAAACATGCATGTGATAATTTTTGTACAGGGATTGTATGCTATGAAGATCATAGGAAAAATGCTAACTCTATTGTTTGACACTTTTCACAGTACAAAGTATTTTCATGTTCATAATCATGCCATAGCTTGTTATTTTTGTGTAGGCTAATCCACTAATTCAAATACCATGAAAATCTGGTGTTAGACTACTTAGAGTAGTACTGTGCTATGGTAATTTTCTAAGATTTTTCTAAGCAATAAAAATAGATGTTACTATTCAAACCTATTATTAATTAGGGTTTAATCAAGTGTTGCTTTATGTGTGATTAAGGAATTAGTAAAGCTTTGGTGTATCTTTGAAGCATTTAATAAGATGTGTTGACTTAGCATATTAGTAGTAGAAGAGAATGCAATAGATGACATGTGCTTGTAGTATATGTTCTTGGATGATGTTAACTACCTTGCATTCAAGCATATCCATTGTATTCATCTCATCCGATGCACTGATTGCATAAGCACTTACGCACATTGCATCATACAGGATCGCAAACCGAGAACCTAGTCGTCATACCCGAGGAGCCCGAGGAGCAGCTCGAAGTGTAGCCGTAGGAAGTGCCCGAAGCCGACGAGGAGGACGTTGAGGAACTTCCGGAGTGCCCCGATCACCGCCCGAGCTCCTTCGAGAGAGGCAAGCCCCAGAGCATTTTTCTCCCCGGTTTGCAATTATTAATTAAATGCTTTACTTTAATTGATGCATTACATTCAGGAGTTGTTTGCAACCGTTGATGCATTATACCTTGTCTACCTTTGTTATACTATATCCTTGTTACCCTGGTATCCGCAGTCGAGTCAATGCTTAACTGGCTTAGACCGGTAGAAGTCGGGTGATTTCCTGTCACCTGCGAGCTATAGGTGGTTACATGGATCTGCTTGGATGACTATGAAGTCATGGTATAACTAAGTGTTAAATGAAGTTGAGACCGGGCGGAGACTTATAGAGTTTTGGACTGTAGTGCTTTCCGTCTGTGTCGATTAAGGACCGACCGTTGTTGGGCCTCGAGTCATATTGAACGCATGCCTTACATTTAGCTGGCCGAATAAAGTACCTTCCGACCGTGAAGCTAGGAGATTATTCGGGCCGAGTAGATTGCCCGCAGCGCACTGTGCCGGAGCAGGTGTGGTAGGACACGGGGGCGAGATGATAAGACTAAAGTGCAGTCGGTCGGCCCCTGGGTACATGTGGTTCCTGGCAAACTCGAGACTCCTGGATAGTTGACTCGGTGATCAATACCTCACTTTAGCGGGTGAGTGAGGTTTATGTAAGGAATAAATCACCAGCTGGTTAGGAATCGATTCAAATCGCCATCGCTCCTGGATAGTGAGCACTTGACTTGAGTTACTTCATCGTAGTAATGTTAATGGAACACTTGGACAGTTATAATGCATATGGCAATATGGAAGTGGTTAATGATCATTGGTTATCATTATTGGCTTAATCACATGTTTGCTCTAGTATAGGTGCAAATCTAGTCGGCAGGTTATAATTAATTAACTTGGCAATAATGTCTTTAGAAAGGTTTTTGAAATGCTAAAAATGCTTTCTTTGTAAATGAGTCAACTACCCTACTATAAAGCCCTTCATAATCCTTGGTGTCATTTATTTTCGGTTATGTCGGGTAAGTCTAGCTGAGTACCTTCTCGTACTCAGGGTTTTATTCCCACTTGTTGCAGATGGGCAGATGTATTATGGCTACTGTATCAACTGCCTTTATCCTGTGATGGGTGATGCTTAGGACCATGGGCATGGTCATTCCTTACATCTCGTCTGATGCTTTTGTTGGAGATGATCATTAGCTGGCACTGTATTTGAACTCCGTGTGAGTGTGTGTGGTTTTAAACAAATGGCTTCCGCTACTTTTATTCGAACTCGTTTTGTAATAACTATGTTTAAACTCTGATGTATCTGTGATGCGAACTTTTATGTAATATGTGATGGTGACCGCTAAACTTATTACGATCATGGCTGGGATGTGAGTTGGTTTGAAATCCTTCGTGATTTCACAGACTACCGGGTTATACGGGCTTAAGTTTGCTAAATCGTCTGCTCTGGCGGATGATTTTCTTACTTAATTTCGTATAATTGGTCGGTTCTGTTACAGTAGTATTTGGAGTAGCAGTAGAAAATAGAATAGTTGAGTTCATGGGTGAGTCCACATGTGAACAGTTTTTTGTATCAATGAATACATCAGTACTGTTTTTTGATAGAATCACTATCCGTTCCTTGTTTTTATTCTAGCATATCTTTTGTTTTTTGTCCTTTCTTTTTTGTACTTGCCCGTTAGTTCCATACGCTGCAGCTTTTTTAAGAACCTGGACATGGCCCGCGGGGCACGGCTACTCGTAACCGTAGGTCACGGCGGGGTGCGTTCGGTTAGGAGTAAGAACAAAAGTTACGTAGGGCAATCAAAGGAAAAGGAATGCACTTCCGTTTGGGGACGAAGTTGTTTACCATGTAACAGTAAAAATGAGAGGTAGTATTCAGTATTGTACCCTTATGGAGCCCCCGAGCGGCCCGGGGCTAAAAGTGTTCGGGCTGGGGTGCTTTTACGGGGCCAAGTGTTGACTAAAAAGCGGTTAGACCAAATTTAGGGGAAAACGACGTAGCTGTTCAATGTTCCAAGTGTTAGTGAGAACGTTGCCATTGTTGTCCTCCAGTTGGTAGGTGCCCGGTCGGATTACTTCGGTCACCGTATAGGGCCCTTCCCATGGTGGAGAGAGCTTGTGTTTTTCCTTCATTGATTGGGTCCTCCGATGTATGAGATCGCCAACTTTGAGTATCCTCCCTCTGATCTTCCTTTCATGGTACCTACGGAGGGTTTGTTGGTAGCGAGCGGAGTGGATGATGGTCATCTCGTGGGCCTCTTCGAGCAGGTCGACTGCATCTTGTTGAGCCTCCGTAGCTCGATCATGGTCGAAAGCCTTCACTCTTCGGGTGCCGTGGTCGAGGTCGGAGGGCAGCACTGCCTCATCTCCGTAGGCCAGGAAGAAAGGTGTGAACCCTATCGATCGGTTTGGGGTCGTTCTTAGGCTCTAGAGGATCGCTGGGACCTCTACAACCCATCGCCCGGCGTACTTGTTGAGTCGGTCGAAGATGCGTGACTTAAGTCCTTGGAGGACCATGCCATTGGCACGTTCGACCTGACCGTTAGTTCGTGGATGTCCAACTGAGGCCCAGTCAATCTTGATGCCGTATCCATCACTGAAGTCTAGAAACTTCTTTTCGGTAAAGTTAGTCCCGTGGTCAGTGATGATATAGTTAGGAACGCTAAACCGGTAGATGATGTCGAGGAAGAATTTGACTGCATCCTACGAGTGGATGTTGGTAATGGGCTTGGCCTCTATCCACTTGGTGAACTTATCGACTGCTACGAGTAGGTGAGTGAAGTCGCCTAGGCCCTTTTTGAGGGGCCCCACCATGTCGAGCTCCTGTGCCGGCAAATAGGTTTGCCTAGCGTAGAACTGGCATCCTTCACACCTGCGGATGACCTCCTCTACATCTCGTAGCGCGGTGGGCCAGTAAAAACCTTGGCGAAAGGCTTTTCCGATCAGTGACCTTGGGGCCGCATGATGTCCGCAAATCCCAGCATGGACCTCGAGGGGGAGCTGCTTCCCCTGGTTGGTGGGGACGCACTTCATGAGCACTCCTGACGGACTCCATTTGTAGAGCTCATCACTGAGCACGACGAAGGTCTTGGCACGTCGAGCGATCCATCGGGCTTCAGTCCTTTCGGGCGGGAGAACCTCCTCGAGGAGGTAGGCGAGTAGCTGCGCTCGCCAGTCGGTTTGATCGAGTGCTAATATGGCGGTGTTTGTGGGTGATGTCGTCATGGAGGTACTGGGATCAGAGCCCCCAAGCGCCAGCTTGGCGTTGGGATCGAAGCCCCTGTGTGCTGGCTTAGCGTCGGGGTCGGAGCCCCCGAGCGCCGGCTGGGCGTCGGCGTGTGTCTGGATCGGACCTTCCAGGATACGGGCGGACGGCTCGTGGATGTCGTTGATGAAGACCCCGCTTGGGGATGGATCCCTCCTGGCAGCCAATTTCGCAAGAAAATCGGCGGCATCGTCGTCCGTTCAAGGGACGTGATGTAGCTCGATCCCCTAGAATCTGTCCTTGAGCTTGCGCACCTCTTGGCAGTATGCTACCATGAGGGGGCTTTTGCAGGAGGACTCCTTCATGATCTGATCAACGACTAGCTCCAAGTCGTCGCTAACGTAGAGTCGCGTAGCACCGAGCTCGATGGCGATGCGTAGTGCGTTGATGAGGGCCTCGTACTCCGCGGCGTTGTTTGAGGCTAAAAAGTGGAGGCGGATGGCGTAGCGGAGCCTACTCCCGTCCGAGGAGATCAGAACCACTCTAGCCCTCGAGCCGGGCGCCATTACGGACCCATCAAAGTACATTGTCCAGTACTCGTGGGTGACGTCCGGGGTTGGTAGCTGTACCTCTGTCCATTCAGCGACAAAATCCATGAGAGCCTGAGATTTAATGGGGATACGGGGGATGTACCTCATGTCGTGGCCCATGAGTTCTTGTGCCCACTTAGAGATCCATCCCACGGCGTCGTGGTTGCGGATGATGTCTCTGAGTGGGTATGAAGTGACGATCGTGACTTCGTGGTCGGTAAAGTAGTGCAGGAGCTTCTGGGTCGCCATCAGCACGGCGTATAGGAGTTTCTGCACCTAGGGGTACCAGACCTTGGGGTCGGCGAGTACTTCGCCGATGAAGTATATGGGCCGCTGGACCTTAAGTTGGTGTCCTGGCTCCTCCCTTTCGAAGACTAGCGCGGCGCTTACCACATGGTTGCTGGCCGCAATGTAGAGGAGAAGGGGTTCTCCTCGTTCGGAAGCGACGAGGATCGGGGCTGACGTCAGGGACGCTTTGAGGCTCTCCAGGGCCTGCTGGGCTTCCTCAGTCTAGACGAAAGTGTCCGTCTTTTTTCGGAGCTTGTAGAGTGGCATCCCCCGTTCGCCGTGCTGGGAGATGAATCGACTTAGGGCAGCCAGACAGCCGGTGGGCCTTTGCACGCCCTTGACATTGCGTATGGGACCCATGTTGGAGATGGCCGTGATTTTTTTGGGGTTGGCCTCGATGCCGCGCTCGGACACAATGTATTCTAGCAGCTTCCCCTTTGGAACCCCAAAAACACATTTTTTGGGATTCGGCCTGATGTTGAACCTTCGGAGGTTCGTGAACGTTGCGGCCAAGTTTGCGATCAGGTCATAGGGTCGAGCTGTTTTGACCACTATGTCATCAACATAGACGGCGATCGTTGGTCTTGGCCGCTCGGTTTGGTCAAGCTAATTGAGCGGGTCGATTTGGTCAGCGAAGCATTGCTGCATGCACCTTTGGTAGGTGACGCCAGCGTTCTTCAAGCCGAATGGCATGGTTACGTAGCAGTACAAACCATATGGGGTGATGAACGAGGTTGTGAGCTGATCAGACTCTTTCATCGCGATCTGGTGATAGCCTGAGTAGGCATCTAGAAAGGAGAGGATCTCGCAACCTGTGACAGAACCGCCCAATTTATACAAGATCAAGTACGGTTGTCCCCGCTAACACGTTGACACACCCATACTTTCACTCATATAAACCCGGTAGTCCGCCGAGTGTCCCAAAAGACCTCGGTAAATCAACATCACAACCAAGATCGCGTGATTAAGCAAATACACATCACATACACCGGGTTGCAGCGGAAATAATATTACAAAGGGGTTAACAAATAATAGTACAAGTTTGGGTTTCAAAACCGCTTAGTGAAAACAACATAGCTTTCAAATGATTACATTAATATAAGTTCCAAATATATTGCTAGCATAGTGACATCATCCGACAAAAGCATATAGATGAGAAGTAAGTATAGAATCACCGAGCCCACCGATGGTTAGCCACCATCATCAACAAGTCGAGAACATCACCTGCAACAAGGTGGGATAAACCCCGAGTACTCGAATGTACTCGGCCCGCACTTCACCCGTCGGAAACCAAAACAAATGACACCAAGGATCATGCAAGGTTTTCTTTAGTGGGCTAGCTGACTTGTTTGCGAAAAGCATAAGCTATCATAAAGAAACCATTTTAAATACTTTGCACCATCTTTATTATGACCTATCCATCTAGGTAAGCACCTGTACTATAGCAATCACTTGATTAACCAATAACATCCAGTTACCAATTTAGATTTAGCATATCCCATACCATCCAGATAACCATCATTGTTCCATAATAATTACTACGATGCAAGAATTTCGAGTCAAGTGCTCACTATCCGGGAGCGATGGCGATTTGAATCGATTCCTAACCAAATTGGGTGATTTATTCCTTACACAAACCTCACTCACCCGCTAAAGTGAGATATTGATCACCGAAGTCAACTTTTCGTATATCTCGAGTTTGCTAGGAACCACATGTACCGGGGCCGACCGATCGCACTTTGGTCTTATCATCCCGCCCGTGTCCTACCACACCGCTCTTCCCACGGTCAAGGCGTGCATGGCAATCTACTCGGCCCGAAAATCTCCTAGCTTCAGCGGTCGGAAGGTACTTTATCCGCCAGCTAAATGTAAGGCATCGCGTCAACATGACTCGAGGGCCAACAACGGTTGGTCCTTAATCGATTCTGAGCGAAAACTAACAAAGACCCCGAACCCCATCGTTGCCTCCAACTTTTTTCCGTCCGGTCTCCAATTATCCATCACACATGGTTAATTCCAGGATATCATTCTTTCCATAGCTAAATTCTTCCAAGAACCACCTATAATGTAGGTGACCGGATATCTCCAATCGCCATCGGTCTAAGCAAGGCTAAGCGGTTATTCGATCCCGACCTAACAGGTAAAAAGGTAATAAGGTAGGCAAGGATAGTAATAAATGCATCAACGGTTTCAATCAACTCCTACAACTTAATGCAACAATATATAACTCGTATATAGAAGGAATTGCTTTTATAAATTAGGAGACTTATAATGCTCAAAGGGCTTGCCTCGGGATCCGACACAAGTCGATTCAGTTAGCTTGCACCGTCTCCGGTGACATCATAGGTCCTAACACTTGCTTAGTCCTTCCATCTTCGGATAGATCCTCCATACACCGCCTTTGGGTTCGGCTCCAACATCACGTCCTTCACGTGGTTCATCTAGCGCACCTAGATGAGATGCAATATGCAAGTGTATGAATATGAAGAATAGTACCATGAGATGCATCACAAAATAGCAAGCAAGGACAAGCATAGTTTACAATCACACTTAAGTACTTTATGATGCTTAACTTAACCATCACACAATCTATCATGCTAAGACGGCAAAGAAGACGACAACACCAAGCATGACACAAGTTTCCCAAGATCTCAGGTGCTCTAACTCAGTCATCACTCAAGGCATAAGTCACACTTAACAATATACAAGCAAACACTATAATTGGAATCCGCCAATTTCTGGACATGCAAACAACAGCTACAAGATTTAGCTATAACTGAGTTACACAAATCCAAATGACTTGCAAGAAGACATTATGGAAATCTTATGAAATTGTCTACAATTCATATTTAAACCTATCAGCATGATTCCAAAGTTAACCAGGTTAAACAGGCACATTTATCAAAGCTGGTCCAGCAATTCCAGAAAGCTACAATTTCTGAAGACCAACTTAGAACAGTCATAACTCACAAACTACTTGGCCACATGCCATGAAAATTTAACACAAGCTAGTTAGGTGAGTTATCTACAACTTTCTTATTATCATCTTAAGATGATTCTACAGTTAGAAGGATCAATTAATCCAATAATTGCATCGCTATCCAAAACATAGACAGAAACTGACATGCCACTTTAAACAACTATAAATGGAGTTATACAGGTCCAATAAATGTGGTTCTAGACTTTTTAGAAAGCTTGTCAAATTCTAAACAACTTTGTTGTAAACACCTAAAGCAAATTCTACTATTAAGAAGGCCCCACAATACCAACAAGGTAACCCTGTCAGAGTTTGGGCAGAAACAGCCACTGATATTTAAGTAAGTATAACTCAAGATCTACTTAACCAAAAATCATGATATTTAGCTTTTGAAAAGCTTAATAAAAGTACTACAACTCATGTATTATCACAAAGTCATGATTCATAACCTAACTAGGCCAATTAATTTAATCTTGCAGGCCTATTCAGAATAAGGGTAAGGCAATACAGACAATTTGTTATTTTATAGATCTTAAACTATCAAGCCTAAAATACTGAAATTTTTACCAGACATCACTAATCACATCAGTAACACTCCATAAAAATTTCACATTTATTTGAGTAAAATAACTGCAGTTATAAAAAGAACAAGACATGACTAGCATTGAGAACCTAACTGCATAAATCTATTTTTACAGCTAAACCTTTAAACTAAAGCATGTAATATTATTGATCTAGTACATAGAGAATTTCACAAGGATTCCAAAAGTCCTCATTTTCTATTTTACGATTTTTGTACGAATTACTATGAATTATCAAAGTGGAGCATTCAAATCTGCAAAAATCAGAAAGAAAAGGAATCTAAATCTTGCATCGAGGACCTGAAGTTTCCACAAATAAAACCCGAACGAACGGATCCTTATGGCACTATTCATATGAGTCACAACTTCATCACTTAACCCCTTGAAGACACTCTATTCACGCGCATGGTCCACCTTCTTCTTCCTCGTGACGGCACAGGGAGTGGTGGCCGGCTCAGCGGCTCCGGCGGCCCATGGTCGTCGGGCGCGGTGAAAGTGGCGGGAGGACCCCGGGCCGTCGCGCACCCAGCTGGTCTATCCAGCCCGGCCGAGGTGGCTTGTGGCAGTAGCAGCTTATCGCAGCAAGCGGCGGCGAAGCGAGCTTAGCCACCGCCCATGGCGACGCGCTTCACACATGCAGGCGATTCTGCGGCAAGGCGGCAGCGGCAATGGCGGTGTACTGACAACGAATGCATACCGACATCGAGAGGCCGAGGGAGGGGCAGCAGCAGCGGCCGGCAAAGCAATGAGCTCGGCGGTGGCATCCATGGTGGCCGTGCTCCCAGGCGTCTGCTAGAGGAAATGCGCCAGGAGGCGAGAGCGCGAGGAGAGAGGCATGGAGACACCAGGCGCTTTCGGTTTGAAGCAAAGAGGGCACGAGGTGGCGCGTGGCACGGAGGTCGGACGCGTCCGGCCATGGTGGGGCGCGGCTCGGTGCATGGCCGCCACGGTCATTTCATCGAGTACGTGGCGCGCATTGCTGTGCCCGACTTGGAGTCCGTTTTCGGCATATTCGGTGCAGATTCGGGCCTTGGCGCCTATAGAAAAGTTGCTGTCCTCAGAATGCTCTTCGACTTTGATTAAGGGTGCTCGGCCATTAGGCTGTTGGATTAGCATATAATTAGTACTAAACTTGATAGTGTCAGTGATTTGACAGTGACAAGCAAACATCCAAAATTGATGGTCGAAATGAAATGCAACTAGTGCCATCTTCTTGTATGTTCTTCCCCATAATGTAAGCTCTAACTTTTACATTTGGATCAACTGAAGTTGCTTAGCAAAATTTGGAGAACGCGAATGTCATCGTCGAGGCCCAAGATTTCAGACTTAGGTCTACAAACAATGGCAGTTTCGATCTTGTAACCTCTGTTTGCATCATCTACAAACTGAACTAGGGCATACTCCAAAAACAAACTATGTTGTACTCAAAACAAAGAACAACTTTTATTAAAGGATCAAGGTCTGGATCAGCTCGGTTTGCAAGATATAAAGCTCCAAAGTAGGGTACCCGCAGTCCAACCTCAGTTAGGACTTAGCCAAATTCCTGGGCTCCAAAACAGCACTGTATTGAATCTTGTGAGTTCCATTTGACTAGGTTAGAGGCCAAAATAACTCTTGACCTTTAAACAAAGTTTGTTCTACATGATATGGACTACAACTTTCATTTAAGGTCCAACCTCAAAACTGGTATAGAACCTACTGTTCTACTTTGACCAAAGTAGGATCACGATGAAGCTTAAATTATCCTTTTGATCCATTGGAGCGTTTTAGGCATTTGCCCAACATGAACCTTTCATGACTTTTGTTGTAGAGTTCATCTAGAGTCATTTGGGCATGGTTGCAAAATTTGGTTGATGATCGAGAATTCCATTCACTTTATAAATTAATTCAAGCAAGGACATAACTCGTCATTTCATGTGACTTTTTGATTCCAAACTTCATGAAACTTTTCGAGTGCCCAATATAGATGGGTATTGATGTGAGACACATGAAGATATCCCAATCACACCACCCAAGCATATATCTTGAAAAGGGGTCTATAGGCGAGCAAAGGTGCAATATCCAAGTTTAGGTTGGGGCTCGTTTCTATAGGTTTGACATTGACATCTTCATCCTCACTTAATATACCAGGTTTTAGCTCAAACCCATTGCTTAACCGGTGGCAAACACCTGGGGCGTTACACAACCTGAGGTGGAGTCGACTATCTGGTCTATGCGCGGCAAAGGAAAGTGATTCTTCGGACACGCTTTGTTGAGGCCAATATAGTCAATGCACATTCTCCACTTCCCGGTCTTCTTTTTAATAAGAACAGGATTGGCAAGCCAATCGGAGTGGAATACCTCTCTGATGAATCCGGCTGCCAAGAGTTTGGCGATCTCTTCGCCTATGGCTTTACCCTCTACCTCTCGCCGTCGAGCGGCGTAAAGAGAAGGCCGCTGGTGGGCTTTGAGCCCGGATGATGAGGCATGCGCGTGCGTGCTCGGCGACTTCCCCGTGGTATGCCTAGCATGTCAGAAGGTTGCCATGCGAAGACATCGTGGTTGTCACACAGGAAGTCGATGAGCTCGTGTTCCTATTTGGTCGGGAGCGTGGTCCCGATCCAAACCGTCTTGGTTGGGTCAGTGGGGTCGATTCCCACCGCCTTGGTGTCCTCAAGCGGTCAGAAGGCCATGAAGGAGGTTGTTTTATTGCAGTCTGGGACTGCCGGGATCGATGATTCCCTGAGCCGTGGGAGCTCGGACGAGTTGATGACCGTAGTGGCGAGCTCGTAGTGCTCGCGGTCGCACGTGAAGGCGTGCGAGAAGGCACTGCTCACGGTGATGATGCCGTTTGGTCCCGGCATCTTCCGCTTGAGGTAGGTGTAGTTGGGGATTGCCAAGAATTTAGCGTAGCATGGCCGCCCCAAGATGGCGTGGTAGGATCCTGGAAAGTCCACCACTTCGAAGGTGAGAACCTTCGAGCGGAAGTTGGCTCGGTTGCCGAACGTGACGGGCAGGTCGATTTGCCCGAGCGGGTATGCCTGCGCTCCCGAGATCACTCCATGGAAGGGAGAGCCCGCTAGGCAGAGCTTCGATCGGGGGATGCGCATGGCGTCGAGGGTGTCGACGTAGAGGATGTTGAGGCCGCTGCCTCCGTCCATCAGCACCTTAGTGAGGTGCTTCTTGTGGATGATGGGATCGATGACGAGCGGGTAGCGTCCAGGTCTCACGATGTGGGAGGGATGGTCCCTCTGATCGAAGGTGATCGGAGATTCCGACCAGCTGAGGAAGGAGGGGACGGCCGTCTCGGTGGCGCATGCCTCCTTATAGCATACCTTGTGCTGGCGCTTGGACCAGATGACGTCGGATCCGCCGAAGATCATGATGCATTCATCGGCGTCGGGGAAACCATCTCCGTCATTGCCCGTCGTGCCTCCTTTCTTGGCTATCGCCTCTTTGCCGTCCCCTTCTTTCGGCCCGTCGGCCTGTCATAGGAAACATTTGAGGAGCTCGCAGTCCTTGTAGATGTGTTTGATAGGGTAGGCGTGGTTGGTGTATGGGCTATCCACGAGTTTGTTGAAGTGGTCAGGCAGGCCCTGTTGGGGCTGCTTGCCCGTGCGGTCAGTTGCGGCAACCAACGCGGTGTTGTCCGGTCGGCACCGGTCCTTTTTGTTCTTCTTGTCCCTCTGTGTGGAGGGGCCCTCGTCTTGGTCCGTGCGCTTGGCCTTGCCTTTGTCCCGGCCTCCGTTGAAGACCGCTCCGACCGCTTCCTCGCCGGAGGCGTGATTAGTGGCGACATCGAGCAGGTCGCGGGTGGTATGGGGCTTCAGGCATCCAAGCTAGTGGATTAGGGACTCGTAGGTCGTCCCAGAGAGGAACGCGATGATAATGTCCGCGTCGACGATATCAGGGAGGGAGTTGCATCATTGGGAGAACCTATGGATGTAGTCCCGCAGGGACTCACTGGGCTCTTGCTGACAACTCTTGAGGTCCCAGGAGTTCTCAGGGCGGACATACATCCCCTGGAAATTCCAAACAAAGACCCTCTTGAGGTCTGCCCAGTCGCGGATGCTGTCGTGTGGGAGGAATTCAAACCATGCCCGAACATGTTCCCCCACACAGATGGGGAGATACTGAAGGACGAAATAGTCATCATCCACCCCTCCGGCTCGGCAGGCGAGCCGGAAATCTTCAAGCCAAATACCAGGGTTTGTCTCCTCGGTGTACTTGGCTATGTTGGTGGGTGGTCGGAAGTGCTATGGGAACGATGCTCTTCGGATACGCTGGTCAAAGGCCCGCAACCCCGGACCCTCAGGGCTGGGACTCTAGTCGTCCGGTTGGCGACCGTGCCAGGGGCGTGTTTCACCGCTCCCCTCGATGGTTTGGCCGGGATCCATGTTGCCTGTTCTTGCCGCCGCCCGGTGGACATCATCATCATGCCGGGCCCGATGCCGGTTGCGGACGATGCTGCGACCGTCCCGGTGCGGACCGGGCCGCTCGTGTACCGGCAGTCGGTGTGGAGCAGGTGTAAGGTCGGACAGTCTGGCGCGTCCTCATTCCCCCAGTGGGGAGAGAGGGTGCGTGTCGGAGTTGTGATGCGGAGGTTTCCGCCTGTTGAACAGCGGCGGCTTCTACTAGAACCCGGAGGTTCCGATAGACTACTCGCTCCTGGGGGTCGACGGGCTCGGGAACGCCATATAGAAGCATTGCTGTAGGAGCGTAGCTCGCCATTCCCACGAATTCGGATGTGAGGGGGGATGGTGCCAGCATCTGTAACGTCCCACCTCTCTGAGGCTAGGCCCGCTTACATCTGGCAGCTTAACTAGGATATAGACTGCCCTCATAGACCAACACTTGTCTTTTCTACGCACTTTGTCCTCACTCGTGCGCACCCAGGAAGAACTTCTCGGTCGGTCACCCATCGCTTTAGGCCAAGCACGCTTAACCTTGGAGTTCCTAAGAGATGAGCTTCCAGAAAAGAAGTTGCAACTTTTTGGTACGAGTATCCTATTAATCCTATTAAGCCCTAAGCCGGGGTGTTACATCCTCACCCCCTTAAGAGATCGACGTCCTCGTCGATCAATCCCAAGCCAGGAACGTCCCCTCTTAGCCATGTCCATGTGTCCAGTGCTAGCGCATGTGCCATGCTGTGTGACCACGCCGGATCCACACCAGCCATGCGCACCATGCCTACGCAACTACGACACATGCGCCTGTGAAACCGCGAGAGTCGGCTCTGATACCATTCTGTAACGTCCCACCTCTCCGAGGCTGGGCCCGCTTACATCTGGCAGCTTAACTAGGATATAGACTGCCCTCACAGACTAACACTTGTCTTTTCTGCGCACTTTGTCCTCACTCGTGCGCACCCGGGAAGAACTTTCTGGTCGGTCACCCATCGCTCCAGGCCAAGCACGCTTAACCTTAGAGTTCTTAAGAGATGAGCTTCCAGAAAAGAAGTTGCAACTTTTTGGTACGAGTATCCTATTAATCCTATTAAGCTTTGAGCCAGGGTGTTACAACTACTGCGACCGCTCGATGACATCGCCTGAATGCCAAAGGAGAAACCACGGCACACGCCGCCAGACATAACCACCTCCGCCGGGGCACCGCCCGGTTCTGCTCCCTCGACATCGACGAGCGCAACGGGTACCTCAAGGGACCCGCCCGGTTCGGCTCCCTCAACTTCGATGAGCGCAACGGGTACCTCAAGGGACCCACCCAATTCCACTCCCTTGACTTCGGCGAGCGCAACGGGTACCTCAAGGGCGTCGCACCCATAGATGCTCAGCAGAAGAGCATGGAGCTCCTGACCTTCTCATGCAGTCGAGGCAGCTCCTAGTCAGGGATGCTGCTACCGAGGTATGGCCTCCATGGCTGGAAGAGATCTCATCAAACTCTATGAACTGGCCAACCTGAGCAGCTGTAGGCGCGGAACCCTCCACCGACACGATCCTGAGCAACTTCCCCTCTGACAAGGCACGCCCGGTGAAGATCCACCAGAGAAAGTCCACACACGGCTCCATCCCGAATAAGGCCTCACAGATGAATCCAGCACCGCCCTGGGTAGCCTCTAGCTCGACATCGCGCTCTGGATTCACGTAAGGATCTACAAGTCCTCCCCCTCGCTCACCCCTCTCTCACTTAGGAACCGCCGTGGCATACAGGCACTCTTGGTGAGAAAGAAGAAGGAGGAGAGATAATAGTTGGAGAACAGGCAAAGGACTGCGACGGAGAGCCCTCTCCCTCCCCCTATTTAAGGAAGAAACGTGACAGCCGAAGAGGGGCAAAAGATCAGAGCAAAAAACTCTCCCCCTTCCCCCATTCAATGCGGTGGGGAAACGATGGGACACACCCTGACCGATGGGAATGACGTCGGGTCAGATGGAACGCCGCTTGGTGAGACGAAACGTGGCCTGGGTATGGCCCACCACTATCGCACGACCGGGCGTGAAAACCGAAACGTCACCACACGCAGGCAGCTCTCTGCATCCCTAGGCAGGACTTGGAAAAACCCAAAATGGGATCTCTACCGGGAGAGACCATCGGGCTTCCTAAGTCGATCGAACGGCTTAGAAAAACACACCGAGAGACAGGTAGGAAGCGAAGGGACGCCCCATGTAGGCCATGCCGACTCCGTCATGAACGACGAGCACGGGTCCCGGTCGGACGTTTCCGACTAAAGCTCTCCAAACCCCGTCACTCAAGTCATCAAGGTAAACACTACCAACCCCCTCTATTTCTTTATAATCATTTCATACATCCATACGCGCATTCATTCCATACGCCCGTGCCTCCTGGACGATTCGGGCCCTGAACCGCCCGGGGGCTCGAGAACTAAGCATCACACGTGCAGCGAAACGCATCACAATGCTCCGTGTTGCGTCACGAAGCGGCAGTTGCCTCATTCGACATGAGCAACAACAGAGCCAGGGGAGAAAAACATAGATGAGCCCCGTGCGGCCCTCGCCCAGTCTGATAGACAGGGTCATCCCAACCTTCTCGTTCGATCCTGAACCGCTTACCAAGCCCACAGAATCTCCATCGAGGGGAGACCGTTAGGCCACCCGGGTCGGTCTCTGGAACAACCCAGGCATTTGCCTGGGTTGCAGGTAAAGGAGCAGTGGAATGTCACAAAGAGGGCTATGCCGACCCCGTCACGAACGACGGATCCGGATTCCACTCGATCATACCTGTTAGCGAACTCACCGAGCGCGTCACTCGAGCCCGAGCGATCGGGACAAGCGACAAAACTCAGCCCCTCCGGTTATCAGGAACCGAGGACAGGGTAATACACACAACTTACACCGACCCCTACTAAGGCCCAATAGGGCTTGGGGGCTCAAGACACAAAACGTCCGGGTCTGTGACCCCGAACTCTCCCCATCTGGCTATGCTCCGACTGCGCTCCAAAACACCCGGGTCTGCGACCCCGAACTCGCCCATCCGGCTACGCTCCGACTGCGCTCCAAACACCTGGGTCTGTGACCCCGAACTCGCCCCATCTGGCTACGCTCCGACTGCGCTCCACACACTCGGGTCTACAACCCCGAACTCGCCCCATCCGGCTACGCTCTGACCGCACTCCAAAACACCTAGGTCTACGACCCCAAACCCGCCCCATCAGGATCTATGAGCTTCGGCCCAAGCAGACAGCAAGCAACTCATGGGCCGGCCCAAGTATCAGAACAAATAGGCCAGGAGGGTGATCCAATCACTGACCGAAAGGTCTAGCCGAGGAAGAGTGGCACCCGTTTTCCGCCTCCGGCCCACCTCACCGACCGGAGCGCTCGCTCTGACTCCAGCAGCCTCCGGACAGCCTCTCCGACCGAAAGGCCTGGCCAAAGCATTACTTTCGACTCTGACCCCACGTCTCCGATCGGGGTATGCAGAAGCCCTGCTCACCGCTCTTCTCGGTCTAGCGTAACCAGAGCCGACTGGGACCAACCGACCGGGGACGCCCGCCCGAAAAGGACTAGGGAACGAATGAAGAAAGCAAGGCAAGGCGTTCAAATCAAACCATGATACCAGGGATCGTACCCTGTATACTTGCAGGAACAGTACTCTGCAACCGCCTGACATAAACAGTGTTGTAGGCGCCGACATTTTCCTCTATAGTATTATGGGCGCCAATTAACTCCCATACAGTAAGGCCCCCACATGCCTCTGGGCATCGACAGTGTTGTGGGCACCGGGATTTATCGTACCGAGCGAACATGGTGAAACTCCTCATATGCCTCTGGGCATCAACAGTATTTTGTAGGTACCGACATTTGCCATACCCAAACAAAGACGACGTAACCTCCCACGTGCATCTAACAACCAACAGTGTTGTGGACGCCTACCATCATCCTGTCCCGTCGACGTGGGCAGCAAGGCTTAGAAGCATACGTACTCCCTCCCTCTCACTTGTAAGGCCATCCCATTCATCTATAAAAGGGGATGCGCTCTCTCAAAGAGAGAAAGTTGATTCAAGTTCGTCAAAGTCAATCCAGATCGATCAAGTTCACTAGCTCACAACCACAGAACCATCAGGTTCGGACCTCAAGCACACGCTTGAACACTTAGCTCATAACGGAGCTCATGTCGCTCTCGGCCCTTCCGACCGGAGCCGACCGAACCTCTCGTACACCCTATCTTTCTCCTTCTCGTTTGTAACTCCACTGCAAACTTCAAACACCTAGGCTCAGGAATAAAGTCATCGACCGACTCAAATTGGACGTAGGGCACGTTGCCTGAACCAGTATAAACCCTGTGTCATTGATCAAAACAACGATAATTAAGCAACAAAACCGAAGGAGTGGATGATTGGTACCAACCTTAAAGCAAGAAGATCTTGCCCATGCTTTAAAATCTAAGAGCTTTATGGTGAAGAACGGCTGGAACAATAGAGGGAGGGGAAAATGCGCGCCTCCTGGATGAATGTGCTCAGGATGGGAGAGAGGAGGGAGGAAAGGACGACAGCCTTTTGTAGTCAGTTTTATCACTGTCTGTTCTTGGCTAGAACCGGCAATGATATGCCACCATCCACTCACTGCCGGTTCCAGCTACAAACCGGTCATAAACCGACAGTGATGTAGACCTTTACGGTCGGTTCTTGGCCACCCCAATTATTTTCTAATTTTGAAGCACATAATCGGCAGTGAATGGTTATTACTGTCGCTTAGCCAAAATCCGGCACTGATGGTGCCCACAGTGAAAGTCGATTCTGGAGCAGTGAGCCGCTAGATCTATCATTGGACCGAAATCGACGACGGTCCGGGAAAGCTTGTACGCACGTTGAGAGAGAGGTGTGTAGACAGAGTCATGTGCAACTAGCATGCAGTGGCCTGCCTGCCTGTTGGACGACGCATGGAGCTACAAGAAAATGTAATAGGTGAGCTTTTATTATTAGCTAGGGCCTTGTTTAGATCACCTCTAAATTCTAAGTTTTTTCACTCTCTCTCCATCACATCAATTTTTAGCCGTTTGTATGGAGCATTAAATATAGATAAAAAAATAACTAATTGCATAATTTAGTTGGAAATCACGAGATGAATCTTTTGAGCTTAGTTGGTCCACGATTAGACAATATTTACCAAATAAAACGAAAGTGCTACTATTCATCGGGTTGAAATTTTTTGCAAGCTAAACATGGCCTAGTGGTCGGTGAGCTTCATCATTCTTGGGTAAAGCTCACATCCATCCACACATCTCTACCAACTGAAACTGAAACTGAACGCGGTCGATGATGATGATGACTCACGAGTCACAAGAGAGAAGCGACCCCAATAATGCACGGCGCCTGCCTGGCCGTGGACGCCACATCCAATACATGTCAATCCATCCATAGCCGGTACGTAACTGGCAACATCCATAGCCGTGGACGCCCAAACGTAATATCCAATACACTTCTCTCAATTTTTAAAACCATTCATCTTACCTCCTGTCCCTCTTATAAGCAGTTTTAAAGATGGTTAAGTACTTTTAAAACCATTTATCTTACCTCTGCCTTGCCAAGCCGAAGCGTCCAGCCCGCTCTGGCACGCTGCACGTATACATGTCCCATTTTGTACGTTAAAATGGTGGTATTTGATTCAGACACCCAGTCAATGGTTACGCCTCCTTTTCTTTTGTTTTTCAATGAGGGTCGTATTCCGTTTCCGCCCTCGGAACCCTTTTTCTGTCGCTAGAGTATTTTACGTGACGGCATTTGCCATCCCTTCTAGTACACCTTTTTACTGCACAAATGTCGGAATCGAGCAAAGCAAGCGCATTGCTTTGCTTCCAAGGCCTCGTTCATTTAAAAAAAAAAAATAGACCCGATGAATAGTACCATTTTCGTCTTATTTGATAAATATTATCTAATCGTGGACCAACTAGGCTCAAAAGATTCATCTCGTGATTTCGAACTAAACTGTGTAATTAGTTATTTTTTTTACCTACATTTAATACTCCATGCAAGTGGCTAAAAATTGATGTGATGAAGAGAGAGTAAAAAAACTTAGAATTTGGATGACATCTAAACAAGCAAATGTAACTTTTGTACCGGTCAACATTAACTCATAAAACGTGTGTCGTATTGCTATTGTTCCCCAAAATTCCCAACAAAAGCCAAGTATGTCGTTCCAACAAGTACCAGGAAAGTGGAGAACTGAAGAATAAGCCACACGACTTTTGTTTTTACCTCCTGCTAGGATCATACCGTTGACAAATCCCCGATCGACAAATTTAGGCCATGTTTAGTTCAGCACCGATTCGGCGCCGCCGGAAAAACCGGACACTGTAGCTACACTGTAGCGTTTGTTTTTATTTGATAATAATTGTCTAATCGTTGACTAATTAGGCTTAAAACGTTCGTCTCGCAAAGTACAACAAAACTGTGCAATTAGTTTTTAATTTCGTCAACATTTAGTACTCCATACATGCACTGTAAGTTTAATGTGACGGAAAATCTTCTTTTTACATAGTGCCAAATTCTGAAATTTGGGGCAACTAAACATGGCCTTACCAGTAATTTGGCTATCGGATTTAGTATTCGTGTGGTTAAAGTCACAGGTATTGCGTATGGCGATTACTCTTCGATCTCAGAACTATCGCCACGCTGACATTTTTTCTGAACGGCGTCCATAAAAATAGTTCAATAAATTGTTTTGCACGAGCCGCAAGATCCTCATTGACCGACAAGCTTGTAGTATTAAAATACAATCATGCCCATTTGAAGATACCACCGGCTGTTCGTTCTTAAGATATGTGCCAAACTTTTGACTTGTGTACCCAATTTTATTGACATTTGATCGAAGCCGACAAGTACCAGTTGTAGTAAATTCACGGAAAGTACAAGATTGTAAACGTATGTTCAAAGATACTCACTCCGTCCCAAAATAAGTGACGTTCTCGTTTTCCGAGAAACGACTGCCGACAATTATATATTAAAATATATAAATATTTATGCTAAGTAATTAGTATCATCGAAAAGATCTTTTTGTCTAGTTTTTTAACAAATTTATTTGAAGATGTAAATATTGCACGTATTTTCTACAAATCGAGTCAAACTTATGGCACGAAAACCCAAAACGTCGTTTATTTTGGGACAGAGGTTGTACGTATCGAAGTCAAATTGTTAAAAGAACATGAACCATCGCAAAATTTATAGTTAAAGACGTTTCCAGAAGTCCAAAAATGAATACATAGCTCTTTGGCAGAAACTTGAACAGTACTTTTGCAAAATATCCTGCTAACCAAAAGAAGAGCATGTAACTGTCAATACCACAAACTGAAGAAGCAGAAATTAACTCAAAATTTGGTTTTTTTTTTACTATAATGAACGTGCAAGAGAAACGAACCTGCTCTGCTATGGCAGGTTGACTCGAAGGTGCATTTGGGGTCAAGTCAACCTGCCATTATGGCTCAAGCAGTGAAGTACACTCAGCGACCAAATGGGACCAGATGGGTCGATCTAAGCATGATAAACACCCTTTTTTTTTTGTTACCAGTTCAATCTATACACGTACAGAAATGATCGACAAGAATTTATCAGGAATTAACAATAGACGACTATACCAATCAATATTTCCATTTGAGACAAATACAACCGCGATCTGTACACTCTAACAATAGCATAACTGAGAAATACTAACAGAGAACAATAGACACAAATCTAATCTGATTCTGCAAAGCAAGATGAACTAATTCATCACCGGTGGTTGCTGCAATCATCACCTGGATGCCCTGGATTGGAACAGATCCAACCGAGCCTTGGCTTCCGGCAGCAGTGCCTCAACGCGCAGGTCCTGCACCATGTGTGCCTGCTTCGACGCCCACAGGAGAACGGCGAGCACCCCGGCCTGCGCGAGCTCCTCGTTCTCCGGGACATGTAGCGCAATGTAGCAGAGCAATATGAGCGCCTCGATCTGCAGCTGGTCTCCGAGGTACACTAGCTGGACGAGGTGCCGCGCCCCGCCGGCGTCCACGATGGCCTTGCTGTGGTTTACGTGCAGGTGGTTCTCGGTGCAGGCGAACTTGGTGAGCGCGACCACGGCCTCCTTCATGACCGGAATCTCGCGGTCGTCGAGCAGCTCCACCAGAGGGCCGATCACGCGGGTCTCGCTCGCGGTGAATGTGCGGGACAAGCAGCCCAGGGCAGTGACGCACGGGCGCAGCAGGCCGTCGTCGTCCCCTTGCGTACGATGCGCAGGAGCTGCTCCACGACGTCCTTGGCTGCCGTGGCGCTGGGCTTGAACGCGGAGTGCCGCAGCGCCAGGTTGTGTTCGGCGACACGGGTGATCTCCATGATCACCATCGCGGAGTAGAACTGCAGGTCCGTTCCCGCGCCGCCGTCGCCGCTCTGGAGGAGCCTGGCGAAGCAGAGGAGCGCGCGAGACTCTGTGATGCTCTTGCAGACTCCCACATGGCCGCGCGCAAGCATCCACAGAGCCTTTGCCGCCATGGCCTTCATTTGAGCCTTGGTGGCCGGGTCCTCGGCCTCGCGCGATCCGCGGCCACTTGAACCGTTTGAGCTCAGTTGAGGCCTTGCACCTGGCGGCATGACTCCATTCGTCGTCGTGTTGGTGGCCGCCATCGCGGATTGCACCACCGATTGCATCTGGTTCGCTCTTACTCGCTGTTGGCCAGTCGAAGTTTGCAACGGGTTCGGCGGCACATTGGTTGAGGAACCAGGCTCGCCTTGGCGGACGCTTCGCGATTTGGCAAGCACGACGGAGTGAAGATTGTCAAGCGACGTTGTGGCCGCCGCCGCCGTTGTAACGGTGTTCCGGGAGCCGTTCACACCGACAGAATACCTGCTATGCTCCTTGATGGTTCCGGAGGCGAGGTGGGTGACGAGATGCCGGACGGCGTTGCTCTGCGCGAACAGGTCCTGGGACTTCTGGCTGTGGCGCGCTAGCGACGCAATGGCGTCCGCGACCGCGGCCTGTACGCGCATCGGCGGCTCCTTGAGCGCGGCGGCGAAGACGGAGCACACCCCGGAGTCGAGAAGCTCCTCCACGCTGTCCTCGTCGCGGCAGAGAAGCCCGAGCGCTGTCGCCGCGGCCTCCTGCCCTTCGTCGGTGCCTTCCTTGAGCAGCTTGACGAGGGGCGCGACCCCATCCTCCTTGACGATGTACTCGGCGAAGTGGGAATTGCCGTTGGCGAGGGAGGCGAGGGTGGCGGCCGCGTCGGCCCGCGCGTCGAGGCCGCTGGTGTGGAGGCGCGCGATGTTGTCCCAGATCATTCCGAGCACGGGCTCGTTCTGCGCGATGTTGGGGAGCCCCCGTAGGTCGCCGTCGCCGTCGTCCTGCGGGGACGAGATGCTGATGAGCCAGGCGATGTCCTCGAGCGCGGTGTCGAGCAGGGCGAGGGTGCGCGGGAGCCCCGACACCGGGTTGAGCGTGAAGAAGCGGCGGAGGCGGGAGTGGCTCTGGAAGCAGCGCGCAGCCATGCCCGCGGCCTTGTGGAGCGCCCGCTCCGTGTCGGCCATGACGCGCGCGGCGGGGCGCTCGTACAGCTCGGCCCGCGCCGCCTGCCGCAGGAGCTCGGCGAGCTTCTTGGCGCGGGACCGCAGCTCCGTGCAGTCCGTCCGGTGGCACTGATACCCCGCTTGCTGCGCCACCTGGTCCGCGAGCTGGATGGGTTTCGCCAGCATCGCCTTCGCCCCCTCCCCCATCCTCGTCGCACCACGCGCGCCTCGGGATCACGGGAAGCGATTTTGCGGCGAGGACGCAGGCAAATTTTGGGCGGAGAGCGGGCGTCTGGGCAATCGGCAGGGCCCGATGCCTCAACCCCACGAACTGAGCTTTAAATCGGGGGCTTAGCTCCCGGTGCTCCGCGGCGTTGAGCACGGCGCAGAGGGGCCGAGGTGCCAAGACGGCGGCGGGGAAATGCAAAGAAAAATCCCGCCACTAACGATCCGCGTATGTTCCTAAGCTGCTTGCTTGGCTTTGGTGTGGCCGGCGTGCTGACTGCTGTGGTCTGTGGTGTTGCCGTCTTCGGTTTCGTCCCTCGGCGAGCACGGTATGAGGATCGAGGAGCGCGCGGGGGAGGGTGGGTTTTAGGACACATACAACGGGGAGAGACAGCGTTTTGATTTTTAACCTAGACGGCTAAACGGATACCTCATACAACATATAGATAGCTACTGTCTATTTGACTGTCTATAAATCGTTTAATACTTGTATTTAACCGTGATCAATCATGAATATTATTTCTATGTACCATTATATGTATCATTGTGTTGCTAATTGATACAAAACAAATCATTTAAAGTAAATCATATCTATTATATATATAACGTAATATAATATATCTCATAAATCATATATGTCTCTCCGTATATCTCATCATTTGATTTGAGGTACAAAGGGTACTGTTGAAGACTCGCAACGGATCATACTGGTGACTGACAAACAATTTCACTTCGGAGCACAAGCCCTAGCTGTCTTTTAACGAGACGACGGCAACACCCTCTCACCTCATTAAATTGGACGGAAACACTAACGGAGCACTATACATACAGAAAATAAACCACTGTTGTACGTGCCGTTAGGATCAGCAAGCAACCAGTCAGTCAGTCGTGAGACCGGGTCGGTGGACCGGACGCGGTGGGCCACGTCGGACGGGCTGGCAGGCTGGTGATGGGCCCTCACGGTCACGGCGCCTTTGCTGCGGAGACAGACATGCCGCGGACGCGCTGTGGTGATGATGGTCGTGGCCGTTGGTCCGCTGTTGCGTTCTAACAGGTTTAGCACGGTGGTGTCTGGTGTGCTTCGCAGAGCTCGTGTAGCTGCTTGTGGCACCGGTTTCTGGTTTTCTGGTTGCCTGCTTCCACTTGGTTTCTCGCGACAACTACAAGCGCAGACTCTAATGCGCGTCTGGTCGTGCTAACGCGAACGTGCGACTCCACGCCGCTGCTGGCCTCTGCACGTCGTCGAACGCCGCCGAGACGAGGGTCCTATTTTATACTTCAACAGTACTTTTAGCAAAAAAAAATAATATTTTTCTCTCACAATAAATCAACATAAGTATCAGTATACGTCAAATTTTAGCGAGGCCCTATTGGTTTCGCTAAAATTTAACTTATGCTGATGCTTATGCGGATATGGTGTAAGATATTTTTTTTCGCTGAAAAGTACTGCTAAAACAGTGCAGCAGAATAGAGCCTCCGGCCCTCCTTGCCCACCCAAGAACCTCGCGACAGGTTGCCCAAGGATGGATAAACGGGGTGACGGGCGGGCAGAGCGTCGCTAGTCGCAGTGGGTGGAGACGGCTATCGAATCGAACGAAGCATAGGCAGAAAGAACCTATCGGCGGGTTAGCAGAGGCGACGGATTAGTGGCAGTGGGGGCGGACAGCGTACGGTGCAGCCAAACGGCGCGTCACCGGCAGCCACGAAAGGCAGCGGGAGGGATCACATGCTCACGCGACCACGCCGAGGTCGTGAGGCGGCGCCAAGCTGTCATTTGTCGCGCCGCTCTACGACGTCGACTGCTACCGACTGGTTTTTGAAATTCTGCGTTTCCCCGTCAGCCTGTGGCTAACTAACCTTGAAGGGGTCCCCGTCGACGTCGTAGTAGGCGGAGTCCATCTGATCGATGGTGGCGATGGCGCGGCTGCCTCCGGTGAACTCCACATGCCAGCGAGCCTCCATTTCACAAACAGCAAGGAGATGTTGCGATGTGATGAAACACATGTTGCAAGCCTATGTTTCAAGTGTTTCGGATTTTTATAGTATGTTGCAATTGTTTCAGATGAATGTTGTAAAAGTAGATCATGATGTCGCATATGTTGCAATGGCTGTACATGTATGTTGCAAAGGTCTATTCATAATGTTTCATCTGTGTTTTTTGGACGTATTGTTGCAAGTGTGCTTATCTGGATGTTGCATATGTTTCACGCATATGCTGCAAGTGTTTTAACTTGATATTGCGTATTTTTGCAATGATTTTTAAGTGTTTTTCATGTGTTTTTGCAAGTGTTTCGTTTGTCTTCAGACGAATGTTGTAATTGTTGCATCTTGGTGTTTTAAAAGTAGATCAGACGTTGCAAATGTTGCAATGTGCATGAGAAACGGAGGGGCCACGCGCGGTCTGGCGGCGCGGCCCCGCATGGGCACGTGCAACCCAGGCGGAGGCGGAGTCCGATTCAGGTACTTACTCAAATAGAACCCCTATTGATTTGCTAGTTGATAAGGTAAATATCCAGCCAACTCAATGCTAGGCG
This sequence comes from Miscanthus lutarioriparius, assembly GCA_904845875.1. Lineage (NCBI taxonomy): Eukaryota > Viridiplantae > Streptophyta > Magnoliopsida > Poales > Poaceae > Miscanthus > Miscanthus lutarioriparius. Next base: position 21,562,850 of record CAJGYO010000002.1, read on the forward strand.
TAATGAGGATAAGGGCCTCCAAAAAAAACTTATTTTCGTTCTATGAACTTTAAGGTGTATGAAGTCTCATAGTAAACTCTTGCAGCGGAACATTAGGGCGTGTTGGTTTTTTTTGTGCGAGCGCGGGTGTGGATTACTAATGCGAGCGGGATGGACGTCCGGGCGCTAAACAAACCCGTATGCCTCATGCACCGGGCTGAAAAAAGTGAAAAGGACTTCGTTTTTGCGGAGTTTTGGTTACTACACAGTTCAAAACCTAGAAACATCTCTGTTATTGGCTCTGAAATATGCTCTCTTTTTTTCTCCAATGCTTATAGAAGCTCAAGTATGAAAGTTAGTTATGATTTTTGCTCCTTAACTGCTTATCCTGTATTTATCCACATCTGTCACTTCTAGTGAAGAAGGTAAATGACGCCGCCCTTGTTCTCTGATATTCAACCATACCAGGTGCAGATGTCATATATCCACTTTGATGTACATAACAATTGTTGTTTCAAATTTAAGATTGATTTGCTTCATCCAAGTATACGATGACTGATTATATGATCTACGCTGCGATCATTCTTTGTGAAACAACTAAAATACTATGGGCTGCCAATGGACCCTCAAACCACACAGTTTTAACATTGCTTACGATAAGAGCAAAGAGACCGAAAGTTGTGCAAATATAGTATTTGGATAAAAAGAATTGTAAGAGTAATAGTCTGTCGGCCGCTGGATTGCCGATAGGTGGAGGGCCGACAGAAACCTATCGGCCTTCAAAGAGCCGACTAGTCTCTACACAAGGCTCTGTCGGTCGTCGGCTGGCCGATAGGGCATGGACCCACAGTATTATCGGCCGATGGAGGACCGATAAGGTCCAGTCGGCCCGCGGCTCCACATTTCGGCATGATGAGTTCGTGCCAGTCAATGCTACGCCAATGCCATCCACCCCTCTTCAGTCTACACCAAGCAATACGTACAGGTCATAAATTACACGAGGCGTTCTGTCAGTCCAAATAAAACACGGTTGACCTGGTCCAACTGTCGACGTGGACAGCAACGAAGTAGTCAGAATGCAGGTGCTGACCGCTAAACTGGCGCTACGTGGGTAACGCGACTGACCAGTGAGGCAGTGACCAAATCGCACGCACCGAACCGACCTCCTCTTCAAGGCATGAACTGAAGTGACGCCAAATGGACAAAACAAGTGAGCCTGGACGTAGAATTTGAGGTCTGACTGGTCGTGTGTTGTAGCAAGCCAGCACAAAAGGCGCTATGCTCCTGGGCGCCTCTCCAGCTCTAAGTATATTATTACTCTGCCATCCATCCACAGAATAATGCGATCCATACCGGTTAAACTAGCTCAATTTTAATAAAGTTTATAATAAATAGTATTAACATTTATTCTTATAAATTTATTATAGACATATATTCTATAAATAATCTAATAGTGTCTATTTTGTATTATAAATTTTAATACCTTTTTATATAAATTTAGTTAGAGTTCAAACTGTTTGACTTCTCGAAAAACAAAAAATGCATTCTTTTATGGATGGAGGAAGTATTTTTATATTTTAATAAAAATCTATCTTTTAATCAATAGTTAATCACATATACCCACTTCAAGATTATCTGAGAATATCTTATGAGACTATTCTTGTTATAAGCTATTGTGTGCTAAAAGTCAATATCATTTGAGAAGTTATCTTATAGCTACTAACTAGCTCATACTATTAAGGGCGGTGCTCTTATACACCTACGATAAAAGTACCGTCCTAAAAGTAATAAAATTCAATTATGTGCTAATCAAACTATCTAAAAGTTTCACTAAATCTATATAAAAGTATATCAAAATTTATGATTTGTCAAATTTTGAACAAAATTTTTTGATAAACTTAAGATGATTTTTAGAGTTATATCCTTTTTTATAGCGACTACCTATTTTAGAACATATTCTTTACCCAAGGTGCACATCTTGCATCCCGATAAGTCAAATAATATCAAAGTTTGATCAATATAAAAAAAACTAATGTTTATATTATATTAAATAAGCATCATAAGATTAATCGTATTATATTTTTATATAATAAACTAATTTAAAAATACAAATGTCAATATTATTTTTTATTAGCCTAGTTAAGTTTGAAATTAGTCGACTTGTTAAAATACCAAATTAACATTTATTTTGCTACAGAGTGAGTCGTACATTTTATCGGGCTGTTTCTGTCGATAGAATATGAGAGTAGGTACGGGTAGGAGTACCTCTCTTCGTGAGCAAGAGCATATATAAACTACTTCAAGTTGAGTTTATCTGTCCAGTCAAACTATATTTTGGTTAAAACTAACCCAGCAGTGGCTGATAACGAGAGTACTCGCAAAGAACAACTCGCACAGCTGTTTCAAAAGAAAAAAAAAATAGGCAACCTCGCACAGCTGTTCAAGATTAGGCTAATGCATCAGGGGAGCCAATAAGTTGCGCATGAGTTAGTTAACAGCAGCGTTATCCAAAAGAAAATTGTATTTGGGTCGATGAACCTCTTGATTTTGGCCACGTTCGACTCACCCCATATTCAGCTTGTTCGGCTTCTTTTTTAAACTGGAACCGTGTTTTTTTCTCACAATAATTCAGCCAGAACAGTATTTTTCAGCCAGTTTCAGCCAAAATTCTGCCAGCCGAACGGGGCCAAAATTCTTGAAAGTCTTGTAAACGATGTAATCTTAAAGTGCGCCGCATGGCTTTAAAAGACAAGCTGATGCATCAGGGGAAACTAGGGCTACTTGCCTCGGGTAATCTGAAATCTAGTTCTAGTTTTTTTTTTCTTGGACTCATTATTCTAGATTAATGGATTCTGGATAACGAGACGAACCGGACCTACTGGTCCCCGATTACTTATGGGGGAATATAAATGGTATGCAATGATGAACGCACGCTCGCTGCTATGATTACAGACAATCTACAGTACGAGCGCCGGATATTCTCTCCCAAACATTTTGCTGCCTGATTGCTAATGCAGGCCTACGTGGCAGACCCTATGCGGCCAAAATTCCTACGTCTCGAGCCCGTCCTTTATTTTAAGCGACAGTTATCATCAACCGTGGAAGCAATATGTTCATCTTGCTTGCCCGAATATAATACTGGCGTCTAAACAACACCACCGGAATGCTAAGTTGCTAACCAAAACCAAATCTGGTTTTGGGTTTGCCACGTAGGCTTGCATTAGCAATCAGGCAGCAAAATGTTTGGTAGAGAATATATGGCGCTCGTACTGTAGATTGTTCGCCTTATTTTTTCAGCCGGTTTATTTGGATTGTTTTTCCAATCGGAACAGTGTTTTTCTTTCCAACGAACCAGTATAAACAGTGTAAAACAGTATAAACAGTGTTTTCCTCGTACCAGCCGAACAAGCTCGTCGTTGTCGTGTGTCCTCTTGCAATTAATTGTCTGATTCTCGGCCCACAGATTCACAGCTCAGCTCACCCGGTAAATTAGCGCAAACTACAGCGGCGGCGCATGGTGGCTGTCCGGCTGACAGTAAAAACATTTTGGACGGCAAGAGTCACGCGACGCGCCAGGATACCTCTGTAACAAAAAGGACGGAACTATGGTACGTGCGCCACTTTAAGCACCTCATGTTTTATCAAGTTTCTATTAAATAGTATTCATATTTATAGTTCTAAAATTAATTTATTATGAAAATACATTTTGTAACTAATCTAATGGTATTTATTTGATATTATAAATCTTTATTTTTTTTATCTATAATTAATCAAACTTGATATACTAAAACATGACATTCTTTCGGAATTGTATTTCTTTTGAGTAACAAATTGAACTTTCGGGCTTTCTGGTCAGTCCACGTTGCTAAGGACCTGACAAACGGTTGCGATCATTGGCGAGATCGCGATTTCCGTGAGCTGTGACAGGCTAAAAGGCTGCCGTCTCACAGCTGTTGAGGCGCTCGTCCTCGTCCAGGTGCCAGGGAATTTTCTTGGCCCCACTACGTACACTTTACAGACACCTGAGTGCCTGACCGACAGAAACCGCACGGGTGGACGGGCGGCACATGCTGATGCCGCCGCTCTGGATCGCGATCCGCACAAGTGTTTTGCAGCCGCCACTAGGGGTACGTAGGCATCACCAGAGCCCAGGGGAGTTAACGAACGGTAGCGGAACTGCGCAAGCCGCAAGGCGAACGAAGAGTGAAGAGGAGGCGCCGAGCCGGAAGCCGGACGAAGTGTGAAGTTACGAAGTAACAGAAACAGAGCGACGGGCCATTCAGCAGCTCGCTCCTATGCTGTCTGACCAAAGTAAGCGCAAAAATGGGCTGCGGTTGGGCCACATGATGCTTTGTCAGAAATAAATGGGCTATATACGTATGCCTTCTCGGGCCTTTTTGTTGATGTGATGTGCTTATCGGTCATCACCTTCCCAAAAAATCAGTTTGTCACGCAGAATAAAAACACTTGTGCGGCTGTTTCAGCTGCCATGAGACCAAATAAAAGGCTTAAAGTCGTTCTGTTTGTTTATACATAGATTATACAATATATTTAGAGATAAGACATAATATGTAACAAAAGCTATGTCCTAAAAAAACCAAAACGACTTCCAATTTAGAACGGTGGGAGCAGCAATTAGTATTGTCTTATTACACCCCGGTATGAAAGCACATGCTAATGTACTTACTGCAAGCAACTAAAGCTCATTGCATAGCTTAATCAAATCCAAACCTCACTAACCAAAAATATCAAATGAGATATCCTAGTGCAAATATCCTGTCTTAAATTTAAGGTAGCATGAGCAAACGCCCCTGAGGTTCAGTTTGACAAGCTGTTTTATGCCAAACCATTATTTTTTAAACAACTTCACATGTATCGACGTTCGCAGAAGAGCAAGAGCGACCGCTTTCTCCATTCGCCCACAGCCGCCGCCCACCGGCCCATAAGAAGAGCAGGGGCGGCCTAAGAGCGGTAGTCATGGTTAGTGTGCTAAGAGACCAAAGAACAACGGTTCCCGCCGGCGTCCAGGCCAAACTTCTCTGCCTCCTCACTGAGTTCTGTGTCCATGACACGAACGATGGACACGAGCTGCAGCCTGCAGGGCTGCAGGTGACCGGCAGCGGCTCAAAAGCCTCAAACAGAGCGGCGACAGATGGCGCGGCACAGGGGCACTATGGCATGGCGCTCCAGCTTGGCTCGTTGGATTGGAGGCACCGCGCAAGGTATGGATAACAGTGGGATAAATCAAGCAAGTCCCCAATGTTAAGCAAGTTCTAAACTCTAGGTGTAGATCTAACGGGTAAAATAAATATCTGTTGGTGTATCTTGGTAGTGTAGTGCGTCCGTGAGCGACCGGAGATGAAGTGCGTGCAATCCCTACGGTGACGCGCGAGGTACATCGTCCTAGTGGTGGCACCGCAAAGCGACGGCGAAGTCGGTAGGGCTTTCCGTCGCTGGCAGCACCCTTCTTTAGATCGGATTAGTGTTTATTGTAGGTGGTTACGACGGCTCAGTCAACCCCGTGACTTGAGCCCGACCCCACCTCTATTTATTCTTGTGAAGTGTGACAGGGGATCCTCCACCATGGTGGGTCACGCGCCCCGATCGTGTATACCGATCAAAAGCCCAACTGGACCGTTGGGCCCAGCTTTAGAATTAGAGATCAATCTAACAATCTCCACCTTAATCTCTTACCATCTTTCAATTTCATATCATTTACTTTTGTTCATTCCATTACAGATTAGCGCATAGAGCATGTTTCATCGTCACGGTCAATTGCCGATAGATTTAATAAACTACAACACACCACTGCTCAAAATAGATACTTAACTTTGGACCTTCTTTTATCCGTGAATTATAGGATTTTTCCTTAAACCCATGCCGGCTACATCTTTTTCGGTACTTATATGCTCAAGATTTATGACATGATCCCGAACTTTATCTTTTATAACATAATACTTTATGTCAATGTGTTTGGCAGCGCCACTTGACTTATTGTTGTGAGCATACTGTATTGTAGGATTATTATCGCAGTATAACTTAAGTGATCTATAGATGTTGTCAACCACCTTCAAACCGGGTATGAACTTCTTTAGCCGCCACACCTCGCCTGTTGCCTCATCATAACACGCTACAAACTCGGCATACATTGTGGACGATATAGTGACGGTTTGCTTTGAGCTTTTCCATAAAATAGCCCCCATGCGAGAGTAAATACATATCCAGACGTGGATTTTCTATCATCTCCCGCATAATCAGAATCTGAATATCCCACTATATGGAGTGATTCAGATCTTCTATATGTCATCATGAGGCATTTCGTTTCTTACAAATGACGTAAGACTTTCTTTACTAATTTTCAGTGTTCTGTTCTAGGATTGCTCTGGAATCTGCCAAGTAACCCGGTAACAAATGTCAAATTAGGACGCGTACATACTTGAGCATATTGCAAGCTTTCGATAGCTAAAGCATATGGAACCGCTTCATTTGATCGATATCATATTGGTTCCTAGGGCATTAAAAATCTCCATATATGTCGCCCTTGACTATAGGAGCCAGTGAGAGACTACATTTGTGTATACTGAGTTTCTTTAAGATTTTTTCTATGTATGCCTTTTGTGACAGTCCTAATACCCCTTTACTTCTATCTCGGTGAATCTTGATCCCTAGAACGAACGAAGCTTCACCAAGATCTTTCATATCAAATTTTGAGGATAAAAACTTCTTTGTCTCTAGTAGTAGACTGACATCACTACTAGCAAGTAAGATATCATCCACATACAGGACAAGGAAGATAAACTTCCCATTCTTAAACTTTATATAGACACAATTGTCCTCTACATTCTATTTAAACTCAAAATTTCTTATTGTCTGATCAAACTTCAAGTACCACTGTCTTGAAGCTTGTTTTAATCCATAAATGGATTTCTTTAGGCGGCATCCCATTCGTTCTTTTCCTTTCATGACAAAACCTTTTGGTTGTGCCATGTAAACATTTTCCTCCAAGTCCCCGTTGAGAAATGCCGTCTTTACATCTATCTGATATAATTCTAAATCGTAATGTGCCACTAATGCCATTATGATTATAAAGGAATCCTTACATGAGACTGGAGAAAATGTCTCATTGTAATCAATCTCTTCTCTTTGCATAAAACCTTTTGCCACAAGGCGTGCTTTATATCTCTCTATATTCCCTTGAAAGTCAAGTTTTGTTTTATAGACCCATTTACAGCCTATTGTTTTGGCTTATTTAGGAATTATTTTCATGTCCCAAACTTTATTGGCATTCATAGATTTCATTTCATCTTCTATGGTCTCAAGCCACTTTGATGAATGATCACCTCTCATGGCTTCTTCAAATGAGGTGGGATCATCCTCTATTTGGAATTCCTCAGTATTGTATACTTCATTATCAGCAGGAATAGTTGATTTTCTAACTCTTTGAGACCTTCTAGGGGCCTCCACATTTGGCACATCTTCTGTTTGAGGCTGTTGTTGCTCCTCCTCATGCGTGGCAATAGGTTCTACAGGATCCTGAAGAACAGGTTCCTCATTGTCATTCATTGTTGCCACAGGCGAAATAACAATAGGTGCTGGCACCACAGTATCTTGCACTGTCGGTGCAGCGACAGCAGGTAGTGAGAAAAATGGCTCATGAATCATCGAAGTGGGCGCATACACCCGCTTCTCTTCAAGGTCAATTTCTCGAGCTACCATGCTCCCCCTCATCATTTCATCCTCTAGGAAGACAGCGTGTCTCGTTTCCACAAACTTTGTATGTCTGTCTGGACAGTAGAAACGAAAACCTTTTGACTTTTCTGGGTAGCCAATGAAATGACAACTTACTGTTTTGGGATCTAGCTTCTCAATATTTGGGTTAAATACTTTAGCATCAACAAGACTCCCCACACACGTAAGTAGTTTAGTGAGGGTACTCTTTCTGTCCACAACTCATACGGTATTTTGGCCACCGACTTACTTGGTACTCTATTGAGAATATGAATGGCGGTTTTTAACGCCTCCATCCATAGGCTCAACGGTAAGGTGGAGTAACTTATCATACTGCGCATCATATCCATCAGGGTACGATTGCGTCTTTCAGCTATTCCATTCTACTGAGGTTCGCTCGGTGTAGAATACTAGGCTATTATGTCATTCTCCTGTAAGAACCTTGGAAAAGATCTAGGAACTTAACCATATGGGGTATGCCGACCGTAGTACTCTCCCCCATGGTTGGACCTGACTATCTTAATCTTTAAATTATGTTGGTTTTCAACTTCTACCTTAAATATCTTAAATTTATCCAATTCTTTTGTTCTTTCTTTGATTGGATAAATGTAGCCATAACGGGAGTAATTATCGATGAATGTTATGAACGTATCATAACTATCCACACTCTTTACATGAAACGAACCACGATGTCCGTGTGAATAATCTATAAAATTCCTACGCTTCGTTTGGCATCTTTCTTAATTTTCTTTACATATTTTCTTTTAATGCATTCTCTCGCATTGTTCTAAATCTAAGAACTCTAATGGAGGAAGAATATCATTCTTAACTAGTCTTTCTATTTTCCCTTCAAAATATGGCCTAAAACGATAGTGCCATAATTTTGACAACGCATCGTGAGCTTTCTTTCGTTTTCATGCTTACATCCATGAGACGATGATACATTCTCATTGTCGCATGCAACGCTCCCATCTTCACGTATAACATTCTCATCATCACGTAGTGATAACAAATAAAGCTCATTTTATAAGATAGCAAGACCAACACATGCATTATTAAATGTTATCTTACATTTGCCATTTTCAAAATGGCAATCATATCCATCATTGTCCAAGCATAAAACATTAATCAAGTTTCTCTGTAAAGAGGTAACATAAAGTACATCTCTAAGTAAAAGTATGAAACCATCAGCAAGCTCTAGAGAAAGATCGCCAACGGCTTCAACATCTGCTCGGACTCCATTTGCAACTTTAACGTGTCTTTCGTTTCTTTGCGTAGTCCTCGTCGAATGTAATCCTCAGAAAGAATTAGTAACATGAACAGTTGCACCTGAGTCAATCCACCAAGTAGATTTCGAATACTGTACATACAGGGATTCATTTATGAACGTAATAATGTTCTCACATTTCTTTATCATGATCATCTTTAAGTAATCGAGACAATCTTTCTTATAATGTCATGTCTTCTTGCAATAGAGACACTAGTCTTTCTCTACTGTGAACTTGTTCTGCTGAGGCTGATGCAATATGAGACCCTTTCCCTTTGACTTTGAGGAGGATTTATCATTATTATTATTTTTCTTGTTATCTTTCACATAATTGATAGTGCCACCATTGGCAGCTTTTATTCTCTCCTCCTCTTGCACACACATAGCCATGAGCCTCTCTAAGTCCCACTTCTCGGGTTGTATGTCAAACTCCTTAGACAAGGAAGCAAAAATCAGATAGATAAGGAACTCTTCCTTGAGAGCCAGATCTATTGGTTTTAGCTTGGATGCCAAATTGCTCATTCTTAGTATGTGTTCTCTTATTCCACCATTTTCAGAGTACCTCTCTGTCATCAACTGCTTTATCAACTGGGTAGCATATGTCTTTGAAGAGCCAGTGAACTGACTCTTTATTCTTTCGAGGTATTCGGTGATGGTGTCACACTCTGGGATTGAGCCCACAATTGCAGGCTCAATCGTGTTCTTTATCACAGCCATACATTTTTTTTGACAGTGACCCACTTCCTATGCTTAAGGTCATAGGACATCTTTTGGGATGCAAAATCCCTCTCTCTTGTTGCCCAAGCGGCATCAACCTCGTTTGTCTCCTTCACCGGTGCCACAGGCTCAGTGGGACACGGTGAGGTGACTACCCAGTCCACCTCAGCCAAGATGAAGGCCAGGTCAATCTTTTTCTTTCACTCCATGTAGTTATCACATTTAAGAGTGGGGATCTCTCTGATACAACCCATCAATTTGTATCCGTCTGAAAACACAATTCATATAGAGTGAGAACATAAACATAATAATAACAATTGCATGTCTTAGTTTCAACGTTGGTCAAAATTAAAACATACAATTGTCCTCTACACTAATTCTACATCACCGTTGGGCAAAAATAGAATTAATGCATGACAAAACATCATAATATTGCCATTAATCAACGTTGGTCAGAATAATAACAATATTATAATAAACTAAGACATATCTATTTTTCAAAATTAAATTCTCCCGTTGGTTCGAATTTAATAATAAAAATAACAACTTTAAATACGCAGCAGAAAGCGTAAATATTCTCATTATTATTTTTTCAGAAACTTTATAATACTGTACTTTTCTCTAAACAAAATTGTCGTTGGATCAAAATTGTGCAGAGTTGGACATCAAAATTCAATTGAAATTCATCATGTATCAAAAATTTCTGGAAAAATAAAACAAAAGAAAATTCTGTTACTGTGTTTGTGGCCATTTCGACCCAAAGAAGCGGAATCTGCATGCCCACGGCCCAGTAGCAACCACGCTCCCCCGCGCCCGCTTCGGTATGCAACTGGCTCATTGGGCAGAATTGCCCACAGCACATACACCAGACCGCCTTGCCTAGGCTAGCTGCCGGTCCAATGAATCTCGGCCGCTGGTTTGCATCGAACGGCCACTCGCGCCCGTCGGTCGAACAAAAACGCGACGACAGCGGCTCTCCTGGAAACCCTAACCCATTCCTTTCACTCTTCTCTCTCTCTCTACGCCATGCTCCTCTCTCTCCTCCCCGCAGCGCAGCCGCAACGAGGCGAGTTCGAGCGAGCAGACGATGGAGGGCGAGCAGAGCCTCGGCGCCGTCGCCGGCCCCCTCGCCGGAGAGCGCGCTCCCCAGCGGGTGAGCGCGCCGCCTTCGAGCTGAGTCGCTCACTCTGGCGCCCCTTTGGCTGAGCCAATGACGGCGCCCGCTCGGCCTTCTTCTTCTTCCCCCATGCCACCGCGAAACAAGACTCTGGCGGTGTCGGCGAATGGTCGAGGCAGGCCTCCCCTTCCCCTTCTTCCCCTTCTGATTAGGGTTTATGTTTCGGTGGGGAGTTAGGGATTCGCTCTGTTCTTCTTCTTCCCGAATTGATTTCAGGTTTAGGGTTCGGTTTCGAGTGGACTTGAAGCCGAGCCCTCCTTCTCTTCTTTCTTTTACCCAGTTAGGGTTAGGGTTAGTTCACTGTTCTTCTTCCCGACGGGTTAGGGTTCGTTTCCCGATTAGGGTTAGGGTTTCAATCCAAAAACGGATTAAACCCTCTGTTCTTTTCACAGATCCGAACGGATATAATCTGATAGGCTAGATCTATACCCAAACGTGCCTCTGGTACCATTGTTAGGAAGTTCCAAACTCTAGGTGTAGATTTAACGGGTAAAACAAACATATGTTTGTACCTTGGTAGCTAGTGCGCCCGCAGCGACCGGAGATGAAGTGCAGTTGCAGTCCCCACGGCGACGCGAGGTACAACGTCCCGGTGGTGGCACTGCAAAGGCGACGACGAAGTCGGTAGGGCTACCCGTCGCTGGCAGCACCCTTCTTTAGATTGGATTAGTGTTTCTCTGTAGGTGGTTACGGAGGCTTAGGTCAACCTCGTGACCTGAGCCGTGACTCGAGCCACCTCCTCCACCTCTATTTATTGCGCAAGCATGTGACAAGGGTCGCCCACCATAGTGGGGTGGCGCCCTCGATCAGGGCGCTAATCAAAGGCCCAACTGAACCGTTGGGCCCAATTTGGAATTAGAGATCAATCTAAACACCCAACAGTGCAGCAACATCGGATTTTGCAGTGCAGAGGCACTCCAGGCAGCCAGCACCGTGGCCGGAGAGGAACTGCGCAACGATGGAGAAGCAGATGCATTCCAGCAGAGGCTCGCACTAGCAAGTGGTGGCACTCTGCAGCGTTCTGGCTCCACACCTCCATTGATGCGTCACACAGAGACCTGATGGCAGCCCAGCCGCGCTGGGCCATGGCCCTCGTCCGCGCTTGCGCTCGTCGGTGCCGTGCCGCACGCAGTCAACGATTATACCTGTAATATGAATTTACTAACTTACCCTTAGCTCAATAATAAAAAATATAGAAAACTTAGCATAATTGGTACCTCTATTTTTTCTAGCCACTCGATCTCTCCACACCAAAGGTCCTCAATTTTCCTAACAATAATAAAATTTCTTTGCCAAGATATATCAACACGTGTCTTATTTTAGTTTCATTTTTCAGCAATATAATTCTCTTTGGGACCGTACATAGATATATGTCTTATGATATTATTCTCATAAAAAAAATTACATGGAGACATCGAGACTATAAGGATCATGTGCTATATGGTTGACCAAGTTTGGTTTTGCCGTTTTGATGAATTGAATGGCTAGACAAACACTAGAAATAGCATGTCTGATAAGATAAGATGTATTAAACAAATTCTAATAATTCTAGAGATGTAAGAGAAGAAGTGGCGCAAAGGCCGGCCAGGGGCCATCCTGCGCTCCCCGCCCCCTCCCTACATGGATTTTCAAAGGACCTTGTGTTTCACTGTCTGTATACACTCATATCTCATCCACACTGGCCTCTCTGTTCATTATCCTGTTCTGTTGTTACTCATCTTCGGAATTTCAATTGAATAGATGCTTGGTTGCATGCTTAAAATGAGAGGAATAGCCAGCTAGGGAGATCTGGTCTAGAGCTTCATCCCCCCACGGGCCCCACCCCAACCCCCACCCCACCCCGCCCCACCTAGTGGCTTACGGGCATTGCCCCCCTCTTCATTTTAGGGCACGGGTATACTTTCTCAGTGGCGCCGCTACTCTCAAAGAAAGAAGTTTCTATTGGATAGTAGAAAGAAAAATAATGTTAGTGGGCAGTGGCCACACAAAGAACGCTGCTTGAAAACATCGATCTTTGCGCCAAGAAAGCATGGCCTTGACGTGAAGCGAAGCAGAGTAGTAGAGCATGTAGGTCCTGCCGCCCACGAATCCATGACCATGATGGATAGCAGGCCACCGAGGAGTCAAACACATCTAAAGTCTTAGATTCTAGAAGGGTGGAAAAGTATGTGCCCGGACATCAACCAATTGTTTGTCCATATTTTGTTGAAACGTTTGCATCCGATATTGGCTGATTTAGGATCGGATCCACAGATTTGTTTGGATGCAGACTCGGCGCCTCTGTCGGACCCACTGGTTATTATAGCACAAAATCAAGGTCTATCGTCCCCCTTGTGAGTTTCTGAAAATGAGGTGAGATGGTGACCGCTGAACTTCTAGATGATATAGTACGGAGTACTACATATTAGCAGCCCTACTATGTTGTGCAGTTGCGGACGCAGCTTCAGCAGAATACTGTGACGGATTAGCCCTTGGCCGGTTGGCCCTTGCCGCCGTGCGAGCGACTGCTGCTCGTATAAAAGATGAGAGAATTATTTATTTGACATCAAAATAAATCAGTGTTTCGTATTTGGTATTTAAAAATTTGAACTTTTCTATCTGGCATGAAGTTAAAATTTCCTTTCTTAACTGGCACTGCCGTCCATTTTCATTGCTTATCTGTTAGTTGACTGTCAGTTTTTTCTCCTTTGTCCAATGTACCCCTCTGTTTACGTAAGACTGAAATTTAACCGAAACCGAGCCCCAGAATCCCAGATCCGGGCCACTGTACGAGGCTGCCCACGAGTTTGACCAGGACGTGCTCGTCTCCGTCGACACCGCCGCGGATATGGTGTACTTCGTCCTCGATTTCGACCGAGGCGTGCCCGTCTCCATCTCCGCCGCCTCCAACCTTGTCCAGAACTCCGCCAGCGCTTCCGCGCTCCGCTCGCTCGTCCACTACTCCGTGTCCGGGCGCTGGCCCGGGTACACCTCTGTCCCCATCAGCCCCGGCGGCCCCGAGGAGATGGAAATGAACACCAGCGCCTCGGTCACTGGCGTGACGCTCGCCAGGAAGTCCGACTCCGTCAGCTCCGCCCCGGCATCCGGATCCGGCATCGGCCACATGGTGAGGTTGGGCCCGCTCATGTCCGCATGGAACGCCGAGCCCAGCCTGATGATGGTGGCGCCGGTCTCCACGAGGTCCGCGACGCAGTCCATCGCCGGCCTCCACGGCGTGTCCGAGCTCACCACCACGCAGCAGCCCCGACTCTCCTACCACCACGGGATGCGAGCAGGCCACCCCACGGGAGGCCGCCCTTAGCCTTGCTCGACGAGCCACGTACCCGTGCTAGGGCCAGTGTCGGCGCGCTCCGAGGCGTGCTCATGTAGGCCATGCTCACCTTTGCGCGGCCATGGTGGAGCGGAGCTCCGGGCGCACGCGCTCGCCGTTGCCATGGCTAGCCGAGGGCGAGGCCGACCACCATCTCGCAATGACAATGTTAGCCCTTCGCCCCTTGCATCGCGAGACCGGCGGCGGCGGCTCGGCAGCTCTTCCACGCCTTCTCGTCCGGTGTACTTGTCGTGCTCCCACGCCAAATACGAAACACAGAAGACTCCCACGCCATCCCCGAGGCACTTGTCGGGCTCCCTGACGATGTTGACCTCGTCGGCGGCGACGTCGGCATTGAGGTCCTGGTTGCGGTGCCACCGCCAGAGCGCGTGCGTGTCGTTCTTCACCTCCAACACGCCGTGCCCGAAGTTGCTCTTCCCAGTCGCTACCCAGTAGTCCGGTTGGCGGTCCCAGCAAGCGCGCCCCGCGGCGGGGCCCGTCGTGAAGTTGGTCGCGCAGAGGCGGCCGCCTATGAAGGGGTCCGGCGTCGACGCGCGGGTCCGGGTAGTGGTCCGGGTCGTCTGCGTGCGCCGTTGCCATCTTCTCACGGTTGCCGCCCGTCGCCCACCGAGATGTACACGGGCCGCATATACGTCCGGCGTGTAGTTGAATACCCAGTTCGACCGCTCGCCAGACGCGTGCACTGGTGGACATCGATCACGATCACCGTGTTCAATCGTTCTTCATCTCGCACCATCGGTGAGGCGCAAGGGCAAGGCTTACATGGTCGGTGAAGACGACGCCGACGCCAGTGGCGTAGAGGAGCTCCTCCATCTCCACCCTCATGCACTCGGCTTCCTCAGAGTGAGCCTTTGTACGTGGTGTACCAGCGCGTGCGGTACCGGGCGATCACCACGCCGCCCATGCGCCCGCCGCCATCCCCGAGGTCGCGACAAGCGGCGGCTGCGCGACGCCAAGACAGGGCAAAGACCGAACACGCGGCAAAGCGAAGCTACAAGTCGGGCGCCCGGGGATGGCGGCAAGCGGCGCCACAGTCCAGCGACGATCGGCGAGTGGCGGAGCCGCTCACGGCGAGGCAGCGGCGCGCGGAAGACCTCGACGGAGGGAAAGACGAAGCGGACCTCGCGTCGCGGCAATGAAGTGGGAGCTCGCATGCAGAAACCACGACAATGGCGCGGTGCATGGTGGTGGTCAGTGGTGCTTGCGGACCCTCACATGGATGACGGCGGCGGCGAGCGGACACGGCGATCATGATGACCAGCAGCGGCGGCACTAGCGAGGTTGCGGCAAAGCGAGCTAGGCACTCCGTGGGGCGCGACACGCCATCGCCCCGCCTCCTTCGATCGGTAGGGCGGCGATGCGGGGACGTTGGTACGGGGTCTATGCGTCGGGTCGCCAGGGCGATGGCACGGGGCTGCGCAAAGAGCTCCGGCAATATGGTTCATACGAAAATACTTGAACTTCTCTATTTGGCACCATGGATTTCTGCTGCAAAACAAGGGTATTTATGTCTTTTTACCGGCCACTTGACACCGTTACTGTCCTAAATGGACGGCAGTGCCATTTACGAAAGGAAATTTCAACTTAATACCAGATAAGAAAGTTCAAATTTTCGAGTGCCAAATACAGAACACTGATTTGTTTCAATGCCAAGTAAATAATTCTCCCATAAAAGAATCCAGGGCGTTGGGCCAGTTTTTTCACCAGCAAACAGCACACATCATGCACGCAGCACCATGAAACGGCACAATTCACAGTACATGGCGTGATGGTGACAAGCAAAGCAATCAGATTGATTTGATGAACTTTTATACGATTATTAATATGTTGCTCGTGGTTCGACTTGGGAGATGGACGCAGTCACGCAGACCTTTTTTTTCCCAATGGAAAACAAGCAATTCTATCTCTTGAAATGTTCAGAAACCAGAAACAGCGCGAGACGTCTGCATTCACCACGCAAGAAGAGTATGCAAAGACACCGCCATATATTACTTATCTTCTAACCACGTCCACGATCAGTACATCACCCAAGAAGAAGAGTATGCAACGGGACAGACCAATCGCTTTCTTCTCATAGCTCGACTGCATTATTGCTGTGGTCATCAGCCTTATCTCGATCATGTCGGAGTATTAAGTTAACCGATCCTATCACAATCTCACATGGCCGCGCAAGTCATACATACACTACTACACATCCAGGATCCAAAACAGAGGACGTCACATACCATACATTTCAACATTTTTACAGGCCGCAGCGATGCGTGCAGCAAGGCTGCGCTATGCTTTCAGGGAGCATATCGCTCGGTCACAAGTGAGTCCAGTGGCTGCGGGTGCGGGGATCTTCGCGTTCCCAACCAATCGCAAGATTCTGCGGCCCGACGGGGACTGCGGGGGCCGCACCAGCCGCAGACGTCGAAGATCTTTCTTCACATATGGTCACCAGCACTGGTCGGTCTCCCAGGTCCGGCGGGAACGGTGCGCGGGGAACGAGGGCGAGCGCCCGAGAGCGACGGTGCGCGGTCCCACGGCGGCGGCGGCGGAGAGGAGGCGGCGGCGGTCGTAGTCGGCGCGCTTGTCGGGGTCGGAGAGAGTGGAGTAGGCCGCGTGGACGCGGATGAAGTCCTCGGCGGAGGAGGCGGCGGGGTGCTGCGGGGCGGCGGCGTCCGGGTGGACGGCGAGCGCCAGGCGGCGGTACGCGGCCTTGATCTCCCGCGCTGGGCCCCCGGGCGGAGGTCGAGGACGTCGTAGAAGGAGCTGGCCGCCGCGTGGCCCGGCGCCGCGGTGGCGACGGTGGAGGAGAAGGAGGCGGAGAGGGGCGGCGGCGCGTGGAGGCGCGGGGACGGCGGCGGCGACGCGGCCGGGGAGCCGGGCCGGAAGGCGAGGAAGCGCGGGGAGAGCGCGGGGCGCGGGGAGATCATGCTTGCTGGTGGGGGAGCCGTGGGACGGGAGAGAGGAAGGATTGGGGTTGACCGATGAGCCTGTAGGATGCGGAGCGGCGGATGGAGCGAAGATTTTGAGAGGCGAGTTGGCCTTTGCTGCCGGCTCCCCCGCCATTTATCTCGCGCGCGTCGCTTTCCGCCGCGGGTTGGGGCGCCCCTGGTCAACGTTCTGTGTGGGCTGCCCGTATTGGCTGCTGCACTGGATGACTTTTATTTTGGGAAATCGAGATCGAGGGACGGGAATCTCACAACTCTCGGTGTACCATGACATGGCCCACGGATGATGGACGGATATGATTTTGAGATAAAGTGTAGTACTGGAAACCGTCGGCTGCAGCCTGCAGGGCATGGGCATGGTCGCATGGACGCATGGTCCATCGCTACTTCCCGGCCACTGGAATAATCGGAGGGACAAGAATGGCATTTTCAGCTAGCATCATCACGCCTCCAAAAAAATCAAACTCCCAACTTCCTGCCATCTTGCCATTGGAAGGACGAAAGGGCTGGGTTTGACTTGTACAAAACTCCGTCAATGTTATAAGAATTTCTAAGTGTTCCCTTTACTATCAATCGTATCTTTTTTTTCTATCCCTTATATGCCATTATTCTCATTCTTACCAAAAACTGATTAAAAGATTTGCGTGTTTTTTTTCTGGCAAATTTTCATTTATACCCTTTCAACCTCCACCTCTCGGTGGATAGAAGCAAGAGCAGATCTAATACTAAACCACACATCACACCCACCTTCCTTCGACGGGGGTAGGATCCGCGGGAGAAGCGGACCATGCGGTTTTGCGGAGACAAAGTGGACCTCTCACGGTCCCGTTGGACTATCCCGTGAAGCAATTACAACCGGTCGACATAAGCCACTAAAGCCATTTTGTGAAGGTGAATTTATAGGGTTATGGTAATTACCCACCACACTAGCATGCGTAATTGGTGATTAGTAGGTACATTAACACAACACAAAAACATATAATTGTTAGGCATATTTCGCATAGATTGGGAATAGGATGAAAACGGGATAAATATGGGTTCATCTGAAAAAGAGATCTTGCAAATATAAAAACGGATGGGGCAAAATAGAAAACGGAGCTGAGATAGGACATAATCTTTTTGTCTGTTTTTATCCCTACTCCTAGAGGATGTTTGGTTGTCAAATATTTATCTTGCCTTACTAGCTTAGGCGAGGCAAACCTTGCCAAGTTAGGAGAGAAGAACCGGTTCCCCACCCAAGCAAGGGAAGAACCTGCTAACGTAGACTACGAGGTGAGTTAGCCGGTTATCTAAAACACGAGGCATGTTTGATTCTTTTAACAATCTTGTGTTGCCAGACCATTTCCACTCTCTAGCTTTGGAAGAAAAAAAATTCTAGCCAACACAAGCTCTAAGGTGCTCTAGGTAGATATCCGAATTAGCATCACCCTTCCATAATCTTGCTTGGTGAGGTCAAACCAAACTTGCCCTCACATATCTAGCTTTAGACCATTTTATTTAGTAAGGCAAAGTATACTTTGATTCGTTCCCGTTCTATCGTAGCTTAAGCCAAAACCTGATCAAGTCCGTCTCACCAAAAGGAGCCAGAGCCACACTAGGGGGCTCATTTGGTGGAGCTCCTGCTAGCTTCAATTTTGATTTCTTCATATATTGTAGTTATACTATAACTATGTGCTGTTTTCATCTGTTCTAAAATGAACTAAAATAAATTATTTTTATTTTCTTCTAAAATAAATTAGAAGTCAGTAAAATTCTTACTCCGTATCTTACTTTTGGGCACCAGCTTCACAGTATAGCGTGGTAAAGTGCCAGAGCCGGATAAGGCATTGTTTGTTTCTGAGGAACCGTGCCTTGAAACGATTCCTACCAAAAATGCTTGGCTAATTTAGGGAAAAAAATTCGGTGCAAACTGTATCCATCGTGCCTCCCTGCATACATGCCATGGATAGTTGCCACGTGTCCGGTCAACACGATCCAACCGCACGCCTAGAAGATTTCCTCGCATGTTCACATGCGGCTTCGGTTGCCTCCCGCGCTCGCTGCTTTTCCGCCTCCACCATGCGCGGTTGAATCGTATTGACTGGACACGTGGCAACCATTCATGGCATGTATGTAGAGAGGTACGGTGGATACAGTTTGCACCGATTTTTTTCCCCCTAATTTAATCAGCTGAAATGATTTTTGGGTGGAATCCTCTCAAGTCTCCAACCGAACGAGACCTAGACCTGCTAAACAGGCCAAAAGTAGGAGCTAGTAGGATCCAGCCCGGTTCGACTGGAGATAAACCGTTCGTCTAGCTTGGCTCGTCCCTATCCGGTACCCTTCTCTCAACTCTCTATAAGCCGCACCGTGGTCGAAAGTCGAAAACTCGAAACTATCCGCCGCTGTAGTAGAAATGCTCTCGTTGCGGCCACACCGCACCACCTTCTCGCGCCCCTTGAGTTGGCCGAGACGGGGACGCCTTGGCGGAGCCGCCGCGCCGCACTATGTTAGCGCCGCGGCACCGGCGGCTGCTCTGGAGTCAGCTGCGCCTCCGGAGAGCGTCTCCTTCCCGATTCTGGTACGCATTCCGCTGGCCGCCTCCAGTGTGCTGCTAACCTGTTCGATGAAACGTTGCTATGGAGATTACTGGCTCAGTTTGTTTAGGGGGAGATTACTGGCTCTGTTGTTCTGCGCAATGGTTTCCACGTAGCACCTATTTGTTCGATGTAATGCCACAGCGGGGTTACCTGTTGTCCTAGGCCTCGCCGGTGGCTTGGACTGCCTTTTGAGGGGATCAAAGGGTTCACATAATTTTAGATTTGGATTCAGATGCGTCTTTTGCACTCTAGAATCTTTGGAAGATGATTCTGCATAGAACCTAATGCCTGACCAAATGCGCTCACGGCTGTACATTTTCTTTATTTGGGGTTGATCATGAGTCAAGCTTCGCTTTCAGATTTTATGTTACTCTTTCCTGGGAGAGTTTAACTGAGGAAGAACACCACCATATGCTTAACCTGGTTCCACAATGCACATACATGTGCTGTCCTCTACACAAGCTAGATTTCTGGTTAGTTGATGCATATCGGGGTAAAAGTATAAGTAGTTGGTCAAATATGAAGCTGGCTTCCCTGGGTGCAAAGGTGGCTTCTTTGGCTATCGTGCTTGCATCTATAATTTGCATAAAGCAAGTGCAAAGATGCAAATCTTCCTGAATTTTCTTTTTCTCAACGAAAATCCTGCTCAACAATATCTTATGCTGATAGAAACTTTTCTGGGTCATTGGAAATATCAAAACTGTATAAGAATTTTATGCAATCATAAAGAAAAGGAGTTGAAAAGGAAAATACATAAGCATACCTGATCAACTATGCCAATTTCAATTTGTATGAGGTGGGCAACTTGTTTAATATTTTACATTGGAAGCTAGTATCCACTGTTCTTGCTTCATATGGTAACAGTTTTATTACCAGAACTTTTCAAAGATTCCCAGGTCTCACATTGAATAATGCTATGCTAAATGCCAATTTTTATTTGAGCAGTTGGGTACAATTTTGATGTAGAATAGCTGTTCAGATTTCTTCTGTCTCCTTTTTTTTGGAGGAAACAGGAGTGGACAGGCCCCTACTTATTATATATATTAAAAGAAATAGGAGAACATTTTGAAAAAGAAGGCAAACAGACTATCTTGCTTAATTGAAGGGACCTGATCCTTTTGTTACTTAGTCTTTTCATTTGTTCCATTATTTAGGTGAATGGCTGCACTGGTAAAATGGGGTTATCTGTCGCTGAGGCTGCTGCTCTGAGGGGCCTTCACTTAGTCCCTGTTTCATTCAGTAGTAGAGAGAAGGTTGAAAAAGCAATACAAGTTGGACAAACAGACATTCGGATATATGGTCCTTCTACAAGAGAAGATGTTCTTTCATCTATCGCTGATGAATTCCCAGATGTCATTGTTGTGGACTACACAGCACCTGATTCTGTGAACTGTAAACAGTTTAACCTTGTTATTTTCTCAATGCGCTATATAAAGTTCTTAGTACATGTTATGATCACTTTACCCTACGCAATCATGATATTGCAGTTTTGAGAAATTCCAAGTCTTCTTGCTAGTTTGTGCTAATTACTAAACATGCTGTTATAACATCGTTTTGCTGCTATGTTCACATCAAAATGTATATTCAGGAATTTTGTTGTACATTTTTTTGTTAGTTTTATGCTAATGATCAATGTTTTCAAGTCGTCCAGTCGAACCTAGTCGCCATGGGACCGACTAGGACGATTAATCGCGATTAATCGGACGACTTGTACAAGTCGACGGTATCCCTAATCAGTCAGCAGGGACTGATTAGGACGATTAATCGTGATTAATCGGACGACTTGAAAACATTGCTAATGATTACATTTCAGTTCTTACATGGCAGGATAACAACAATTATAAGAAAAATACATTTTTTATGCCAGTCAAATTTCACGTAGAACATCTAGGAAGCTATCAAATTTAGTTCATTGTTGCTGAAAGCCTTGAACTCTTGCTTTTACTTCTGAAAGCAAATTGCAGATTTTTTATCCTTTTTTCTACCTTTTAAATGAGACTCTTGCATTATGCAGCTAATGCTGAGCTCTATTGCAAGCTTGGCTTGCCATTTGTGATGGGCACAACTGGTGGGAACAAGCATTTGCTCTACAAGTCAGTGCAAGATTCAAAAAGTTATGCTCTAATATCTCCACAGATGGGCAAACAGGTATGCTAAAAAAGAATTATCTATCTCAAATGAGTTTAAAACTATTAGTTTTCATTATTATACTTCAAATGTTGAAAACACAACCTGTATAGTTTCCTTTCATTCTTCAATCAGGTGGTTGCATTTGTTGCTGCAATGAAAATCATGGCTGAGCAGTTTCCAGGGGCTTTTTCAGGCTATCATTTAGAAGTACAATTCTAACTTGAGTGTTTCCATATGAATTAAAAGTTTCATTGTGTGTAAGGATTTAAACTTCTAGTGTACACCAGCAATATATCATCTCTCAACCTTGACATATGTCTTGGGGAAGGATGCTCAGTAAGTTAAGCTTCTTTTCAGGTTCTTCAATCAATTGTCTGGCCTGAGACTTTAAATGCTAAATTTTGATATGTGGTCATACCATCTGCCAATACCTGCAATTCTGAGTGTCAGGATTCCTTTTTCCAGGTTTTAGAATCCCATCAAGCTGGCAAGCTGGACACATCTGGTACAGCTAAAGACGTGATTGCTTGTTTTGAGAAACTAGGTGTGTCATATGACATGAACAGGGTATGCTTTATCCTTTATGCTTGAAAACTTTAATTTTTCATGATATGAGAGGAAAGCTGTTTGTGCTCTGGAAACACATCAATGCAGTTAAAACTACCACAATATTTTCATGGATCAAGATCTCTTCCTTGTAAATTTCTTTTGCTGTTCTCATGAACTCTTGACTTTTCATTTTCAAATTGCAGATACTGAAATATTTCCTCGGATCGTAAATATAAACATTTAGGTTTGTCCTAAGTCAAACTTTTTAAACTTTGACCATCAAATCTAAAATTTTGTATAAATTGACAAAATAAGATTGACATTACTAGTTTCACCTTGAAAATAGTTTCATAATATATGCTCTTTTCACTTTTTTTCAATGATAATATACCTTTATAGACGAAGTTAGAAAAGTTTGACCTAGGACAGACCTAGATGGACTTATATTTGTGATCGAAGGAAGTAGCGATTATAGATAATGACTAAAACTCGTGGTAATATTCTGTTGATATGAGGTTAAATGGTTTAAACAAATCTAAGAAAAGCATTGTAGAATTTGACCAAAAAAGGTGGCTCCTTACAATCAGAAGGTGGAATTTATGTAGGATACGTCTAACAATATATCCTATGTACATAACTGATTGTACAATTGTGGATTTCCATGGAAAAAATTGTTCCATCATTTTACAATATGGGGCCCATGTTTTTCATTTTCGGAGTTGTTCTATTAGGACGGTGTTTGAATTGGTTCGCACACACACATCATGCTCTATTGCTATGTTGTGTTACATGTTTTTATCCTCAAAAGAAAACAGAAATCTTACTATATGATGCTTATTACCATGTGCTGGCAGATGGTTAAGATTAGAGATCCTGAACAGCAGCTTGAGATGGTTGGTGTCCCTGAAGAACACATTCAAGGGCATGCATTCCATTTGTATCATCTCACTTCTCCTGATGACAGGTAATAACCATTCTCCTGAAAATTGATGATACTGCCAATAAAGTAATTATACTCAATCATGGATATTTTTAGTCTTGCTAATACATCAGAGCAATTTTAAGCATGCTATTTTTCATCTTTGTTGATTTAATTGTGTTCTTTTAGTGTTTCATTTGAGTTCCAGCACAATGTTTGTGGCCGTTCAATCTACGCTGAAGGAACTATTGATGCGGCAATATTTCTGCATAGGAAGGTTGGCTGATGTATTACTTCGGTTATTTTTGTAAATGGTGCTGCGTTTCAGATATTGCTGGTATCTTACTCGTATTCTTTAATGTAGGTACAATCAAAGGATTCTAAGAGAATATATAATATGGATGATGTCTTGCGAGAAGGATTCATGCGATAAAGTCTACTGATTAGCTGCTCATAAGCGCAGTACTGTTTTTTGTTAGTCTATGGGGTAGATATATTAATAGAGGTTGCGTGTGAATTAAATAAAAAGATTATGCACTAAGTTCTTGAAGTTTCTATCAAAATAAAAAACATATGAAAAAGAGAACGTACATAAAAGGTATATAAGTTTATTTTAAGGTCAAAGAGCGATGAACGTACTGTTCTAGAGAAAACATACATATAAGGTATATAAGTTGAAGTTTATTTTAAGGTCAATGAGCAATCAACGTACTGTTGTAGTAATTTAAATAACTGAGCACATTCATGAACTGCCATATTACACTTCTTACGTGTCGGATTCTATCCTCTGGATAAAACCTCCATGAGAGTTTGGTTTCATGAAGTATCGCGCACCACTTTGAAGTTTGGACATTCATATCTAGATCATTACATAGATAACATGGAACATGTTTTTGCTGCCGTCTTCGGGGCAGAATCTTCCGGTTATCATAACTCTCTCATTCATTGTCTAAATTAGACGTTCCACATGCGATTTGATCCGATCGTCTTGATGAGAGCTACGCCATAGTGAACTCCATTTGACCATTTGAGATCATCTCCAAAACCGGATCATCTGGTTTCGGAAACTGGATACCCCAGTTTTTCCAAACTGTCCAGCCTACCATGTTTTGTCGCTGACATAAGTGTTGAAGAATAATACATTGCCCACCTTTACCCATTTTTGATTTTTGGGTAATTGGGTTGAATATGCGAGGTTCAATAGGAAAAATGACATGCTTCTGTTGATCCCAACATCTTGCACAGAGTTATACTAAATAAAAACAGTTCATAGGAAATTGCACAAGGTTCAACTATGTCCAATAGATAGAACACACACTCTTAGGCTGACCCAACCTTCATGCTGAACTAATCAACGTCACAGACTTATTCTGAGGAAACTGCATAACCTGCAAAAGCCAAGAAAACACTGACCAAACGTTCTAGTGCTGAGTCTCCATCGCAGCAGGAGGAAAGAAAGGCAACAACTTCTTGAAGAACGGGAGCACCTTCTTGAAGAGCTACGGGGCAGTGACAGCGTCGCGCTGCGCCGGCGGGTGGTAGATGGGGGTTGACTTCGGCGGCGAATACACCGGCGTCGTCGACGGTGCCGTGGGCGTCGATGGTGGAGTGCCCACCGGCGTCGACGGAGGCTTGTGCTCCGGCACGGGCACCGGCGCCGGTTTGTGCTCAGGAACGTCTACCGCCGGCGGCTTGGTGACAGGCGGAATGGAATGGCCGTGCCCATGATCAGGCAGGTGAGGGATACCCACAGGCGTGTGGATTCCTACGTGATGGTGATGGTGCATAATGCTGTGGAAGAAAGGGTGGCAAAGGAAAGCCGAAGCGCACTCGGGCGACGAGCGGTGGACCTTGCCGCCGAGCGCAACGAACTTCTTCTCGGTGCCGTCGTGGCCGCCGGGTGGCGCCGCGACGATCTTGGACGGCTCCTGCCCGGGGCACGGCGCACTCGACACGCTGTGGAGCTGCGCGAAGCATTCCGACTTGAGCTCCCCCGTCCTCGTGTTACGATCTACGATAGTACTTAGGGAATTTAGGATGGTAGCATACAGAATTCAGGGCAGTAGCAATGGATCCGAGTGGAGGAAGGGAAGCAAAGCACAAGGTTGGGGATCAGCGGAGTACTTGCAGGAGCAAGTGGTTGTTACAATATTCCTCAATGGTGATCTCTCCTCCTTTCCTATTACATATGTAAGTCAAGCACTATGCTGTATCATGCCGGGATCCAGTTGCTTCTGTGACGCGCGGGTTGGGCAGCCTTGGCCTACTGGAGCGCCTTGGCTGCGGTCCAGGCCCACCTGCTTCATCTTCAGAGACTTGCATGGGCTGTACATATCGGTCCAACACTGGACAATCCCTAACATTCCCCCCCATCTTAAGACTCGGCTTGCCCCCAAGCCGATGTTGAATTTAGAACCAGGGGGTGGCCATGGTTGTAGAAAAGTTATCATCAACATGACCAAGGGTTTCGTTGTAGGGAATAATATTGCAATTCTGAGGTGTAGCTGCCATATCTTTACTGCAACCAGTGTCACTGTCATGAGCTCACTGTCATGATGCTGAGGGTGGTGCAACATCGCCACATTTTCAGGTGGCATCCATGGAGACCGTATTGACTCAGTCAGTGGCTTGTGCAAGTATAACTCAACTGTATTTCCACTGAAAGATGGCCAAGGTGTTGGCCTAAGGTGAACTCCATTGCCCTGCATTCCAAACTGCTCAGGTGGTGGCCAAGGTTGCAGCACAACCCTCTTCCCCAGTAATGTACACAAGACCACCATGCCATCCGTGCATCCACCAAGCAAGCACTCCCTGGAGAACATGGCTTTGTCCAGTACTACTCTCAAGCTATGATCAAAACAGCGGTCTGTGCATGGATCCATCCCCTCCAAACCAACAAAATATGCTACAGCAAATGTCCATATACAATCCTGTATGTGCCCAAAGGACTTCCAAAGAGTAATAGGTGACTGTGATATCGTCGAATGCACTGGAACTGCATCTCTATCTACAACTAAAAAGATCCAAATGTCATCGTTTTTGCCCCGCTAATGACCCCCCGCCCGCGCTAATCCCCCTGCTAAACATCCCCGCCCCGCGAGCTTCGCCACGCCCATGCACCCACGCCCGCGTGAAACTGCCGCCTCCGCCCGCGCACGACTCCCTTCCCGCCCACGCCGCCTGCCTCCAACCGAACCCCGGTCTCCTTCTGACCCCTGCGCCGCCCGCTCCTGCTCTCTCCAATCCCCACGATCCGGCACACCTGGCCACCGTCACGCTGCCGCCGCGGAGAGCGCCTTGATACCTCTGCTCCCGGGCTCCCGGCCTCCCCCGACGGGCGTCCTCCGGCTCCGGCGCGGAGAGTGCCTCGACATCCCCGATCCCGGCCCTTCGTCCATAGGTGCGGGACGCGACGCTGCCAGACCGCCCCTACTCCGTCACGCCAGGCGAGGTCTCCGTCGCCTCCGCCGTCGTACGCCACGCGCTCGTCGACGACGCCAGATCGCAGGTCTCCGCTGTCGCGGCGCTCGGGTCTTCATCGGTCCCTTCGTCAGATCGTCGTCGGGCACCCAACAAGTATGCCTACGGTTCTTTGTGCTTCGATCTGAATGTTATCACTTTTCTTGTAGAACATATGATCTCCACTCCAATGAAGCATTTAGTTCAATGTCTCCCATCTTTGCCTTCTGTATAATTCTTTAGTTGAAGAGCAAATTTTTGTTCGCTGGAACGTCAGCCGTGACCGCGGAAGAGATATGCCGCTGTAGCACCACTCACAAATGGGCATTCTGGCATTCAAGTAGGTTCAGTAAATGTCGGGGACCAATACTAGGGTACCCTAAGAGGAGGGGCTAATGGTTGTTATACCACTACAGGACAGAAAGTACAACCCAAGGTCAAACTTCTGGTATCGTGCAGGGAGCGGTCACATCTCAACACGACCTGTCCCCGCGACATGTCATTCCAGGGGACTCACATCTCCCATAGTGACGGATGCGTGGTCACTGTGCTGTCTACTCCCTGTATGATCGCCGATCAGCACGCTGGGTCGCCACGCCGCCTGCCGAGGCGGGATGGGACGTCACGACCCGCTGACAACGCCAGGGCATGGCATCATCAGGCGGATAGGCGCTCGGCGTGGGGCTGTCCCTGTCACCATCGGCCATGTCAGCGGGGCCTGCACAAAGGAAAGGAAAGGCCCAGCGACCCTGAAGGACTTCCTTTCCCTCTCGTTCTTCTCTTTTCTCCCATTATAACCCGTGCTTTCCCTTGACCTATAAAAGGGAAAGCAGGACGTCCCATTAAGGGGCATCGGACTCGAATCACTCGAGATCACAACCCATCACACCACATCAGATCAGAACCACTAGCATCGAACCTCGAACACATAGCCGAGCAGCGACCGAGCTCTTGGCTCCCATTCGTTCTTTCCATCAGAGACTTGGAACCCGTCCCTCTCTCGACCGTTTGTAACCCCTAATACAAACTTTTCCGTGCTAGGAACACGAGCAGCAGCAACAAACTGGATGTAGGGACATTCAGCCCGAACCAGTATAAATCTCGTGTCCTCTTAGCACACCATCTGAGCCAGACACGCAATAATACAAATTTACTCGTTGGTGTTTACTCGAAACACTGACAGTTGGCGCGCCAGGTAGGGGCCTTTTGCACGTCTCGACGTCAACACCAGGCCTCGGATGGCTAGTAACAACATCACCTGGGTCCTGGGCGCGCACGTATGCTTCGGGGACCTGGACTTCATCATCACGATGGAGGGAGAGCTGGCGCGGGCACCCATCGTCATTCAACCTCTCCACTCCGCCGGCCTAGACGCAAACCCTGATTCGCTTGAGGAGCTACGGTTGCACGCACCGGAGGCCCACGCCCTCGGGAGCAGCCAGCTCCTCGGCTTCGACTATGGAAGGCTAGAGCGTCAGCTCGACGCCTTCTTGGGACCCCGACCGTCCCGGGAGGACCTGCGCCACCTCATCTTCTCGTTCGCTAACGTCATGGCATGGTTCACCGGGGGAGAACCCCTCCCCCCAGAATACCTCATCTGGTGTGCTCCGACAGTGCTCCCGTTCGGTCTTCGCAACTCCGCAGAGACCGTTGGCCACCTTGTGGCGTCACACATGCCTCCATCCCCCGTGAATGACGAGTTCGTGGGGGTGACCGAATACGTTGCGGAGTCTTTCCACGACCTTCTCGCAGAGGAGTTGGAGTCGCCCTCTGGCTCTGACTCCAGCAGGGGAAGCCATCACCCCTTTCGTGAATGCTTCATGGCAGGTACCTCTGAAGGACACATCAAAAGCATCTGTGAGGAGGAGGCTACCCCGACGAACGACCTCGACGATGAGGTTGAGGGTGATGCAGGGGCCTACCCTGCCTGCGGGTGGAGCAGCTTAAGGCCTGGCACCGAGAGCTCGAGGAGGCGCGACTCTAGCTCGAGCAGGAACATGCGGAGCTCGATCGCGAGATCGAGCGCCATGGGGACGGTGGGCGCGCACATGCCATGGCCCGCGACGTGAACTAGAGGATCATCGAGGATGATGAAGCCCTCCCACACTTCGCCCGGGTGAGCCAGAACATCGCTGCTGTGGCGGCCTTGCTCCGTGGGCTTCCAGGGGCCGCGACACCCAATGAGCGTTGGGCCCATCACGAGATTCGCACGCTGCTCGAGCACATGGTGGCACAGAGGGCGAGGAGCTCGTTGTCTCAGTGATGCGAGCTCGACGCTAGCCAGCGCACGCCCTCAGAGCGACCTGACAAGGATGCATCAGTCCACCTGGCGCCGCAAAGCGGTAGGCCACGCATCACGGTTTCAGTGCATGAGCGCCTAGGCCACAATCGTGACGTGCGCGACACCCTCGACTCCCGCAGGCGTACCCACGGCGATGTGGGGGAGGGGACTAGCCGCGGCTACCACCCACGACATGGTGGACGCTACGACAGTGGCGAGGAGCAAAGCCTAAGCCTCAGCCTATCGGGACCTCAGGCCTTCAGGCGACACATCCTCAATGCCGCCTTCCTACCAAGGTACCGACCACCTACCGACATCCCGAAATACTCTGAGGAAACGAACCCCGGACTATGGCTCGAGGATTATCATCTTGCCTGCCAAGCCGGTGGGGTAGATAATGACGATTTCATTATCGTAACCTTCCATTGTTCCTGGCCGACTCGGCGCAGACATGGTTGGAACACCTTTCGCCCAACAGAATCCAAAGTTGGGTGGACCTAAAAGAGATCTTCGTGGAGAACTTCTAGGGCACGTACAAGCATTCTGGGAACCCATGGGATCTAAAGAACTGCCGGCAAAAGGCCGGAGAGACCCTTCGTGGGTACATCCAGTGCTTTTCCCGGTAGTGCAATGAGCTGCCTAACGTCGCCAACGTCGACGTTATAGGAGCTTTCCTGTCTGAGACCACCAGCGAGTCCCTGGTTCACAAGCTAGGACGTAAGGGTCCGCGAACCACCAAGGAACTCCTTGACATCACCACCAGCCATGCCTCAGCCAAGGAAGTGGTCGGAGCGATCTTTAACCGCCTCAAAGGCAAGGCGAAGCGGGACGAGGACGTCGGGGAGGAGGGCGCCTCCAACCATCCCGTCAAAAATAAGAACAAGCAGCGGCGCGAGGGCTCGCTCGTGGCCGCCGCTGACCACAGAAGGGGTCGGAAGCCCTCAGAGGGTACTCTGAACCACTTTGAGAAGCTGCTCGAGGGGCCATGGCCGAATCATGCATTCCCCATCAAGCATCTATACAAGGACTGTGGCCTCATGAAGCGGTTCTTGTCCGGAGGCTCCAACAAGAGAGAGCACAGGAAGGATCCCGACCTGACCACGGACGATGCCGAGGGGAAGGACAACAGCTTTCGAAAGCTAGATGGCTGCCTCATGATCTTCGGAGGGTCGGCAGCCTACGACTCCAAGCGCCATCAGAAGCTCGCGCGCCATGAGGTCTATACGGCCGAGCCGGCCGCGCCTACTTTCCTTTGGTGGTCGGAGTCCGCCATAACCTTTGATCGGACCGACCACCCGAAGAGTGTCCCGCAGCCGGGGAGATATCCGCTTGTGGTTGACCCGATCATCGACATGAAGCGGCTCTCGAAGGTACTGATGGATGGAGGCAGCGGCCTCAACATCATGTACGCCGAGACGCTCGACGCCATGGGCATCGACCGATCACGCATCCAACCGACCGAAGCGCCTTTCCATGGCATCGTACCTAGAGAGCAGGCCATGCTACTTGGGCAGATCGATCTGCCCATCACCTTTAGGAATCCATCCAATTATAGGACAGAGACCCTCACCTTCGAGGTGGTGGGGTTCCATGGAACCTACCATGCCATCCTAGGACGTCCATGCTACGCGAAGTTCATGGCCATCCCCAACTACACCTACCTAAAGCTAAAGATGCCGAGCCTAGGCGGGGTCATCACCGTCGGCACCTCCTTCCAGCATGCCTATGAGTGTGAGGTCGAGTGCTACGATCATGCCGCGACAATCGTTGCCTCTAAGGAGCTTGAGGCCATCAGGAAGGAGGCCGCCGAAGAAGCACCCGACCCCAAGCGATCGACCGGGTCTGTCGAGCCGGTGGAGGGCGCTAAGGAGGTCCTCATAGACCCCAACAGTTCCAGGAGCAAGGTGGTCCGCATTGGCACTGCGCTTTCCTCCGAATAGGAAAGCGTGCTCATTGACTTCCTCCACACCAACAAAGACATTGTTTACACCAAAATTTGGAAGAAGATGTTACAAGGACTCAAGATCATGTCACCAAGGAATCAATTGCGTGTAGATCAGAACCAGCTGATTCAGATGCAGAAACTGGAATCGGCTTTCCTCAAATAGCGCCAACGGATAATAACGAAGGCTACGTTCGGCGCCAGGACGAAACATGCCGGACTCTACAAAAA
The DNA here is from genome assembly GCA_904845875.1 of Miscanthus lutarioriparius. Classification (NCBI taxonomy): domain Eukaryota; kingdom Viridiplantae; phylum Streptophyta; class Magnoliopsida; order Poales; family Poaceae; genus Miscanthus; species Miscanthus lutarioriparius. The sequence goes on from CAJGYO010000002.1 coordinate 21,594,075, forward strand.
GGGAAAGATTAGAGTCCAAGTTATCTTAAATTAGGAATATTTTCTCTAGGGTCAAAAATTGTAATGAGTCGTGCTTAGACGGGAGTCATGCACAGGGTCCGGGTATAAATACCAAACCCTGGCTATTGTAAAAAGGCAATCAATCAATCCAAATACAAGTCAATTACTTTTTTCGGCTCCGGCCACCCTTAGGAGTAGGAGTAGAGTAGATCTCGGCGAGTTCTTTAGCAAGTACGACTGCATCGATCCGGTCGACCTCCACTGCTTGTCTGTAAGTACCGTCATGGTTTATACCTCTGTTCGTATGGCTGCATCAATCCGGTCGACCCCCACTGCGGTTCTGGTATAAGCTAGTTATCGACTCTTGTTTAATTCAAGTATGGCCTGTGTGATTCTACCTCACACCCCACTGCTTGAATTAAATCAATGTCAAGTTATCAGCTCTACCTTAGAATGACAGTCTTTGGTAGATTCATTAAGTTACCGATATTGCTTACTGCTTTCATTATTTATCTAATTACAGCAATATCACTCTGCCCGATTGAGATTGATTTAGATCGGCCTTATATCTTATTTGACCCATCGTTTGCTAACCTAAAACTGATCTAATCTATACCTTAAACGATGAGTTATGTTTTATTGGCTGTTTAACATCAATCTTAATCGTGCATAACGTGCGGTTAAGGCATGTTGTGTCTTGAGTAGATCTATTGGCTAGCGAGAACCGTTCCACGGCCCGTTATCACGGCCTATGTGATTCTGCCTCACACCCCACTGTTAGCACCGTAGAGTGGGGATCATTATTTAGTAGATTTATTCCTGGTAAGGCATGACTTTAACTATGCATTATGCCTGAATCGACTGTTTTAGCCGATATCGAGCGCTTTCACGAACAGTTCGCATCACGAGACCGTCGAAGTAAAGATAGGTTGAAGTAAAGAAGTCAAACTGCCACAACCATCCCCGCGCTGAAGCTAGGCAGATTTGCTCCATCGAGCGGACCCTTCCGGCTTGCTACGTGTGTCCTCGGCATGGGACGAAAATTCCGTGTCGACAGACATCGTTGCGTGGAAGGCCTCGGACATGCCAGGCATTCCGGGAGAAGTCACCGAGCATACCTTGAAGATCAAGCCAGGCTCTATGCCGGTAAAATAGCGCCTGTGTCGCTTTGACGAGGGGAAGCGCAGGGCCATCAGCGAGGAGATCGCAAAGCTTTTGGCGGCTAGTTTCATCAAGGAAGTACACCACCCAGAGTGATTAGCCAATCCTATTCTTGTACGAAAGAAGAGTGGGAAATAGAGGATGTGTGTTGACTACACGGGCCTCAACAAAGCGTGTCCGAAGGATCCATTTCCTTTGCCACGCATAGACCAAGTAGTCGACTCTACCTTAGGGTGCAAAACCCTTTGCTTCCTTGATGCGTACTCTGGGTACCATCAGATCATGATGAAAGAGTCCGACCAGCTCGTGATGTCTTTCATCACCCCATTCAGATCGTTCTGCTATGTCATGATGCCGTTCGGTCTGAAGAACATTGGGGCTACGTACCAGCGTTGTATGCTCAAGTGTTTCGGGGACTTCATCGGGCGGACCGTTGAGGTCTACATGGACGACATCGTGGTCAAGTCCAAACAGGCTGACCAAGTTGTAGCCGACCTAGAACAAACCTTCTCAAGACTCTGAGCAAACGACATTAAGCTCAACCCTAAGAAATGCATTTTTGGGGTCCCAAGGGGTATGCTACTTGGTTTCATCGTCTCCGAGCGTGGAATCTAAGCTAACCCAGAGAAGATCTTGGCCATCTCAAGGATGGGCCCGATTTAGAACGTAAAGGGGGTACAACGAGTTACTGGGTGCCTCGCCGTTCTCAGCCGCTTCATCTCACGCCTTGACGAACGAGGTATCCCCCTTTATCGGCTTCTAAAGTGGGCCAACCACTTTGAGTGGACGCTCGAGGCCCCAGAGGCGCTTGACACGATCAAGCAAGTCCTGACGAAGGCCCCGATCTTGGTCCCTCCAACCGACGGAGAACCGCTTCTGCTCTACATTGTGGCCACCACGCAAGTGGTCAGCGCCGCCCTAGTAGTGGAGCGAGAGGAAGAGGGTGACGCCCTCAAAGTATAGCATCCCATGTACTTCATTAGTGAGGTCTTGTCTGATTCCCAGACCTGCTACCCTCAAATCTAGAAGCTCCTGTATGCCATCCTCATTGCCAAGAGAAAGCTGCGCCACTACTTCGAGTCACATCCGGTGACGGTCGTGACATCATTCCCCGTCGGCGAGGTCATCCAAAACCAGGATGCCACAGGAAGGATCATGAAGTGGGCGCTCGAGCTGATGGGGCATGGCATTTCGTATGCCTCCCGAACGGCCATAAGTCCCAGGTGCTGGCTGATTTCGTTGTAGAGTGGACCGAGGTCCAAATGCCGCCAGCAGTCATCGACCAGAAGTACTAGACGATGTACTTCGATGGATCGCTGATGAAGAAAGGCATCGATGCAGGGCTGGTCTTCGTTTCACCTCTCATGATTCACATCCATTTTCCCTGCTCCAATAATGTGGCCAAATACGAGGCACTCATCAATGGCCTGTGCATCGCCATCGAGCTCGGCATCCGATGCCTCGACATTTGGGGTGACTCCCACCTGGTCATCGACCAAGTCATGAAGAAGTCAAACTGCCACAACATCAAGATGGCTGCACACTATCGAGAAGTCCGCCAACTGGAGGACAAGTTTGATGGCCTCGAGCTCAACCACATCCTGAGGTGTCTCAATGAGGCGGTCGACGCGCTGGTAAAGGCGGCGTCTGGCCGAGAGCCGATGCTGACAGGCATCTTCGCTAGCGATCAACACTAGCCCTCGGTCCGCTATGAGGAGCCAAAACTAGCCGGTGGTGGACCCCCTGCCCTGGGCTCGGGGGCTGGCCAACCATCGGCTCCATCTGACCCTGAAGTCATGGAGCTCGATGAGGATCCAGCGACAGAGCCTGACCCTCAACTACCTCCTCCGTGAGGCGCTACCGACGGACAAGACAGAGGCTCGGTGGCTCGCACATCGCGCTAAGTCCATTGTCCTTGTTGAGGGTGAACTCTATAAGTGAAGCCACACTGGGATCCTATAGCGCTGCATCCCCACCGAATAGGGGAAGCGGTTGCTGAGCGATATCCACGGTGGGGTTTGCGGTCATCATGCCGCGCCAAGAACCCTGGTCAGAAATGCGTTTCGACAGGGCTTCTACTGGCCGACCGTGGTGGCCGACGCCGAGCATATCATGCGCACCTGCGAAGGATGTCAGTACTATGCTTGACACACCCACCTACTGGCCCAAGCGCTCTAGATGATCCCCATCACATGGCCATTCATGGTCTGGGGGCTCGATCTGGTCGGACCTCTCAAAAGACTGCCTGGGGGCTACACCCACTTGCTTGTCACCGTAGACAAGTTTACCAAGTGGATAGAGGCTTGGCCGATCTCCGCGATCAAGTCCGAGCAAGCCGTGCTGTTCTTCCTTGACATCGTCCATCGCTTTGGGGTCCCAAACTCCAACATCACGGACAATGGCACATAGTTCACTGGAAAGAAGTTCCTCCGATTCTACGATGAATATCACATCTGTGTTGATTAGGCCGTTGTGGCGCACCCCCACACAAATGGGCAGGTCGAGCACATGAACGGCATGGTCCTATATGGCCTCAAGCCTATGATCTTCAACCGATTGAACAAATTTGGCGCACGATGGGTTATAGAGCTTCCCACGGTGCTTTGGAGCCTGTGGATGACCCCCAACCGAGCCACCGGCTACACACCATTCTTCATGGTCTACGGTTCTGAGGCTATCCTCCTGACCGACCTCAACTATGGAGCGCCAAGGGCCAGGGCGTACAACAAACAGGGAGCCAAGGCGTCCCTCGAGGACACCATGGATCAGCTAGATGAAGGGCGCGACATCTCGCTCCTTCGCTAGGCCAAGTACCAGCAGGCGTTGCACCGGTACCACCGCCGTTGAGTGCGGGGTCGGGCCTTCAATGTCGGAGACCTGGTGCTCCGTCTCATTCAGAGCAACAAGGACCATCACAAACTCTCTCCACCATGGGAGGGGTCGTACATCGCCATGGAGGTGCTCTGGCCAGGCACGTACAAGCTCAAGACCATCAACGGTGAGGTCTTTGCCAATGCCTGGAACATCGAGCAGCTATGTCGCTTTTACCCTTAATAAACGCACACTCTCTCTTATCAGTTTCATCATCAAACTCTCTGATCTTTAGTGACGCCCGACCCCAGCAACGGCAAAGGGTCAGGTCTCACTCAGGGGCTAATAAGAGCATACCTATCCGGTATACATTCTCTATGTCCGGCCCCCTCTCATGTTAGGACCCAGAAGCAAGGTTTGTAGAAACAAACCCTGAGTATAACTGGTTAGACTGCGAGAAACCTACGTCCCCGATGGCTACGGCGCGTTTGCTCACCAGCGTGATCAGAGTTTTTCTCCACACCTCGGGCCTTTTGGTCTTAGCTATGGCAAGAGTCGGTGCGCGTCTAAGAGTATATCCACCTAGGAAACGTTTCTCTGTGTTCGACCTCCTCTCATGTTAATACCTAGGAGCTAGGGTTGCGGGAACAGACTCTGAGTATAACTGGTCGGACTGCGATAAACCCACGCCCCAGCGGCTACAGCGCCTTTTCTCACTAGCGTGATCAGAGTCTGTTCACCCGCACCCTAGGCTTCATGGCCTCAACGACAGAAAGGGACGGAACACACTAACCTTTTTATACAAAAAAGGGGAGAAAAACTTAGATGAGCCCCAGCGGCCTTGCCCGACCCCGCTCAGAAGCGAACAGGGACATCTAGACCTTTCTTGTTCGATCCTAACCTCAAGCCAAGCCCATAGAATCTCCATCGAGGTGAGGCCAGCGGGCCACCTGAGTCGCTTCGAGGCAACACAGGTATATGCCGGGAGGTGGGTTAAGGAGCAATGGAATGCCACATGAGGGCTATGCTGAGCCCGTCAGCGGATGACGAACCCGGATTCCCCTCGGACGTGCCTGTTAGCGAGCTCACCGAGCGCGACACTCGAGCCATCGAGGCAAGTGTCGTTAGCACATCCCCTCTAGTTGTGGAAACCAAGGACGGGGTGACGCATGAAATATGGCCGACCCCTAACAACCCCCACGGGGCTCGGGGGCTCGAGCCGCCCAACCCAAAATCTAGAGACCGGGTTCGAAGGCCGGCCCACGAAGGGCCCAAGGCCGCCTCGCATCGAACAGAGCCAGGGGAGAAAACATAGATGATCCCTAGCGGCCTTTGCTTGACCCGCTTAGAAGTGGATAGGGTCATCCCAACCTTCTCGTTCGATCCTAACCTTGAGCCAAGCCCACAGAATCCCCACTGAGGGGAGGCCATCGGGTAACCAGAGCCGCTCTCTGGAATGGCTTGGGCATCTATCGAGAGGCGGGTTAAGGAGCACTAGAATGCCACACACGGGCCATGCCGACCCCATCATAAATGATGGACCCATTAGTGGGCTCACCGAGCGCGTCACTTGAGCCATCGAGGCAAGTGATGTTAGCTCAACCCCTCTGGTTACGGAAACCGTGGACGGGGCGACGATCACAAAGATAAGACGACCCTCGACCAGACCCCTGCTACACGCGGGGGCTCAAGGCAAGTTGGACTCGTAAGGAGACCGAACGCGCGGTCGCAGAACGATGGCCCAGAACCTAGGGAGGGGTACGTGCGAAAATAAGAGACATTTTCTCCTACAAATTTCGCTATCCTCTCCTCGATCTATTAGTGACACCCGACCCCAGCAACAGCAAGGGGTTGGATCTCACTCGAGGGCTGATATGGGTATAAATACACCCTTTTTGAAACAGTCGCTACGCCCGACGCCCTTCGTCACGTTAAACCTAGCGGCAAGGTCTGCGGGAACGAACGCTGAGTAAAACTGGTCGAATTGCGAGAGACCTATGCCTCGACGGCTATGACATCTTTGCTCACCAGCATGATCAGAAGTTTTTGACCTACACCTCTAGCTCTACCGTCTTAACAAATGAAAGGGTGGAAATGCATTAACCCCTTTTCACACATAAAAAGGGAGGAAAAACAAATTCGATCAAATGAAACAAAATGATAAGTTTGTTCAGATAGTACAGAGGGGTCAGAGCTTGTCCGCTTGTTACATTAATGATTGCCCAACCTATCTGACTAACTAACCCCTCCGGGGGAGAACTATGCTCCCTAGCCTATTCGCCAGGTCCTGTGAAAGGGGAGCCACCGCCGTCTCCATCTCCTCCAGCTCGTGTGCTTCATAGCCTGGTGCAAAGCCATGGCTCATCACCTCCAGGTCGATGATGTCCCCGTAATGAGAATGAGCAATCATGAAGGATTGATTCACCCTAGTGCAAAGGGCATTCCTCTCGAGCTGGCGCACCCACACCATGATCTCAATGGCACAAGTCATAAGCAAACTGGTCCCCTCCGACCGCACCACCTCAAGGTCATCGTAGACCACACCGAGGGCGGCACTTAGGATACTAAGCTCATCGCTCTCCACCTGAAGATTCCTCCTCGCCTCGGCGAGGTCCACGGCCAGCCCAGCAGAAATGCTCTCGGCCTCCAGCTTGTGGGCTGTTGCGTTTCCAAGCTCGGCCTGGAGGGAGCCGACCCTCTGCTGTGTGTCGTCGCACTCTTGGCAGGCCTGGTCATGCTCTTGGAGGGCCTAGTCGTGCTCCTCGTGAGCCATGCCATGCTCCGAGCGGAGCTTCTCTGTGGTCTGGAGTAGCTCATTCTGCTCCTTGCGTAGCCGGGCGATCGCCTCGGCATCCAGGCTCGCCCTGTTCTCTAGGGCCACAAGCTTCTCCTCGGCTCCTAGCTTCAACTCCCTTTCCAGCTCAACATCGGCCAGAAGGTCGAGGATCCGCTGGTGGGTCTTAGCGTCCTTTTGGAGCAGCTCGTCTCGCTCCTTCTTGACTCTAGTGGCCTCCTCATTGTCCCTCCTTGACCTCACCAATAGGGCCTCAAACGCCCTCTCAGCCTCATTAGTGTGCCGGCGGGCCTTGGCCACCCGCGACCAAAGACTATTTGCCTCCCCGATGAGGGGGGGGGGTCAGCTCGGCCACCCTCTGCTGGGCGGCAACAAGCTAAGCAGTCACCTCCCCGCATAGCCACGCCTCCTCGACAAGGCGGTCCTAAGTTTCCTTCTGCTCATGAAGGAACTGAGACTTCTCCCGGCTATGAGCAATGAGGGACTGAAAGAAGACGATGGTCAGGATACAAAAATATACACAGAAAGGAAAGGGCGAGAAGCAGGATCAAGCAAATACCCCGCCAGCGGGAATGACAACTTCGGCTAAGTTACCCCAAGCATGGTGCAGGGCTTCGAGCACGGACGCGACTCCCACATCGAGGCTCTCCCGCTCCATGCTCTCGACGCTAGGTCCTACGGATTTGTCCACTAGAGCAGGGGCTCGCCCTGCAAAGGCAAGTTGCCACCTACTGATGTCAGGGCCAGAGACGACTCCCCACCGGCTTCAAGCGCCACCGAGCCCTCTCGCCGTGATGTTCCTGCCAGGATGCCCCCTCTGGCGATGGAAGGGGTTAGTGGTACGGGCGTTGCCCTCTTTCCCAGCACCACGATGTCCAGGGACCCTTCGGCCCCTCAGTCTGGCCCACGCCAGACTCCGTCGCCTGGGCTACCTATGGCGCAGGTCTCACCGGTACCTCAAGCGCCACCACGATAGGGTCCAACTGTGACCCACCTGTCACAGCCACCGCCACCTCCACCTGCGTTGGTGGGGTCATGATCGGCTGCGTTGCACCCACCTAGGTCGATGCCACGAGCGCGGTCGATAGCCCCATCCACCCCGTCGTTGGCAGCGGTGTCGCCACCATCGCTGGCTGCTCAGCGATCTCCGAAGGCGCCCCTTTGGCCCCCAAGTCCACCCATGCCACCGAGGGCACGGGCGCCACCATGGGCAGCGCCTGACCAGCCGACGATGCAGTCACACTGGCGTCACTCCTACCCGAAACGGGCGCAACGCCAGCCGACAGTTGTCGCCTCGCTTGAAGGGCGACACTCTTCTTTGGCGCCAGCGCTAATGGATTACACCGCCACCCGACGCTGCATGAAACAAAAAATATAAGTCACAATGAAATCCACCCAAAACAGAGGAAGCAGGGGAGCTGATGACTCACATCAGCGCTATTGGGCAGCAGATATGTTTGGGGGGTGAACCCCCAGACCTCTGCTCTACCTCATTGAGGCGAGGCCGTTTTGAGCCCGCCCCCTACTCCCGGGCAGAGGGGCTCACTCCCCTTGGATCTTGGGGCACGACGATGGAGCCACCTGCCTCCGCTGGCACCTCAAGCGCGACGGCAGAGCCGCCCACCCCTATTGGCTCCTGGGGCGGGCCGACGGTCCAGCCCATCTCCACCGGCTACACGGACGTGCCCTCCCCACCGTGGAACAGGAAGGGTCCTGACTCCTGCAAGAACAAGCCAATAGCTATCAGCACATCCTCACTCTCCAGATCATCCCACTCGATGTCGTCGACTACCTCGTCATCGTCTTCCTCATCATCATTGTCATCGCTGTCGGTGTCCTCCCCTCGCTCCCACGCCTGTAGCTTTCGCTACCTTTTATTTCTCTTGTCCTCCTTCGCCTTCCACAGCTGCTCGCCCTCGGTGTGATTCACTGCCCTCATGGACGAATCCCTCGGCAACGGAGCTGGGTGATCCATGAGGATGAGGTCCATCAGCTGGTCTCGACCCCTTCAAGCCGCTCTCCTTCGGGATGCTGATGGCGGCAAGGTGGTCCCAGATCTTCTTCTTGTCCTTCTTCGGGACACCCCACTTCCTCCATGACTCTGGGGCCTCTTCAATCAGGTGCTCGGTGAACTCTAGCAGGGGGGCGGCGGTGTCATTCTTGAGATAGAACCACTGCGAATGCCACCCTTTGTTGGAGGTCGACAGCCGCATCGACGGGTAATCGTCGACCCAGTTGTTCCAGAGGTGGATGCTGGTGCATCCTATTGGCGTATGCAGCTCCTGCCTACCGCTCTTCTCCCTCTTCTTCTAGAGGGTGAAGGCGAAGAAGTGCCACCACAGATCGAAGTGGGGACTGATCCCTAGGAATCCCTTGTACATGGTGACGAATGCCGCCATATGCTAAATCTCATTGGGATTAAGGTGCTGCAACTCGATCTTGTAGTAATGAAGCAGTCCCCGAAGAAATCTGTGGGTGGGGGTGGTGAACCCATGGTCATGGAAGTGCACGAATGACACCACATAGCCATCGGGCGGCGATGGCACATCCTCCTCGCCGGGCAGCAGCCACTCCTCGGTCGAGGTCTACGCGTGGAGAAGGCCATGACAGACGAGGTTGTCCATGCGCTGGAAGGTGATGTCAGAGTGACACCACGGATCCATTGGAAGATGGGGGCAGGTGGATGCGAGCTCGATGGTGGCGGGGACATGGATGCAGGAAGCCTAGGCGATTAGCAGCGGTGGTTGCAGATGCGAAGGCAAGGTATGAAACCCAGGGGGCGAACCCTTTGGTTTTATAGGGGCCATGGGCACGAGGAAACCAACAGCCTGCCTAGATCTCCATGCCTACCATGATCTGCCACAATGTCATGCTACGAGATATGCGCATGTAATCTCTATCCGTTCCCTTGGAAAACTCGCCAGACGTTTCGTCTCTCCGGACGGATCACGACTCGTTACAAGTGCGAGGAATGCGGATCTAAAAACAACTCTATGGCCCGTCTGGGCCCAGGAGCTCAAAGGTTGGCCCATCGACGGGTTCGACAACTGCTCTAGGTACCTTCAAGGTAAGGAAGTAGAAAGGGGTGGGTCCGCTAGCGACCAGCACCTAGGTGCACAAGCGCTGTGGGCATCCTGGCCCACATTCGAGTCTCGGCCGGATGCGAACCATTGTTTTTTCCCTAAGGAAGGTAGAGAGCCCTTGGGACCGATCAAACGGACTTGAGAACTATATGGATTGACCGCTGAGAATCTAGAGTCGGTCACTAGCTGGCCCTAGCCGGATCCCCACGAATGGGATACCAGGGCCCCAATCAGGAAAGACCTTTTTCAAACCACCGAAAACTCATGGCCATACCCGCGAAGGGTTCGGTCTCGACGAAAGGGAACCACCGTTCCTAGGTTACGTCATGGGCTATAGAAGAAGGCCAAAGCCATCAGAGTCCTCCCATTCGGAAAAGCCTCCGAAGGAGTATTCTACTCCTCCGAAGGCTCAGGGGCTACTATCAGGGACCAATACTAGGGTACCCTAAGAGAAGGGGCTAATGGTCGTTATACGTTAGTACATCCAGGCAGTCAAGGGTGCGACTACGGCTCCAACCGATACCAAGGCCATGAGCTCCGCCTCGCCCGACCTCTAAGGGTAGGCTCTGCCTCGCCCGACCCCCAAGGGCGGGCTCTGCCTCACCCGATGGCTGAGGGCGAGCTCTGCCTCGCCTGATGTCTAAGGCCTAGCTTTGCCTCGCCTGACGTCTGAGGGTAGGCTCCACCTCGCCCGACCGTCAAGGGCGGGCTTCGCCTCGCCCGATGTCTGCAGGTGGGCTCTACCTCGCCCGTCGTCTGAGGGCTGGCTCCGCCTCGCCCGATCCCTCGGGCACGGCTCCTAACGGAAGCTCACGTCACCGCCAACCACTATGGGCCAGAAAAGTGCAACCCAAGGTCAAACTTCTAGCATCGTGCAGGGAGTGGTCATGTCTCAACATGACCCGTCCTAGCGACATGTCATTCCAAGGGACTCAAATCGCCCACAATGACGGACACGTGGTCACTGTGCTGCCTACTCCCTATACGATCGCTGATCAGCACACTGGGTCGCCGCGCCGCCCGCCGGGGCAGGATGGGACGCCACGACCCGATGAGAACGCTAGGGCATGGCATCATCAGGCGGACAAGCGCTCGGCGTGGGGCTGTCCCTGTCACCACTGGCCATGTCAGCGGGTCCCGCATAAAGGAAAGGAAAGGCTCGGCGACCCTGAAGGACTTCCTTTCCCTCTCGTTCTTCTCTTTTCTCCATTGTAACCCGTGCTTTCCCTTAACCTATAAAAGGGATAGCAGGGTGTCCCATTAAGGGGCATCGAACTCGAATCACTCGAGATCACAACCCATCACACCGCATCAGATCAGAACCACTAGCATCGAACCTCGAACACATAGCCAAGCAGCAACTGAGCTCTTGGCACCCATTCGTTCTTTCCATCAGAGACTTGGGACCCGTCCCTCTCTCGACCATTTGTAACCCCTACTACAAACTTTTTCGTGCTAGTAACACGAGCAGCAGCAACGAACTGGACATAGGGACATTCAGTCCGAACAGTATAAATCTCATGTCCCGAACAGCTAGATGCGTAATAATACAAATTTACTCATTGGTGTTTACTCGAAACATCGACAGCAGTGATTCCACTAGATTCCTATGAGGGAGCAGGGTGGGGATCAGCAGAGAATTGATTCTATTCTCAGCTGATCCCCACCAAAATATAATAGGGAGATGGAGAGAATATGGGGAAGCAGGTTTTTTGGCTCCCTCGCTTGTATACAAAATAGAGGAGTGATTCAGTTGCATTCCCTGAGGAAGCTACGTAATTTTTTTTTGCGTTTGGCAGCCGGAGAGTGATTCTCTTTGAGAATCTGCTCCGTGGAGCGCTCCCAAATGGCCCCACAATATTCCTCAACGATGATCTATCCTCCCTTTCCTATTACATATATGAGTTTGTCGTTTCATGCTAGGATCTAGTTGCTTCTGTGACGTGCGAGTTCGGTAGCCTTGGCCTATTGAAGCACCTTTTCTGTGGGCTAGGCCCACCTGCTTTCCCTAACACCTCGCCAACAACGTCGGCGGCCAGCGGGACGCTGAAGGCATTAGACTTGTCCACCTGTCCCACGGCTGTGCTCTTGTACTCGCCCTTGCTGTTCTTGCACTTCACGACAACCTGAAGACTTGGGGAAAGTAAACAATAGACAAATCATTGACTAGCCAGCCAAACTGTTTGTAGTACTACTATATCATGACACTGATAGGTTTGGGCTTGTGTACTCTACCTTTGAAAGCTGCCTCAGCATTCATGTTCCTCCTGGCTCAATCCAAGCACTTGGCCAAGCCGACAACAACTGGCGTTGTTGTCTCTCCTTGCATAGCATTGGCGAAACATATCGCTATCACAATGCCGAAAACGGCCACCGGTAGCTGTCGTGCTTCGATCTCCATATCTCTACCACTTGTTTGAAGTTGTTGAGGAAGGAGAAGATGTGGTTGGGAGGGGAGCAATGAGTGGAATGTAGGCGTCTACAAATAGGTGCTGAGGTCTGACGATGCAGCTAGCTCGATCAGCTAAAGTTAAGTGAAAGTGTGAAACTAGTGAAGGCAACCATGGCCAGCTAAATTGAGCACCGCCTTTGTAGATCGCTAGTTTTTTTGCGACCGTGCCGTGACACGTTTTTCATTAAGCAAAAGTAGAGTTTGTTACAACCTAAGCTGACCACGGTAATCCACTGATTACTGAAACCAGTGACCGAGAAAACACACGCGGTTTTGATTTACAGAGAAGTATTTTGCGACACACCAGTTGAGCACAAGGCCTAAATATCCTCGGCGTCAAACCTGACCAAATCTAGGTTCATGGCTACCGGATTGAATTTGCCCCCAAACAACAAATGCATGACCTCTTGCTTGTTGGTCGACAAAGGGGCCGCAAAGGTCGCCCTAAACTTTTCAACGATCTCGGTGTCCACGGCATTGGAGTCGATGGCGATACCAAGCTTCTGCTTCAGAACATTATGTGCCTGTAGCGTGGAGTTGGCCACGTGGGGTTTCCTAGCGATGCGTTCGCTACGCCTCATCATGAAACCTGACCTCGGCGTCTTGGACCTCCTGAGCTTGGGGCCAGCACGGATGAGGATGTCTGTAGAGGGATGCATATCCATGACTCGATCTCTTCTCGAATCGAACTCGACTGCGTCAGTCGGGGAGGGGTGCAAAGCGCATTTTGCACGCTGCCATCCTCGCTGTCGGATGTCGGCTGGACGTCGCCAGGAGGGTTGTCGACCATATCAGTGGTCGTCACCGCAACATGGTCTGGTTTCGTAGCGGAGCGACGATAGGGGGCTGGACCTTGGATTGCCGCCTCAACCATCATTAGATCCATCATTGTGTCTACTGTCGTTGGCAGCTGCCTCGGCCGACTCCACAGCGTGAGGTCCACCTTGCCCTCAAGTCCAACTCTCTTGCATGACGAGCTAGAGTGACCGTCCTACTGACACTCACGTGCAAGGGGCCCCCAAGCCAAGCATAGGCCCTGGTCGCACCCTCAGACACATGGAACTTCGAGGAAAGATGTGCCTAGAACTCCGCTGTCATGAAGGTAGGCTGATTTCCACCAACGAGTGCGACTAGAACAAGGGAGAGGTCCGCTCTAGACGCAACATCCACGTTCCTTCGGATGATGAAGACCTTGACCTTGGGACGGCTATCAGCGTCACCTAGAGGTAGTGATAGCGATAGGCTGCTACGGCGACGATGACGATGTGATCGACTGCTGCACACGACGAGGCGATGATGGTGTCGGCGTCTGGTCTGGCGCGGCGCGACCTCCTAACGATGAGCTGGGTCGCCTTGGACCCGCGGGGCGATGCGCCTTAACGACACCCTGGCCAGGGTGACGCACCGTCGAGGATTAAGGCTTGCATGCAGGTGAAGGGCCTCGCTTGCACGCCGGTGAACGACCACGCTTGCACGCCCTGGCCCGATGGTCGATACCCTGGCAGCGGAGGTAGCGAAACGGGGAGCGACATTAATCTGTGATGTGGTCGTGCATGAGGCAATTGAAGGAGAGACCCACAAGCTCCGGTGGGATAGGGTGGTGGCGTTTGTGTGCTGTTCTCCCTGGACAGTGCCGGTGACGATGACTCTCGACCATCTAGAATCCATCGACGTTGATGTTTGGCCCTTGATGGGGCTACAGGGGTGTGTCAGGTATGGACACCCTATGCCACGAGCCGAGGCGCTAGTGTACCGGGACTCTCGCCACCGACTGCGAACCAAGGCAACGCTGCACAGGCAGTCGCGTGGTGTAACACCTTCAGTGTTACATGAGAGTGCAATCAAGCTTTAATTGTGGGTTTTGGTGATAATGACAACGCAATTAGAGAACTAATGAGATTTATTGAGATGACAAGCAGGAAACTTATATTCGAGGATGCTACATGGAATGGAGGAGTCCCCAATTACAAATGTAGATGGCTTCAAACTCAAAGGAGGTTTAAATTCTTTTATATATTAAATTTGAGTATAGAAAAAGCCATACTATAAGGGGGGCATAATGCTTATGCTAATATGTGCTACCAAGTGTTCAAACAGCCACAAGTATCCTTAGATTCATAGCCAAGATAGTCTACACTTCACTATTACCCTTGCTGTCTTGCGTGGTGCAGTACTACCGCACTTGAGGAGAGGCTCACCCGACCCCTTGGTCGTGGGCTTTGGTTTGCCCGACCCCTTGGTCATGGGCTCCGGCTCATCCGACCCCTTGGTTGCGGGCTCCGGTTCACCCGACCCCTTGGTCGCGGGCTCTGGTCGCCCGACCCCTTGGTCGCGGGCTCCGGTTCGCTCGACCCATTGGTCGTGGGCTCTAGCTCGCCCAACCCTTTGGTTGCTGGCTCCATCTCGCTCGACCCCAAGGTCGCGGTCTCCGGATCGCCTGACCCTTTGGTCGCGTCCTCGTCTCCCCCAACCTCTTGGGTGCAGTGTCTGAGGGCTGGGGGAATATATACTTTTCCCTTTCCTTCCCAACGGCTATCTATGATTTAAGTGACCGTTGGGGGCTGGGGGTATATATACCTTTCCCCTTCCTTCCCAATGGTAACTAACCAGCTCTCTTCTTCCTCACTTCAGCATGCCCAAAATAGAGCAGGAGCTCTGTCTCTCACTCCATTGTTGACCTCAAGCCCTCAAGCAAATCTATTGATTTCCCCATCAATCCTTGAGGAAAAAGGGTCTCAAACTCGATTAGAGAGCAGTTCCATTGATTCTCAAACTCTAAAGAGCACTTGGTTCACGTTTTGGCCGATGGTTGTGTTTGTTACTCTTGGAGCTTGGCTCCTAGCCGGCTAAAACATCGCCCGTGGAGCTTGCCAACTTGTGTGGCAGCCCTGAGAGGTTTGTAACTATCTCTTGAAGCTAGTAAACTCACCCCTCATCTCAAGAGTTAAGTCTCTTGACTTGAGAACGAGGAAGGGTTGGAAAGCTCTAAGCCTTAGTGTCTAACCACAACAACATGGAGGTAGGCAACCCTTGGTGGCGAGCCGAACCACGGGATAAATCATTGTGTCACTTGTGCTTGATTTACATTACTTGCAAGGCATATTGTTGATTGAGGTGATTTCTAGAGTTTTGTGTGTGGTGTTCCCACCACTTTCAGCTGTTGGTCTGTGATCTACTACCCTGTAGGAAGCTAAGAAATATACCCGATCTAAATTTCATTGGGAAGATTTTGAACTGTGAACTAATCTCTCATACAGGCGCGGCAGTGCCGTGCTCACAGAGCGGCAGTGTCATGGGTGAATTTGACTTCGGTTTGAGTTGAATTTTTACAGGCCTATTCACCCCCCTCTAGGCGTACCAGAGATCCTACATTATGCCCTAAACAAATTACCAAACCATGTCGTGAGCATCATGTTTATGTGATAATGCATGTGATGGAAGGTGTAGATAACATTTTTGTAACTTCAAATGACCAATAAAAATGTTAAATAATAAGCTATTCCATAACTCATATATGTGACGCTTAAATAAAGTTTGAAATATGAACTTTGTAGATGACAATGAAATACATGCTGTAGAAAAATAACATTGCTAGCCAACATTTCTAATAGTCTAAAAATGCAACTTGGAATCAAATTCAGCTCATAGACTTAGAAGATTTGTAAGTATATAGACGGTTAGACAATGCCATGTTTGGTAATTTATTTTGCGAAATCGGGTTAAGAATAGATGTTATGTTTTAGCTCGGTTTGGATAGCCTCATGCCATCTTGAGCATGGTGAAGATGGTTTAGGTCTAGAAGCAACCATTTAGTTGTTATAGGTGCTTTAAAATACGTGCACGACACGTTCTTGGGTTGGCCGGGTGGACGTGGTCACCACGCTCGGGCGCACGCCGTCATCGCGCTGGTCGCTCGCGTATGCGCGTGCTGCCGCGTGTTGCCGGATGCAGCTGCCTCTGGTCTGGTCGCCACTGGCCTCTACCACGCGAAGCCGCCGCCGTTGCTTGCGTGGCCGTGCGGCGCTACTGGCTATCCCGCCGCACTGCCGACCCGCCCCGTGCCATGACGTAGTTGTTGCCGGTGCCGTCGCTTCACCGTCATGTCCGTGCGTCTCTCTGCACCTCTACGCCGCTGCTGGCCTTGTTTGAGGCTGCCACTGCCGCACGCACGTGGCTGTGCTCATCGTCGCCTTGCCATTTATAGCGCTACGCCGCGTGGGCCATGGCCGGTCGGGGACATGCGCGCTTGTCCTTTGTGTCTGCGTGCATGCTTTCTCGGTCACGCCGAGCACGTCCCGCCAAGGCGAGGCCATGCCATGCCACCTACCGGCCCGTCTCTCTCTGTGTGTGCTGCCACCGTCGGAGTCGCGCCCCACGCAATTGACCAGCGAGTGGTCATCTCCTTTCAATTCTGCACGCCTGTGTCTCCGCCATCAAGTCCTCTTGCTATCCAACCCCTCCCCGCCTTGAATGGCGCCCGGTCGAGCTCCAATTTGGCATTTTCCCACCACCATGCCGTTAAGGCCGCGTCCGGCCATGGACGAGGGCAGCCCTCCTACTATCCCTCTCGAGCCAATTCACCTGCACCACTAGTTTTGCCTTGCCTCCCTCTCCACCTTGCGCACGCCAGTGGAACTGCTACCGCCTCCCCGTCGTCGCTGATGCGACCGTGCCACCGCGGTGCGCCGCCGCACGACTCGGCCGCACGTGGCCACACCTCCTCCGCCATCTTCCACCCCAACCGTCACCTTGGCCATGTCCACGGTAGTCTACTGATGCTCCCTCGCTTGCCAGTTAGGTTCTTAGGTGCTCTGGATCACCGGGGCAGCTGTGCCACCGCCGCGGACGGCCGCGCGTCACTGTAGCTCGCTCCAGCGCATCCCGCCACCCCGTGTTGCTACTTGTTGTAGGCGGTTCGACCGTAGTTGAAGGTCGGCCCTACCGACGAGCCAGCGCGAGGCTCTGGTGGCCGGCACGGTCGCGCCGTGTCATCGCACGCCGCGCAGCCGTGTGCTGAGTCGCTGGGGTGTGCGCGGGTGAATTAGGGAAAAGTCAAGGGGTTAAGTGAGAAGGGCTAAGAGAGGAGAAAATAGTTTTAGTACTTAGTTGTAAATTGGGAGGAGTTCGAGGTCTCTTTTGCAAATTTGCCAACACGCGCGGGACTCCCCCGCCGTGGGCCGCCTCACGAGTGGGCCAGCCTCGCGTGGGCCGCGCTAGCGGGCTGCTACGCGCGCGCACTATGTCGCGCGGGCCGTGCGTGTGCGCCACGTGGGAGATTTAATTTTCTTTTTCATAAGGAATTAGCAATAGTTTTCTAATTTAATTTTTGAGCTAATCTTTGGTAAATCATATAAAATTATGTATGTGTCCAAAAATTGTGAAACAAATTTTGTTAGGTTTCTAAAATTATGCTCTATCGGTTGGTGTATTTAGTTCATGTTTATATGTGTTGACATTAGGAGTTATTAGATCATTTGAGGATACTTAATAATATTAAGTTAATTATTGTAGGAATTTTTGTGGTAAATTGGTGATAGCTTTAGTCCTGAAAATTTTATAGTAACTTCATTGTATTATTATGTGCTCACTGTAATTTTTGTAGCCTTAGAATAGACTAAGCATTAGGGTAGTTAAATGCTCTTTGTTTCAATATACATTAAAACATTAGTAGAAATAAAGATATACCCTTAAATTGTAAAACTGAGTGTTTGTTAGTTGAATCCAACACCTTGCTTGATGAAGATGATAGTTAGCTTAGTATCTTAGTCATTAGATCTAGTATAATAGCCTGGTATGCGCATTCTTAGTTTAAGAGTTGCTGTTGCCTGAATGCTAAGTGTTGCATCATCATCGCATGCATGTAGAGAATGAGTTGACGGAGATCATGACCACTGGCGATCACGAGTTCAAGGAGATCATCGAGGAGTATGAGGAGAATATTCTCGTGCAGGAGGAGGTCCTAGAGCCATCACTAACTGACTCAGCTGACACTGCATCTGCCCAAGTCAAACCCCGGTGCATAACCTCTATTTTATAAGTCACCGTATATAAATGTGTTGTACATTTACGTTACAGGATTTTTTTGAAACCACATGCATAGATACACCTGTCCTAAGAGTCTTACTAGTGCAGGTTTTAGTAGATGCTATGCTTAGATCAACGGTAGTGTGAGTAATCTGCCGTTGCTCACAATAGGGGATTATTATTACTCTCATAATAAAATGATGAAAGGAAAAATGGAGACAGGACAGGGATATGGTATGGGTTTTGGTGGGTGTAACAGGTTGTGTCCCGCGACCAACGGGGCTTAGCTTGGTTGCACTGTTTTCTCTGTCCGTGTCGATTAAGGACCGTCCGTCGCTGTGGATGGTAGTCAGGTTATAAACTTATTATCCTGAGCACATACTTGCTTATGGGAGCGAGAAGGCTCGTTATGCTCTTGTCGTGGGTTCCGACTCTTTCCGGGCCGACTGATTGGAGGCGGGGAAAGGTGAAGGTCTAAGCACCATACTGAGACCGGGTCTCAAGTGTGGAGGCTTAGAGTCCAAGTTTGAACGGGGACCTGGACCCCGTGACAGGAGTGGAATGGGTTGGTCTTGTTTGTGCCTGGGGTACAAACGGGACGTGTGTTTCGGGGTACCCAGCTGGGATACATTGGTTCGTGAATCGCCGTTTCTGTGAGATGGTACGACTTGGCTATGGTCTAGCACCGTAGTAAGAACTGGAAGATGAAAGATGGTGAAATTATTCTGATTGCTTAACCCTTGCTTGAAAGTAGAACATGTGCTTACCTAGAATGGTTAGCTAATGAAGTAATTATGATTGCTAATAAAACTTGACTGTAAGGATAAACTATTAATAATGCTTTCTGCAAATGAAAAGAAAACAGCAAACCCATATTGCCTATCATATCCTTGATAGTCGAGAAACTATTCCCACTAGTCGGGTAAGTCTTGCGAGTACATTGTGTACTCAGGATTTATTTTACCCCTGTTGCAGGTGCATCTTGAGGAGTAACTCTTGTGTGAAGGAATCTTCTGGTAGGCATAGACGGATCCTTGTATCGTTTCCGCTAGATGTTTATTTTTATTTCGCTATTTAATTATCGCACTCTGAACTCTGATATTGTAATTAATAATTTTCAAGAACTCTTGTTGTATGAAATGGACTAAGTATTGTAAGCTCGTACTCATTATTGGATTCTGGATGTAAAACGTGGATTGTTTTGAGTTCTCTCTTGGGGTGTGCTCGACGAAACTGTCCGATGTAGCTCACTTTCGAGGTGCTTAGTGTCTAGTGGAAGACGAGCGCCTCCGAAAGCGTGTTATTTCGGGTGGTTCTGCCACATGCGGTGTTCAACGGTTGAGTCCCAGGGCTGTTGGGCGCACTGGTCCTGCATCGATGACGCCGCTTCCCTATTGCAGGCATCAGATGGGTACCTCCCACGGCGGCAGTGCTCTGTGCCGCGTCTGGAGCCTCTGCCGGCGGTGGAGGCGTGGCCCGGAGAGCCTTGCGAGCGGCGTCCAGGTACGACGGGCGCGTGGCAGAAGAAGCAAGTTCGTTGTCAGAGCTGCCTGCACTGGGGTCTTCCTCCCAATGCCGAAACTTATTCCTGCCAGCTGACTGACGGGCGGGGAAGAAGGGAGGGGCATTTGCGGAGAGGGGAGACGGCGGGGAACTGCCCTGGCGTGCGACATCCTCCTCCTCGTCCTCGTCTTCCAGGACGTCCTCGACGACGACTAGCGTCTCGTCCAACATCCTTCCATTTGTGGAAGGCACCGACAGGTCGGTGACGGATTTGGGCCTAGTGGGGGTGGCGCCTACGGCGGTGGCATCGCTGGCGTTGAGGGAGCCCGTAGTGGCGCCCCAACGCCAGATCCCACACCAACAGAGGAGGCTTGGGGAGAGTGGGTGGCCGCCGGTGCCGGGGCGGCGACCGGCGGGCTAGGAGGGGAGCGGGCGAGGTGGGGGAGTGAAGATGCTCCGAGGTGGCGGCGCAACCCGAGGAGGCAAGGTCTGTTGGGGTGGACGCGGAGGGAGTTGAGCTGGCGGCTGCGGCGTGGGGTGGGGGCAGCTGCCTGGGGCTCGCCACGGATGACCCTCGTGAACTGGGGTGCAGGAACCTAGAGCTCCGGGGTTTGGGCAGGAGTAGGGGTCTTGGACCCATCGGTGGAGAGCCTGGACGACAGGGGTTGCCGGATCCGGGCTCAGAAGTGACAGGGCTGGGGTGGATGCAGCGGATCTAGGAGGAGGATTGGAGTTGGGAGAAGGAGGCTGGGGTTGTTGTTGGGGGGGGCAAGGGGAGGAGCGGGTCTCCCATCCCCAAAGATACTAGATCGCCAGTTAATATGGCCCCTTGTAGTGTGAACAGCGTTTCCTTCAAGTCTACTCGTCCAGCTATTCTCGTACTCACGGTTAATTGTCCACACACCGTAGCGCAGCTGCATGGGGTCTGGTCATCGTCACACTGTCCATCTTTCTATGGCCTTGCTCAAGAGCTGATCTATGTGCGAAATTCTTGAAAGCCAGAGAGTGAGGGACCGATCACCATTTTTACACTGAACTCGGTGAGATTTTATACGTACTACACTAGTGACAATCATATTCCATGGAGAGACAGTGAACTCTGCCGTTAGGTTACGTTGTGCTACTGCCTGCTGCCACTATTCTCTGCTGTGGAAATTCTTGGCCTCTGTTCAATTCCAACGCCACCTAGCACCTAGCCCTGACCTGGCAGTTCCAACTTACATCTGGATAACAAACACCACGGCACCACACCATGTTGCTCCCGATCGAGCCGAGACGGCGAGACCCCAGCTGCCGCGCGCGCCATCGAACCAGGTGGCACTCGACAATTCTCGGCAGGCAGGCAGGACCGCGTGACGGGTGGTGGAGATCGTGCCCATTTTATACCGACCTCTGCACGATCGTACGATCTGGATCCGGTGCATATAGTGTTCAACTAACCGTGCGCTGTCGACTCAAGGAGAGGTAATGATGATTAATGAAAAGTTAATTTCAGAGTTGGAGCTCGTTCAGTAGCCCAAGGCCCGAATTAACACGGCACGGCAGTACTCAACAACCATCTCCATTTTCCCTGAAAGCCGATAGCGAAGTAGTGAAACAGAGTCCGAAAATCCGACACCACTGATGCTCAAAAGGAAGAATTTTTGCTTTAGAAATCACTACCTTTATTTCTCAAATCAAGTAACGGACTGAAACACCAATGCCACCGCGACGCACACGGGGCACGAACTGAACAAAACAATCACTGACAACACAACAACATCATCACCGAAACGAAACGAACATCACTGACACTCCAACATCTTCTCGCTTTGCTGCTGTCCTGCTCCTGCATGCCCGCCAGCACGCGCCACCCTAGTTCAATTTCTTGGGGAGCTTCTTCTCCTGCCCGCCTGCCGCAGCAGGCCGGGTCGTGTCGTCGTCGTCGACGAGCGGCGGGCACGGCTTCTTCTTGTGCATGAACTTCATCTTGGGCTTCTTCTTGAAGAACGGCTCGGGCTCCTCGGGCGCCGGAGGCCTGGGCTCCGGCACGGGCGTGGGTGTCGGCGTCGGGGGCCCGTACGTCGGCGTCGGGGGGTTCGGGGTTGGCGTCGGCGTCGGCCTCGGCGGCGGCGGCGGCGGGCCGAACATGTAGTGCTTCTTCTTTTTGCCGCAGGCGCACGCGACGGGGGCGAACACCGTGTCGTCGGTCGCGGCCGCGAGGTAGGTGGTGCTGCTGTCGCCGCCGTCTAATTGGCTGGTGGTGGGCGCGATCCTGGGCGGCGCCTGACCGACGCACGGCGTGCCCAGCGAGCTGTGGAGCTGCGCGAAGCAGTCACGGTCCATGCTCCCGTCGTCGCGCAGGATCTCCGCGGCGAGTGGGATACGGAAGACGCCGGTGTCGTCGAGGGGGCCAAGCGCCTTCGTCTCGTACGTCTCGTCGGCGCCGGATTTGCACTTGATCGCTACCTGCAGGTCTGCAGAGCACAGACGGAACAGAACTTTTTAAGTGTTCGCGGCCATAAGCCATGGGCCGCAGCAAAAGTTGAGCAGAGCGTAGTCAGGCCTGATTCAGGCATGCATGTGGATGTGGCCCAATCCATGATCATGTGTATTACTCTTACGTTGTTTGATAGATAGAGGGATAGAAATTCGCAAAACTTTTCAAAAATGTGAATGAGAATCAAAGTGTGCTATTTGAGAAAAAAAAAGTAGGCATGTCATTCGGAAAAATTGTGTGTGGTTCGCAAAACAAATAGTGTGTGCCTGTCTAAAAGTTTATATCGGGTTAAAAAAATCTTTTTTGTTGAAGAAAGATCACAAGCTACCACTTATGTTTTATGTTGCACCTTTAAGGATTTAACTAGAACTGATCGTTCGAGTTACTGAACAAGAACTTCAAGTTTAATTTTTTTTGGGACATAGTGCTGTTCCAGAAATTTGTCTCAAAACTCTTCACAGCTTTTATTTAGTTAGCAGCTAGTACCACATAAAGTTTCTTACTTAGAAAGGCAGTAGCTAGCTCTAGTGAGTCGGGCAAAATTTGTATGGTCGCAACAGAGCTAAACCAGTAGTGCAAGTGCGCAGGCAGGCGATTTGCATGTACCTTTGAAGGCATTGACATCGTTGGGGGAGCAGTCCAAGCACTTGATGCAGCCAACCACGACCGGCGGCGGCGGCGCTGCCGCCTCTGTCTTCTTCCAAGCCATGGCGCCGAAGCTGACGGCCAAGAGCGCAGCCAAAAGAACTGCGGCTTGCTGGGGAACCTGCAGAGTCCCCATGTTGGAGCCGGCCTCCAGCTGGCTGCTGCTGCTTCGTCAGAAGGTGTGTATATTTGATGAGGAAGAGAAGGCGGTGAGCTTGGATGGTGAGATGGTGCTCGGGTGCATGCGTTTATATAGGGGCCGAGGGGCGGGTAGTGACAGTGTGGCCGGCCGGCTGAGCTATTGATGTTTGGGAGGGACACGGGACAGGTACTGGCCAGCGTCCATGAGACCAGCTCGTGAGGAATAAAAAGTTCTAGCGATGCGATGGAGGTTTCCGGTGGAGTCTCAGTACTGATTTGATCATTCCAGTCCGTTATCCTGACTTTCTTTTTTCTAACCTAACGAGCCGAACTTTTCATACTGTGCAAACTGCAAAGAATTTGTGCCGACCGGCGAAAAGATTCATATTCATTTCGAGTGAGAAATCACTATCATCATATACCCAAAACTGTTACACTGATCCGTACGCATAATACTTTCGAGCAAACGAATAGTGTTTTTCTCTCAAAACAAATCAGCATAAGCATCAGCATAAGCGAACAGGACGAGTATCATTTACGTACACAAAACAGCTTCAGAAAACCATAGTCTTTACTTTCCAAATATGATGTCACGCTTCCATGCACGCAGGTGCCTTCTGCGGCCGGCGTTTGAAATTTGAAGTCGCCAACGGTACAGTTCCTCACCGATCGATGTGGTGTGCGTGCTTCATCTGTCAGGGTGGCTCATAAACCTCGCACGGCGCATGCATGGTTTGTGCGTGATGGGAGAGGCCGGGGCCGGGCCACCGGGAGAGGGTGGGTTGCACCAACCATGTGCGTGCCATGACCGACGGTCGATGGAGCACGTAAACAGTACCCGCCGGCCGGCACGCGGTGCGTACGTCGCTCCGGTTAATTGGGAAGCGTTGGTGACTGGCGACAGAGTCGTATTGGTGGGCAAGTAGCAGTGAACATGCATGCTAGGCACGTCATGGCCGTTTTAACATCTTGGATCGTAACCTCACGCTGCACGGCCAATAGCTGTGAATTGGTGATTGCTATGAATGGCCGGTGAACGTTTTGTAGCGTCCTTTGGCGTCCATGTGAGAAACCAAACAATTTTGTTGCAGTGCTCCCTTTCTAAGGAGGACTGAGAACAAATATGTATACAACGGGGACTGGGACTAGGAGATGTTCGGCCCAAAAAGCACAAATACAATGGGCCGGGTCCGTGCAGATCGTATTTCTTCACCTGACCTCGAACAGCCACATGGCTCCGGGGTTCCTCGAGATTCAGTGACTTTCCTCTCTAAAGTCACAATGTAACTTTCTCTCCATCTCTGCCCTCCAAATCAGATCCAAAAGCTATCATTTCTCTCTGCTTGGGGGCCATCCGTAAGTGACTCGTTAGCTTCCCATCGGTGCGGCGAGCATGGCCGTCTTCTACACGGCCCTGGCAGGCGGCGGGTCGTCCCAGCCGCCGGCGCCGCCCGCCAGCCTGGGGTCGACGATGCCCTGCTGCGGCGGTGGGGGCACACCTGCGCGCGGCCGGTGGCGCGTCCCCGCGGCGGCGGCGCTCGGCCGGGGAGCGGCCCCGCAACGGCGTCCTCTGCGCCAACCGCGAGCTCGTGGTGTCGCCCTCCGCGCTTGCCCTTGCCATGCCCAGGCAGC
This sequence comes from Miscanthus lutarioriparius, assembly GCA_904845875.1. NCBI lineage: Eukaryota > Viridiplantae > Streptophyta > Magnoliopsida > Poales > Poaceae > Miscanthus > Miscanthus lutarioriparius. Next base: position 21,618,800 of record CAJGYO010000002.1, read on the forward strand.
GCTGGTCGCCGAGCGCAGCGCACAGGCCCGCGGCGTCCGGACACGCTCGCAGCAGCTCTGACCGCGAGCTCCTGCATTGTCTTCACGGGAGAGAAGCCAAGCCAAGGCAGAAAACGACTGAAGCCCTTTGATCTTGCGTCAACGGTGGAGATGTAGCGAAAGTTACAACGTGACTTGTCTGAATCTGCATCCGTCTCAACCCGTGCTAGTTACTGCTTCGTCGCTACCGCGTCTTCGATTAATAATATCTCTCGGGCTCTCGGCTCTCGCGTACCTGATATTACTATCAGTTCAGTAATCAGTAATGCTCTGCAAATGGCTCTGCAAATGAAATAGAAGCCACGTGTTCGATAAATAATACCACATGTGTACGTGTTACGAGTTACGACATCCACTTTTTCTTTTTTCGCGTGTTTGATTATTATTGTAGGTGTGATTAATTATTTTATCTACAGATTTAGTTAAACTTAAAAATATTTGATTGACTCGAAAGAAACTCTGTGTTCTTTTGGCAACGGATGGAATACAAAGTTGGCGGTCTTCTCAAATGAGAAAATCAATCAAATCAAACATAGCAAAAAAGAAAGAAAAGAGGTTCGATAGTGAAATTCGACAATCCAAGGCCCAAAGGCCCAATATGGGTTCAAAAGACCATGAAAAGTACGGTCCAGTAACCGCAGAAGATAGCCATGCATGATAAGATGATAATCTATATACCCTTATAAAGCTAAACCCAATGTTTTATCTTTTCATGCAAGATATCCACATCATTCCGCACTAAGTGATCTTACTAGATGTTCTAGCTCTTCATGCAAAGTGTCCACATCATTCCTCACTCAGCTCCCACTGACTTGCAATCCTTTCAGGTAAGCTATCTATGTCATCACTTATTAATAACAAAAGAATGTTCACGTCATCTTCATTATGTACAATACTTTTAATCTTTAATCTATTAACGTACAAGTCACCTACGTACGCTATTTGTTTCATCACCTATTCTTCTACACCGTGATCAAATATTATATTGTTTTTTCTTCTATTAGTTTACCAATTTACCAGATATGATATAATAAAATAGCATGCAAGTTAAATTCATATAGTTACACAATATATAGAATACCATATGGTAGTGTTATATATATTACAGATTTATTTTAAAAAAAATCGCGACAACGCGCGGGGTATGCTTCTAGTTTATTTTATTTAGCATTCCACAATGTCTAAATAAACAGACAAGATAACACTAAGGCCCGTTCGCTGGTCTGAAACTTGGCTGAAAATACTGTTCCGGCTGAATTGTTGTGAGAGAAAAACATTGTTGGCTGGTTTGGTGAACAGTGAAATGAGAGGGGGATCAGCTGACTGGCTGGTTCAGACCAGACCAGCGAACAACCCCTAAGATGGCCTTGTGTCTTTCGCCTCGCTTGCGGCCTGCGCGGACGCCTAAAGTTTGGCCGCCACCTTTTCGACGACCGTGACCGCCTTATCAAGAACATCAGATACTGTATCTTCTTCGCCCACGTCTCCACCCTTTCGGCGACGGCATGCTCATGGTGCTCTCCAAGGAGGATCTAATCATGGGGTGGGGGGGTTCAAGCCCCCCTACCGCCATCTAGAGCCCATTCAAGAATTTTTGCCATGGCTGCTTTGAGGAGGAGAGGCTAGAGGTTGAAGATAAACTTTCAATACCCTCTGAACTTGCATCCTAGATCCGTCACTGATGCTTCCGGAGGCGGCGGGCAGTCGCTGAAAACGCGCTGCGAGGAAGCTCTCCAGAATGACGAGTAGTATCGCCCTTCCGATAGTAGATAGGATAGCCTTCCCTACTATTGTGAGGAGTCGGCGGCTGCCGGACGACGCGGCCAGGGGAACCGGTGGAACCCGTGTCTGGATCGTGGTGGCCAGAATGTTGACATTGCAGAATGCAGACACGGCCAGGGTTTTGTGGGAGCTGCTGTCCTGGGCTTGCTTGTGCTAAGGAAACGAGAGTGTGCAACTAGCATATCTCCATCTATAGTGGTATATTTATAGATTGTATATTGTAAGGCGTTAGATTAGCTTGATGGGAACTACTGTGCTGCTGGGGAACAGGTTTATATGAAACTCCAGCCTTATGTCTAGTCATCTGTAGCTCCTTGCTCAAATATGAAGCTGTGTTACAAGTTTTATGGCCCATTTCCCATTATTCAGCGTATTGGTGCAGTTGCCTATAAGCTGGCATTACCTGATGAGTCCAAGATTCATTCAGTGGTCCATGTTTCTCAACTCAAGAAACATGTTCCACCTTCTGAGCAGGTAGAGGAGGACATTACTCTGGTTCCAACTGATCCTGAGGTGGTCGTTCAGCCGGTGCAGCTTACTGGAGCTGGGATGGTATTGAAGGGTGCTTCGGCAGTTGCTCAAATCCAAGTCTGTTGGAGTTCTCAACCATCATCATTATCAACGTGGGAGGAAGCAAATGATCTGCGCCGACGCTACCCAGCCAATCCAGCCTGGGGACAAGCTGGCATTCGAGGAGGAGGTAATGTCAAGTACCGGTGTAAGGGCCACGGCACTGTTGGGTGTCCGGCAACAGGCGGGAAGAGTGCCTGAGCGCGGAATTAAACCGAAGACTGGTCGGTTAGATTGGTGGGCCCCAGTGGGGCCGGTCTGTTAGCGTTTAGTTGTGAATTCCGTTACGCGGCTTAGTGATTGATTGAACCAGGGCGGCTATATAAGCCCTTTAAGAGAACGGTGGGGTTTTATCGAATAACAGAACTCATATCTCTGAAACTCTGCTTCTCAAACCCGTCTGTTCTTAACCTGCCCCTCTTCTTGCTATTCCCAGTCTAGAACTCCGATTCCACACAGTTATCCATTGTACTCCGATCAGGAACACAACAGCTTCGCGGCGGCATGGAAGCAGGCTGGCGTCGTCATCTCCGCCGTCGCCCGTCGGCCATCATGGACCTCATGGCCTAGAATACGGCCTGCTCCGGATTGTGGCAGCCATAAAGGAAGCAGGCAATGTTAAGGTCGGTGTGTGTATTACGTTTCACTTGCATTATATATTTATATGTATATATATATACTGTTATTCCACTCTCACATCACATGCATATGCATTATGCATGCATGCAAAATCTGTATGCCCGCAGCGGTTCGTGCCATCCGAGTACGGGTGCGACGTGGAGCAATCCGTGAGAGCGGCGGCGGCGGCGGTGGAGCCCGCGAGTCGTACAAGCAGTGGAAAAGCTCATCAGCAGGGAGAAGAAGCATAAAACGTCCTGAGGTAGAAGATAGTAAGATACACATGAAGACCGCCACATCAAAATCTGTGGTTCAAAAACCGAATAATGTTTTCATTCCTCCAAACACTTTTTAGAGGATGGAGTGTGACATAGATAACTCTTTGTTTTTTTTTTGCTTAGATTTTTAACAAACAATTTGCAGTCTCAAGATTATACTATAACGACAGTACCCCACTGACATCACCAAACAAGAACCACCCCAAACACAATACATCTACCGGCTACTTGTGCCGGAGGTAACAAGAGTTTAGTACACCACAACCATTTGCACGCGCGCATGTCTTGAATTCAGAGGCCCAGACCCATGGCGACGGCAACGGTGAGCCCCAAAGCAACTGAGGTCCCAACGAGGCTGCATCCATGCTTCAGCGCCCCACTGTCGTACGGGCTGTTGTCCACCAACGGCTGGTTGCCGAATCCGAACGTCTGCCCCACATCCTGCACGGTCTGTCCCTGCCCCGCGGCGGCGGCGGCGCCACCGAACTGATCCGCTTCCTGAGGAGGCAGCGGCGCCAGTGGCAACTCGGGCTGCGGCAATGGCGCCGCCAGCGGTGCCTCAGGTTGCGCCACTCCGCCAACGCCGGCTCCGACTCCGACGCCGTTGCCATAACCGTCTCCCTGTCCAAACGGCAGGTCGCTGCTCCCGTGGCCGATCGGCTCGGCGAACGGGGGCAGAGCCGAGGCCAGGCCGGGCGAGCCGGGCATCCCGCAGTGCTGCGCGGCGCGCGGCTCGTCGCTGGCCTTCCACGCCAGCTCGCCTCCCTTGTCGAGGATGCGCATGTCGCCCTGGTCCACCAGCTGCAGCGTCTGCAGGAAGTTGTGGTCGTCGGACTGCGCGTCGTGGGTGTGCCACACCGAGGTGCTCCCGTCGAACACCTCCAGCCCGTTCCACGAGAACAGGAGCGCGCACGTGTTCACGGTGCTCACGGCCATGCACTCCGACTCCCACACGCTCCGGCCCTCGGCGCCCGGCGCCGTCGTGTCCAGCACCTCGACGTAGCAGAAGTCGGCGCCGAGGCCCCCGGCGCCCGGCGTGGTCTGGGTGCGCATGAAGTACGCCGCGTACTTCCCCGACGGCGACGTCAGGAACAGCACGGGGTTCTCGTCCCAGTGCGGCGGGATGCTCGCCAGGATCTGCTGCTTCGTCTCACGCTGTATCGTGCCGGCCGGAGCCGGGCCCGTCGCCGCGGCGTGGGACGGGAGCAGAAACGCTAACGCGAGACACACGACAATGTGCGGCGGAACGCTGAGCTGCATGGCTGCTGATTTGAGTTTTCGCCACTCGTGCGCTGCTCTCTGCAGGTGGAAGGGGGGCTCGTGTGTTTGTGCTTGTGCATGGACTGGCGACCTGGCCTGTCTTTTATAGTTAGAGATGCAGATGGAGTGGTAGAGCGTGATGATGGTGTAAAGGCAACGTTGAGTGGTTGACGATACCGGCTCCAATGTTTCAGTGGGAGATTAGGAAAGAAAATGAGCACAGGACTTCGCTAGGAGATTTGTTATGCTTGGGGTTGACGGCCTTGCATTGTGACGTGCATCAGCCGGTAGCTGAGGATTATTAGTCATATTGATTGGAATCGATTGAGAATGGAGCGCACTTAGGAAGGGCGTGACTGACAGATCTGATTCCAAACTGAGGAAGGGGTCCATTTCCTCTTGATGCAACGCGGACTCTCTATCGGGCTGGTCAACTTCACTTGAAATTGTTTATGCTTCAACTTAACCAATCCACCGATAGTTCGAATTCGATTTATCCATGTCGAAAAGCGCACGTTACAGTCTGAACAGCCTGCGCAATTTTTTATTTCTGTTCGAGAGAAGAAAATAAGAACCGTGAGCAGTACTGGGCTGGGCCGATAAACAAAAACCATCGAGCAACTTTGTTTTCGCCAGGTCCATGTAACAATGATACTTTTGTTGGTCTTTGGTGGAGGAATATTGGAACCCTTTCCGGTTCTTTGCGATGACAGTTTCGGTCATTTGAAGAAAGTATATAATGGTCGCTGCTCGGTCATGAGCCCAGGACCTAGTAGAAAATCTTATGTGTCAAATCCTTTTTTCCCTCAAATACGCAGAAGAGACTATCTTTTAGATGCATGTTTTTTTAAGCAATAATTTTGTCATTGTTTGATTATAGAAAGAAATATCCAAATCTCTATAAACAAATCCTTCACCAAAAGAGGGCTAACGGATAGAGCCACGTCGCCTGCAAACTCGTTAGCCGTCAGATCTGGCCAAGTCGCAATATGGACCGTCCGATCAGGGTCATAGTGGGTCTCTGACCCGTTAAGCTCTCAACCGGGGCGGTCGCGAATCCTCGCGAACCCGCTCACGGGCGACTTGGCCTCTCCGTGGCGCGATCCTCTCCTCTAGGGCTCGTTTGGTTGGGGGTAATTGAAAGCAGAGAATGGTAGTTTAGAGATAGGAGTTTAGAAATCTTTTGTTTGTTTTATGGGAAGAGGTGTTTTGGTGCGAAGGAGAAGGGGAGTTTAGAGGGCCAATTCCTACTAATCAATTCCCTAGGGGAGGAGTGGTAATTAGGTGGGAGTTGTGTTCTTAATAAAAGAAAAGTAGATCCTCACTGTCCATCATGATTTGCCTTTTAATTTCTCTCTCAAAACATCTACACCAAACAAGGGATATGAATTTCCTCCTTAATTCCCCTAGAGCATCTCCAATAGTTCCCTAAATATTCATCCTAAAAAGTCTATGTTTACCAACTTCTAAAAAGGTTTTAGAAGAAAAAAAAGAAGTTCATCTTCAATAGTTCCTAATATTTGACTTCTAAAAAATTAAATGCCGGTCCCATTTAACGTTTTTTTTTCTGCAGTCTTCTTTTTTTCCACACATTCTGCTTGAGGCCACCTGCTTGACGACCGCATCCACATCCTGCTTGAGGCCACCTGCTTGACGACGGCCATAGTAGGAAGAGAGCATCCCCACGTGAAATCACCGGCCACTTGCGTGGTTATAGAAGAAGAGAGCACGTTGAGTTAACGTGGGATCATGGAGGTTGCAGTTCGGATGGACCTCGACAAGGCGGAGGCAGACATTATCGTCGGCGAACTGCTCTGGACGCGGAGGCCGCGCATATGCGCGGGTGTCGCTTCGTCCTACTCCATCTGCTGCGCAAGCCGCTACCGGATCTACTTGACGCCACTCGGGACCGTGGCGGCTTCGCCTCCGATGCCTCCGTGGCGGCGCGCGGACGCTGCTTGAAGCTGTCCTCATCGGTGGCGGCGGCCGGGAGCGCCGGAGGGCGCGACGCGCCAAAAGCCGCCAGCAGGCAGAGAGATGCGGCGCCACGCCCCTCCACTCGGCCAGGCTGGAGTCGGCCCGCATTCTTTGCAACCTCACGCTACCGCTGCGTTTGGAGAAGATTGCCGGGAAAAAGGTCGTGGAAATCTTCCTGCGCGGTGTCTGCGAGGAAGACGCGCGACAAGGAGGATACGTGACGGGGAGAGCGCGGATCTTTGCGCGCTGCTGGCTCATTTTTTTTTTTTCGAGTCCTAAAAGATTTGGATTAAATATTAGAAGTTGAAGAGGGTTTTTTCTTATCTTTCTAAAAAAAATAAGGATTAGAAGGATGTTTAGAGAACTTTGGAGATGCTCTTACTTATTTCCCTGCACGAACCAAAGGGATTATGAGTAAAATTCAATTTGCCACCTTAATCCCACCGATTCCCATGCCTCTTCCCCCGCCCGTGTAGTTGCCAAACACACCCAGCGGCCGTCCGCCGCCCCCGCACCTCCCTCCTCCTCCCGGCGCGGGCGGGGTGCGGGCGCCGTCCACCCCCGCCATCCCAGCGCCCCTCGCCCGCTGCGAGGTAGCCCGAGGCCGCCACGCCTGTGGCCCCCGCACGCACCAGGGTGGCCGAGACCGCCGCGCCGTGCGCTCGCGCCGGGGTCGCTCCGCCGGGGCCGCCGCGCTCACGATGGGCCGCCGCTGGAGATGCCGCTGTGACAGGGCGAGAGAGCGTCAGGGAGAGAAATAGAGCTCCGTCTGCTTACCTGCAACGTGCTCTCCATCACACTACGGCGCACGGCCACCTCGCCGGTCGAACCCGACCTCCACGTGGTCTGCCGCCCGCGTCACCTCGCACCTTCCGCACCACCGCGGTTGCAGGGACGCACCCCTGTCTGTTTCCCCTAGTACCGCCGTGGCTCCGACCAGTGGCGTGGGGCAGCACGGCACCGAAGAAACCTCAGAATAGCAGCTCCTCAAGGGACGCCCACACGGTGTTAGATGAAATGGCACTCCGGAAAACCATGGTTTCTCTGCTGCTTCGCTGTTCTAAACCTACCTTAGCCTATCGCCCCCCGCGCGCTGCCCACTGATTTCTCCCCGCGGCGCAATCTCCATCTCCCCACACCATCGCATCTCACTTGGTCATTATTGGTATTTGGGCGCTTGTAAGATGCAACGATGATGAGATGTGAAGAGGTGCAGGAAGAGCAGTACTCAATCCTGCTCAGGCATGTTTTTCTACATACTCAAATGTATTTCAGTTTGTTAATTCATATTAGGAAAAAATCTACTTAAGCCCCCACCTTTCATACTCGTCTACTTCACCCCCCAACTATGAATCCGTCTGTTTTACCCCCTGAACTTTCTAAAACCATCTATTTTACCTCTGGGTGGTTTTCAGCGGCGGCTTTGCTACAGTAACAACGGTTTTGCTATGTAGATCTCCTCATGTGGAGTTCAACAAAATTAGATTTTTCATTTTATGATTTTTTTATGATTTACTATGATTTTTCAAAGATTCACCAAAAATAAATAAATAAAAAAGAAAATTCAAAACCACCGGTACTGTAGCAACCTACCGTTACAGGAGCAACCCGCTGTTACTGTAGTAAAACCGTCGCTGAAAACCGCCCGAGGGTAAAACAGACGGTTTTAGAAAGTTCAGGGAGTAAAACAGACGGTTTCATAGTTGGGGGTGAAGTAGACCAAATATGAAAGGTGGGGGGTTAAGTAGACTTTTTCCATTCATATTATAGAGATTGTAGATTATTCAGCTAGAAATCCACGCCAACTCTATTTGCAATAATATACATGCTCTATAAGTTTATACAGTGTCAAATGAAATATGATCTGAATACTAAAGAGGTAATAATTAGCCATTCTGTGGTCAAAGTAAAGGAACTTTCTACTGTTTTCTACAGTGCATAATTTCAGTTCTGCACATTTGGTAAAGCAATCATATCAAATCCAACATTGATGCATAGAATTGTATCCAGGTCATCAATTTGTACTGCCCATAGGCAATGAAGCTTTTGCCAATATCTACTAATCCATGGCCATATGTGCATTATGATATATCACTGTTCCCTCATTGTGATACTATAGAATCGCACAAACATAATTTTTTCATTCTCATTGCATAAATTATTTCTTATGCCAATGTATATAATCTGTCATTCTTTTATATATATATATCTGGAGCATGACTATACATATGTAATCTGTTAAAGGCAAATTTATACTAGAGTCCCTGAAAATTTTAGATTACCACAACTATTTAGTTTTTCAATCAATTATGATCTTAGATTCATGTATGATTATTCATGTATAGTGCAGCCCTTATGTTAACTCTTCCTCTACCTTGCTCTCAAGTTCAGTTCTTGTAGAGGTATATCGTTATCCTGCCAAACTTAATTTATATAATTATATTTTAATTTTAATTTCTGTGCAAACTACATATATTATTTCATTTGCATTTGCATTCTTAATTACCTTCTCAAACCAATATACTGCTACAGGATCACATGCCCTCTCCTTTTCTTCTGACCAAGGAAATATAAGCAAATAACCATGGAGAATTCTTCCACTAGACTCAAAAAACCAACAACGATGTGATAGCCAGAGATACAAGTAAAGGTAATTATATTCTATGGTGTTGCCTGTACTTATACTAATATTATTAATATGGCAGCAGTCATTTTATATTTCCCTAATGATATATTTCAATATACTCACCTGGTTGCTACTCTTTTGATTCAAACCAACCTCAATAGTTCATTTGTTCCTCATCTATTTCATTCTTTAGTTGCAAAACTGACATTTTTAGCTCGCTCTCTCCTTTGGTTGCTTCGTCGAGTTCATCATGTGTGATGTGATGACTGATGTAATCTTCTCCCCACATGCCCTGTCCGACAAGATCACCGAGCTTACCGAGGTGGTTAAGGTACACCCAATCTCATTCCTTGCGTTTGCTATTGCTGTTCGTCATAGATGTAACTGGTACTTCATCATCACATATCTCAAGGCAATAACCTGTTTCCTTCCCAGAAGTAAAAATAGAACAATAGTAACAGAAGCTCGTCTAAATTTGTTATCTCTATATAAGAAAAATCCGATTGAGTAAAACTAAAGTATGCTGCCCATAATCAAAACCCAGTATAGGCATACATACCCAAAAGAGCATGTTCTGATTTTTTCCCCCTTTTACACAATCTTGCAGCGACTGTTCAACAAACAGTAACATGGAAAGACAGACTTGGAAGAGAAGGGTTCAACAAACAGTAACGTGGAAAGACAGACTTGGAAGAGAAGGGTTATATAGCCATTAGATGCTGCAGTAGTGCAGTCATTATGAGTTCTAGCACCGTTGTGTATCTCCAAGTGGTGCCCCGTGGTGTCCGTCGTATATATTGCAATATATACAAAATTAGATAAAGAGATGTTGACATGTCTCCTTTGGTTATCACGAGTCCTGGACTTGTGTTTTCTGAATCGCTATACTATCTAGGCTTATCACATATTCTGAACTTCTTTTCTATCTTCAAGTTGATATAGGTAATCATCCTTTCTTGAGAATGATTTCCTTAATCAGCCTATATACATCAATATGTATGGAATCCTGTCCTGTTCGCCTGCAGCGGCTGGTTGAAGTATCGCAGGCTGGTGCTGGCCCGACACAGGATCATCCGCGCATGATTTCTAGTAAACACTAACTGACATCGTACTCTGAAATATAAACTGAAAGCTAAAACAAGTGATCTGCCTTAGGAATATAAACTGAAAGCTAAAATCTGCACTAATATTTAAATTATAGTCCTCTAGCTCACACACCAATATATTACATAGACGCCAGTAGCATAAAAAATGGAAAAATAGTAGGTGCATGTATATAAAAAAAGTGACAAACAGGAGGAGCAAAATCTAGCTATGATCTTGAACATTTCTCAGATGCTAATGATGAAGGCCACTTCTCTGGACGCGGAGGCCGCACATGCGCGTGGCAAGCTGCTCGTCCTACTCCATCTGCTTGCGCACGCGCTGGATCTACTTGACGCCACTCGGGACCGTGGCCGGCTTCGGCTCCGTGCCTCCGTGGCGGCGCGGACGCGTGCGAGCTGTCCTCATCGGTGGCGGCGGCCGGGGAGCGCCGGGAGGTGCGCGACGCGGCCAAAGCCGCCGCAGTGCAGGAGATGCGGCGCCGCTGCCCCTCCACGGCGGCTGCTGGAGTCGGCCCGCAGTTGCTGCAACCTCACGCGCTGCGTTTCTGGAGAAGATTGCCGGGGAAAAAGGTCGTGGGAAATCTTCCCTGCGGTGTGCGAGGAAGACGCGCGACAAGGAGGATACGCGGACGGGGAGAGCGCGGATCTTTGCGCGCGTTGGCTCATTTTTTTCCGAGTCCTAAAAGATTTGGATTAAATATTAGAAGTTGAAGAGGGTTTTTTCTTATCTTTCTAAAAAAAATAAGGATTAGAAGGATGTTTAGAGAACTTTGGAGATGCTCTTACTTATTTCCCTGCACGAACCAAAGGGATTATGAGTAAAATTCAATTTGCCACCTTAATCCCACCGATTCCCATGCCTCTTCCCCCGCCCGTGTAGTTGCCAAACACACCCAGCGGCCGTCCGCCGCCCCCGCACCTCCCTCCTCCTCCCGGCGCGGGCGGGGTGCGGGCGCCGTCCACCCCCGCCATCCCAGCGCCCCTCGCCCGCTGCGAGGTAGCCCGAGGCCGCCACGCCTGTGGCCCCCGCACGCACCAGGGTGGCCGAGACCGCCGCGCCGTGCGCTCGCGCCGGGGTCGCTCCGCCGGGGCCGCCGCGCTCACGATGGGCCGCCGCTGGAGATGCCGCTGTGACAGGGCGAGAGAGCGTCAGGGAGAGAAATAGAGCTCCGTCTGCTTACCTGCAACGTGCTCTCCATCACACTACGGCGCACGGCCACCTCGCCGGTCGAACCCGACCTCCACGTGGTCTGCCGCCCGCGTCACCTCGCACCTTCCGCACCACCGCGCGGTTGCAGGGACGCACCCCTGTCTGTTTCCCCTAGTACCGCCGTGGCTCCGACCAGTGGCGTGGGGCAGCACGGCACCGAAGAAACCTCAGAATAGCAGCTCCTCAAGGGACGCCCACACGGTGTTAGATGAAATGGCACTCCGGAAAACCATGGTTTCTCTGCTGCTTCGCTGTTCTAAACCTACCTTAGCCTATCGCCCCCGCGCGCTGCCCACTGATTTCTCCCCCATGGCGCAATCTCCATCTCCCCACACCATCGCATCTCACTTGGTCATTATTGGTATTTGGGCGCTTGTAAGATGCAACGATGATGAGATGTGAAGAGGTGCAGGAAGAGCAGTACTCAATCCTGCTCAGGCATGTTTTTCTACATACTCAAATGTATTTCAGTTTGTTAATTCATATTAGGAAAAAATCTACTTAAGCCCCCACCTTTCATACTCGTCTACTTCACCCCCAACTATGAATCCGTCTGTTTTACCCCCTGAACTTTCTAAAACCATCTATTTTACCTCTGGGTGGTTTTCAGCGGCGGCTTTGCTACAGTAACAACGGTTTTGCTATGTAGATCTCCTCATGTGGAGTTCAACAAAATTAGATTTTTCATTTTATGATTTTTTTATGATTTACTATGATTTTTCAAAGATTCACCAAAAATAAATAAAAAAAAAAGAAAATTCAAAACCACCGGTACTGTAGCAACCTACCGTTACAGGAGCAACCCGCTGTTACTGTAGTAAAACCGTCGCTGAAAACCGCCCGAGGGTAAAACAGACGGTTTTAGAAAGTTCAGGGAGTAAAACAGACGGTTTCATAGTTGGGGGTGAAGTAGACCAAATATGAAAGGTGGGGGGTTAAGTAGACTTTTTCCATTCATATTATAGAGATTGTAGATTATTCAGCTAGAAATCCACGCCAACTCTATTTGCAATAATATACATGCTCTATAAGTTTATACAGTGTCAAATGAAATATGATCTGAATACTAAAGAGGTAATAATTAGCCATTCTGTGGTCAAAGTAAAGGAACTTTCTACTGTTTTCTACAGTGCATAATTTCAGTTCTGCACATTTGGTAAAGCAATCATATCAAATCCAACATTGATGCATAGAATTGTATCCAGGTCATCAATTTGTACTGCCCATAGGCAATGAAGCTTTTGCCAATATCTACTAATCCATGGCCATATGTGCATTATGATATATCACTGTTCCCTCATTGTGATACTATAGAATCGCACAAACATAATTTTTTCATTCTCATTGCATAAATTATTTCTTATGCCAATGTATATAATCTGTCATTCTTTTATATATAATATCTGGAGCATGACTATACATATGTAATCTGTTAAAGGCAAATTTATACTAGAGTCCCTGAAAATTTTAGATTACCACAACTATTTAGTTTTTCAATCAATTATGATCTTAGATTCATGTATGATTATTCATGTATAGTGCAGCCCTTATGTTAACTCTTCCTCTACCTTGCTCTCAAGTTCAGTTCTTGTAGAGGTATATCGTTATCCTGCCAAACTTAATTTATATAATTATATTTTAATTTTAATTTCTGTGCAAACTACATATATTATTTCATTTGCATTTGCATTCTTAATTACCTTCTCAAACCAATATACTGCTACAGGATCACATGCCCTCTCCTTTTCTTCTGACCAAGGAAATATAAGCAAATAACCATGGAGAATTCTTCCACTAGACTCAAAAACCAACAACGATGTGATAGCCAGAGATACAAGTAAAGGTAATTATATTCTATGGTGTTGCCTGTACTTATACTAATATTATTAATATGGCAGCAGTCATTTTATATTTCCCTAATGATATATTTCAATATACTCACCTGGTTGCTACTCTTTTGATTCAAACCAACCTCAATAGTTCATTTGTTCCTCATCTATTTCATTCTTTAGTTGCAAAACTGACATTTTTAGCTCGCTCTCTCCTTTGGTTGCTTCGTCGAGTTCATCATGTGTGATGTGATGACTGATGTAATCTTCTCCCCACATGCCCTGTCCGACAAGATCACCGAGCTTACCGAGGTGGTTAAGGTACACCCAATCTCATTCCTTGCGTTTGCTATTGCTGTTCGTCATAGATGTAACTGGTACTTCATCACATATCTCAAGGCAATAACCTGTTTCCTTCCCAGAAGTAAAAATAGAACAATAGTAACAGAAGCTCGTCTAAATTTGTTATCTCTATATAAGAAAAATCCGATTGAGTAAAACTAAAGTATGCTGCCCATAATCAAAACCCAGTATAGGCATACATACCCAAAAGAGCATGTTCTGATTTTTTCCCCCTTTTACACAATCTTGCAGCGACTGTTCAACAAACAGTAACATGGAAAGACAGACTTGGAAGAGAAGGGTTCAACAAACAGTAACGTGGAAAGACAGACTTGGAAGAGAAGGGTTATATAGCCATTAGATGCTGCAGTAGTGCAGTCATTATGAGTTCTAGCACCGTTGTGTATCTCCAAGTGGTGCCCCGTGGTGTCCGTCGTATATATTGCAATATATACAAAATTAGATAAAGAGATGTTAAGACATGTCTCCTTTGGTTATCACGAGTCCTGGACTTGTGTTTTTCTGAATCGCTATACTATCTAGGCTTATCACATATTCTGAACTTCTTTTTCTATCTTCAAGTTGATATAGGTAATCATCCTTTCTTGAGAATGATTTCCTTAATCAGCCTATATACATCAATATGTATGGAATCCTGTCCTGTTCGCCTGCAGCGGCTGGTTGAAGTATCGCAGGCTGGTGCTGGCCCGACACAGGATCATCCGCGCATGATTTCTAGTAAACACTAACTGACATCGTACTCTGAAATATAAACTGAAAGCTAAAACAAGTGATCTGCCTTAGGAATATAAACTGAAAGCTAAAATCTGCACTAATATTTAAATTATAGTCCTCTAGCTCACACACCAATATATTACATAGACGCCAGTAGCATAAAAAATGGAAAAATAGTAGGTGCATGTATATAAAAAAAGTGACAAACAGGAGGAGCAAAATCTAGCTATGATCTTGAACATTTCTCAGATGCTAATGATGAAGGCCACTTCTCTGGACGCGGAGGCCGCACATGCGCGTGGCAAGCTGCTCGTCCTACTCCATCTGCTTGCGCACGCGCTGGATCTACTTGACGCCACTCGGGACCGTGGCCGGCTTCGGCTCCGTGCCTCCGTGGCGGCGCGGACGCGTGCGAGCTGTCCTCATCGGTGGCGGCGGCCGGGGAGCGCCGGGAGGTGCGCGACGCGGCCAAAGCCGCCGCAGATCACGAGAGATCGCGCCGCCGCTTCTCCTCCACGGCCGAGGCTGCTGAGTCGGCCCGCGATTCTTTGCCTCACCTCACGCGCTGCGTTCTGGAGAAAGATTGCCGGGAAAAAGGTCGTGGAAATCTTCCCTGCGGTGTCTGCGAGGAAGACGCAGCGACAAGGAGGATCTGCGAGCGGGGAGAGCGCGGATCTTTGCGCGCTGCTGGCTCATTTTTTTTTTCCGAGTCCTAAAAGATTTGGATTAAATATTAGAAGTTGAAGAGGGTTTTTTTATCTTTCTAAAAAAAAAAGGATTAGAAGGATGTTTAGAGAACTTTGGAGATGCTCTTACTTATTTCCCTGCACGAACCAAAGGGATTATGAGTAAAATTCAATTTGCCACCTTAATCCCACCGATTCCCATGCCTCTTCCCCCGCCCGTGTAGTTGCCAAACACACCCAGCGGCCGTCCGCCGCCCCCGCACCTCCCTCCTCCTCCCGGCGCGGGCGGGGTGCGGGCGCCGTCCACCCCGCCATCCCAGCGCCCCTCGCCCGCTGCGAGGTAGCCCGAGGCCGCCACGCCTGTGGCCCCGCACGCACCAGGGTGGCCGAGACCGCCGCGCCGTGCGCTCGCGCCGGGTCGCTCCGCCGGGGCCGCCGCGCTCACGATGGGCCGCCGCTGGAGATGCCGCTGTGACAGGGCGAGAGAGCGTCAGGGAGAGAAATAGAGCTCCGTCTGCTTACCTGCAACGTGCTCTCCATCACACTACGGCGCACGGCCACCTCGCCGGTCGAACCCGACCTCCACGTGGTCTGCCGCCCGCGTCACCTCGCACCTTCCGCACCACCGCGGTTGCAGGGACGCACCCCTGTCTGTTTCCCCTAGTACCGCCGTGGCTCCGACCAGTGGCGTGGGGCAGCACGGCACCGAAGAAACCTCAGAATAGCAGCTCCTCAAGGGACGCCCACACGGTGTTAGATGAAATGGCACTCCGGAAAACCATGGTTTCTCTGCTGCTTCGCTGTTCTAAACCTACCTTAGCCTATCGCCCCCCGCGCGCTGCCCACTGATTTCTCCCCGCGGCGCAATCTCCATCTCCCCACACCATCGCATCTCACTTGGTCATTATTGGTATTTGGGCGCTTGTAAGATGCAACGATGATGAGATGTGAAGAGGTGCAGGAAGAGCAGTACTCAATCCTGCTCAGGCATGTTTTTCTACATACTCAAATGTATTTCAGTTTGTTAATTCATATTAGGAAAAAATCTACTTAAGCCCCCACCTTTCATACTCGTCTACTTCACCCCCAACTATGAATCCGTCTGTTTTACCCCCTGAACTTTCTAAAACCATCTATTTTACCTCTGGGTGGTTTTCAGCGGCGGCTTCGCTACAGTAACAACGGTTTTGCTATGTAGATCTCCTCATGTGGAGTTCAACAAAATTAGATTTTTCATTTTATGATTTTTTTATGATTTACTATGATTTTTCAAAGATTCACCAAAAATAAATAAAAAAAAAGAAAATTCAAAACCACCGGTACTGTAGCAACCTACCGTTACAGGAGCAACCCGCTGTTACTGTAGTAAAACCGTCGCTGAAAACCGCCCGAGGGTAAAACAGACGGTTTTAGAAAGTTCAGGGAGTAAAACAGACGGTTTCATAGTTGGGGGTGAAGTAGACCAAATATGAAAGGTGGGGGGTTAAGTAGACTTTTTCCATTCATATTATAGAGATTGTAGATTATTCAGCTAGAAATCCACGCCAACTCTATTTGCAATAATATACATGCTCTATAAGTTTATACAGTGTCAAATGAAATATGATCTGAATACTAAAGAGGTAATAATTAGCCATTCTGTGGTCAAAGTAAAGGAACTTTCTACTGTTTTCTACAGTGCATAATTTCAGTTCTGCACATTTGGTAAAGCAATCATATCAAATCCAACATTGATGCATAGAATTGTATCCAGGTCATCAATTTGTACTGCCCATAGGCAATGAAGCTTTTGCCAATATCTACTAATCCATGGCCATATGTGCATTATGATATATCACTGTTCCCTCATTGTGATACTATAGAATCGCACAAACATAATTTTTTCATTCTCATTGCATAAATTATTTCTTATGCCAATGTATATAATCTGTCATTCTTTTATATATAATATCTGGAGCATGACTATACATATGTAATCTGTTAAAGGCAAATTTATACTAGAGTCCCTGAAAATTTTAGATTACCACAACTATTTAGTTTTTCAATCAATTATGATCTTAGATTCATGTATGATTATTCATGTATAGTGCAGCCCTTATGTTAACTCTTCCTCTACCTTGCTCTCAAGTTCAGTTCTTGTA
Organism: Miscanthus lutarioriparius; assembly: GCA_904845875.1. Taxonomy (NCBI): domain Eukaryota; kingdom Viridiplantae; phylum Streptophyta; class Magnoliopsida; order Poales; family Poaceae; genus Miscanthus; species Miscanthus lutarioriparius. Next base: position 21,635,999 of record CAJGYO010000002.1, read on the forward strand.
GAGGTATATCGTTATCCTGCCAAACTTAATTTATATAATTATATTTTAATTTTAATTTCTGTGCAAACTACATATATTATTTCATTTGCATTTGCATTCTTAATTACCTTCTCAAACCAATATACTGCTACAGGATCACATGCCCTCTCCTTTTCTTCTGACCAAGGAAATATAAGCAAATAACCATGGAGAATTCTTCCACTAGACTCAAAAACCAACAACGATGTGATAGCCAGAGATACAAGTAAAGGTAATTATATTCTATGGTGTTGCCTGTACTTATACTAATATTATTAATATGGCAGCAGTCATTTTATATTTCCCTAATGATATATTTCAATATACTCACCTGGTTGCTACTCTTTTGATTCAACCAACCTCAATAGTTCATTTGTTCCTCATCTATTTCATTCTTTAGTTGCAAAACTGACATTTTAGCTCGCTCTCTCCTTTGGTTGCTTCGTCGAGTTCATCATGTGTGATGTGATGACTGATGTAATCTTCTCCCCACATGCCCTGTCCGACAAGATCACCGAGCTTACCGAGGTGGTTAAGGTACACCCAATCTCATTCCTTGCGTTTGCTATTGCTGTTCGTCATAGATGTAACTGGTACTTCATCACATATCTCAAGGCAATAACCTGTTTCCTTCCCAGAAGTAAAAATAGAACAATAGTAACAGAAGCTCGTCTAAATTTGTTATCTCTATATAAGAAAAATCCGATTGAGTAAAACTAAAGTATGCTGCCCATAATCAAAACCCAGTATAGGCATACATACCCAAAAGAGCATGTTCTGATTTTTTCCCCCTTTTACACAATCTTGCAGCGACTGTTCAACAAACAGTAACATGGAAAGACAGACTTGGAAGAGAAGGGTTCAACAAACAGTAACGTGGAAAGACAGACTTGGAAGAGAAGGGTTATATAGCCATTAGATGCTGCAGTAGTGCAGTCATTATGAGTTCTAGCACCGTTGTGTATCTCCAAGTGGTGCCCCGTGGTGTCCGTCGTATATATTGCAATATATACAAAATTAGATAAAGAGATGTTAAGACATGTCTCCTTTGGTTATCACGAGTCCTGGACTTGTGTTTTTCTGAATCGCTATACTATCTAGGCTTATCACATATTCTGAACTTCTTTTTCTATCTTCAAGTTGATATAGGTAATCATCCTTTCTTGAGAATGATTTCCTTAATCAGCCTATATACATCAATATGTATGGAATCCTGTCCTGTTCGCCTGCAGCGGCTGGTTGAAGTATCGCAGGCTGGTGCTGGCCCGACACAGGATCATCCGCGCATGATTTCTAGTAAACACTAACTGACATCGTACTCTGAAATATAAACTGAAAGCTAAAACAAGTGATCTGCCTTAGGAATATAAACTGAAAGCTAAAATCTGCACTAATATTTAAATTATAGTCCTCTAGCTCACACACCAATATATTACATAGACGCCAGTAGCATAAAAAATGGAAAAATAGTAGGTGCATGTATATAAAAAAAGTGACAAACAGGAGGAGCAAAATCTAGCTATGATCTTGAACATTTCTCAGATGCTAATGATGAAGGCCACTTCACTTTTCTCTGATCATGTGTTGCTTCCGCCAAGTCCTCTACAAGTAACACAAAAGAAATGGTGTTGAGTTACAAGAATATGCAGCAGAACAGTGTGAAGTGTCATGCTTGATACACATTTCATACATGAACTGGTGAGTTGCATGCACATCTCCCTTATCTTTCTACAAATAAAATGGTCAAAACAAGAGGCTCACTCACCTCTCTATCACAAGATAAAGAAGGCTGAGACATAGTGCACATATATCATTCTGTTCTAGAGAGAGCTATTAGCAAACCTGATTATAGCCATTCTAGTTCTAGAGTGAGCTATTAGCAAATGTAGTAAACTGAACTCTGTAGCAGCAAAATACCTCTACAGAGGCTAGCAAGAGCTGACCTAAATAGTTCAAACTCTGCTGCGGCAAAATACTACGGAGGGAGAGCAGCAGATTATCTCACATACTAAAATAGACAGCAGGATTTCAGACGAGCGCTATCTCAAATGGATTGCGCATTGGCTCAAACTGTGTGTGTCTACTAAAATGACATGAAGCACTGAAATAGAGTGCAGACCAGTGAAGTGCTTCTGTTACCTATGGCTAGGCTAGAATCAACACAAAAAGTAGCATCACATTGTAGAGTACTTCTCTTGCATTGGAACTTGAACCTCTGAGTTTTTTTAACAAAATATTTAGGAGACCTACACTCCAGCTATGACCTCCAGAATTGGTATAAACAGTACAGTTCTCATCACATCCAGAATTGGGATAGACACTACAATTTATTATACTTGTTAAAGTTGTCATTTTGAAGCTTTGTATTCTCTCCATGGATCACTTGTACTGAAAAACTTAGCCACCTATGACCTTATTAGTCGGAGAGATTTAGCAAGCACTTGTCTGAACTTATTGTGCTAGATGATGTGTGAGACATATATTCAGTGCATCTCGATAATCAAGAATTTATACTCTATTCAAATGTTCAGACTACACACACAAAACATGTAGAAGCATATATGACATAATTTGGCCAAGCTGGCTGTACATGTGTGCTTGCAGGTTTGCAAAAGCAAACTAAGTCTTATAATTTAGCCAAGCAGCTTGTAACTCAATCGAACAGGAATCGGCTGCTACTAGGAAGACAACAACCTAATAAATCATAAATCATAAATGTACATGCACCAGAATTAGGCCGGCTGCTTACTTGATAAAAACTATTGGACAAAAAATAACTTTTCCTTGGACAATGGTCCTTTTGTTCCCAAAAAACTTTGAACCAAGGATTCTGATAGATCCATATCTCCATATAAACCATGCATACTAATTCAAGTAAGCAGCAATACCTCTACTGATTCACAGCTTTCCTATGGAAAACACATGTCATGATTCACAGCTTTTCTATGAAAAACACGGGTCATGATTCACAGTTTTCCAATGAAAACCACAGGTCAGGGCTCAGGAACATCTATTCAAGTAACTTTGAGTCTTATAATAAAAGAACAGTAGGGGCTTGCACCCTCCTGTTTTCCTAAAAAAAAAAGTAACTCTGAGTCAGGAGTGAATGCAATTAACTACAATGGAGAACAGTAGTACATATATACAGGCAAAACTGCATAGAGAAGCTTTACCGAGACATCAAGATTAGGGTGGGATACTAATACTCTATAGTACAGTCATCATTATAATGGGACAGGGTAAAAAACGAAAACCAAGGAAAAGAAAAGCCTGGGTAAGCGGGCTGTCAAAGTAGGCCTAAGGGTACTGTGCCTAATGGCCTGGATAGGTGGTACCCTTTCTGAAGAATTGACCATTTGCGCTTTTACTTGCTCAGAAAGGCCTTCAAAGAAAATGGTGGGTAAGCATCCTGCTCGAAGGGTTCCAAATGTCATGTATGCAGCAAGATGTAGAATACCAAAACTAAAATTTGAATTCAAGTGGACTGGTGAGCAGGAAGAACTCAGAACAAAAGATATGTAAGCAGTCCTCTCATTGAACATCATATAGCATCACCACAGGACCATTTTTTAGAACCGAGGGCATATGCCCCATTTCCATTAGATGATAACCGAAATACAGAGAAGTTTAGAGTTCAGACAAGATAACAGAACAAGAGACTTCAGATTACACCTTCAGTACCAGACAACTAAGCAAGACAAACATGCCAACTAAGACCCAGACACCAGCTAGATAACATCACTAGAGGACATTATTACACAATAATTACTACAAACTAGTACAACTGAAATCAACAAGATATTATTGGCATGGAACATTAACATCACTAAATCTCTTCCTCTAACTCGCGTCGCGCCCAGGGTCTAGAGCCTGTCGGCCGCCCCGTCCAGAACAGACGCTGCCCTGTCAACCGAGACGACGATGGAAATTATTCCCTAGGCTCGGGAGTTCCTTGTCTTTTATCTGTTCATCATCGGAGGCCCATTATAACACTACTACTAGGAAAGCAAGATGCTAACGGCTTCCCGTGTCCGCGGCATTGTTTGTAGCCGTTAGCTACAACTCCGGGCCGGGAGACCACGTTCTTGAGGTGCAATCACAAAGTATCCACGTACGCGTCAATGTGTTCAGTTGAAACCTTTTACTTTCCCATGAAGATATAGATTCAGACCATTTTCACTCATTGAAAGCTATAATTTTTGACTTGGTATTTACACCAGATATGTAATTGAGTTAAACTAATCTTTACCATTATATGCGGTCCCTCCCATTCAATGGTAGAAATAACCCAACAGATTACTTTTAAGAGAAAGAATCCAGACTACATCTTTACTCAGGAAATAAGTCGTGAGGCCAGCAGACTTACTTGGTAAAAGCCAGTGGTCAGCAACAATAATACGAACCACACTTGGTAATCCATGTGTTTAAATATTACTTCAGTTCATAATTTCCAGAGGTATAGATATTGTCATTCTTGCTTTGCCATAGGTATACAGTATACTTAACCAATTTGAACTGATTCGAACGGTCATCCATGTGTTTAAATATTGCTTCAGTTCATAATTTCCAGAGTTATATATATTGTTATTCTTACTTTGCCATAGGTATACTTAACCAATTTGAACGGTCATCCATGTGTTTAAATATTGCTTCAGATCATAATTTCCAGAGTTGTATATATTGTCATTCTTGCTTTGCCATAGGTATACTAAATCAATTTGAACTGATCTGAACGGTTATCCATGTGTTTAAATATTGCTTCTGTTTATAATTTCCAGAGATCAAGGCTATACACAGGGCCCGTAGTCGAAAAAACCAAATCATTATTAAAAATAATATGATTAGAAAAAGATTAATAATATGAAACAGAAAAAAATCTACTAGTGTACTAACTGATAGACATTTGTTGCTTTGTATGGCAGTTTGCTAGCGGCGGCGGCGGCTGTCCAATCCGTGTGGTCATTCGGGCTCGCAATTCTGGACATCGATACGATGCTGATAAGCAAAAATGCTTCCCAGAACCACTGATTCTTCCAGACGGTTAAGTTTGGAGATGCGGTAAGCAGTTATTTGCGTTTTTTTTTGGTTATATATTCATTTCAACCGATTCAATTATTAATCTAGACCTCTCTGGCCATGCACAGATCACTGGTGTGGCCATGTTCTGTGCTGCAAGCGCATCTTCTGGAGTCTTTTTGTTCCTCCGCTACAACCGTATGTTGTGCTCCACAGAGCACTGCGCCCAGTTCTAAGCTGCCATAACACGAGCGTTCATGAGCTTCGCTGCTCTTGTGCCATCCACGGTGGCAACTCAGTTTTTTTTTTCCCTTAGGGGCATGTGCCCCCACCCCATGCAGCATTGGATTTGCATGGAGATGTGTGTATAGGAGAGAGACAATCTACTAGTGTCTCTCTCATGCTGGCATTATTATTAGATTAGCTGTTGGATACGACCTATGAGTCAATGGATACACACAACTCAAATTTGTGGTTTACACAACACGGAGTTTACGATCTGAATTGAAGGCAAGCTCCATTATTGCAAGGTACCGTAGCCTGGACATATATCGCACAAGAGGAAATAGCTCGTGGAAGAAGATTCATGGTGGTCGTCAGCAACCCCATAGCTTGTTGACGGTATTTTCACACGGTGCACTTTGAGTCTAGAATGCCAAGAGCAAGTTCGCGAGTTCAGCGTGCCCAAAGTTGCTAACTCGGATGGGATAGGCACCCCGGATGTTCTAGTATCATGAAAACTAGCCGTCAAAAGATCAGAGGGTCGGCAGAATAGTTTGCTTCATTGTGTAGCTGCGTGTGTTACATTTGTTTGTGTGTGTATATATATACTTAGCTGTTTAATTTGTGAAGCTGATGCTGTCAGTGTTAAAATTTGTGAGGATTGATCAATGCCACTACCTACTCTGTTGACAGATTTCTGTTGCTGAAATCCGTCACTTTTTTTTTGACACAGAATTATTCCTCGATGACACGTGTACATAAGTTAACCTCGCTGATGTCTTCCCCATCAGATACCGGAGATACTCCGTACGTACGAAGGTCGGAGAGTATGTGCTTACACGACGACGACGACACGTGAGACGGAATACGGCAGCTGACGCGACACAGAAAACGAGCACAGGACTTCGCTAGGAGATTTGTTATGCTTGGGGTTGACTAGCTTGCATTGTGGCGTGCATCAGCCGATAGCCGAGGATTATTAGTCATATCGATTGGAATCGATTGAGAATGGAGCGCACTTAGGAAGGGCGTGACTGACAGATCTGAATCAAAACTGACGAGGGGGTCCATTTCAACACAGGATCAGGCTGAGTATTTCGGTATTTCCTCTTGATGCAACGCGAACTATATCGGGCTGGTCAACTTCACTTGAAATTGTATATGCTTCAACTTAACCAATCCACCGAGGAGTTCGAATTCGATTTATCCATGTCGAAAAGCGCACGTTACAGTCTGAACAGCCTGCGCACCTTTTTGTTTCTGTTCGAGAGAAGAAAATAAGAAGAACCATGAGCAGTACTGGGCTGGGCCGATAAACAAAACCAACGAGCAACTTTGTTTCCACCAGGCGTCCAGGCCCATGTAACATTGATAGGAATAAGTTCCTAAAATAAGCAGAAGAGACTATCTTTTTCTACACCAAGATTTAGGAATAAGTTCCTAAAAAAACAAGATTAGGAATAAAAGCACACTTCCTCTATATTTCACATGCTTGATTTTGTTGACTACAGAAAGAGATTGTGAATTTTCTCTTGTGAGTTATTCTTATAATCGTACTAGTTGGTTATATAAAATTGTTTAAAATCATCTAAAAATTAAGTCACCTAAAATAGAGTAATAATAACTCCCATAAAAGGGAGTTTACATGGCGCGCTATGCCAAGCATGTGCAGTAAGTGAGGTATATTATACGATATACCAGGGGCAGATCCAGGATTTTAGGTCACTGATGTCACCATAAACTTATCAACTGACGACAACGACTTACAATAAACAGTAATACATAAACGAGTGTAAATAGCAGAGTCTGGAATTGTTGCTAGAAACAGTAATAAATATTTACCTCTTAAAGAAGCATTTTCCGAATGTGATTTTCCATCTTTTGAAAGCGATCTATTATAACATTGTCTGGGATTGTTGCTAGAAACTCTGGCTCAACAAAGGAAATGATGCAATCATTCATAAACTTGTTGCCAATACAGTTACGCGATATCGTCTTCACAGTTTTCATAGCCGAGAAGCACCTCTCCACATATACGGTGGCAACAGGCAAAACAAGTACTAGCTTTGGGAGCCGACTAATGGAAAAGCGAGATGCTTCTTTGTATCCACCATCAGTTTAGCAAGTCCTGTAATAGTATTCAATCCAGAAAATCTTTCTCGGCTTGCACATTGTCAATGTAAATAGGCAGCTTATGAGCACGATCCTTTAATTGAACATGGCCAAAGCCATCAGGATAGAATTTAGCCAATTCCATTAAGCTATCCAATTTGAGATCAGCAAAAGAATCTTTAGGGCTAAAAGCGACCATGAAAGTGAGAAAATTAGAATTTGTTTCACCACACCGATCATTGAACCCTATATCCCTATAAATAGCATATCCATAACTGAGTTCAAACAATCCCATCAATAGTGTTGGTAATTGGTTCGATTTGTCTTTTTCCTTGGTTTATGGCGATCAAGATACTCTTCTTCCATGTCCAACTTAGGAATACCATGCTTTTCACAAATGGAATATATTGTCTCCAATAAAGATTCCCATCCATCGTCTCTAATCTACTAGAATTTTTGCTTGGTTGACTTTACCTCTAACATGGCCTCCAAAATATCCTGATCTTTCTTTTGCAAACAAAGTGATAGAGAATTTGCATGCCTCAATATCATTAACATCAAGTGTAAATGAAACACAAAAATCAAAATCCTTGAGATAATCTAGGAGGCCACGTGCTTGACGTCTCTTCTTATCATTAGGGCCATCTTTTTCCACATATTCAAGAAATTTCAATAATAGAAGGAAACAAGTTGTTAAGACTCTTAAGGGTCTTATGGTGAGAGCACCGAGTGTCTCTAGGTCTTTGAAGATTTTGTTCCTGATTCAATCTTGTTTTAGTACAAATTTGTCCACTCCCAATTGCTTTCTTCACCCTCTCTTGTTGACTTTGTCGTATCATGTCTTTTCTCTTGCATGAAGCTCCAGCCACATTAAGAAGAGACATCATGTCAAAGAAATCATTGATGTCATCATTCTTTTTAGCTACTGCCACAATGACTAACTGAAGTTGGTGGGCAAAGCAGTGGACATAATATGCTAAACTATTCTCTCTCATTATCAAAGCTCTCACTCAGTTGAACTTACCTCTCATGTTGCTTGCTCCATTGTAACCTTGGCCTCTAACTTGTTTCCAACTCATTTTATACCTGGCAAATAAATCATCAATATTAGACTTGAGACATGAAGATGTTGTCTCGTTGACATGAACAACACCAATAAGTCTTTCTTTGAGTACTCCACATTTGTCAACATGCCGCAAAACCACAACCATCTGTTCCTTGTCTGAAACATCAGCTGACTCATCAACCAACAATATACCAACATCAGCTAAAACATTGGATATACCACCACTAAAACTACCTAAGAGCATCTCCAAGAGTTTCCAAAACCAACTTCCAATCTTTATTTTGTGGTAAGATTGAAAAAAAACTCTCTAACAACTCCTTATCTCAACACCCAATTTTTCAACACTCTGGAACATCAATCCAATTGCAACCACATAAATATCCGTGTGCATCCAATCGGTTAATCCGGGGGGTGGAAGGACATGGGGAAGAAAAAAGAGAAAGAATAGGGTTTCCAATGTAAAATACAATATAGAAAGAAAGTATAAAATAGTTAGGGTGATTTAAACATAGTTTGGGATCTTTGACGCAAAATTATCTTCTAGTTTTTAGAAGTGAGATATTAAAAATAGTTAGAGAAAGCTAACAAATATGTTTCCTACTTTTTTAGCGGCTTGAAAAACTCATTAATTTACCATTTGTATTTTGGAATTATTGGAGATGCTCTAATCCAGCGCGCAGCGGCAACTATATACAAAGCTAAAGAAAATAACAAAGTTGAGTACCTCCGCCGAATCCATTGATCTGCTTCATGCTTGTTTTCCTGTAGCACAAACTGAAAAAAATTCGTGGACAATTCTTGGAGAACTCAAGGAGCACCCTACCAAGCATGGAGTTCGCTTGAGCTACTTTTCAGCTATAGAACAGTGTTTTCCTCTCACGACATTTCATCATAAGCATCAGCATAAGCCAAATTTTAACATAAGTGTCGGGTATCGATATTAGGGATACCCAAAGCAAGTAGGTTAACGCCCACGCTGACTTCTCCAGATGAAGCAAGACGTATTAAAAGGTCTTGTCCGACCCTAAGGCCGTGGGGGTCTCACCTAAGGCCGCGGGCTCTGCCTCGCCCGACCCCTTGGGTGCGGGCTCCGTCTCGCCTGACCCCAAGGATGCGGTTTACGCCTCGCCCGACCCCTTGGGTGTGTGCTCCGTCTTGCCCGACCCAAGGCCACGGGGGGCTCACCCAAGGCCGCGGGCTCCATCTTGCCCGATCCCTTGGGTGCGGGCTCCGCCTTGCCGGACCCCAAGGACACGGTTTTCGCCTCGCCTGACCCTTTGGGTACGGGCTCCGTCTCGCCCGACCCCAAGGCTGCGGGGGTCTCATCCAAGGCTACGGGCTCCGCCTCGTCCTACCCCTTGGGCGCGGGCTCTGTCTCGCCCGACCCCAAGGGCATGGTTTCCGTCTCGTCCGACGGGGACCCATACCGCCGCCAACCACTCTAGGTCCAAGTGTATGGGCCTAGGTCAAAACTCTGACACCAGGGAAGAGACTAGCACGCCTCAATGTAATCCGTGGCCATGGCGGGCCATACCTGAGGATTCACATCAAGAACAACATCGGACGTGCCGGTGCTATTCTGCCTAACCCTCGTACAAACGCTGATAGGCGCGTCAGTTCACCACGACGTCCGCCGGGATGAAATGGAACGCCATGACCGATAGATGATGCCTACGCATGGCGCCAGTGATGAACAGGGCCATGACGTGGAGCCGTCCCTGTTAACATCTACAGGATCGGCGAGACCCGCATGAAGAAGAAGAAGGACCCAGCGATCCTAGAAGCCTTCTTCTCTCTCTCTCGTTCTTCTCCTTTTCCTCCATTGTAACCCGTGCTTTCCCTTTGCCTATAAAAGAGGAAGCAAGGCACCCCATGAAGGGGGATCCAGATCGGCACAAGACCGAACAACGAGATAAAAGCACAAGAGCAGTGATCGAGCTCTCAGCACCCATTCACTCCTTTCACCAGAGACTTGGGATCCTTTCCCTCTCTCGCCTGTCTGTAACCCCTACTGCTAACCAAGTTCCGATAACACGAGCAGCAGCAAACTAGATGTAGGGACGTTCTACCCGAACCAGTATAAACCCTTGTGTCCTCCGAGCACACCATCTGAGCCAGACGCGCAAATACAAATTTACTCGTCGGTGGTCTGAAAACACTGACAGTTGGCGCGCCAGGTAGGGGCTTTTTGCGCATCTCGACGTCCACATCAGACCTCGGATGGCTAATCATGGCGTCAGCTGGGTCCTGGGCACGCATGTGCGCTTCGGGAACCTAGACTTCATCATTTCGATGGAGGGAGAGTTGGCGTGTGTCCCCGATGCCGTCCAACCTCTCCACTCCACCGGCCTCGACGTGATCGCCGAGGCGCTCGGGGAGCTACAACTACACGCACTGGAGGCCCACACCCCCAGAGGTGACCAGCTCCTCGACTTCGATTACGGGAGGCTAGAACGCTAGCTCGGTGCCTTCCTAGGACCCCGACCGTGACCAACGTCATGACATAGCTTGCCGGAGGAGAGCCGCTCACCCCAGAATACCTTATCTAGAGCACCCCGACAACGCTCCCGTTCAGTCCGCGCAACGCCACAGAGACCATTGGTCACCTTGTGGCGCAACGCACGCCCCCATCCCCTACGAACGATGAGTTCGTGGGGATGACCGAATATATCGCGGAATCTTTTCATGACCCTCTCGTAGGAGAATCGGAGTCACCCTCCAAATCTGACTCCAGCAAGGGAAGCCATCACCCCTCTCGTGAATGTTTCATGGCAGGTACCACCGAGAGATACGTCGAAAGCATCCAAGAGGGAGAGGCTACCCCAACAAACAGCTTCGACGATGAGGTCGAGGGGGATGCAGGGGCCCCACCTCGCCTGCGGGTAGAGCAACTAAAGTCCCGACACCAAGAGCTCAAGGAAGCACAACTCCAGCTCGAGCAGGAATACGCGGAGCTCGAGCGAGAGATCGCGCGCCACGGAGACGGTGGGCGTGCGTGTGTCGTGGCCCGTGACGTGAACCAGAGGATCATCGAGGACGGCGAAGCCCTCCCGCACTTCGCCCGGGCAAGCTAGAACATCGCTGTTGCGCGCGGCCTTGCTCCGAGGGCTTCCGAGGCCCACGACACCCGAGGATCATCGGGCCCATCGAGAGATTCACACACTACTCGAGCGTGCGGCGGCGCAACAGTCCGAGTGCTCAATGTCCCAATGACGTGAGCTCGACGCTAGCCAACGCACGCCCTCAGAGCAACCCAACAGGGACGTGTCAGTCCACCAGATGCAGCAGGGTGACAGGCCGCGTGCCACGGTCCTGGTGCATGAGCGTCTCGGCCTCCACCATGACGCACGCGACACCAGTAGGCGTACTCACGACAATGCAGGGGAGGAGGCTAGATGCGGCTACCACCCTTGTCATGGCGGACGCTACGACAACAGCGAGGACCAAAGCCTGAGCCCTGACTTGCCGGGACCTCAGGCCTTTGGCTGACACATCCTCAACGTCGTCTTCCCACCGCGGTACTCGCCACCGACCAACATCCCAAAATACTCTAAGAAAACAAACCCTGGACTGTGGCTCGAGGATTATTCACTTGCTTGCCAAGCCAGTGAAGCGGATAGTGATGACTTCATTATCCGCAACCTTCTATTGTTCCTGGCCGATTCAGCACGAACGTGGTTGGAACACCTTCCGCCTAATCGAATCCAAAATTGGGCGGACCTAAAAGAGATCTTTGTGGGAAATTTTTAGGGCACATACGGGTGCCTTGGGAACCCGTGGGATCTCAGAACTGCCGACAGAAGTCCGGGGAAACTCTTCGTGGGTACATCCGACGCTTTTCCCGGTAGTGCAACGAGCTGGCTAATGTCGCCGACACCGACGTCATAGGAGCTTTCCTATCTAGGACCACCTGTGAGTCCCTAGTTCACAAGCTGGGACGTAAGGGCCCGTGAACCACCAAGGAGCTCCTCGATATCGCCACCAACCATGCCTTAGGTGAGGAGGCGGTCGGGGCGATTTTCAACCACCTCAAAGGCAAGGCAAAGCGGGACGAGGACGCCAGCGAAGGCGCCTCCAACCGCCCCAAGAAGAAGAAGAACAAGCAGCGGCACGAGGGCCCACTCGTGGCCATTGCCGACCATAAGGGGGGTTAGAAGCCCACCGAGGGTACCTTAGAGCACTTCGAGAAGCTACTCAAAGGGCCATGCCCGAACCATGCTTTCCCCATCAAGCACCTATACAAGGACTGCGTCCTCATGATGCGGTTCTTATTCGGAGGATCCAACAAGGGGGAGCATAGGAAGGAGCCTAAGCCGGGTGCAGATGATGCCGAAGGGAAGGATGGCAGATTTTTGATGCTGGATGGCTACCTCATGGTCTTCGGAGGGTCGGCAGCCTACGACTCCAAGCGCCGCTAGAAGCTTGCACGCCGTAAGGTCTATACGGCCGAACCAGCCACGCCTTCCTTCCTCCGATGGTCGGAGTCCACCATAACCTTTGATCAGACTGACCACCCGGAATGCGTCCCGCAGCTAGGAAGATATCCGCTCATGGTCGACCCCATCATCGGCACAAAGCGGCTCACCAAGGTGCTGATGGATGGAGGCAGCGACCTCAACATCATGTACGCTAAAACGCTCGACACCATGGGCATCGACCGAGCGCGCATCCGGCCGACTAGGGCGCCTTTCCATGGCATCATACCTGGAAAGCAGGTCATGCCACTTGGGTAGATCGATCTGCCCGTCACCTTCGAGAATCCAAGCAATTATAGGACAGAGACCCTTACCTTCGAGGTGGTCGGGTTCCACGGAACCTACCATGCCATCCTGGGACGTCCATGCTACACGATGTTCATGGCCATCCCCAACTACACCTATCTAAAGTTGAAAATGCTGGGTCCATATGGGGTCATCACCATGGCACCTCCTTCCAGTGCGCCTACGAGTGCGAGGTCGAGTGCTACGAACACGCCACGACAATTGTTGCATCCAAGGAGCTTGCGGCCATCAGGGAAGAGGCCATCGAAGAAGCACCCGACCCCGAGTGGTCGGCTAGGTCTTTTGAGCCTGTAGAAGGCGCCAAAGAGGTCCTCATAGACCCCAGTGGCTCCAAGGGCAAAGTGATTTGCATTGGCACCACGCTTTCCTCTGAATAGGAAGGCATGCTAGTCAACTTCCTCCGCGCCTACAGAGACATATTTGCATGGAGACCCTCGGACATGCCAGGTATTTCGAGAGAAGTCGCCGAGCACGCCTTGAAAAATAGGCCAGGCTCCAAGCCGGTGAAGCAGCGCTTTTGTCACTTCGACGAGGAGAAACGTAGGGCGATCGACGAAGAGATTGTGAAGCTTTTGGTGGCTGGGTTCATCAAGGAAGTATACCACCCCGAGTGGTTAGCCAATCCCGTTCTTGTACAAAAAAAGAGTGGAAAATGGAGAATGTGTGTTGACTACACATGTCTCAACAAAGTGTGTCCAAAGGATCCATTTCCTTTGCCACACATAGACCAAGTAGTCGACTCGACCTCAGGGTGCGAAACCCTTTGCTTCCTTGATGCGTACTCCAGGTACCATCAAATCACGATGAAAGAGTCCGACTAGCTCGCGACATCTTTCATGACCCCGTTCGGATCATATTGCTACATCACAATGTCGTTCGGCCTAAAGAACACGGGGGCTACGTACCAACGCTGCATGCTCAAGTGTTTCGGAGATCTCATCGGGTGGACCATTGAGGCCAACGTATATGACATCATGGTCAAGTCCAAATGGGCTGACCAGGTTATGGCCGACCTAGAGCAGACCTTCGTGAAACTCTGAGCAAATGGCATTAAGCTCAACCCCGAGAAGTGCGTTTTTGGGGTCCCAAGGGGTATGCTGTTGGGTTTTATCGTCTCCGAGCGTGGCGTCGAAGCCAACCCAGAGAAGATCTCGGCCATCACAAGGATGGGCCCAATTTAGAACATAAAGGGGGTACAACGAGTTACAGGGTGCCTCACCGCGCTCAGCCGCTTTATCTCGCGCCTCGACGAACCAGGTCTCACCCTCTATCAGCTTCTGAAAAAGGCTAACCATTTCGAGTGGGTGTGATAGAACCTCCTAAATTATAGGGCTCACATGCACCTGTCACTGTCCAACGACCTTTGACATCTATGCATATGTTCATGGTAATTTAAGAAGACTGTCGGGTGTCCTCGGGGAACCCCGAATCATCCACGATTTCCGAGCAGGATCACATTACAGAGTCATTGTAGTATTACAACAGTTTATTTAAATAGACACATCAGAGTAAAAGTAGCGGAAGACTTACAATAACATAGTTTATAAACCATTTGTTTCAAACCGTACAACTAAGTTCGATATTAATACAAACCAAAGTAGTGGAGCGGCATTATAATATAATACAAAACACACAATGAGGCTGCCCTGCCCAAGGGCCACACAATTACTTCTCAACGTCATCACAAGGTACAACTGTCATGCAGCATGATCCAAAACAGATCTGCTCATGAGGCTCACCTGCAACAAGGGTCAACGAACCCTGAGTACAAAAGTACTCAACAAGACTTAACCGAAATAAGAACTGAATGCGATGCGCCAGAATCAAAAAGTATAACTGCAGGGTGATTGGCAACAAGAAACATACCCATCATCACTGGCTCCCCTTCCAGAATTTCTCCAGCTTGAATATAGAACACCCGTCCTGTCTTCCTCTCATCTTTGCCCTTCTGAGCATTCTGATTATGGTTCTTGTTTGGTGCTTGACCCTGTTGTTGATTGGCAGGGGCCTTCTGATAATTTTGATTAGCCTGCCTAGGGTATGGACATTCCCTAGAGAAATGACCAGTCCTTCCACAATTGTAACACGGATAGTTGTGACCCTGTGACGTTGGAGCATTACCACCAGGAGCATTGGTTGACTGTGAGTTCGGATAGGTTATCGCAGGACGGACATTTGACTGTTGCCCAGCTTGGAACTGTGGCGGACGATAAGGAGGACGATTATGGTTTATTGGATGATAAATCACTCTCTGCCTCTTTTGGTTTCCACCAAAAGGTCCAGACGGCACATTCTTTTTCTTCTTGAGCTCCTTATGCTGCCGATACTTTGCCTCTGAAGCAATTGCAATATTTACTGCCTCATGATAAGTGATATTGGTACAGGCTGTCATCATTGTCTGCAGTTTGGTATTCAGACCTCTCATGAACCATTTCTTTTTCTTGGCATCCGTATTGACATGTTCAGATGCATACTGCGACAGATGATTGAATCTTCCCACATACTGCATAACCGTTTGATCCCCTTGCCTCAAAGCAAGGAATTCATCCAGCTTCATAGCCATCACTCCTTCCGGGATATAATGGGCTCTGAAAGCAGTGTGAAATTCTGTCCAAGTTAACGGAACGCCTGCGGGTTGCATGGCCATCGATTTGCATACCAAGCACCAATTTGCACCTCTAAGTTCTTTTGGGCAAACAAACACCGGTTTCTGAAACTCTGTGCAGTGAATAAGATCAAATTTCTGCTCCATGGTCCTAAGCCAGTCATCAGCCTCTAGTGGTTCATCTGCCTTGGTGAACACCGGGGGTTTTGTATCCGTGAAATCCACATAGGTAGCCTCATGCCTGTTATGATTGCGGCCACGGTTTCCATGCATCTGATTCTGATTACTTTGAGCCATCTCATGAAGCAAACGAGAATTTTCCACTGTCACATTGACTAATGCAGCGATAGCATCAGCCAGATTGGTCGGCATTGGTGGCGGGTTGGGGATATCATCGTCATCTTGTGAAGTACCAGGAATATGCGATCCCCGCGTACGACGCATCTGCTCATAACAAACCAAACTTTATTCACAAGCCTTTATTGGATTGCACAAAAGCTTACTCCAGACACATTACATAGGGTTTACTACTATAAACACCAGACCCTATAAGTACCAAAACAAGATACATAGCCTAACCATAATTAACTATTATACAACTCTACTCTCTTCTGTGATTACTTCAAACTTTAGGCTCGGTATCCATTCTGGAATTATTACCGCCTTCATCATCACTTTCATTGATCATTACTAATTCTTCAGGATCTTCTTCTTCCTCTTCCGATTCACTTTCATTGGCAAGGATGACACCTGGGTCCATGGCATCAGCTTGAGGCTCATGATTCGGGTTTAGTAGATTGCTAAGCCTATGCACTTCCTCATGTAGATAGGTATTATGTTCTTCTAAATCTTCTACATAGAACTCTAGCTCATGAGTTCTAGCTCTAGCTACATTTTCCCTCTGCCAAGCCTCATTTCATTCCTCCACCGTACGAACTAATATACTTTCGCAGTTCCTGTGTGCGGTGGTGAGACGCCTCAATTGATCCTATAATTCTCCTACCTGTATAGCATCCAAAGCCCTATCTCTAGTAGCTTGTGCTAATTCTGTAGAAATTCTTTGTATCTCTGCTTGGGGATCAGGCCTAGAACTGCTACTGCTAGCACCATCGTTTCTAGGGGCAAGTTGGTGACGAGGAACTCCTTTGGGTCCAGTGGACTTATGGGGCGTCATCTTGGCACGAGCCATACTGTAGGAAACCAATTTAATCCAAGTAAGACCACTTGATCAAAGTCTAAAGAGCAGATATGATGGATTACATTCCTCAAACCAGACTCACTACTCAACTCCAGACTAAGAGGTGAAGGAAGTAACGAGTGAATTATTCATGATGCATGAATCGTTCTTACGAACAAAAACATCAAAGTTTATAATGCACATAAACAACATTTATTTTTATATAGGGCATAGTAAGATTACTACTCCACCACACAAGACCCTTTTAATCAAATAAGGAATGGTCAGAAAGAAATAAGACAAGTCAGAAGCAATTTGGACCAAATTAATCAAGTTAAATTTAGTCATCCCAAATCATTTTGAAGTTTTCGTAAACCAATACCACAAAAACTTTGTAACGATAGCTCTGATACCATTCTGTGGCAGAACCTCCTAAATTATAGGGCCCACATGCACCTGTCACTGTCCAACGACCTTTGACATCTATGCATATGTTCATGGTAATTTAAGAAGACTGTCGGGTGTCCTCGGGGAACCCCGAATCATCCACGATTTCCGAGCAGGATCACATTACAGAGTCATTGTAGTATTACAACAGTTTATTTAAATAGACACATCAGAGTAAAAGTAGCGGAAGACTTACAATAACATAGTTTACAAACCATTTGTTTCAAACCGTACAACTAAGTTCGATATTAATACAAACCAAAGTAATGGAGCGGCATTATAATATAATACAAAACACACAATGAGGCTGCCCTGCCCAAGGGCCACACAATTACTTCTCAACGTCATCACAAGGTACAACTGTCATGCAGCATGATCCAAAACAGATCTGCTCATGAGGCTCACCTGCAACAAGGGTCAACGAACCCTGAGTACAAAAGTACTCAACAAGACTTAACCGAAATAAGAACTGATAACTCAGGAATGCAGGCTCAGGGATTCAAGGTATGGTTTTAGCAATAATCAAAGTTATTTTGCGTAAAAGCTCTTTGACAAAATTCTTTGTTTCAACAGTTTAAACTTCATAAAATCATATACAAAGATGACACGATCCGTAATGAGATCATGAAACTTTATATCCAACACCTTCATCAACCATTCTCAAGTTCTAGTTATTAATACTACGATGATGAACAGTGAGTTGAGTCTCCATAACCGAGGAGCAACGATGATTCGAACCGATTATAAACCCAGCTGGGACTTCCAGACCACACGACATATGCAGGTCCCTGACCTACATATACCAACCTACCCTCGGATCCTCTGAAACAAGAACGGGTCCACGCCACCCGAGAATACAGTACTCCACCATTCTAGCCCATGGCCACGTGGGTACACGCTATTCCCGCCATCTCTCCACTCCCAGTGCGCGAGTAGCCATTCTCGTAATAGAATCGCCAAGTAAAGGCTTACCGAAGTATGTGGTTAGTACTACAAATTCTCACCTCATGCAATTCAACAACGGACGTGCCTTAATCGACACAGGCGGAAAGATCCCGCTCACAAAACCTCCATGTCTTGTGGCTTACACACACCGATCCGCCCGGTCTAGATTTATTACTCCACATTCCCATATCACAGGCTATCATAATTAACCAATGTTCCATTTAAAACTTGCAGGTGGCAGGTAGTCACCGACTTCATCGTTCTACGCATAGCTAAGCAAAACTAGGCATATACGAGTTCAAAATTGGTAATATGGTAAATATGGAATAACAAGGGTGGTAATGCACCAATTAGGCTCTTACTTAACTCTTAATCACTTAATGCAGTAACGGAAAGCAAAAGCGAAATTAATTTGTAAAACACAAGGTAGGGTTGTATGCATCCGGGGCTTGCCTTCGTTGACGGAAAAGTCCGGCTCCTGCGATGTTTCACAAGTCTTCGATCTGACCTCAACAGACAGATCAACCTCCTCCACAACTTGATTAACTACCACGTGTTCACCTTCGTTTACTACACGTAGTAACATTGCCATGTTTAACATGATGCGGAATATGAAACATGATGCTCGATGATGGATGCAAAAATTAATAAATTGGATACAATTTTCCTTCGCAGTACAGTTACAAACCAAACTAACCAAACCATATTCGTAACTGATGTGACCACGCCAGCACCGATCACTTTGGTGAACTCTCCGACCACTACGGTGAACTATCCGACCACTACGATGAACTATCCGACCACTACGGTGAACTATCCGACCACTACGGTGAACTATCCGACCACTACGGTGAACTATCCGACTACTACGGTGAACTATCCGACCACTACGGTGAACTATCCGACCACTACGGTGAACTCTACAGAGCAAAGATCGTCGGTGAGGGAGAACCGGCGACTGCAGTGATCAAAATGAGTAAACAACAACTGACTAAGTACTACAGCATCGAAACGAAGCCATAAGTACACTAATTACAGACAACGGCTCACCGAAGGGCTCTGGCCACGATGACACGCCCACAAGGTGAAGTTCTTGACGCGAGGAAGAAAGACGTGGATGCGAGTTCTCGGCAATTTCGGCGACCAATGTTAGTCGGCCGGATTCGCAAGGAAAAAGATGAACTAGGGACGGCCTTTACCGAGATGATAACACAGCGCCGGAGATACGATGCGAGCTTGTTGGAGCGATGACAACGCGCGGTGGTGAAAAAACAAGGAAGAAGAAAAAGCAGCGATGACGACGTCTTGGTACTTATAGCGCGGCGCAGAAGCTCAAGGAAGCCACGACGGAGCCGTTTCCATGCCAGCGCGACATCAAGGACGGCCACGACGCGCCTGGAACGCCGAAGAAGGTCCGACGGCAATGTAGCTTAGGCGGTGAACACTGTTCATAGAAATTACAAAATTGCCATACGCCAAAATTCACAAATTACTCTCAAATTTTCATAACAACTCAAAAATCTCCAAAAACAAAAGTTGTTCAAAATCAAAAGTTCTACAACTTTGCTTCTATAACCATCTCCTAATTCGGTCTAGATTTTGAAATGAACTTTTGAATTTGAATAGGGAAATTTAACGAATTACGCCTTTTTGAATTACTCAAAATTTTTCTAAATAACTTGAAAAACTCCAAAAACAAACTTTGCATAACTTGCCAAGCTCTACACTTTTGCTTTTGGGCTCAACCCCAAAATATGCTTAGATTTTGAAATGAGTTTTCAGAGTAGGATTTAAATACTGAAAAATCAAGGTTTTCTTGAAAATTAAAAATCCAAACCAAATTTTTAACAAAATTCAAACCAAACAAGGCAACACTCGTAACATAAATGTAAACTTGTTTTAGTAAATGCATATCAAAGTTTTCCATATGACCAAATGCTTTGCAATGCATATGATGACATGTCCTGTTTTAGTATTTTAAACACCCGAGTTGTTACAGTGGGCGCCCAAGGCCCAGGAGGCACTTAACAAGGTCAAGCAGGTCCTAACCAAGGCCCTGATCCTGGTCCCTTTGACCAACAGGGAACCACTTATGTTCTACATTGCGGCCACCACGCAAGTGGTCAGCGTTGCCCTGATGGTAGAGCGAGAAGAAGAGGGACATACCCTCAAAGTACATCGTCCCATGTACTTCATTAGCGAGGTATTGTTCGATTCTGAGACTCACTATGCCCAAATCCAGAAACTCCTGTACGCCGTCCTTATCACTACGAGGAAGTTGTGTCACTACTTTGAGTCACATCTAGTGACGGTCGTGACGTCCTTCCCTCTCGGTGAGGTCGTCCAAAACCAGGATGCCATAGGAACAATCGCGAAGTGGGAACTCAAGCTGATGGGTCAAGACATTTCATATGCCCCTCAAACGGCCATCGAATCCCAAGTGCTGTCTAATTTCGTTGTAGAATGGATCGAGGTCCAAATGCCACCAACAGTCGTCGACCAAGAGTACTGGACAATGTATTTCGATGGATCGCTGATGAAGAAAGGCACTGGCGTGGGGCTGGACTTCATTTCGCCCTTTGGGGTATGCATGAGGTACATGGTTCGCATCCATTTCCCCTCCTCCAACAATGTGGCCGAGTATGAGGCACTCATCAATGGCCTACGTATCGCCATTGAGTTGGGTATCCGATGGCTCGACGTCTGAGGTGACTCCCAGCTGGTCATCGACCAAGTCATGAAGGAATCAAGCTGCCACAATACCAAGATGGCTGCATATTGTCAAGAAGTCTACCAGCTGGAGGACAAGTTCAACGGTCTCGAGCTCAATGACATCCCGAGGCGACTCAACGAGGTGGCCGACGCACTAGCAAAAACGACGTTCGGCCGAGAGCCGGTGCCGATGGGCATCTTCGCCAGGGATCAGTACAAGCTCTCGGTCCACCATGAGGAGCCAGAACAGACCGATGATGGGTCACCATAGACAAGTTTATAAAGTGGATAGAGGCTCGATCGATCTCCGTAATCAAGTCCAAACAAATCGTGTTGTTCTTCCTTGACATCGTCCATCGCTTTGGAGTCCCGAACTCCATTATCACAGACAATGGCATGTAGTTCACCAAAAAGAAGTTCCTCCTATTCTGCAACAAATACCACATCCGCGTCGATTGGGCCGCCATGGCGCACCCCCGCACGAACGGGAAGGTCGAGCGCACAAACGGCATGGTCCTACAAGGCCTCAAACCTAGGATCTTCAACCGATTGAACAAGTTTGGCAGACGATGTGTCGCGGAGCTTCCTATGGTGCTATAGAGACTGAGGACGACCCCCAGCGGGGCCACTAGCTACACGCCATTCTTCATGGTCTATATTTTTAAGGTTGTCCTCCTGACCGACCTCAACTATGGAGCACCAAGGGTCAAGGCGTACGATGAACAGGGAGCCGAGGCGTCCCTCGAGGATGCCATAGACCAGCTAAATGAAGCGCGTGATGTTGCCCTCCTCCACTCGGCCAAGTACCAGCAAGCGTTACGCCGGTACCACAGTCGTCGAGTGCGGGGTTAGGCCTTCAACATCGGGGACCTGGTGCTCCGCCTCATCCAAAGCAATAAGAACCACCACAAGCTCTGTCTGCCATGGGAGGGATCGTACGTCATCACGGAGGTGCTCTAACCAGGCACCTACAAGCTCAGGACCATCGACGGCGAAGTCTTCATCAACGCCTAGAACATCAAATAGCTACGTCGCTTTTACCCTTAATTTATGCATATTTTCTTTTATCAGTTTTGCTATCAACTCCTCGATCTTTAGTAACACCCGACCCTAGCAATGGCAGGGGGTCGGGCCTCACTCGGGGGCTGATAAGAGCATATCTATCTGGTAGGCATTCTCTATGCCCGACTCTTTCTCATGTTAAGACCTAGAAGCGAGGGTCGTGGAAACAAACGCTGAGTAAAACTGGTCGGACTGCAAGAAACCTACGCCCCAGCGGCTATAGCATTTTTGCTCATCAACGTGATCAGAGTTTTTTCCACACCCTGAGCTTCTTAAGCCTTAACTACGGAAAGAGCTGGGATGCATTTAAGAGTATATCCACCTGGCAAACATTCTCTATGCCCGACCCTCTCTCATGTTAAGATCTAGAAGCAAGGGTTGCGGAGACGAACGCTGTGTAAAATTGGTCGGAATGCAAGAAACCTACGTCCTAGTGGCTACGTCGTTTTTGCTCACCAGCGAGATCAGAGTTTGTTCACCCGCACCCCAAGCTTTACAGTCTTAACAACGGAAAGGGTCAGAATGCTTTAACCTTTTTATACAAAAAGGGGAGAAGGGCAAAAAATATGTTTGGCCATAACGAAATTTAAGAACTTGTCCACTTATTATGAGTTTGCCGCCTAGCTTATCTACCTAACTAATTTCTTGGAGGGATGATCTCATCCTCTATCTCTGTAGATAAGTCCTGTCAGGTTTATAAACTCGGGGTCCCTCATGGATCGGCTTCCCAATAAAGGCTCGGCCCAGCAGACAACGTTGCGAACGATGTGCAACTCCTGGGCCAGCCCAAATACCTAAAACGATAGGCTAGAAGGGAGATCCAATCTCTGACCAGGAGGCCTGGCCGAGGAGGAACGACGCCCGCTTCTGATTTCGGCCCGCCTCTCCAACCGGAAGGCCTCACTAAGGAGGAACATCGCTCGCTCCTGGCTCTGGCCCGCCTCCGGATGGCCTCTCTGACTGGAAGGCCTGGTCAAACACTGCTCTTGACTGACCCGCATCTCTGACCAGGGATGCGCCGAACCCCTGCTTACAGCTCTTCTCCGACTGGCGCAATCAGAGCCGACTAGGACCAACCGACCGGGGACGCCCGCTCGGTGAGGACCAGGAAATGGACGGAGAAAGTAAGGTAGGTCACACAAGTCAACTGCAATACCGAGAACCATACCCTGTACACCTGCAGGATAGTACTAATAGGACATGTCAGAAGGGTACCCTACAACCTTCCTGGCATATCAGAACCCAGGCAGTGTTGTGGGCGCTGACATTTTCCCTACATTGTTGTGGGCACCACCAACTCCCTATACCGAACAAACATGGTAAGGCTCCCCCCACATGCCTCAGGGCATCAACAGTGTTGTGGGTGTCGGCATTTACTATACCAGGCAAACATGGTCAAACCTCCCACATGCACCTGACATTAAATAGTGTTATGGGTGCCTACAAATCATCTTGTACCCGACGGCGTGGGCAACAAGACTTAGCATACGTACACTCTCCCTCTCTCACTTGTAAGGCAATCCCCTTCATCTATAAAAGGGGATGCGCTCTCTCCCAAAAGATCAATCAGTTCATTCAACACACAACCACAGAACCACCATGTTTGAGCCTCGAGCACATGCTCGAACACTTAGCACATAGCAGAGCTCCCGTCACTCTCAGCCCTTCAGACCAGAGTCCGATCGGACCTCTTGCACCCCTCATCTTTCTCCTTCTCGTTTGTAACCCCACTGCAAACTTCGAGCACCTAGGCTCAGGAATAAAGTCACCGACCGACTCAAACTGGACGTAGGGCACGTTGCCTGAACTAGTATAAACCCTGTGTCATTGAGTGCTAGGCCACATCCGATCACAACGTATGGCAAAACTACAAATATTTACATGTTGACCACTTTCTGCATCGACAAGTCCTGTGCCAGGGGCCACCTCCTCCTCGATGATGTCAAGCTCGGCGTCAGTATAGATGGGCCCAAAGTCTTGGCTCATCATCACCAGATCGATGTTCTCGTAATGAGAACGGGCGATCGTGAACGATCGATGAACACCGAAGCGAAGCACGCCCCTCGCCATATCACGTGCCTAGTCCATAATCCAGGTGGTGTGAACCACGAGGGAGCTTGTCTCCTGCTCCAGGGACAGCTCGAGCTTGTCGCAGACCAGTTGGACCATGACGCGTAGGCTGTCATGTTCGTCGCTCTCCTTCTAGAGGGTGTCCTTCACCTTGCTGAGCTCCTTCTCCAGACCATGGCTCTTCACCACCTCCGCCCTGAGCTTGTCA
Organism: Miscanthus lutarioriparius; assembly: GCA_904845875.1. Classification (NCBI taxonomy): domain Eukaryota; kingdom Viridiplantae; phylum Streptophyta; class Magnoliopsida; order Poales; family Poaceae; genus Miscanthus; species Miscanthus lutarioriparius. The sequence continues at coordinate 21,660,440 of CAJGYO010000002.1, forward strand.
TCGAGACCTGCCCAAGTCACATACCGATCATGTCAGAAGGCTCACCATGGTTTCCAGGGAGAAAACACAATAAGAAGAAACTAGAGACTTACCGTTCACATCCGCCCGAAGCCTGCGCACCTCATCGTGTTGCCGGGTCACCTTGGCCTCCAAACGCTGGACCTCCTCTTGGCGCTGCCCAACCTCCACGGCGAGCCCGGTGGACACGCCCTCGGCTACAACCTTCAAGTCCCTCTCCCTCTGGAGCTCCTTCTCGAGGTGGCCGACCCGCTGCTGAGCGTCGGCATGCTCCTGGCGAGCCAGCTCAATCCCCGCGCGCAGGTAGCCACTAGGGCGTATGTTTCTTGCAGTCCGACCAGTTTTACTCGGCGTTCGTTTCCGCAACCCTTGCCTCTAGGTTTTTAACGTGAGAAAGGGTTGGGCACAATGACTATTTTAGAAAGGGTATATATATGCTCTTATCAGACAAGACTTAGAGGCGCATAAGGAGAACCTAAGGGTCGAAAAGCATGGTCATATCTTACCTGGCCAACCGTGGCGACAATGTCGCACATCGAGCTAAGCACGGTGGTCAGGGCGGGAACCGCATCCCCAACCTCATGTGGACGCTCCCCCATTCCCTCTCCTCTGCCGCTTCATTGAGGGCAGCCACCCAGACCAGAGACCGGGATGTCCCCGAGCCGACCTCAAGTAGGGCCGACCTCTCTGGTGGTGGTAGCTCCTCCAGAGCGGCTCCTCTAGTGACAAAGGGGGCAGGTGACGCGGACACGAAGGCCTGCCCCATCGCCACATCCACGAAGGATGCCTCTAGTGCGCCCCTTCCGTCCGCCCCGATGTGGACATGGCCACCTGCATGGATGGTAGCTCTAGCCATACCTCCTCCGCCTACGATGTCGAGGACACGATTAGCCACGCCGCACCCGCCACGGGCGCCCCCGGACATGCCCTCCTTGGCCTGCTCTCCCATGGACACAACCACTGGCTGTGCCTCCCCGATTGATGTCGTGGCCGTCCCAACGCCACTCACGCACACCACCAGCATGACACTGGCCGGCTCCTGGTACGTTTGCCGAAGGAGAATCTTCTTTGGAGCAAGCCGCCGAAGAGTCCCACGGTCTTCGACGCTGCAAGGGACATGGCAATCAGATTATGGCAAAAGTCCATTAAGACAAAAGGATGAAAGAACTCTTAACTCCATCATATGAGGATGTTTTGGGGCTGGCTTGACTGACCCTGGCTGCTCCTCGTCGGCACATTGCCACTTTGAGCCCGCCCTCGGCTCGGAGGGCTCGGACGAATCAACACGACCGCCCCCACCGACTCTAGAGGCGCCGCCGAGGGCTCAGACGGAGTAGGGCGACCTATTTCTGTTCGGCTTCGGGGCCACCGTTGAAGGCCCAGACAAGGCAAGGCGGCATGGCTCTGCCGGTTTTGAGGCCACGGTCAAAGGTTTAGACGCGGCGTGGTGGTTCATTTTCATCAGCTCCGGGGACACGCCCTCCCCCTCCTGCCTTACGACATGCCACTGGAAGAGCCCCGCATGCGGCTAAGGCAGGTCCTCGTCCCCGGCGACCAGATCATCCCACGGGATGGGCGACATGGAGCCATCATCTTCCTCTTCTTCTTCTTCCTCCTCTTCTTCCAATGAGCCTTGAAGCCGCTTCCCTCGTTGTAGCTTCGCTCGCTGCTTCGATCGCCGTTTCTTCTCCTCGTCGTCCTTCTTCTTCTTCTTCCACTGTTCATCCATGGCATGGTTCACCGCCCTCATGGATGCATGCTCTGGCAGCGGCGCGATGGAGTCCTAGAAGACTAACCCCGTCGACAGCTCGATGAAGCCCGCGTCCGGCCATATCACAGGATGCCCTAGGGTCAGGAACATGGCGTCGGCTTCCCTCGTGGCCTCCTTGATGCGCTGTGTGACCTCGCTATCGTGGAGCAGCCCCTGGGCGAGCATCGTCCCGACGAGCTGCACGCCGGGCGTCATCCCGTACAGCGGGAGGATGCACGCCATTAGGGGCGCCACCCTCCTCGCATGATACCCCCCGATGATGCTGGCCCTGTAGAGGCCATGGGTCTTTAGGAACACGATGGCCTCGAGGAGATCATGCATCCTCTTCTTCTCCTTGACGGGTGGCCCCCATAGCCATGACGGCGGAACCTTCTCGACCAGACGCCCGGAGAAGACAGGCAAGGGTGCGATAGGGTCGTCCTTCAGGTAGAACCAATGAGAGTGCCCCCCTTGTTGGATCTAGAAAGCTGGTAAGGCATGTACTCGGCCGCCCGCTGCCCCCAGAGGTGGATGCCCGTGCATCCCATCGGCACCGGGGTCTCCCCGCCTCTCTCCTTCTTCTTCATCAAGGAGACGGAGAAGAAATATCTCCAGAGCTCGAAGTGAGGTTCGATCCCCAGGTACCCCTTGCACATCGCGATGAAGGCCGCGATGAGCTGGATCCCGTTGGGGTTCAAGTGCTACAGCTCGATCTGATAATCGTGCAGCAGACCTCGGAAGAACGGGTGAGGGGGAACTGCGAGTCCACGCTCGTGGAAGAGTGCAAAGGAGACAACGTAGCCGTCGGGCGACGCTGGCACCTCCTCGTGGCCAGGCACAAGCCACTCCACCACAACGGTCCTCCCACAGAGAAGACCACACTTGACGAGGCCCTCCATGCGCGCATAGGTAACGTCGGAGTGAAGCCACGAATTCATGGAGGATGGAGGTGGCTATGGAGAAGCAAAGGCGGCGGTGGAGGAGCGGAGGCTACAGATCTAGGGCTTCGACGGTGGACTAGCAAACATGGCAGATCTGAACGGTGGTGGCAGAGAAACAGAGAAGGTAAGGCTGTGGTTTTGGTGTGCAGAAACATAAAATGGGAGGCCGCTATTTATAAGGTAGAACAGGGCGAGAAGGCGAACCGTCTGCCTAGATTCACGCGCCCACTGCGCCGCGTCACATCACCTCCCTTCGAAGATCGTGCGCATGCAATCTCTGTCCGTGCCCTCAAAGGACACGCTGGATGACGGTTCGCCCGATCGATGGGCCGAGAATCGTCGCAGGTAAGGAGGGATACAGAGGTGAAAACGCTCCTACGGCCCATTCAGGCCTAGGAGTTCGAAGGCCGGCCCACCGATAGGTTCACAGCCGCTCTGAGGCACCCTAAGAGCGAGGGGTGGAAAGGGATGGGCCTACTAGCGGCCAGTACCTGGGCGCACGAGCGCCGCAAGCATCCCGGCCCACGTTCGAGTCTCGGTTGGTTCCCAGTCCATGGTAAGGCTACGAGCCATTGGGACCAGTCAAACGGACCCAATAACTATATGGACTGATCGTCAAGAGTCTAGAGTCGGTCACCCGCTGACCCATGCTGGACCCCCGTGAACGGGAAGCTGGGGCCCCACTCGGAATAGCCCGTTAAAAGCTCACCGAGCATCATGTTTCGTCCGTCGAGTAAAAACATGGCACGGCTCAGCCCTCTGTTCTATCGAAAAAACACTTAAGGGATGACGATCACAAAGACGAGCCAACCCTTGATCGGACCCCTGCTACGCACGGGGGCTCATGGAAAATCGAACTCGCAAGGAGACCAAACACGCGGTCGCAGAACGACGGCGGACCGATCGGATCCTAGGGACCGGAATCAAGAAAAATCTTTTCGACCTCCCGAATCCTACGGTTACATGCCCCCGAAAAGACCGATCGCGACATAAGGGAACAGCTGCCCTACCAGGACAAGACGCGGGCTACAAAAAGAAGGCCAAGGCCCTTAGAGTCCTCCCGTCCGAAAAAGCCTTCAAAGGAGTATTCTACTCCTCCGCAGGCTCGGGGGCTACTGTCGGGTATCGATATTGGGGATACCCAAAGCAAGGAGGTTAGCGCCCACGCTGACCTCCCTAGATGAAGCAAGACGTATTAAAAGGTCTCGTCCGACCCCAAGGCCACAGGGGTCTCACCCAAGGCTGCGGGCTCCGCCTCGCCCGACCCCAAGGCAGCGGGGGTCTCACCCAAGGCCGCGGGCTCCGTCTTGCCCGACTCCTTGGGTGCGGGCTCTACCTCGTCCGACCCCAAGGATGTAGTTTCCGCCTCGCCCGACCCTAAGGCCGCGGGGGTTTCACCAAGGGCGCGGTTTCCTTCTCGTCCGACGAGGACTCATACCGCCGACAACCACTCTAGGTCCAAGCGTATGGGCCTAGGTCAAAAGTCTGACACTAGGGAAGGGACTAGCACGCATTGATGTAACCCATGGCCATGACGGGCCATACCTGAGGATTCACATCAAGAATAGCGTCGGGCGTGCCGGTGCTGTTCTGCCTAACCCTCGTACGAATGCTGACAGGCGCGTCAGTTCACCACGACGTCCGTCGGGATGAAATGGAACGCCATGACCGGCAGATGACGCCTGCGCATGGCGCCAGTGACGAACAGGGCCACGACGTGGAGCCGTCCCTGTTAACATCTACAGGATCGTCAGGATCCGCATGAAGAAGAAGGACACGGCAATCCTGGAAGTCTTCTTCTCTCTCGTTCTTCTCCTTTTCCTCCGTTGTAACCCATGCTTTCCCTTCGCCTATAAAAAGGGAAGCAGGGCACCCACGAAGGGGGATCCAGATCGACACGATACTTAACCACAAGATAAAAGCACAAGAGCAGCGATCGAGCTCTCAGCACCCATTCACTCCTTTCACCAAAGACTTGGGATCCTTTCCCTCTCTCGCATGTCTGTAACCTCTACTACAAATCAAGTGCCGGTAACACGAGCAGCAGCAAACTAGACGTAGCGATGTTCCGCCTGAACCTGTATAAACCCTTGTGTCCTCCGAGCACACCATCCAAGCCAGACGCGCAAATACAAATTTACTCGTCGGTGGTCCGAAAACACCGACAATAAGCGAACAGGATTATTGACGAGAGCAGCGACCAGGCGGCTGCGAGCCGTCGCGCTCTCCGTGACCGTGAGCGAGCAATCGACCAATCGTCACACGAAACTGCACGCCCAATCAATGCTGCCGTCAGATATCTCCAGGCCATCTAGACATCTGTTGCCGCGGCACCGTCAGAAATTAATGGGCGCGACTTGGCTATGACTCCGAGTCCAACTTGACGGACAATGAGAAGACGACGTCGGCTAGGCAGCCAGCGCTAACCCTAACCTGCCCGAGCCTGTTGACTGTGTCACACGGTTTCAGTTCATGGTTGGGCGTTGAGAGTTGTTTGGGCAGTTCTTCACTTTCTCGATCATGCATTCATCTTCATCTCTCTGTTTCTGCTGCAAGTGGAGATGTGAAGTGAAGTCGGACTTCTATCGACACGTTTTGGTTGGGAATAACTGGAAGGAGATAATATGAGTTTGGAGTAGATGTACTCTTCTGTTATTTTTTTTACATGTCGTATTAGATTTGTTCTGAGTCAAATATTTTAAACTTTGACCATTAATTGTAAGAAAAATTATGTAGCTTGACTATATGAGAATTATTATAAAAGTATTTGACATAGTGAATATAGAACATAGATACTATAATATTAATTATATAGTTGTTTTAAATTATGGTAAAAAATATAACTGTTCAATTTAGAACAAAACTGATATGACATGTAAAAGCGAAGAGAATATGAGTTTATAAATCTTTTGTTGGTTTACATGGAAGTGGGAGTTTTAGTCCCACCAATCACTACTCATGAGGAAGGGTGGTAACTTTGTGGGAATTATGTTTTTAGTGGGAGATGAATGCATTGTCACACATTCACAGTCCATCATAACTTGTCAAATCATTCAAACACACACACACACACACCAAACAAATGATATGAATTCTCTCTTAAATCTCCTCTTTCCTTCCACAGACCAAACAAGGGATTATGACAAAAAAAAACAATTTGCCATCTTACTCCTCTATCAATTTTTACCACTGATTCTTATACCGCTTCCAACATAAGGAGTAGTTGTTAATGCATCGTATGTTCTATCAATTCTTCTCGTAATGGATGGGAACATATCACATGGAGACTCCATGAGGATCTACCGTGGATTCACGACATGTGTCTATGTGCCACTATCCAGCACGAGCAGCTAGAAAGAAAAGCAATTCCCTAAATTTAAAAGAACCACAGCTCTTTCGGTCAATGTTTACTTATAGACATGTACTGCGACTCTGTCAGATTCTCGCGGCGCGGAGATTACTCCAACTTCTTTGGTACTTCTCTTGTCGCGATCAGGTTGCTTTCAAGGTTTTTGACTTGTCTTGAATCGGACTTAAGTTACCGCGAGATTGCAGGTATTGGTGGACTTTTGCCGTCAAGGTTGCCCTTATATATATATATATATATATATATATATATATATATATATATATATATATATATATATATATATATATATAGGCTGTAGTACTTCTCATGTAATAGGCCCTTCCGGTCTTGCAACAGCAGTCATCGCACTTAATTCAAACACCACGTGAGATGTCCTTATCACGAAAGCAACCATCGAAGCTAGTCGCTTCAGTAAATATCACGGCTTAACCGTGGTGCACATGTATACTGCGTGTTGGAAAAAGTAACTTAATTTAACTCAATCATCACATGGTTCTATTGATGTATAGTAATTGTAAAAGCTGTGTACGTAAGGTATTAATCAGGGACGTACCCCGCGATGGTTCTCCTTTTGGAGACTGAAAGCAATGGCTGATGACCAAAACGTTAGCTGGATTCTGCTAACCAGATCGCATCAGCTGAGCCTGAGTAGGTCAAAACAGTACTGCACCTACTAATAACTGACGCTGTATCGTCGTCGTTTGGGCATCCGCGATCATGCAGAAAGTCCGATGAGCGTTGGACGATACACGATAGTCATGAATCATCATGTCACCGCAATTAATCTGAGAAAACGACGCAGAACCACAAGAGGATCTATCTAGTCTAGTAAGTCAAATCCGAAGGCCGAGCTACCATACCTAATAATACTACAAGTTAGTATAGTACTCACACCGGATTTGCTACTTTACATGCAGCGTGGATAATTTGGACGAGACTGCACGTACTGAACAACGCAAATTTTGGCTGGTGATCTTTTGTGGCATCAATCATTGGTTAGTACTGTATATGTCCCTTGCTCGAACCAGCAACAGAGCAAAACATATGAAACCTCACAAAAAAAACATGTGATTTGAGTCTCGAGGACAGAGGATGTACTCCCTCCATCCCAAATTATATGTCATTTTAAAAATTTTGGAGAGTCAAAGCATCTCAAGTTTAACCAAATTTATATGTTAAAATAATAACATTTATGATACCAACTAAGTGTCATTAGCTTCTTCATTAATTATATTTTCATAGTATATCTATTTGATTTTATAAATCTTTGTAATTCTTTTTATAATTTTGGTCAAACTTGAGATGATTTGACTCTCCAAGATTCTTAGAACGACTTATACAACATCATGTTCGTTTGTTGGTTTCAGCCAGAGCTTATCAGCCATGGTACAGTATTTTTCTCTCACAATAAACCAGCATCAGCCGGGCTTATCAACCCAGAAATCAACCAGCGAATAGACGGATAATTTGGAATGGAGGGAGTACTGTATACTTGAATCAGTAATTCACACTTGGTCGATGATTCTCTAGTCATGTGAACTGCACACTGGTGGTCGTCTGTCCATTCTACTTCCCTGGCGTCTAGAACGCCAAAGAAGACAAAAGGGACTAGGCAACAAATATGGTAGGCTGAGAGGAGAAAGAATGGCACTGCTAGCTTTTGGAATTCATTTTACACCACATACTACATCTCTGAATGAATGAATTCCAAAAGCCAGCACTGTCTACTCACGCCAACCTATACTTACTGGGAAAAAGAAAGGAAAACGAAACAAAAAAAAAGAAAACACATGAAAAAACATATAAGTGTATAGTTTTCTCCCTCACACGCCCTTCTTGTTCCTTCGTCGTGAGGAAACTCGAATCGGATCATACAATTGTGGTGTCATGCAGCCACGTGACGTGGCCCATCAGACGTACGCCTTGGGAGGGTACCTGTCCACGTCGTCCACCCAGGGGTTGCAGCAGCTCTTGCTCTGCGCGCCCTTCCTGTCCGGCCCCGCCGCGGCGCCGGGCGACGACGACGACAGCGCCGGCACGTCGCGGAGCGCGCGCCACACGGCGCTGTTGCACTTGAACCCGGAGCCGAAGCCGATCTGCCACACGCGGTGGCCGCGCCGCACCCGGCCCTTGGCCTCGGCGTACGCCAGCTCGTACCACAGCGAGCTGCTGCTCGTGTTGCCGAACCGGTGGAGGGAGCACTTGCTGGGCTCCATGTCCGTGTCCTGCAGGCTCAGGCTGCGCTGCACCTCCTCCAGCACCGCACGGCCGCCGGCGTGCACGCAGAAGTGCTCGAACGCGCGGCGGAAGTCCGGGATGTAGGGGCGCACGCCCTTGACGCGGAACACGCGGCGCGTCATCAGGGACTTGAGGAACTTGAGCTGCTCGCTGAGAGGCAGCACCAGGGGCCCCAGCGTGGTGATGTTGGTCTTGAGCGCGTCGCCGGCCACCGCCATGAGCTCCCGCGCCAGCGAGACGCCCACCTTGCCCACCTCGTCCTCGCGCTGGTACACGCAGTTGAAGCACTCGTCGGTGGCGCCCTTGTGGGTGCGCACCGTGTGGAGCAGCCGGTACTTGGCGCGCCCGGCGTCCGCGCGCTTGTTGGACAGCAGCGCCGCCGCGCCGCCCATGCGGAAGATGCAGTTGGAGAGGAGCATGGAGCGGTCGTTGCCGAAGTACCAGTTGAGGGTGATGTTCTCGGTGCTGAGCACGACGGCGTACGAGTTGGGGTTCGCCTGGAGCATGTCCTTGGCGAGGTCGATGGCGATGAGGCCGGCGCTGCACCCCATGCCACCCAGGTTGAACGACTTGACGTCCTCGCGCATCCTGTAGTGGTTGATGATCATGGACGCCAGCGACGGCGTCGGGTTGAAGAGGCTGCAGTTGACGATGAGGATGCGCACGTCGCGGCGCGGGTCGATCCCCGTGGACTGGAACAGCGCGTCCAGGCACCCGAACATGACCGCCTCGGCCTCCATCCGCGCCTCCGCCATGTTGAGCCTGGGCGGCCGCGCCTGGACGCCCGGGGGCAGGTACGTCTCGTCTCCCAGCGCGGAGCGGTTGGTGATCTTGGTCTGGAAATCCAGCGCCGCCTCATTGAAGGACCCCGTGCTCTCGGTCATCTCGAGGAAGGCCGACTTGGAGATCTTGAGCTGCTCCTCGGGCTTGTAGCACGCGAACTCGACGAGGTACACCGGGCGGGGCCGCTTGAAGTAGTAGACGGTGAGCAGCAGCAGCGCGGTGCCGAGCCAGGCGACGCAGGTGAGCAGGTCGATGGAGTAGTAGATGACGTCGAGGCGGACGAAGGAGTAGGCGGCGGCGGCGATCGCCGGCACGCAGAGCATAGGCAGCACCGACGTGGGGCTGCCGCCGTGGCGGATCCCGAGCTTGACGTACTTGAGCTTGATGTTGCGCGCAAAGTCCGGGAGCCGGCGGCGGATCTTGATGACGATGCTGGGCGCCGGCTCGCCGCCGCCGTCCCGCAGAGCTTCGTCCGCGCCGCGGAAGGCCATCTCCGCCGTGAGGCGCTCCCGCTCCATGACCGCCGCGGGCGCAGCCTCCATGGAGATCGGAGCGAGCTCTGGCCTCTGGCTGGCTAATACTATACTCCAAGCGTGTCGTGTCAGGCGGCGGAATGCGATGTCGCCGGCCTCTTCTCTTTGGTGTGAGTTGGATGGAAGCGTACGCCGGAGCCGGATGCGTGGTTTGGTCACGCGGGCAACTCCAAATATATATAGGGGTTGGGGGTCGCACACGCGCGCGATCGGAATCGACCCACCTGCCGCGAAACTTGTGGCGTATCCAGCCGCCGGAGCAGTCAAATTTATAGGCACGCGACGAAACAACTAGTACCCTTCTCCGAGCCGTATGCCATACACGTACGAGTACGAGTGGTACGAGTCCGAGTGGTGGGGAACCAACCGTACACTGCTCCGAAACAGTAGCCTATTCCGACCGTGTTACGGAGGCTACTCTTGTAACCGTTGCCTGGCCAGGGCCTTGCCTCAGAGTTCCAAGTTTTTTCACTCTTTCTTTATTACATCAATTTTTGAATGCATATATGGAGCATTAAATGTAGGTAAAAAAAGTAACTAATTGTACAGTTTAGTTGTCAATCACGAGACGAATCTTTTAAGCCTAGTTAGTCCATGATCAGACAAAGTTTATCAAATACAAATAAAACGTGCTACAGTGTCTAAATTACAAAAATTTACAATCTAAACAAGGGCTAGGAAAGGTAGCACTGGCACGCCAGCCTACACGACACGACATGATTGACTCGGAGGTCCATCGTCAGAAATTCATCAGAGGCCTGGTTTAGACCGTAAGTTTTTTCGTTCTGTCTTTATCACATCAAATCTTTAATATATGTATGGAGTATTAAATATAGATAAAAAAATAACTAATTACACAGTTTAATTGTAAATTACGAGACGAATCTTTTGAGCCTAGTTGACCATGATTGGATAATAATTATCAAATATAAACGAAAGTGCTACAGTGCCAAATACTGATTCCTAACCCCAATCTAAACAAGACATGAGAAGAGGAAGACATGTCAGCAACTGGGAAGGGCGAGAGGGATAGGTGGGGAGGGTGGCCTATTAATGACGGTGGTTACTGGGGGACGCTCAACCACTTGGAATTAAGGAGGCACAGGCCACACCACAGGTGGACGTGTACAGGATCCGCGCCTGCTGGCGCTGGCGCTGGCTGCATGCCGCGGCCCGCGCAGCGCGGCAGCAGCGGGCGTCGGGCGAGAGAGCCGACGGGCGCGATGGCCTGCCTGCCTGCCTATGCTGCCGCCGGTGCCGGTGGTGTAGCAGGGAAGCCAAGAGAGACAGGCAGCCAACGGCGAGGGGCGACTAGCGTGTTGCGTTTTTGCTTCTGTTCTCGCCAGCAGACCTTTTGATTGACCTGCCTGTTTCTTTGATTTCAAACGACGATAAGAACCCGGCGCTAGCGTTGGTTGGCAGGCGAGCGGCGTTGACAGGTTTCTTCCCCCGCTTGCAGGCCACATGAATGCGTTCTAACTGAAAATCATATCCTGACACTAGTTGTAGCGTATACGTAGGGAAAGTGCCTGTTTTCTGGAAAAATAAATATAGTAAAACGATAAGAATTAAGAAAAAAAAACAAACATTTTTGGCTTCTTGGAAGTTTCTTTCCATGGTTGGGCAACTAGGCCACGCCCAGACAAGACGGACGTACGGGCAATGAAACGAGCTACTGTAGCTCTGTGCTCAAAAGAATGCATGCGGCACGCAAATCACGTGACAACGTCTGGCTGAGATACACACACAGCTATAGACAGCTAGCGGCCAGCGCCACCGATATGGAAGCGTCATGTCTATGTGGCAAAAGAAAGAAGCACACGAGTATAGTACAACTGCAGCTCGCAACAGGAAATCTTGCTTCCAAACGCGGCATTTCGTTGAGGAACACATGGCGAGTTCGTACGCGTTTGGCTGCAATGATCGGCCACAACCCGCAAGGGAAAACGGCACTGGCCGTGCACCTAACGATATGTTGTTCTGTTGCTTCTTCTTCTCAAAAGCTTTGAGCCATTTAAGTGCACAACCGCTACCAGACCCATATATATAGCTAATCGTAGGAACTTGAATAGTCCAAATAATTGCGACCAGACCCATGCATCTAGCTGTTGGATCAATCGTCCAGGCCCCGGGCTGGGCTACCACCTGTCAAAACGAAACGGGGTAAAACGGGACCGTCCGCGCGCTGTCGCCTGTCGGGGCGAGGCGCGGCCAACCGAAGCTCGCGCGGAAGCCGGCCCGGCGGGCTACGGTGCACGACAGCACGAGGGCGGCTGCCGGGATGCCGAGTAATTTGGCAAGGCTGGGTGGGGAGAGCAGACGACTGCTGCGCCCGCCGATGCATGCAGTACGCACCGCCTGGCGAACTGAAGGGGGTACAGCTACTGCGGCATGCTCCGCGTTGTCACTGCAGCTGCAAGGACGCGGTCAGTAATGGCCACTGCGCTTCAGCTGCACTTCTAGGTCTTGCCGGCAACTTGATGAAACGTAATATAATGCGCTGCAGGTACGGTCGTACATACGGCCCGGTACGGTGCGGCTGTGCCACTCTCCTAGTAGTAGTACAGTATTAGTTCCTACGGTGATGGGATGTGACACAGTATATCAAGCTCAGTTAGGGCCCTGTTTATTTTCTAATTTTTTTTTGCCTCAGCACAGTAAAGAGCATGTTTGGACACATGTATGGAGTACTAAATGTAGACGAAAAAAAAACTAATTGCACAGTTCTCGACAAAATCGCGAGACGAATCTTTTAATCCTAATTAGGCCATGAAAAGTCTTAAGTGCTACAGTACCAACATGTGCTAATGACCGATTAATTAGTATCATTAGATTCGTCTCGCAGTTTCTGATAGGTTCTGTAATTTATTTTTTTATTAGTATCAAAAACCCCTTCCGAGATCCTTCCGACACATCCACACTAAAAAAATTTCACCTCCCCAACTAAACACACCCTAAGTGTACTACTCTGGTGTACAGACTAGCAGTACATACGTCCTCGGCTGATTCGTGATGCGCGTTGACAGAGGTAAAAAAAGAACACGTTGACCACGGCCTTGTTTAGATCCCATCAAAATTCTAAGTTTTTTTACTCTCTCTTCATCACATCAATTTTTGAACATATGCATGGAGCATTAAATATAGATAAAAAAATAATTAATTACACAGTTTGGTTGTAAATCACGAGACGAATCTTTTGAGCCTAGTTAGTCCATGATCGGACAAAGTTTGTCAAATACAAACGAAACGTGCTACAGTGTCCGAATTGCAAAAATTTGCAATCTAAACAAGTCCCACGTCATTAAAACGAGCGCCACCACCATAGGGATATATTGACTCGTGGCCCTCATTGCCTATGGCCATAAGGAGGAAATTAGGCATCCAACTTGATGGATCAAGAGTTTACGGTGTTGTATTTATGGACATTGTGTTCTTTGATTCATACGTGTTCCGGTTTGATTCCGAAATGTTTGGTCTTGACATGTCCAATGTTTTGGGGTTAAGTTACGAATTTGGCATGAGGATTGCACTCTGGCTTTAGTTTTTGATGGAGCTCTATTCTTCTAGAGCATCGACTGCACTGACAAAGGCCACTAGAAAAAAAAGATGGCGAAATGAATTTGATAGACGGACAATTTCTAAGAAAGTTGTGTTTCATAGAGGAACAAATATCAACAAGACAGTTGAACACTACCTTGATTTGATCTTGAAAGAATTTGCACAAATCACAAATTGGGGTACATATACTAAATCAGCAAAAGACTAAATATAATATTGACTTACATATTTCTTATTCTAAAATCTAAGTATCTTTTGTCATTGAACTCTAAATACATTTTCATCAAAGGTTAAAAAATTAGTCTTCTCACAAAAAATATAAGTATTTGTATTGAAAATATTTCTATGTAAGCTAATTGTTTCGCTCTTGAAAAAGGTCTTATGTATAAATACGCCATAGAATAAGATATGAAAAGATATGGACATTGCTGTGATTTTCGACCCATAAGAATAGAATGATGAGAATCAAATAAGTAAAACAAACTTTTAAAAAATGTTGGAAAATAAACATAAATATTGTAATAAAAAGTTAGCTACCAGCATCTTGCTGTTCAAATCACAGCGACATGGAAGATCCAGATATAACTGACCAGACCTTCCAAGGGCTTATTTGGCTATAGTTCAAGAGTTTTTTACCTGTGTGCCATTATAAAAGTTCAAAATGACCTGTGTACCATTGAAAAAACAAAAAGTTCTCTAGTACCTTTGCTAGAAATTTTCGTTCCCTACGTACCACTTCCGTCCATTTTACCTGTAACAGCAGGTAACGGCCAGCGGAAATGACAGTTTTACACCCAGTTGTGGTATGCAACAAAATTTTCCCACTTTCCTCTGATGCCACTGGCGTGTTTTTTTGGTTTTAAAAAACTTAGCTTTTCCTCGGTAGCACTATGACAACTTGTGTGTGCACATAAAAATTCAAATAAATATTAATCCGACAATTGCGACAACCAATATGAGAATCAATAAATATAAATTTAACAATTGCAACAATTCCAATAAATAAAAATTCGACGTACGTCAGAATACAATAAGATAAATTTGAAATGCATCCAAAATACTCGATAATTGCGACAACCACAATAAACATTTAAACTAAGTACATTCAGGCATAATAGAGGTCCAAATTTATCATGACATGCATAGTCAGCTTGATTACTGAATCAAGTTTGCACACAAAATATGGTCACATTGACCTCATTGCTAGTTTAAACATTGTCTGGTCACTACAAAAGCATGCCACAGAGATGCAAACTCATTACAGATCAAGTTTTTTCTTGCTTCTAGTTCCTATGGCCGGACTAGAAGGGGAACTAGGGACCTTGCTGCGGGTTGACATGGCTGGACTACCCTTATTTGGAGTCAATTTTTTTGCAATGGCCCTCTTCTTCTTGTGCTGGACTACTTTTGTGTGCTGCTCACTTGATCCTGAAGGGCCTAGCTGATTTGATCCTGTTCCAGATCCTCTGAAAAAAAGAGACATGAGTACAAAACAGTTGGCTTACCAATTAAAGTGGTGAAAAGACAATTATACCTCACGGAGGGGTCACTAGCCTCAGCAGTTGAAGTATTGGAAGTACTCTTTTGTTTCTTTGCACGAGTTGATGAGGATGATTTGTTCTTCCTTTTCTTTGATAGATCCACAACAGTAGGTAGAACTGGAAAGACCATCCTTTGTGGTGCTGCAGGTACAATACTGGTCTCAGTAGTAGCTAGTTCTATCTTCTTTTTCTTCTTTTTAGGTGGACCTCTGCATTGACAGATAGGTTAGCAACAATGTAAACATCTAGATAGGTTAGCAACAATGTAAACATTGGCATGATCGCATCAACATTCATATTTGCTCTTCACAGAGACAAATATTGATGTCTTTTACCTAATCTTTTGTTTCACTCTATTCAACCACTATTGTCCAGTCATGATCAGCAGCACTTTTTTAGTGCCAATAATAAAATACAGTACTGGTATAGTGCTATTTCTTGATGCCAACACCAAGGGTACAGTAACCTCAATTTGTACTCATGTTTCTGTTCTTTAAAGTTCACAATTAAAAAATTTCTCAATATAGGAAACAAGCATCCACATGTATAAGTTGTTGTAAGATAAAGAGAAACGTTGGACCACTAGGATACCCAAAAAAAACAAACGTTGGATTTGCTTCAGCCATGGCGTTGATATGCTTTTCAAACATATATGAATTCCAAGAATAAGCAGCAGCCCACAAATGTTCATCAAAAACTTTTCCATTGAACCTTTTCTTAAAATTCTGCACCAAGTGCCACATGCACTCTCTATGCTCCGCATTTGGGAATACCTTACTAACTCCTATCATGACTGCCTGACCACAATCTGTGCAAAAGTTCAGACCAGGTGGGGTACCTATAGCTTCCTTAAGCCTCTCCATGAACCAAATCTAGTTTTCATTGGTTTCAGAATCAATGACTCCTATAGCAACTGGGTACATCCATTTGTGCCCATCAACTGCACAAGCAATGCATAATTGACCTCTGAATTTTCCAGTCAAGAATGTACTATCAACAGCCAGATAAGGCCTACAACCTCTAAGGAAACCTTCAACACAAGGTTTCATTGCAAAAAAAAGCCTATTGAACCTGATCTTATCCTCTATTGTATGATGATCAATGACAACAAAGCTGCCAGGACAAGATTGTTCTATCTGTGCCTTAAACCTGTACAAGTTGTCAAAACTTTCATGCCAGCTTCCATACAACTCTTCCATAGCAAGTGCCTTTCCATCATACACTTTCTTGTAGCTGATATTGACCTTCCAATCATCCTTCAATCTTCTCCTAAGTTCTTTGGGCCGAACAGTTGGGTCCTCAGCTAACCAATCATTTATCTTCTCCCGAATCCAAAACTTGGTAGCATGCTTGACTTTCCCAACCCTCCTACTACTTTGACATTTATGATCATAAGGGTACGGGTTCACCTTGACCTACAAAGTTTAGTTTCAATTAGACTAGAATAATTTCAGAAGTATGAACGAAGTACTGAAATAAATTCAGAAATATGAACAAACTACAAAAATAAATGAAAAAGAAATTACCTGTACAGTAACTTTATCCCTCATTGTCGATGCATGAAGCCTCCACTTACAACCATCTTCCACTCCCGCGCAGTATGCCCGATACCTCCCTGGTTCACTCTTTTCAATGTTATACTCAAATTCTTTCTTGATAGCATGTGTTGCAAGAGCCAACTTAAATTCAGACATGTTTGGATAGATGCTCCCTACTTCCATAGGAGGGTCATCTTTGTTATATGCAACTTGAGGGATGTCAGATGGCAATCTATCATCTACCTCATCATCCAAATCAGAGTCAGACATAGAATCAGATTCCGAGTTTGAACCTGAATCATAATCTTCATCATTTTCCTCATTTATGTCAACATTTGCATGAGAAGCAGGTGCTATATCAAGGTATAAACCCTCCTCATCAACCCCCACATGTTCATTCTCTGGTTCAGGATTCATAAGATAATTATCCTCAGCATCTACCATGTCATCATCTGGTTCTGTAGCAGTCCCAGTTTGGGTTGTTTTGCTAGGTTCTACATAGCTAGGGGCTGATGGGGTGCATGGGATGTCAACATTGTCCCATAGTGGGATTTCTGGTGGATCAACATCAGGTTTATGATATGCAATTGACATGCAACAACACTTGGAGCTCATATGTTTCGCGAACATATGCATTAATTCTTGGTCTGAATGAATTTGTATGTTGGACTTGCTATCAGCACAGAAATAGAACAACTTCACTACATCACCATATCCGCAAGGAAACTGATCTAGAATTTCATCAACAAGGTCTTTAAAATTTGTGATGTCTGAATCAACAACTTTATTAATGCCATACCATGGTCCTCGCATATTTGGACTAATTATCCTGATTTCTAGATTGAAACTGGTCTTGATGTCATTCCTACAAATGAACGACATATATTTTACTCCCATATGCAGTGGCGGAGGACGAAAAAAATTTAAGGTATGGCGAGGTTGATAACATAGATAACAAAAATTTCTTGTTAAGATGGTTTATACACATATAAAATGGTATTATTGGCATCTAATATGTATGTAAAAACATTTAGGATAAATAGAAACAAACAAGTAATAAAGTTATTAGACAAACCAAGTGACAAACTGACAATACACTTCTTCTTTTTTTGAGGGGAGACAATACACTTCAATTGTGTCTATGCGATATCATGCTACGGCAGTGCGGCCTGCAGTGAGGAGTTAGATAATGGTTCGTGTCTCCTACTGTCCTTGCTGCATTGCGTGGACGACTGGACGTGGTCACGTGGGTGGCAAGCTAGCCACGGGCCAAACCAAAAGGGCCCTCAATCCCCCATACCGCCGAACACAGTAGTAGCCCAGAAACAAGGTCTAGGGATGATTCACTGCTTTTCTCCTACCTCTGGCCAGCAACCCAGACTTCCTAACAGCCAAACTTTATGTTTCTTAATCTGTTCATGGTATAGAGTGATTCAAGGAAGATAATTGCTGAGAATTCAAGGTATGGCGACTGCCATACCTTGCCATAAGAGAGCTCCGCCCCTGCCCATATGCAGTTCATTCCAGTCCTAACAAGATCAAAAGATGCTACTAATATCATGCATTTGGAGAAGAAAAGGAACGCTCACCCATCGGGAAGCCATGCTGGTCGCCGGTCTGCCATCCTTCCCAAATCCGCACCAAGTCAGCACCACATCGATCTCCTGCCTGCCAAGCACGTGACCTGGGCCTTCCCCGCGAGCTTCCCTCAGGCTCCGCACGCGAGCAGCGCCTCCGCACACGAGCGTCCTCCGCACGCGAGCGGCCTCCCAGCGCCTCCAGATGAGAGCACCTTCCCTCGGGCTCCCAGCGAGAAGGCCCCGCAACACGCCTCCCCACGCGAGAGAGAGCCCGCGCCTCCTCCCCTCGCGAGCGCGCGGACGCCCAGACAACGAGGCCGCGCCTCCTCCCCTCGCGACCGCGCGCACGCCGAGAAGAGGCCGCGCCTCCGCACGTGGCTTGAGCGCTGCCCGCCCCGACGAGCTGCGCCTCTTCCCTGGCCCCCTCGCGAGCGCGCGCCTCCCTCCGGGGTGCACGGCCGACGACGCCTCCTCCGGGTGCACGGCCGGCGGCGCCTCCCTCTGGGGTCTAGGGTTTGCCTTCGAGCGCTCTTTGCCTTCGAGTGGGGAACGAACGAGTGAACAAGGAGGAGACGAGAAGTTCACGAGCGAATTGGACGAAACACTGATGGGCAAAAAGGTAATTTTTACTCTGGTTCATAGCCACCTCTGTTAGAATTGAACGGCAAGCTGACGGAAGTGGTATACAGAGCAAAAGAAATTTCAAAGAGGGTAATGGAGAACTTTTTCGAATTCCAATGGTACACAGGTTATTTCAATATTTTATAATGGCACACAGGTAAAAAACTCATAGTTCAATCCACCACGATTCATATGAGTTAAGAGAGAGATTGGGATGAAATTTTTTTAACTAATATAAAAAATATAAATTAGAGTAGGGTCTTGTTTAGATTGGGGTTATGAATCAGTATTAGGCACTGTAGCACTTTCGTTTGTATTTGACAATTATTGTCCAATCATGGCCTAACTAGGCTTAAAAGATTCGTCTCGTAATTTACAATCAAACTGTGTAATTAGTTATTTTTTTATCTATATTTAATACTCCATATATGTGTCAAAGATTTGATGTGATGAAGAGAATGAAAAAACTTACAATCTAAACAAGGCCTAGATTAAAATGTAGCCAAACAAACACCAAACCAAAGTGGATTCAGCAGGTGCTCAGCAATTAAATAACGACTAATGGTTGTTGGCAGTTTCCAGTTTTTTACACACCTGTCGGATCTTTAATGTGCATGAGAGTTAGCACGTGTTTAGTTGCTCTCTAAAATCCAAAAAGTGTTACAGTATTTATCACATCGAATCTTGCGATATGTGCATGAAACATTAAATGTAGATAAAAAGAAACTAACTGCACGTTTGGTTGAAAATTACGAGACAAACGTTTTGAGCCTAATTAGTCCATGATTAAACACTATTTACCAAATAAAAACGAACGTGCTATAGTAGCCCATAAACACGCTCTTACATGTACTAACAAACGTCAAATCAGTTGACTCTTATATTGGAAGTTGGAACACAGTGTTTAAATTCATAAGCTAAAATTTAGAGATGTCACATCAAGTGTCACTTGAGGATATGTTCGGATACTAATAATAAAATAAATTATAGAAGTCATCGGAAATCCACATGACAGAATTTATTAAGCATAATTAATCCGTTATTAGCACATGCTTACTGTAGCACCACATTGTTAAATCATGGATTAATTAGGCTTAAAAAATTCGTCTCGCAAATAAGTCTCAATCTATGTATTTAGTTTTATAATTAATCTATATTTAATACTCTATACATATATCAAACATCCGATGTGATAAGAACTAAAATTTAGAAGAGAAAACAAACACAGGTAAGTCCGCAAGTAAACCAGTACAATGGTAGCAAAACTATTACTGAATTAAGTAATAAGTACAAGCTAGAGTTAGATAAATTCATAAATACTTCATTTGTCCTCGTATAAAGGGTTCCAAATTTGTCCCATATATATCAAACTATATAACTTTGACTGAGAATATAAAAAAGATTACAAAAATTACAACATCAAACTAGTATTATGAACACATTATGAAATATATTTTTATCATTTGTCTCTTCGATATACAGCCTGTTCATTTCGGTTTATTCGCGCGTATCTGATTTATAATTCACGGCTTGAATAATGTTTTTCTCCCACACCAAACCAGCCAGCCGTACTTTCAGTCATGGCTTATAAGCTAATTCAGCTGAAACAAACAGGCTAATAGTAGATAGTAATGCTCTTTTATGTAGACTAGTGTAGGGCGCGCGCCATCGCGCGCACGGTCGTGTAATTATCCAGGGGATTGTAAGGGTGATTTAGCTGTGGAATTACGAGGACGTGGCATGTTTGTTCCGGCATTTCATAGCTAAAGCACAGAGAACCATGAATACAAGGAACGATTACAGCACATTCAGTTTGATGCATATTATATTAGTACAGGTAGCATACATGCCTATTTTAAGTGTCTGGATAAACAAGCATATAAGTCTACGATAGCGCCAGACGGCTCTAGCTAACTAATGGTAGATGAAATTGCGATGGCCTGGCTCACTGCGTGAAAAACTCTCTGTAGCAACGAGGCAAATTTTTGGTAGGGGTGGCGGGTGATGGAGCCGCTCCTACAGTGACGTGCTCGGGAGTTCAGAGACTAGCCGCCCCTACAAATAGAACCGTAGGTGCGGCTGGTGTTACGAGCCGCCCCTACAAATAGGTCAGATTTGTAGAGGCGGCTGAATCACCGGCCGCCCCTACAAATACCGAACCGACAATAAAATTCTAATATATTAAGTCGGTTTGCCTCGCCCGTCGCCCTCTCTTTCTCTCCTCTTCGCTCCCTCTCCCTCTCGACACGACCTCCCGAAGCGAGCGGGGGAGCCTAGGGTTTCGCGTCCCCGCCGCCGACCGTCCCCACAGCCGCACACCCAGCAGCCGGGCGTCGTGGCCGTCCCCCACGGGCTCCCCTCCGGGCGGCGCCCGGCACGACCAACCCGCGCCGACCGGCCCTTGGCATGCCCAGCCATGCCCTCGCGCCACGGGCGCCCGACCGTGGCAGCCCTGCCACAGGCGCTCTCCCTCCCGGCGTGGCGGCCTGGCCAAGCCCCAGCTGCGGCTGTCCCGAGGCGGCGGCCTGGGCGCTTTCGCACGCTGGATCTGGTGCTTCCGGCCGCGACGGGCCCTGCACAATACGCCGGCAGCCTCTCTCCCCCTGTCCCTCCAAACGCCGTCGCAAGAACTGCCTCCCACATCAGCCTCAGGTACCACGATCCAGATCCCAAGTCGCTACTGCACCACCATGCCTAATCCTGACGGCTGTAACTTCTGCTCTCTTCCTCGCTACCTGCTGGTGGACACTGCTGATGCTTCACATGTATGGACCACACGGCACGCTCAAGGTGTTTGATGCATTGCCTTAGAGGAAGACCAAGTGCCATATTCAAGGTGTTCGCCGAGAAAGTACCGGTGATAGAAGTGTGCAGGTGCCTTTTGATGCCCTTTTTCCATAAGATTGGCTTCTTGCAGTTTGTATTCCAAAACAATTTTCTGGGTCTTTAGATCAGGGTACAACTTCGTATGATTTTTGGGCAGATCATGTAGAACAGAATGTAATAGATGAAATGTGTAATTTAAATATGTTTTCAACAGTAATGTCACCTCTACATGTTAACGCGATCGGAACAAAATACCTGAAAATTATTACAGATATACGATTATTGTTGGTACCAATATAAAACTTATCTTACCTCAAGACAACAGGAACGCAACATGAAACCAGAGCATTTCGATCGCGTTACATGGTACATACATATATCGATGCATACATTTGTCTAATCTTCCCACTTTGTGCAACTGCTGCAAGTATAGCCTATCAGAACTCAGCCCTTCATGGTTATATCTGTTTGCTACCTACCAACTAACATTACATTTCAGTTGGGAGATCCAATATGATAGGGGTTGGGTACACATAATGATAGAGGCTGTAGCTATGGGCATTTAGTTTAGAGTTGAACTTTTCGTTTGCTTTTTATGTCTCAGCTGACTGTGCATTTTTCTGGGATTTATCTTATTGATTAGTTAGTTCCATTCCAGAGATCCATTGGCTGCTTCAAGCGACAGCTCTATTTCCTCTGTTCAGCAGGTTAGCACCACGTATGATTTTTTTTCGCAGGAGCTCTGATAAAATGGCTAATATACTTTCTTAAAAATGCATATATACTTGCATAAAAAGCCTGCGTAAAGTAACACCAGAGTTTTAAGGACATACCACTGTCTCTACACAAATTTGAATATTTTGAAACTCAATTAAGATCTTGCCCATATTGATTTTTCCCATTTTTCCAAGTCCCTGTTTGTTTTGCATTTGAACATAATGGCTAATGGCTTCATATGCATCATAGGTCCTTAGTTTTGAGCCTGGACAAATCCCTGTTGTATAGATGCTAAACTGGAATTGTTGTATTTGACATAAGTAACTTAGATTGGAAGATCATCAGTAGCATCTAGCATATGTATATATGAGTTTGTTCCTATAACAAACTCTTCTCTATTCTATGAAATGGGCACAATCTCTTGCCAATTCTATGCTTCTCTCATTTGAGATACTGACATATTGCTTCTGTATTTTCAATTTGTTCTCATTGTCTTCTATGCCTATATAATATATAGTGATCAAATTTAGGATCTTCTTTGTTGAGATTGGTTTATATGTACTTTTCTAGCTTTTGCAGGTCTATTCTTTACCTTGCAATGCAACTATTCGTGTTTGAATGTCTTCTTGGATGCCTGATTACTTGGACCATATCCTCACGAGAAATAATAAGTTGTGATGGCACTTGTAGATTGTCAGTATGCACTTGTGATTCTCTTCACATTGTTCAAGTTGAAACCTTCTAGTATCATGCTAATGGTTCTAGTATTAAGCTTGCGTCTTGGACATGCCTATTTCTGTCAGCACTACTCGATGAAATGGACGGCAGCGGGGGAGATGGTGACCAGTGATGGCAGCCGTCTCAGGGGATCAAAGAGGCTCAAGACAACGACGCCAGCGGCAGCACAAGGTCCACAGCATGGCCAACGGTGCAATCCGAAACCAACAAGAAATCAGTCTATGATGAAGGTAACCGAGGTTGTTTTGTTCGCATGTAAACCCCGTTTGTATGCACAGCAGGCTGGCTTCGTGCCTGCCTGATCCCGGACATCAACATCACCTGAACGTTCTGTATTCTGAATGTTTTTTCCTTTTTTTTGTTATTATATACTTTGTGCAGGCACCATGTAAGAGGAGCCACAAGCTGGGGGTCAAAATCACGGCGCTTCAGCAGCTCTTGTCTGCCGAGGCTGAGTTCCGCCACCGCGACGCGGCCTTCACGGAGGATCACTGGCGCTGCCTCGGCACTCTGTAGCCGGCCGGAGGATGCTGCCATGGTTCAGTTGGTAGACGGTTGGAGTACAAGACATCAGACATGGCATCGACGGTTGCCGGCCGGTGTCATCAGGCCTTCAGTTACAGCGTTAGAACTCAATTTCACTTGAAAAAATAAAAATTACTCACACGCTTTTTGAGGTTATTATTATAGTATGCCTGATTTGAATTATATAGCAAGCTGTGACGACACTTGTAGATTGTCAGTATGCCTGATTTGAATTATATATGTTCTGGTCAGATTTAAATCATATATATATATATATATATATTCTGGTCGAATTTGATTTTTTTAGCGGAAAAATATACTGTAGGGGCGGTTGGTACTATAGCCGCCCCTACAAATCGATTTGTAGGGGCGGCTAGTAACACCAACCGCCCCTATAAATCGATTTGTAAGGGTGGTTTGGGAACCGTCCCTACAAACACATGATTTGTAGAGATGGTATGGTAGGGGCGGCTGCTGAGCCGCCTCTACAAACGATCTGTAGCCGCCCCTACAAAGCGTTTTTCACCTAGTGGCTATTATACAATCAACATGCCTGGAAATTGGTTTCATGCTTCTTTGTACAGTATGACCTTTCGCTAGTGTGGTCTGGAACACTTTGGAGTTATATATGTTCGACACGCGTGGGAAATATGACCCATCTTGTAGGTGTCAGGTGTGATCCTGCGCATGTTGCAAAAGGGTGAAGCTTCTACCTTCTCAAGTGCTGTGACCTGCTTTGAGGTGGGGAAAAACTGTTGACTGAACAAAAAATTGCATTGGAATAGAATGGCTGTATGGCAAAGAAGCTATTTAGTACTGCTTCGGTGTTATCTCAATTAAATGGCTTAAGAATCAAGGCAGGACACAGTTTGGCAAAGGAATCTAATGAACTTTTTAAGAAATTTAAAAGGTTCACTAAGTAAGGAATCTGTTGTATGTTTTACAATTACCAAGTATGTAGTCTAAGAAACAGTTGGTTGCATATATATCGGAGGTATTGAAGGAAGAGTAAGAACGAACATTGGAAAGTGTATGAAGTTTCAGATTATTTAAAAATAATTGTATTAAAGCAGTATATTAGTGGCTGATAAGAAGACTATGTGTGTCGGTGTTTCGAGTTATCACCGACGAGTAAATTTCTAATATTGCGCGTCTGGCTTGGATGGTGTGCTTAGAGGACACGAGGTTTATACTAGTTCGAGCAGAAAGTCCCTACATCTAGTTCGTCGCTGCTGCTCGTGTTGCTAGCACTGAAAGTTTATAGTAGGGGGTACAAACAGACGAGAGAAGGAAAGGATCCCAAGTCTGGTGAAAGGAGTGAACGGGTGCTGAGAGCTCGATTGCTGCTCAGCCGAATGCTCATGTCGTGCTCCTCGTGTCGATCTCGATTGATCGGTTTTAATTGGATCCCCTCTTCATGGGATGCCCTACTTTTTCTTTTATAGGCCAAGGGAAAACATGGATTACAGCGGAGAAAAAGAGAAGAACGAGAGAGAATAAGTCCTTCAGGATCGCCGGGTCTTTCTCATCGTTCACGCGGGTCCCGCCGACCCTATAGATGTCAATAGGGACACATCCACGTCGCGGCCCTGTCCGTTACTGGCGCCATGTGCAGGCGTCGTCTACCGGTCATGGCGTTCCATTTTGTCGCAGCAGACGTCGTGGTGAGCTGATGAGCCTGTCAACGTTCGTATGGGGGTTAGACAAAACAACACCGGTACGCCTGACGCTGTTCTTGATGTGAATCCTCAGGTATAGCCCGTTATGGCCACGGGTTACATCGAGACATGCCAGTCTCTTCCTTGGTGTCAGAGTTTTGACCTAAGCCCGTACACTTGGACCTAGAGTGGTTGACGGTGGTATGGGTCCCCGTTGGGCGAGATGGAGCCCGGGGCCTCGGGGTCGGGCGAGGCGAAGCCCACGGCCTCGGGGTCGGACGAGGCGGAACCCACCCCAAGAGGTTGGGCAAGGCGGGGCATGAACCCAAGGGTCAGGCGAGGCGGAGCCCGTGGCCTCAGGGTCGGGCGAGGCGGAGCACAAACCCAAGGATTGGGCGAGGCGGAGCCCACAGTCTCGGGGTCGAGCGAGGCGGAGCCTGCCCCCAGAGGTCGGGCGAGACGGAGCACAAACCCAAGGGTCGAGCGGGGCGAAGCCTGCGGCCTTGGGGTCGGGCAAGGTGAAGCCAGCGGCCTCGGGGTCAGGCGAGGCGGAGCTCGCCCCCAGAGGTTGGGCGAGTCGAAGCCTTCGCGCCTAGGGTCAGTTGGAGCTATAGTCATGCTCTTGACTGCTCGGATAAATCAATGTTGATGGTCATTAGCTCCTTTTCTTTGGGTACCCTAGTATTGGTCCCCGACAGTAGCCCTGAGACTGCGGAGGAGTAGAATACTCCTTCGGAGGCTTTTCTAAACAGGAGGACTCTGCTGGCCTTGGCCTTCTTTTGTCGCCCACGGCATGTCCTAGGGACAACGATTCCCTTTCGTCGTGATCGGACCCCTTGGGGGTATTGCCGTGAGATTTGGTGGGTTGGAGAAGATCTTTTCCTTATTTCGACCCCTACGGGGGTCTATCATTCTATGGCCGTGCGTTCGGTCTCCGTGTGAGTCCAACTTTCCTTGAGCCCCCGCCCATAGCAGGGGCCCGGTCGAGGGTCAGCTCATTTTTGTGATCGTCTTCCCTCAAACGTTTTTTCTGATAAAAACGGAGGAGCTGAGCGGTGCCATGATTTTCCTCTATGGACGAATCATGGTGCTTGGTGAGTTGTTAACGGGCTAGTCCAAGTGGAGCCCTGATATCCCGCTCATGGGGGTCCAGCTTGGGTTAGCTGGTGACCGACTCTAGATTCTCAGCGGTTAATCCATATAGTTCTCAGGTCCGTTCGATCGGTCCCGAGGGCTCTCTGCCTTTCTTCGAGGAAAAACCATGGATCGTATTTGGCCAAGACTCAAACATGGGACGAGATGCCCACGGTGCTCGTGCGCTCGGGTACTGGCCGCTAGCAGGCTCATCCCTTACCACCCCTCACTCTAAAGGTGCCCGAAGCGGTTGTCAAACCCATCGGTGGGCCAACCTTCGAACTCCTTGGCCTAGACGGGCCGTAGGAGTGTTTTTAGCTCCATATCCCTCTTACCTGTGATGGGTCATGGCCCGTTCGGGGAGGCGAAATGCCCAGTGAGTTTTTCGAGGGGGTGGCCATAGGTTGCGTGCGCTCACCCCGCGGTGAGATGTGGTGATAGGCCGTGGTATGCGCGGAGATCTAGGCGGGCGATTGGTTTCCTCGCACCCATTGCCCCTATAAAACCAAAGGGTTAGCCCTCCATATTTCATACGCACGCGTGCATCCTTATCTCCGCAGCCATGCCGCCGCCACCAATTGGTTAGGTTTCCTACCTCCGTATCCCCACCGTCGTTGAGCTCGCATCCATCTGTCCCCACCTCCAATGGATCCGTGGTGCCGTTCCAACATCACCTTCCAGCGCATGGAGAGCCTCATCCGTCGTGGTCTTCTCTGCGCGGACATCGGCCGAGGAGTGGTTGCTGCCCGACGATGAGGATCTACCGTCGCCGCCCGATGGCTACGTGGTGTCGTTTGTGTAACAACCCAAAAATCCACACACCAAAAATACCAACTGCAAAAATTTTCTTAGAACTCCCAGGTGTTGATGAGTGTCATGTATAGAAACCCAACCTAAGAGATGCATTAGGTCTAACCCCAACCCAAGTCAACACATAAGCATGGCATGTCATTGGTTAACTGTGTTTATTTAAATTCTAACAAATAAAGTATTGCATATATTGTTAATTCAAAATATGATTTGGATTTCCATTTGATTTATGTTATGCTTAACAACTCCATTAAAGTAATAAACCATAAAGTAATTATTACTCAAACCAAAGAATAAATGTATAAAGAGAAAACTATTTCCATTTTTGTATAACAAAACTACACTTATTTTTGTTATACAAAATAGCTAAATAAATTCCTAATATATATATAAAAGAATGTTGTGGGCCTCATATCTAGAACTCCAATGAATAAGGTACACCAATTTTGAATTCAAATTCCAAAACCAAATTTGAATTCAAACAAAGGAAAAGAAAAGAAAAACAAAAGGAAGAGAAAAGAGTGGAGCCAGCCTCGCAGCCCAAGTGACCGGTCGGCCCAGCCTGCTTCTTTCCCCAGCCAGCCCAACTCGGTCACTCGGCTTTGATGGCCCAAGCGCAGCCGCAAGCAGGCCTGGCCTGACCGTGCCAGCCCAACGCACCAGCATGCCAACTCGCGCGGCCAGCCCAGCAAGCAGCCCGGTGCATCACTCATGCACACGCGCTCGTTCACTTCGCCTGCTGTCGCTGCCACATGGGCCCACATGTCAGCCACCCCCAGCCACAGTGTCATCTTCTCCATGCCCACGCCTCAACTGCTCGCGCGACCGGAGGGCGACAATGTTGGTAGGAGCGGGCCAGGGGGTCACGCCCGGGGCATGGCCTTGCTCCCCCTTGCGCCGCGCTCATGCAACCTCGCGCCACCTTCGGATGCATTGCACATGCCTCCACCGCACGATGCCGATCGCCATTGGTGGCATGGAGCTTCGGCTATAAAAGCCCCGGACCCGGTTGCCCGGGAGCTCGTCCCATCGTCCCGCCGCCACCTTGGTGGCCGTCCACTTCACACCGAGCCAGAGAAGGGAGAGGAAGAAGGAAGGGAGAGGGAGAAAGGAGGAGGCACCGTCGGAGCACCTCCGAAATCATCGGAGCAGGGACGACGCGTCGAACGGCTACAGCAGCGCTGCACTGCTTCCGGAGCTACACGGCCTCGAACCGCCACTGCATCGCCATCCTATCCCCCACGACGCCAACGGTGAGCCCCCAGTTCTTCCCCTGCTCGCCGCCGGACTTTGCTACTCCGGCCATGGCGCTCCACACCATGAGCGCGTAGGCCAAGGCCGTCCCCGGCCTCTGGGTACACAAGCACGGCCCACTCATGCGCACACCCGCGACCATCTCCTAGCCCCTGGACACCATCGCTGTGCACGCGCTCGCCGCGCTCGCAACGCCGCTGTCATGGCGTGGCCACCGCTAGCGTACCCGGCCGCCTCACCAGGACTAGGACGTAGCCGTAGCACCACTAGGACGCCCGGAGGGTAGCCGCGTAGACCGAGACCCTGTTAGTCGACCACAGCGCCTCGGCCACGAGCACCGTACCTCGGCCGGAGTTCCGCCGTGCACCATCACCGTGTGCGGACTCCACCGCGCCCAAAGGTCGCTGTCGTCACTTGTTCCGGTCGCCCGCTAGCAGTCTGAATGGGGACGGGGCACCAGGACCCTTGGAACATCCCCTAGCTGCTCCACCGGTGGGCACCGCCACGACCAAGCCGCCGACCGCCGTTGCCAACGCCCTAGAAAGCCCCGGCCGCCACCTAGACCCCACCATAGTGTTCGCCATGGCCTAGGGAATCTTTACCCCACCTTAATTGAATGCTAACGCCGCCGCGGAGGCTCACCAGCGAGCTCGCCACTGGCAAGAGCCGCCGGGGTGGAAACAGAGGAAATTTTCGTCGGCGGCCACATGCCCATGCACTCGGTGCACGTGGACCACAGAGAGAGAGGAGAGGGGTGGACTCGGTCCACCGAGGACCCAGCCTACGGTCCATGGACCAGCGCATCTTGGTCTACCATGAGCCACGCTCACGCCCACGAGCCATGGACCACGGCCCAGTGGAGGCCCATGGCTACGACGTGGCAGCGCCGCAGCTTGCCACGTGTCCGGACTAAGCCTAGCCCAAGTCCAGCCCTGTCCAAGCCCACCAAAGCCCAGTCGAGGCCCAATTCGGTTGACCATTGACCTGTCAACGTTGACCGTTGATCGGGGTCCACATGGCAGCGACACTGAGCCGCTGGACCCACTTGTCAGTAGGTGACGTCATGCGGGACCCACACGTCAGAAGCTGACACATCCGGGGTGATGTCATGATGATGTCACAGTGATGTCATCAGACCTAGCCCACCTGTCTGTGACTGTGATCCGATGACCGTTGACTCACCGTTGACTTTGACTGGACCCACATGTCAGTGACCTAAGAGCCCCTAGACCCACCTGTCGGTACAGATGACGTCGATGACGTCATGTTGATGTCATGCTGACGTCAGCTGGACCCCACCTGCCAGCTCGGAACCGAGCCAGTGACGCCATGTTGATGTCAGCATGCCACGTTGACCAATCACAGCGTGACACGTGTCAGCCCAGGATTAATTCAGCCTTTTCCATTTTTAGAAATGATTAAAACTTTGGAAATTCATAACTAATTCATATGACCTCAGAAAAATATGAAACCAGGACCAAAATTCATCTAAAATCAAGCTCTATGCAATGAACCCATGTGTTGAGTGCATTTGGCTCTTTTGAATTTTCATTGCTTCTTTGTGCTATTCTATAGACGTCGCTAACGCGACTATTATGCGATCGTTTGTAGACTCAGAGGAGAACCAGACAGACGAGGATCGTGAGTACCGTGAGGAGTACGGAGACGACTACACTAAAGGTGCCACATCCCACCCAATTTCGTAGCACCTATTACGCATGGCTAAAATAGAAATGCTAGTGCTTTACTTTATTGTTATATTCACACTATGATAGGACTTGCATGGTAGTATGCTTTCTTGATGGCCTTTACCTTGACGCAACCTTACCCCTGCTCACCCTGCTGTTAGGCTAGTCACACGCTTGCTACTATATTTCATTGCTTATTACTTCTACTACGCTTGCACTACATTGATGCGTGGTGGGAACTGGAGTTATCTGGACTATGGGTAGAGTGCTGCGTGTGTGACTTGGGTGCATGGAGGGTGAGGGTTGTGTCGACCAAGTTGGAGTATACGACAAGCCTGGGGCAGGTCTTGCCGTGGGGTGCTACCTGTGCACCCCTAGAATGGATACCTGTGGTGGGTAAATGGTATATGAGGTGGCCCTAGGTGTGATCCTGTGATGGGAGGAGCCCAGGGTGGAGGTGCTATGGTGGCACGGTAAATGGAAACCCTGATGAAGACATTCTGGCTTGGTCATCCCTAAGGACTTACTAGTACTCAGATTCACCGGGAAGCCTTACGTACCACTCGCCCTATATGGTGCAGGACGGCCGGACTACTTGGTAGGATATTGCCACTACTGCTAGGTTGATAGCGGACAGTGTGAGAGAGGTACGGGGCGCGGAGGATTTCCCCCACACCCTTCCGAGACTTCATGGAGACCTTGTGGACCCGGCTCATGACTCACAGTTTCAGCCACCCCAGACTAGACTTGGGGTGTACCAGGGCTGAATGGTAGAGTGGCATTATCCTAGGCTAGCAAGCGGCCAGAATCAGCCAAGTTGACGACGGTCAGTGAGGAAGGCGGATCTTGTGGTTATGTAAAACCTCTGTAGAGTGTATGGATGATCGATCGATACATAAGCCGACTTGTCGGCTATGGACCTTTCCTGGGTTTTGCTTAAACTAGATAGTGAGATGAGTCCTTCTCTTCTCCCCCTAGGCTAGTCTGCTCGAGACAGTTGCCAAGCTATAGGACGAGCTCAACCGTCATGAAGAAGTCCACAGAGCCGAGGTCGCTGACTTACAGGACAAAGCAGCAGACCTAGGTAACAGGAACTGCTACCTCGACAGCAAGGTCTTGGAGTTGCAGAGAGAGTTGGACGACAAGAAGGCCGAGTTCAACCATAGAGGAGACAGAGAGAGGTCCAAGGGGATTGATATGCTGAAAATCCAATCCCGGAACAAGACCATGACCCAGGAGCTAGAGGAGTTCAGGAAGAAGGCCGTTCGCAACCAGGGTCACCTGATCGAGGCACTCAGGCAGAACAAGTACCTACAGGACAAGTGTGAGAGGACTTGGCAGGCTTGGCAGAAGTCTGACAAGAAGCGCCTTAGGGAGATGAAGGGTATGTGGGATCAGCTACCCAAGGAGATTCGCAGCAAGACGAAGCCGAGGATAGAGGAGTTTGAGTTAGCCCCGACTCGCCTCAACCTAGACGCCTGCCCTACCCTACCTGGAGCCAAGCCTACTGAGGAGCTCGCCGAGGCCTTGAAGTACGTGTCCCGACTTCACAAGTCTGACGAGGAGATCGAGATCGAGAACAGTCGTATCCCAGCTGCGGTGTACGAGTTAGAGTAGATGGCCCTACGTGGTCATGAGTCATGTTAGTGGCTTCCATAAGTTGTACCCCATGATGTACCCCTTATGAGATGTAATATGAGACTCTATGCGTAGTACGATTCTCGCGAGTCTTCAAGTGTAGCTACTGGAGATGATGCTATGTAATAAAACCCATGTAATGAATGTTTTGGATCTTATTGCATCTTATGGATCTTATTGCTTCTTTGTAATGAGTGTTGGATAGTATGAATGTTTTTCTTTAAATCGTCAAAATCATGTAATCATACTGAATTATTAGCACTTATGGCACAAACACTAAAATTCCTATGATCCGTGTTGCAGATGCCGAACCGCCGATCTGCTCGCCTAATGAACCGTGGACGTGCGCCCATCCCCGAACCAGTCAAACCAAACGGGGGCCATGGTGGCAACAACCGTGGCCGTGGGCATACCCGTGGACATGGAGGGATACCCTTCAACCTAGAGCATACCCCACCGCCTGCCGAGGAGAACATTCCGCCACCACCACCACCGAACCTGGCAGAAGTGATGGCGCAGCAGACCCGGCTTCTTGCAGCCCTTGTTGATGGGGCAAACCGTCACCAGGGAGGTCAACAGAATGACTTTCAAAGGAAGCTGAAAGGATTCCGGAAGCTAAGGCCACCCACCTATGGTGGCACTTGTGGTAGAACCTCCTAAGAAATCGGGCCCACATGCACCTATCGATGTCTCAATAGACCTCAGATAGCGTACACAAGTTCCCAACAACTTAACATATCTGTTGGGTGTCCTCGGGAAACCTGAATCATCCACTAATCTTTTCCAAACAGGATCCCAATCATAGTCATTGCAGATTACAACAGTTTTCAATATACATACCAGAGATTATAAAGCGGAAGACTTAAGTTTTGATATTACAAACCAGTGGTTTCAAACTTACAAAACCATAAGTGTCATACAACCATAGTAGCGGGATAATATTACATTAACATTATTTATTTCACATAAACTAGTGCCTTGTCCAAAGGCCATTCATCATTCCTTATCGTCATCGACTTCAAACACTGACATGCAGCAGAGACCAAAACAAGCCTGCGCATGCGACTCACCTGCAACAAGGGTTAACAAACCCTGAGTACAAAAGTACTCAACAAGACTGACCCAACCAAAAAGGGTGAAGGTCTTAGGGATGCAGGTGTTGGGTCAAGGTAAGGATGTAGAAAGATTCAAAAGTTCTTTGCCAAAAGCTTACTATTCTTGATCCTAGTTTCAAGTTTTACCCCTAAGTACTTTAGTTCAATATCTCCAACTAAGTGTTCATATCCCATGTTCCAATCCTTCTCATTCCATTCTTTTTTTTCAAATTTTAGTAATTCACCAGTCCTACATTGCTTCTGTAATGATTCGAGTCTCCATATCCGCGGAGCACCGAAAATTCGAATTGATTCAAGTCCTAGCTGGGGATTCCTTATCACACGACATATGTAGAACTTAATCTTACATATATCAACCTCGCTACCGGATCCTCCCGTACTAAGCCGTCTCCACGCCACCCGAGAGCACAGCATGCCTCACATCCGGCCACATTCAAGCCACGAGGGTACATGCTACTCCCGCCATCTCACCACTCCTAGTGCGTGGGCATTCGTCTTAGTATCAGTTTAGCCGAAGTAGGCTTACCGGAGTATGTGACCAGTACTACAAAGTGTCTCGTTCAGAAGATCCACAATGAGTGGCCTTTAAGCGACATAGTCGGCAACATTACCCAACATTCAAGATAAGCCACCCGACTAGTCTCTAGTTCATTCTATCTTCTTTCTTTCTTTCTTTCTTTGGCCAGTATGCCATCTTTGATTGTATCGAAACTTTTACTTTGAAAGCCTACCATAAAGCATACTAAGCATTCTACGCCTTTGTAAAATGAAATCATCTTCAAGGATGGTAAACAATTAACAAGGTAGGCAATGCATCAAGTAGGTAACATTTAAAACAAATTTCCAAAGATTCAGCACTATTCAAAATCAGAAGATATAAAATTTCACTGTTCTTCTCCTTCCTTCTCACTGATAGCCCGACCCCACCCGTCAGTGACCCATACATGTCACGGCGGCGCTGCCATCACTGGCCGGCCCCAAAATGCACCGACGGTGACGCTCCGGCGAGGCAGACCTCACCCAAATAATCTACGCACCCCTACGAACCCATCCCCATCCTTGGAATAGCAGAAGGTGCACCGGAGAAGACTCCACGCCGGCCATGGCGGCTCGAGCACGTCGGCTCACGGCGTAACCCCGACAAGAATGCGGTAGAGTCAAAAGCGAAGTGCACATCACGTTCAGTAGATCACCATGGTCACGCCGGTGGGCTTGGTGAAGGCAGAGACGGTCTAGAATGGCCTGGCCACATCGAGGCGATGGTGGCGGAGCTTCGTCCGGGCTTGGGGAAGAAACTGTTGCGCCGGGCGACTCCGGCCAACTCAAGCGGCGTGAGCAAGTCGTAGAGAAGCGCGAGACTGAGGCAATCGCTTTGGCATAACTGGGCACGATGGAGGCTGGTCGACGGTGGCAAATTTCGTGAGCGCAGTGAGGTCGTCGGCGGCGAGCAGAGGCAGGAAAAGAGGAGAGGGACGATGACGGTACGGCTATTTATAGCCGGGAGGAACTCGTCTGGCTTCGACAGCACACGACGAAGATGCCACGGCGATGATGATGTGCCAGGACGCGAGGAAGCGGCGCAAAACACTCGGCGGCGGCAGCGGCGTGGCGCCGGCGGTAAGCGGTGATGTAAATCTTGATTTTTGAATTATTTATAGAACTGCCACTGAGTCTATTTTTCAAATTACTCCCAAATTTTCTAAAGAAGTTGAAAATCTTCAAAAATGAAAGTTGCTCAACTTTTTAAACTCTACAACTTTGCTTCAAGGAACATTTTCAAATTCTGCCTCCATTTTGAAATTTGAATTTGGGGTGCATTTGAGTATTTGAATCATTTCAAAATTACTCCAAATTTTATATGTAAACTTGAAAAACTTTGAATACCAAAGTTGATCCACATAAAATAATCTTCAACTTTGCTTTTTGCCTCAACCCCAAATTCCACATGGATTTTGAATTAGTCAAAAGGGGCAAAAAGGACTTTTATAATTTGAATTTGAATTCAAATTTGATTTGTCTTTCTTGACCAGTACATGGCCCATTAGGGTTATATGAGTCAAATGACATATGACCTCACATGATCACATGAATTTTGACCCTTGTAGTCATGATCTTTATTTAGGATTTTGAATCACATCACATGAAATAACAAAATTATGAAATAAACCTTATTTAGTGAATGCATTAAAAATTTTCTACTCTATGAATGCTTTGCAATGCATATGATGACATGTCAAATTTTAGTGCTAGGTCGAAACACCAAAGGTGTTACAACCCTTCCCCCTTAAAGAAATCTCGTCCCGAGATTTAAAACTTAAGGCTAAGTAATGGAAAAGGAAATGTGTCAAGCTAACACATCATAACTTTATTCAAAAGACTAGTGAGGGGGTTTTCCATTCTTTTGACAAAAGAAATAAGTTACAATATAGACAAGGTATTGCAACTAGAGAGAAGCAAAGAAGTCAGGAAAGTTTTCTTCTAAGTAATCCTCGGACTCTCAAGTAGCTTCTTCTTCAGTGTGCTGGTTCCATTGTACTTTGTAGAACTTGATTGTACGCCTTCGAGTGATAAAATCTTTCTGATCTAAGACTCTAATGGGGTACTCAGCATAAGTCAAATTAGGTGCTAGTTCTACATCACCAAAATCGATCACTTGGTCAGGTACTTGAAGACACTTCTTCAACTGGGATACATGGAAAATATCATGCACAACTGACATGTGATCTGGTAGCTTGACGCGGTAGGCGACTGGTCCACATCTTTGCTGGATTTGAAACGGACCGACATAACGGGGCGCCAACTTTCCCCGAATCCCAAAACGATGAACTCCTTTCATTGGCGATACCTTGAGATAGACATGATCTCCCACTATGAATTCTAGAGGTCGCCTTCTCTTATCAGCATAGCTTTTCTGTCGGGATTGAGCTACCTTCATATTAGATTGTATGAGTTTAACTTTCTCTTCTGCTTCCTTGACCACATTCGGTCCATAGAACCAACGTTCTCCGACATCTGACCAATGTAAAGGTGTCTGGCATCTACGACCATACAATGCTTCAAATGGTGCCATTTTAATGCTCTCTTGATAGCTATTGTTATATGAGAATTCAGCTAAGGGATGGCATTCATCCCACATAGCACCATAGGAGAGAACACATGCTCTTAACATATCTTCAAGAATTTGATTTACCCTTTCCGTCTGTCCATCTGTTTGCGGATGATAAGCAGAACTACGGATAAGTTTAGTTCCCAAAGACTCATGTAGACTTTTCCAAAACTTGGATATGAACAATGACCCTCTGTCAGAGACAATGGTCTTGGGTGCCCCATGCAAACTGAAGATTCTATCCAGATAAAGCTTTGCATACTGCTCCGCTCGATATTTATCTCTGACTGGTAAGAAATGAGCTATCTTGGTTAGGCGATCAACAATAACCCATATTGAATTGTAGCCTGCAGATGTCCTAGGCAACCCTACTATGAAGTCCATACAGATATCTTCCCACTTCTAGGATGGAACTGGCAAGGAATGTAATGGACCTGCAGTCTTCATATGAATCGCTTTGACTCTCTGACAAGTATCACATTTGGCCACATATTGAGCTATTTCTATTTTCATTTTGGTCCACCAATATCTCGTTCTCAGATCGTGATACATTTTGTTGCTACCTGGATGAATAGAGTATCTTGTAGAATGAGCTTCATCAAGAATCTGCTTTCGCAGCTCTGGATGTTTGGGTACTACTAATCTATCCTTGAACCATACGACATCTGATTCATCAATCTTGAAACATGTTGACCTTCCAGATCTAACTTTATCCTTGATATGGGCTATGCCCTTACTTTTCTGTTGAGCAGCAATGATCTGATCTTTGATAGTGGACTCAACTGCAATATTGGACAGGGAACCTTGTTCTATGATTTGTAAATTCAGATGCTCCATCTCTTGACACAATGTTCGCTGCATAGGTTCTACAATTAGGCAATGACAATGACTCTTGCGACTCAGGGCATAGGCAACCACATTAGCCTTGCCCGGATGATAATGCACTTCTAAGTCATAATCTTTGATAAGTTCTAACCATCTTCTTTGCCTCATATTAAGCTCTGACTGAGTGAAGATATATTTCAAACTTTTGTGATCCGTATAGATATGACAGATATTGCCCAATAAATAATGTCGCCAAACCTTGAGTGCATGAACAAAGCTGCTAATTCAAGATCTTGGGTGGGATAATGTTCTTCATGCTTCTTGAGTTGTCTGGAAGCATATGCTATGACTCTGCCTTCTTGCATAAGAACACAGCCAATACCAATTCTAGACGCATCACAATAGATATCAAATGGTCTCTCGATATCAGGTTGTGCTAATACTGGTGCAGTTGTTAACAACTTCTTTAATGTTTGAAAGGCCTTCTCACATTCTGTTGACCATACAAACTTAGTTTGATTTTTCAGCAATCCAGTAATTGATTTCGCTATTCTGGAGAAGTCAGGGATGAACCGACGGTAATAACCTGCCAACCCCAGAAAACGACGAACTTGATGAACAGTGGTAGGTGCTTTCCAGTTAAGGACTTCTTCTACCTTGCTCGGATCAACAGCTATACCTTCAGCAGATAACACATGACCTAGAAATTGTACTTCCTCTAACCAGAATTCACATTTGCTGAATTTGGCATATAATTGATGATCTCTTAATCGTTGTAGAACAATGCGGAGATGTTCCGCATGTTCTTCTTTGCTATTGGAATAGATAAGAATGTCATCAATGAATACCACTACAAACTTATCCAACTCGGGCATGAAAACTGAGTTCATCAGGTACATGAAATGAGCCGGGGCATTGGTCAGCCCAAAATACATGACTAAATACTCATATAGACCATATCGGGTAGTAAACGCTGTCTTCGGCACATCTTCTTGTCTGATCTTAATCTGGTGATAGCCTGATCTCAAGTCTATCTTCGAGAACACCTTAGCTCCCACAAGTTGATCAAAAAGCAAGTCAACTCGGGGTAAGGGGTATTTATTCTTTATGGTGACTTCATTTAGCGGCCGATAGTCAACACATAACCTTAAGGTTTGGTCCTTCTTCTTCACGAAGATAGCAGGGCATCCCCAAGGTGATGAACTGGGTTGAATGAAACCCTTGTCTAACAACTCTTGTAGTTGCATTTTTAATTCTGCTAGTTCTTTGGGTGGCATCCTATATGCTCTTCTAGACACAGGTGCCGTTCCTGGTTTCAGGTCAATTCTAAACTCCACATCTCGGTCTGGTGGCAGTCTAGGCAGATCATTGGGAAAAACATCCATAAATTCACATACCACATGAATGTTCTCGGCTTCTTCAACTATAGTTGCACAGACTGTTCCAACTGTACTCTTAGGAAAGGGAAGTTGGATGAGAAGTTGGGTTTTGCTGCCAGGTACATTTACTCTTATAGTTCTACGCAGGACATCTATGATAGCCCCATGTTGAGTTAACCAGTTCATACCAAGGATCACATCTATATCTTGATCCTTTAATATCAGCATGCTGGTAGGGAACTCATGTCCTTCCAAATCAATAGGTACATTATGAACTATCTCCCTTGTACAGAGTCGTCCCCCGGGCGACTGTATACGATATGGTTCTTTTGTTTCCCCAATAGTTATCCCATGTTTCACCACAAATGTACGATTGATGAATGTATGGGATGCACCGGAATCAAATAAGGTAATTGCAGGGTGCTTAGCAACGGAAAACATACCAATCATTACTGGTTCTCCTTCTGGAATAGATTCCACCTGAGTATAGAAGACCCTTCTAGATTTCTTCTTAGCCTGACCTTTCTGACTATTCTGAGCATTGCCCTTGTACTGATTCTGAGCTTGAGTAATAGGGGCTTTGGGTGCATCAGGATTGTTCTTCCTAGGATACGGATATTCTCGGGAAAAGTGTCCAGGTTTACCACAATTATAGCATGGATAATTGTGATTCTGGGGAGTAGCATTGCGGTTTGCATTATTTGTATTGTTTTGCTGCTGCGGCGCTTGATGAGTATAAGGCGTATTAGTTGCAGGGCGAATAAAGATTTGCTGCCTGCTTTGGCTTTGTTGTGGGCGGAATGGTGCACGGCGATGATTCTGAGGATGGTAGACCACCTTTTGACGCTTTCCACTCGACGATCCGGAAGCAAATGCCCTCTTTTTCTTTGCCTCCTTGTGTCAGCGGTAATTCTCCTCTGAAGCGATAGCAATGTTGACAGTCTCATGATAAGTTGCATTGCCACAAGTTGCCATCATGGTCTGAAGTTTGGTGTTCAGGCCTCTCATGAAATGATTCTTCTTCTTCCTGTCAGTATTCACATACTCTATAGCATACTGCAACAGGTGATTGAAACGCCCAACATAGTGCATCACCAGGTGCTCCCCTTGCTTAAGAGCCAGGAACTCTTCTAACTTCGTGGTCATCACACCATCTGGAATATAGTGTGCCCTGAAGGCATCCTTAAACTCCATCCAGGTGATTTGGTGACCAGCGGGCTGTACAGCTACCAAATTTGCCCACCAGGCACCAGCAGCTCCTCGGAGTTGTTGTGCCGCAAACCTTGGTTTCTGAATCTCGATACTGTGAATTAGCTCAAACTTTTGCTCCATTGTCCGGAGCCAATCGTCAGCTTTTATAGGCTCTACTGCCTTAGAGAACACAGGCGGACGTGTGTCAGTAAAATCAATATAGGTTGTCTCTTCATTTCTATTATTACGGCGGCCATGATTAGGGTGTGGTGCTTGTTGGTTCTGAGCCATTTCCCTTAACAACCTAGCATTCTCGGCCGTTGCATAGATGAGTGCAGTTATGGCATCTGCCATACTCGAAGGCATTGGTGGAGGATTTGGGACTTCATCATTGTCTTGCGAAGTACCAGCACCAGTTCGGGTGTTAATGTGAGGCATCTGTCAGAGAGACATGTTTATTTCCATTATTATTTTATTGAAAGCAGTTAAAAGGTTTCATGCTACAAAGGGTTTCTTATTTATGTTACATGTCTTGTGTCCCACAAGACAACCCTGGTTTACTAGGAAAGCAGTAAAGGAACTATTACTACTCTGAGCTTTCAGTCATCGGCATTCGTGCTCATATCGGACGAAACCTCATCTTCATCGGAGAAGTACACTAACTCCTCGGGATCCTCCTCCTCTTCTTCATTCTCGACTTCACCTGGATCTACAATCATTTCTTCATCTATAACTTCACCATCCCCATGAGGAGGATGAAGTTGAGCATACATCATGTGGACATTCTCATGAAGAATGGCATTGTCCATCTCTAGGTCTTCTACGTAGAACTGCAACTCATGGATGCATTCAATGGCCGCATCCTCTCGTGTCTAGGCTTCATTCCTCAACTCGGTATTCTTGGTGATGTCCCTTTCTATTTCGGCCAGCTTCTCTTGATCTTTAGCATGAGCTCGACGAAGAGTGTTGAGCTCCTTGGTAAGGTTCTCAATGTTGGCGGGATTGCTTGAAGATCCTTCATCTCCTAGGGTCTTGGAACTTCCTTCACCAAGCTCACGGTTACGCGGTGCCAACTGGTGACGAGGGACTCCGTGAGGTCCAGTGGACTTGCGTGCGGTTATCTTGGTCTTTGCCATAGCCTGTAGAATTTAGGAGGGGACTATAAGGATAGCTTGAGGATAATGGAGGTAAGCAAGAATGGGATTGACATTACTTACCCAACTACTTTTAAGGGGAATTATTATGCTAGTTGTTTAAGCATGATGCATGAATCGATCTTACGAATCCGAGTACAAAAGATTTATACAATCAAAAGTACTAGATTTTTAATACATAGGACAAACCTAATCATATTATCCGCCACAAACTTTCAAATAAGATAGGATTGAGGCTAGATCAGAGGTAAGAAGAGAGAAATTTGGACTCAAAATATCCAGTTTAATTTCTTTGATCCAAATTAGTTTGAAGGTTTTCAAAAGCAACCTACAATGATCTTAGATAGGACCTGCTCTGATACCAGCTGTGGCAGAACCTCCTAAGAAATTGGGCCCACGTGCACCTATCGATGTCTCAACAGACCTCAGATAGCGTACACAAGTTCCCAACAACTTAACAGATTTGTCGGGTGTCCTCGGGAAACCCGAATCATCCACGAATCTTTTTCAAACAGGATCCCAATCACAGTCATTGCAGATTACAACATTTTTTAATATACATACCATAGATTATAAAGCGGAAGACTTAAGTTTTGATATTACAAACCAGTGATTTCAAACTTACAAAACCATAAGTGTCATACAACCATAGTAGCGGGATAATATTACATTAACATTATTTATTTCACACAAACTAGTGCCTTGTCCAAAGGCCATTCATCATTCCTCATCATCATCGACTTCAAACACTGACATGCAGCAGAGACCAAAACAAGCCTGTGCATGCGACTCACCTGCAACAAGGGTGAACAAACCCTAAGTACAAAAGTACTCAACAAGACTGACCCGACCAAAAAGGGTGAAGGTCTTAGGGATGCAGGTGTTAGGTCAAGGTAAGGATGTAGAAAGATTCAAAAGTTCTTTGCCAAAAGCTTACTATTCTTGATCCTAGTTTCAAGTTTTACCCCTAAGTACTTTAGTTCAATATCTCCAACTAAGTGTTCATATCCCATGTTCCAATCCTTCTCATTCCATTCTTTTTTTTCAAATTTTAGTAATTCACCAGTCCTACATTGCTTCTGTAATGAATCGAGTCTCCATATCCGCGGAGCACCGGCAATTCGAATTGATTCAAGTCCTAGCTGGGGATTCCTTATCACACGGCATATGTAGAACTTAATCTTGCATATATCAACCTCGCTACCGGATCCTCCCGTACTAAGCCGTCTCCACGCCACCCGAGAGGACAGCACGCCTCACATCCGGCCACATTCAAGCCACGAGGGTACACGCTACTCCCGCCATCTCACCACTCCCAGTGCGTGGGCATTCGTCTTAGTATCGGTTTAGCCGAAGTAGGCTTACCGGAGTATGTGACCAGTACTACAAAGTGTCTCGTTCAGAAGATCCACAATGAGTGGCCTTTAAGCGACATAGTCGGCAACATTACCCAACATTCAAGATAAGCCACCCGACTAGTCTCTAGTTCATTCTATCTTCTTTCTTTCTTTCTTTCTTTGGCCAGTATGCCATCTTTGATTGTATCGAAACTTTTACTTTGAAAGCCTACCATAAAGCATACTAAGCATTCTACGCCTTTGTAAAATGAAATCATCTTCAAGGATGGTAAACAATTAACAAGGTAGGCAATGCATCAAGTAGGTAACATTTGAATTAATCAACTTAATGCAATAGGTAACATAGGTGATAAACTTTTCAAAGTAAACAAGGTAATGGTTTAATGCATAAACCGGGGCTTGCCTTCGTTGACGATCTCAGGTTCTGGATCAACACCACTATTATCGAATCCCGTGACAACCGGGGATGCTTCCAGAACTTGCTCAACTAGAATCGGTTCACTCTCGGATTCTACACGAAATAACAGCATATGCTTCAACATGATGATAATGTAAACATGATGCTTTCACATGCATGAAATATAACAACACCTTGAATACAACTTTCCTTCACGGTACAGTTACAAGCCAAACTAACCAAACCATATTCGTAACGGATGTGACCAAGTCAGCACCGACCACTTCGGCGAGCTCTCCGACCACTTCGGCGAACTCTCCGACCACTACGGTGAACTCTCCAACCACTACGGTGAACTCTCCGACCACTACGGTGAATTCTCCGACCACTACTCTTGAAACCCTATTGGTCACAAAACATGATCAAAACAAGATCAAACACTTAGGGTTTGCTTTTATTTATTTTTGAATCAATTTGGAAATAAGCCCAAAAATAAACTTGTCCCAAATGACCTCAAAATTTTATGTACACTTCCTCATGACAAATTAGTGTACCAAAACAAATTTCCAAAGATTCAGCACTATTCAAAATCATAAGATATAAAATTTCACTGTTCTTCTCCTTCCTTCTCACTGATAGCCCGACCCTACCCATCAGTGACCCATACATGTCACTTGCGGCGCTGTTCATCATCGGCCGCCGCCCCCAAAATGCGCCGACGGTGGCGCTCCCAAAAAGGCGACCTCACCCAAATAATCTACACACCCCTACGAACCCATCCCCATCCTTGGAATAGCAGAAGGTGCACCGGAGAAGACTCCACGCTGGCCATGGCGGCTCGAGCACGTCGGCTCACGGCGTAACCCCGGCAAGAATGCGGTAGAGTCAAAAGCGAAGTGCACATCACGTTCAGTAGCTCACCATGGTCACGCCGGTGGGCTTGGTGAAGGCGGAGACGGTCTAGAATGGCCTGGCCATGTCGAGGCGATGGTGGCGAGCTTGGTAGGGCTCGGGAAGAAGTCATTCTTGCGGGCGACTCAAACCAACTCAAGCGGCGTGCGCAAGTCGTAGAGAAGCGCGAGACTGAGGCGATCGCTTTAGCATAACTGGGCACGACGGAGGCTGCTCGACGGTGGCAAATTTTGCGAGCGTAGTGAGGTCGCTCGGCGCGGCGGCAGGCGGCGGGAAAAGAGGAGAGGGA
This sequence comes from Miscanthus lutarioriparius, assembly GCA_904845875.1. Taxonomy (NCBI): domain Eukaryota; kingdom Viridiplantae; phylum Streptophyta; class Magnoliopsida; order Poales; family Poaceae; genus Miscanthus; species Miscanthus lutarioriparius. Next base: position 21,703,625 of record CAJGYO010000002.1, read on the forward strand.
GGACGGCGACAGTGATGCTATTTATAGCGGGAGGAACTCGTCCAACTTCGACAAAGACACGCAGCGAAGATGCCACGATGATGATGACGTGCCAGGACGCGAGGAAGTGGCGCAAAACACTCGGCGGCGGCAGCGGCGTGGCGCCGGCGGTAAGCGGTGATGTAAATCTTGATTTTTGAATTATTTACAGAACTGCCACTGAGTCTATTTTTCAAATTACTCCCAAATTTTCTAAAGAAGTTGAAAATCTTCAAAAATGAAAGTTGCTCAACTTTTTAAACTCTACAACTTTGCTTCAAGGAACATTTTCAAATTCTGCCTCCATTTTGAAATTTGAATTTGGGGTGCATTTGAGTATTTGAATCATTTCAAAATTACTCCAAATTTTATATGTAAACTTGAAAAACTTTGAATACCAAAGTTGATCCACATAAAATAATCTTCAACTTTGCTTTTTGCCTCAACCCCAAATTCCACATGGATTTTGAATTAGTCAAAAGGGGCAAAAAGGACTTTTATAATTTGAATTTGAATTCAAATTTGATTTGTCTTTCTTGACCAGTACATGGCCCATTAGGGTTATATGAGTCAAATGACATATGACCTCACATGATCACATGAATTTTGACCCTTGTAGTCGTGATCTTTATTTAGGATTTTGAATCACATCACATGAAATAACAACATTATGAAATAAACCTTATTTAGTGAATGCATTAAAAATTTTCTACTCTATGAATGCTTTGCAATGCATATGATGACATGTCAAATTTTAGTGCTAGGTCAAAACACCAAAGGTGTTACAGCACTGACCCTGACCCGCTTGTGGCCGATGACTGGCTCAAGGAGATGGAGAAGAAGCTTGACCTCACCACTTTCACCGACGATGAGTGTGTTGGAGCTGCCACACACCAGCTCACAGGTGCAGCACACGCCTGGTGGGACAGTTTTAGTGATTCCCATGAGGACCCTGCCAATATCTCGTGGGATGAGTTCGCCGAAGCATTCACTGAGTATCACATTCCTAAGGGTATCATGGAGGCCAAAGCCGAGGAGTTTCGCAACATCAAGGTGGGAAAGGACAAGGTGACTGAGTACACTACCCGTTTCACCAACCTTCTGCGCTATGCACCATCCTATGTTGTGAACTCTGAGAAGGAGAAGCTGTACTATTACCGTAAGGGACTTAACCCGCACATCAAGCTGAAGTTTGGCGGTATTGAGAGTAGCACACTGCGTGCTCTGGTGGATCGCTACATCCAGATTGAGAAGGACCATGCTGAAGCTAGAGAGGAGTACAGGGAGAGGATGCGTAAGCCTGAGGAGTCCTTCCATGGCCGTGATCGCAAGAGGTTCCGCAGAGTTGCACCCTCCAGGGAACGCTCACCCCACAACAAGGAAGACAACCCTGGATCGAGTAGGGGTAGCGGAGGTTACACCACCAAATACTCCCGCCCTACTCAGGATCGTTATACCCGAGACTGTTATGCTCAGGACCGCAACACTTAGGACCGTTTCAACCGTTCCCGCTCTGTGAATGAACGCCCAGCACAGAACCGCTCCGCACCAAGCACTAGAAACTGGAAGGCACCCGCGCCAACCCCTACAGGTGGTGCGCCTTTCACCTGCTTCACTTGTGGCCAACCGGGTCACAAAGCCACTGAATGCCCTCATAACTTAGCTGCTCAGAAGTCTCAGTTCAAGAGATCTGCTACCCGTGGACGTCTCAACCATCTGGACGCCGAGGAAGCATAGGCTGCCCCTGACGTTGTGTACGGTATGTTTTTAGTTAATGGCAATACTGCATTAGTTCTATTTGACTCTGGAGCAACTTATTCTTACATATCATCCAAGTTTGCATGAGAGCATGACCTGCCTGTAACCCCACGTGAAAAGCCTATCATCACCAGCTCACCTTTAGGAGACCTAAAATGCACCCACATCTGTAAGGGAGTGAGTCTTACCATTGAGGGTCTTACCTTTAAAGCCGACCTAACCCTGTTACCTTCCACTAACCTAGATGTCATCTTAGGCATGGATTGGTTAACCATTCACCGAGGCATCATATCATGTTCACCTAGATACGTCCAAGTGACCCACCCATCAGGCCAAGTCATTAGATGTGAACCCCAGTCCGGAAAGACCACCTCTATCCTATGTGCCCTTAAAGCAAGTTTAGAATCACAAAAAGAGGAAAAGATAATTCATGATATGCCTCTGGTCAGAGACTATCCCGATGTATTCCCTGAAGAATTACCGGGTATGCCACCAGACCGTGATGTAGAGTTCATCATAGATCTTTTGCTGGGAATAGGACCGATTGCCAAGAGACCCTATCGCATGTCAGTTGATGAACTGGCCGAGCTCAAGAAACAGCTTGATGAGCTCATCTCAAAGGGATATATCAGACCCAGTGCTTCACCTTGGGGATCCCCTGTTCTGTTTGTTAAGAAGAAGGATGGCTCAATGAGAATGTGCATTGATTACCGGAACTTGAACGCAGTCACCATCAAGAACAAGTACCCCCTGCCAAGGATCGATGATTTGCTTGATCAGCTTAGAGGTGCCAAGTATTTCTCCAAGATTGATCTCAGATCTGGCTATCATCAGATAAAGATTTGAGAGAGTGACATCCCAAAGACAGCTTTCATGACTAGGTATGGGCAGTTTGAGTTCATTGTGGTATCCTTTGGACTCACGAATGCTCTTGCATACTTCATGAACATGATGAATAAGGTTTTCATGGATGATCTGGATAAGTTCGTGGTAGTATTCATTGATGACATCCTTGTCTATTCACCCACCGCCGAAGAACACGAACATCATCTGAGAACTGTACTTGAGAAACTAGCCCAACATCAGCTCTACGCAAAGTTCAGCAAATGTGAGTTTTGGCTATAGGAAGTTGCCTTCCTAGGCCATGTACTGTCAGCTGAAGGTGTTGCAGTTGACCCAGCTAAGATTGAAGCCGTGAAAGAATGGGAACAACCCCATAATGTGACAGAAGTCAGAAGTTTCTTGGGATTGGCTGGGTATTATCGCTGATTCATCGAGAACTTTTCCAAGATAGCCCGTCCGATGACCAACCTTCTGAAGAAGACTAAGGAGTTTGAATGGACGCCCGAGTGTGAGTGAAGCTTCCAAGAATTGAAACAGAAGCTTACCACAACTCCTGTACTAGCATTGCCAGATATCAGCAAAGATTTCATGGTCTATTGCGATGCATCCCGCCAAGGACTTGGCTGTGTATTGATGCAAGGTGGAAGAGTGATAGCTTATGTGTCTCGACAGTTGAAAGAACACGAGAACCATTACCCAACCCATGATCTTGAGTTAGCAGCAGTTGTGCATGCCTTGAAGATCTGGAGGCACTACTTGATAGGCAACAAGTGTGATATCTACACCGATCATAAGAGCTTGAAGTACTTTTTCACTCAGGAAGATCTGAATATGAGGCAACACCGATGGCTAGAATTGATCAAGGACTATGACCTAGAAATTCACTATCATCCGGGAAAAGCTAATGTAGTCACAGATGCTCTCAGTCGCAAGAGTTACTGTCACACTTTGATCACTGAATCCGTACCACCTGAGCTCAAGGAAGAGATTGAAGACTTCCAACTTCAGATACTACCGCATGGCTTATTGAATGAGCTCCACGTACAGTATGATCTCACATATCGCATCCGTGAAGCTCAGAAAAATTGTGAAGAGATCGAATATCTCCATGGTCTAATGAAACTAGGCTATAAGACCAACCACCAGGAAGATGAACAAGGAACCATCTAGTTCAAGAATAGAATCTGTGTTCCATCCGACCCAGTGCTACGAGAGGAAATTCTGTCAGAAGCTCACAATTCCAAGTACTGTATTCACCCTGGAGGTTCAAAAATGTATCAAGACTTGAAGAAACACTTTTGGTGGAAAGGCATGAAGACAGACATTGCAGGACATGTGGCACGATGTGACACCTATAATAAAGTCAAGGCTGAACATCAAAGGCATGCAGGATTGCTAAAGCCTCTTGACGTTCCCGAGTGGAAATGGAAGAGCATATCCATGGATTTCATAGTTGGATTGCCCCGTTCACAGAAAGGCAATGATTCCATCTGGGTGATTGTTGATCGTTTGACCAAGATTGCTCACTTTGTACCAGTTAAGACCAAGACCGATGCCAAAAATTAGCAGATCTATATGTTGAGCATATTCTCAGACTGCATATGGCTCCCTCTAGTATTGTATATGATCGTGGTCCTCAGTTTGTGTCCTGATTCTGGGAAGCCCTGCACAAGTCCATTGAAACCAAACTTGATTTCAGTACCGCTTACCACCCACAGACAGATGGATAGACTGAACGAGTAAATCAGATCTTAGAAGACATGCTTCGCGCTAGTGTACTAAATTATGGCTTCGATTGGGAGAAATGCTTACCCTATGCAGAGTTCTCTTACAACAACAGCTACCAAGCTAGTATCAAGATGTCGTCGTTTGAAGCTCTGTATGGCAGACCTTGTAAGACACCTTTGATGTGGTCTCAACCGGGTGAAAGATTGTTCTTTGATTCCGCTAAGATTCAAGATGCAGAAGAAGGAGTTTGTCAAGTGAAGGAGAATTTGAGGATTCCTCAAAGTCGATACAAGAGCTATGCTGATAAAAGGAGAAGAGAACTTGAGTTCAATGTGGGAGACTTCGTCTATCTCACGGTATCCCCGCTACGTGGGACTATCAGATTCCATGTGAAAGGAAAGCTTGCCCCTAGATTTGTTGGCCCATACAAGATTTGCAAGAGGATTGGAAAGCTCGCCTACAAACTTGAGCTACCTGAGGAATTGGCGGGTGTACATCCCGTATTCCATGTCTCACAGCTACGCAAGTGTTTGAGAGTGCCCGATGAAGTAGTACCAACTGATACACTTGACATTCAAGATACACTTGAGTATAAAGAACATCCTATAAGAATTTAGGGCAGAGATACCAAAGAGACCCGAAGCAAAACTATTCCTATGTGCAAGATCCAATGGAGTAATCACACTGAGAGAGAAGCAACATGGGAGAAAGAGTCTGACCTCCGGCTACGATATCCTTACCTCTTCGAAGAGTACGTTATGCTTTAATCTCGGGGACGAGATTCTGTTAAGGGTGTAGGATTGTAACAACCCAAAAATCCACACACCAAAAATACCAACTGCAAAATTTTTCTTAGAACTCCCAGGTGTTGATGAGTGTCATGTATAGAAACCCAACCTAAGAGATGCATTAGGTCTAACCCCAACCCAAGTCAACACATAAGCATGGCATGTCATTGGTTAACTGTGTTTATTTAAATTCTAACAAATAAAGTATTGCATACATCGTTAATTCAAAATGTGATTTGGATTTCCATTTGATTTATGTTATGCTTAACAACTCCATTAAAGTAATAAACCATAAAGTAATTATTACTCAAACCAAAGAATAAATGTATAAAGAGAAAACTATTTCCATTTTTGTATAACAAAGCTACACTTATTTTTGTTATACAAAATAGCTAAATAAATTCCTAATATATATATAAAAGAATGTTGTGGGCCTCATATCTAGAACTCCAATGAATAAGGAACATCAATTTTGAATTCAAATTCCAAAACCAAATTTGAATTCAAACAAAGGAGAAGAAAAGAAAAACAAAAAGAAGAGAAAAGAGTGGAGCCAGCCTCGCAGCCCAAGTGACCGGTCGCCCCAGCCTGCTTCTTTCCCCAGCCAGCCCAACTCGCTCACCCGCCTTTGCTAGCCCACGCGCAGCCACAAGCAGGCCTGGCCTGACCGTGCCAGCCCAACGCGCCAGCATGCCAACTCGCGCGGCCAGGCCAGCAAGCAGCCCAGTGCATCACTCACGCCCACACGCTCGTTCGCTTCGCCTGCTGTCGCTGCCACATGGGCCCACACGTCAGCCACCCCCAGCCACAGTGTCATCTTCTCCACGCCCACGCCTCAACTGCTCGCGCGACCGGAGGCCGACAAAGTTGGCAGGAGCAGGCCAGGGGGTCACACCCAGGGCATGGCCTTGCTCCCCCTTGTGCCGCGCTCATGCAACCTCGCGCCACCGTCGGATGCATTGCACGCGCCTCCACCGCACGATGCCGATCGCCATTGGTGGCATGGAGCTTCGACTATAAAAGCCCCGGCCCTGGTTGCCCGGGAGCTCGTCCCATCGTCCCGCCGCCACCTTGGTGGCTGTCCACTTCACACCGATCCAGAGAAGGGAGAGGAAGAAGGAAGGGAGAGGGAGAAAGAAGAAGGAGGCACCGTCGGAGCACCTCCGAAGCCGCTGGAGCAGGGACGACGCCACGAATGGCTACAGCAGCACTGCACTGCTTCCAGAGCTACACGGCCTCGAACCGCCACTACATCGCCATCCTATCTCCCACGACACCCGTGACCATCTCCTAGCCCCTGGACACCATCGCTGTGCACGCACTCGCCGCGCTCGCAACGCCGCCGTCATGGCGTGGCCACCGCTAGCGCACCCGGTCGCCTCACCAGGACTAGGACGCAGCCGTAGCACCACTAGGACGCCCGGAGGGTAGCCGCGTAGACCGAGACCCTGTTAGTCGACCACAGCGCCCCAGCCACGAGAACCGAACCTCGGCCGGAGTTCCGCCGTGCACCATCACCGTGTGCGGACTCTGCCGCACCCAAAGGTCGCTGTCGTCACTTATTCCGATCGCCCGCTAGCAGTCTGAACGGGGACGGGGTACCAGGACCCTTGGAACAGCCCCTAGCTGCCCCGCCGGCGGGCACCACCATGACCAAGCCGCCGATCGCCGTGGCCAACGCCCTGGAAAGCCCCGGCCGCCACCTAGACCCCACCATAGTGTTCTCCATGGCCTGGGGAATCTTTACCCCACCTTAATTGAATGCTAACATCGTCGCGGAGGCTCACCAGTGAGCTCGCCATCGGCAAGAGCCGCCGGGGTGGAAACAGAGGAAATTTCCCTTGGTGGCCACATGCCCATGCACCCGGTGCACGTGGACCACAGAGAGAGAGGAGAGGGGTGGACTCGGTCCACCGAGGACCTAGCCTACGGTACATGGACCAGCGCGTCTTGGTCTACCATGAGCCACGCTCACGCCCGCAAGCCATTGACCAGGGCCCAGTGGAGGCCCATGGCTACGATGTGGCAGCGCCGCAGCTTGCCACGTGTCCGAACTGAGCCCAGCCCTGTCCAAGCCCACCAAAGCCTAGTCGAGGCCCAATCCGGTTGACCATTGACCGGTCAATGTTGATCGTTGACCAGGGTCCACATGTCAGCGACACTGAGCCGCTGGACCCACTTGTCAGTAGGTGACATCGTGATGACGTCATGCGGGACCCACACGTCAGAATCCGACACATCCGGGGTGACGTCATGATGATGTCACGGTGACATCAGCAGACCTGGCCCACCTGTCTATGACTGTGACCCGATGACCGTTGACTCACCGTTGACTTAACATTGACTTTGACCATACCCACATGTTAGTGACCTAAGAGCCCCTGGACCCACCTGTCGGTACAGATGACGTTGATGACGTCATGTTGATGTCATGCTGACATCAGCTGGACCCCACCTATCAGCTCAGAACCGAGCCGGTGACGGCATGCTGACGTCAGCATGCCACGTTGACCAATCACAGCATGACACGTGTCAGCCCAGGATTAATTCAGCCTTTTCCATTTTCAGAAATGATTAAAACATTGGAAATTCATAACTAATTCATATGACCTCAGAAAAATATGAAACTAGGACCAAAATTCATCTAAAATGAAGCTCTACGCAATGAACCCATGTTTGAGTGTATTTGGCTCTTTTGAATTTTTATTGCTTCTTTGTGCTATTCTATAGACGTCGCTAACGCGACTATTATGCGATCGTTTGCAGACTCAGAGGAGAACCAGACGGACGAGGATCGTGAGTACCGTGAGGAGTACGAAGACGACTACACTGAAGGTGCCACATCCCACCCAATCTCGTAGCACCTATTACGCATGGCTAAAATAGAAATGCTAGTGCTTTACTTTATTGTTATATTCACACTATGATAGGACTTGCATGGTAGTATGCTTTCTTGATGGCCTTTACCTTGACACAACCTTACCCCTGCTCACCCTGCTGTTAGGCTAGTCACACGCTTGCTACTATATTTCATTGCTTATTACTTCTACTACGCTTGCACTACATTGATGCGTGGTGGGAACTGGAGTTATCTGGACTATGGGTAGAGTGCTGCGTGTGTGACTTGGGTGCGTGGAGGGTGAGGGTTGTGTCGACCAAGTTGGAGTATACGACAAGCCTGGGGCAAGTCTTGCCGTGGGGTGCTACCTGGGCACCCCTAGAATGGATACCTATGGTGGGTAAATGGTATATGAGGTGGCCCTGGGTGTGATCCTGTGATGGGAGGAGCCCAGGGTGGAGGTGCTGTGGTGGCACGATAAATGGAAACCCTGATGAAGACATTCTGGCTTGGTCATTCCTAAGGACTTACTAGTACTCAGATTCACCGGGAAGCCTTACGTACCACTCGCCCTATATGGTGCGGGACGGCCGGACTACTTGGTAGGATATTACCACTACTGCTAGGTTGATAGCGGACAGTGTGAGGGAGGTACGGGGCGTGGAGGATTTCCCCCCACACCCTTCCGAGACTTCATGGAGACCTTGTGGACCTGGCTCATGACTCATAGTTTCAGCCACCCCAGACTAGACTTGAGGTGTACCAGAGCTGAATGGTAGAGTGGCATTATCCTAGGCTAGCAAGCGGCCGGAATCAGCCAAGTTGACGACGGTCAGCGAGGAAGGCGGATCTTGTGGTTATGTAAAACCTCTGCAGAGTGTATGGTTGATCGATCGATACATAAGCCGACTTGTCGGCTATGGACCTTTCCTGGGTTTCGCTTAAACTAGATAGTGAGATGAGTCGTTCTCTTCTCCCCCTGGGAGTGAGTGTTTGGATGTAGCCAGGGGCTACGGGCCTTGAGACAGTGCCGAGAGGGAGTTGGCCTATCGCCTGAGCGATGGTATGGTTGTGGTATGGTGATGGTGAGGAGATGATGGTATATCGATCCCAGGATCGAAACCTGGCTCTAGAATGGGAATGGGGTGGAATGGGTGTGGGAATGGTGTTAAAACTTGACCAACTGTTATTATATACTTGAAATGCTAATACATAGGAAACCCCAGCCTTATAGGTTCCTTTTTGATTATATCCAACTTGCATCCAATTTCCACAAAGCAATGCTCATAGGGTGGGAGTGGCCAGTACAAATCGTACTGATAAATTTTGGCACATAGGTTCTGCTGAGTAGTATAGCTCCGAGGAGTTTGATGGTTGAGGGGTTCGTTCCTACGCTCGAGTTTGGCGATCCTATCTTCAAGCTGTTCTGAATGAATGCTACTTTTGATTCCGCCAATGCGGCGATGTAATAATTTATGTAATTCCGCATTATTTGTACTCTGATATTATCGTTGTATGGATGTGATATTCGACTGAAATTTGGGTAATATGATCTACAACGGTCTTATTACACTTCGACTCTGTGGATTTCCCTTCGCAGAAATCAGGTCGCTTCAGTTTGCCCACTTCCATGAGCGTGGGCTCACAACCCCCGCCCACAAATTCCTACGAGGGTTGCTGCACTTCTACAAGATCGAGCTGCAGCATCTTAATCCCAACGGGATCCAACACATGGCGGCGTTCGTCATGCTGTGCGAAGGATTCCTGGGGATCAGCCCCTACTTCCACTTGTGGAGGTATTTCTTCGCTGTCAACCTCCAGAAGAAGACGGAGAACGACGGCAGGCAGGAGCTGCACATGCCGATGGGTGCGCCGGCATCCAACTTTGGAACAATCGGGACGGCGAGTACCCATCCATGTGGCTCTCGACGTCGAACAAGGGGTGGCACTCGCAGTGGTTCTACCTCAAGAATGACGCCACCACCCCTCTGCCAGAATTCACCGGGCGTCTGATCGAAGAGGCCCCGAAGCAGTGGAGGAAGTGGGCGTCCCGGAGAAGGACAAGAAGAAGATTCGAGACAACATCGCCGCCATCCACATCCTGAAGGAGAATGGCTAGAAGGGGTCAGGCATCATCGGGGCTTACCATGTAAGGAGGGTGGCGCCATTGATGACCTGCGTGCTCCCGCTATACGCGATGGCACCCGAGGCGTCGTTCAACGAAACGGCGCTCCCCAACTCCAAGATCGTGCAACGCATCAAGGAGGTGATGGAGCCTTTTCGGGACGACGCGGGTGCCGCCCTTGACTTCATCTACCTGGTGCCGGGGCATCCTTCGGTGTGGCCAAAGCCAAGCTATGTTGTTTTCATAATTTTCCCTTTCTTTTGCCTGGTCTTCAATTGATTTTTTGACCCCATGAGACTAACTTTGAGAGGGTCGGGACCAGCCGAGGGACCACATCCTCATGGATCACCCGGCGCCGCTGCCGAGGGATTCGGCCGTGAGGATGGCGAATCATGCCGAGGGCGAGCGGCTGAGGAAGGCGAAGGAGGACAAGAATAGGAAGAAGCAGTGGAAGCTGCATAAGTAGAAACGAGGGGAGGACACTGATGACGATGATGATTGTGACAACGATGAGGTGATGGAGGAAGAAGAATCGGTAGCTGATGATATTGAGTGGGACAACCTGGAGAACGAGGATGTGCTGACAGGTGTTAGGACCCTTCCCATTCCATGGAGGGGAGGGCATGTTAGGGGAGCTGGCAGAGGTGGGACGTACTGTCGGCCTCCCCCAGGAGCCAACAACAGGCGGTTCTGCCATCGCACCCGAGGTGCCAGCGGAGGCGGGTGGCTCCACCGTTGCGCCCCAAGAGCTAAGGGGAGTGGGGCGTTCCACTAGTGTGCCCCAGGAGCTGCCAAGGGCAAGCCCCTCTGCCCAGGAGCAGGGGGTGGGCTTGAAATGGCCTCATTCCGACAAGGTGGAGGAAAGGTCGGGGGGTTCGTCCTCCAAACACATCTATCGCCCGACGGCGCTAAGGCGAGTTATCAATTCCTCACTTTTTTCCTGTTTTAGTCGGATTTCATCGTGACTTATGTTTTTCGTCCCTTACAGCGTCAGCAGACAGTGGAATCCTGTGGTGCTGACGCCAAAGAAGAGCATCGCCCTCCAATCGAGGCGGCGGCCATCGGCTGGTGTCGCGCCCGTTTTAGGTGGGAGCAGCGCTAGTGTGACCATGTCGCTGGCCGGTCAGGCGCCGCCCACGGTGGTGCCTGTGCTCTCAGCGGGATGGGTGAACGTGGGCATTCAAGGGGCGCCTTCGGAGGTTAAGGAGCAGTCAGTGATAGTCGCTATGCCGCTGCCGACTGCAGGACGGACGGGGCTACCGACCGCGCTTGTGGCACTGACCGTGGTGGGTGCAGCGCAGCCAGTCGTGACCCAACCGACATAGGTGGAGGCGGCGGCGGCCATGGCAGATGGGTCACAGCCGGGTGCAACCGCAGCGTCGGCTGAGGCATCGGCGCGACACATGCCATCGACGGCGCCTGGCGTGGTGCTGGGAGAGAGGTTCGCGTCCGCACCGCTGACCCCTTTCGTCGTCGGAGGGGGTGTCCTAGCGGGGATGTCATGGCAAGAAGGGTCGGCGGTGCTTGGGGCTGGTGAGGAGTCATACCTGACCCTGACGTCGGTGGGCAGCGGCTCACCCGTGTGGGGCGAGCCCCTGCTCTAGTGGATGGATCCACAGGATCCATCGTCGATGCTTTTTACTCTTGACGACGCCATAGAGAGCATGGAGTGGGAGAGCCTCAACATAGGGATCACGTCCGTGCTCGAGGCCCTAGATCACGCCACGGGCACATTGCATGATGTCATCGTTCCCTCCGGCCGGGTATTGCTTGATCCTACTTATTGCTCTTTTCTTCCACTATATACTTTTTGTATCCTGACCATCGTCTTTCTGCAGTCCCTTATAGCTCGTAGCCGGGGGAAATCTCGGTTCCTTCATCAATAGAAGGAAGCCTAGGACCGCCTCGTCGAGGAGGCATGGCTACGCGGGGAGGTGATAGCTCAGCTCGTTGCTGCCCAGCAAAGGGTGGTCGAGCTGACTCCCCTCGCTGAGGAGGCGGCCAGTCTTTGGTCGCGGGTGGCCGAGGCCCGTCAGGATGCTGACGAGGCCGAGAAGGCGTTCGAGGCCCTGTCGGCAAGGCCACGGAAAGATGATGAAGAAGCCACCAGGGTAAGGAAGGAGCGGGATGAGTTGCTCTAGAAGGACGCCGAGACCCGCCAGTGGATCCTTGACCTTCTTGGCGAGGTTGAGAAGGAAAGGGATCTGAAGCTAGGGGCCAAGGAGAAGCTTGTGACCCTAGAGAAGAGGGCGAGCCTGGATGCCACGGCGATCGCTCGGCTATGCAAGGTGCGGGATGAACTGATCTAAACGACAAAGAGGCTTCACTCGGAATGTGGCGCGGCTCATGGGGAGCGCGACCATGCTTCCTGAGAGCATGACTAGGCCTACCAAGAGCGCGATGACGCGCAACAGATGGTCGGCTCCCTCTAGACCGAGCTTGAAAGCGCGATGACCCAAAAGCTGGAGGCTAAGAGCGTTTCTGCTAGGCTGGCAATGAATCTCACTGAGGTGAGGAGGAATCTTCAGGCGAAGAGTGACGAGCTTAGTATCCTAAGCACCACCCTTAGGGTGGTCTACGACGACCTTGAGGTGGTGCGGTCGGAGGGGACCAGCTCGCTCGTGGCCCGTGTCAACGAGATCACGGCTCGGGTATGCCAGCTCAAGAGGAATGCTCTTCGCGCTGGGGCCAATTAGTTCTTCATGATTGCTCGTTCTCATTATGGCGACAACATCAATCTAGAGGTGATGAGCCACGGCTACACGCCTGGCTATGAAGTCCACGAGCTGGAGGAGATGGAAACGGCAGTGGCTCCCCTTTCGTAGGACCTGGCGCTGCTTCACTGGCGTGGAGCCTGGCCTAATCTTCAAGGCATGCTTAGCGACTTCTCCAAGAATGCCTGGCATGTTTGAGGGTCTCCACGCAAAGATGTCTCTATTGGCATGGAGGAAGTCGATGAGCGCGCTTTCCTATTCGGAGGAAAGTGTGGTGCCAATGCGCACCACTTTGCTTTGAAGCCGCTAGGGTCTATGAGGACCTCCTTGGCGCCCTCTACAGGCTCAAAAGGCCCAGCCAACCGCTTGGGGTTGGGTGCTTCTTCGGTGACCTCCTTCCTGATGGCCGCAAGCTCCTTGGAGGAGACGATTGCTGCGGCGTGTTTGCAACACTCAACCTCACACTCGTAGGCGTGCTGGAAGGAGGTGCCAATGGTGATGACCCCGCACGGTCCCTGCATCTTTAGCTTCAGATAGGTGTAGTTGGGGATGGCCATGAACTTCGCGTAGCATGGACGTCCCAGGATGGCGTGGTAGGTTTTGTGGAACCCGACCACCTCTAAGGTAAGGGTATCCATCCTGTAATTGGTCAGATCCCCAATGGTGATGGGCAGATCAATCCGCCCAAGTGGCACGGGCTGCTTTCTAGGCATGATGCTGTGGAAAGGAGCTCCGGTTGGTCGGATCCGTGATCGGTCGATGCCCATGGCGTCGAGCGTTTTGGCGTATATGATGTTGAGGCCGCTGCCTCCATCCATCAGTACCTTGGTGAGCCACTTCGTGCCGATGATCAGGTCGACCACGAGCGGATATCTCCCCGATTGTGGGACGCTCTTCGGGTGGTCGGTCCAATCAAAGGTTATGGCGGACTCCGACCATCGGAGGAAGGTAGGCGCGGCCAGCTCGGCCGTATAGACCTCATGGTGCGTGAGCTTCTGGTGGTGCTTGGAGTCATAGGCCGCCGACCCTCCAAAGATCATGAGGCAGACATTTAGCGTCGGAAAGCCACCATCCTTCCCCTCGGCGTCGTCCGCGGACAGCTTGGGGTCCTTCCTATGCTCCCCCTTGTTGGAGCCTCTAGACAAGAACTGCTTCATGAGACCACAGTCCTTGTATAGATGCTTGATGGGGAAAGCATGGTTCGGACATGGTCCTTCGAGCAGCTTCTCAAAGTGGTCTGAGGTGCCCTCGGTGGGCTTCCGACCCCCTTGCGATCGGCGGCGGCCACGAGCGAGCTCTCGCACCACTGTTTGTTCTTCTTCTTGCTAGGATAGTTGGAGGCGCCTTCGCCGGCGTCCTCATCCTGCTTTGCCTTGCCCTTGAGGCGGTTGAAGATTGCTCCGACCGCCTCCTCGCTCGAGGCATGGCTGGTGGTAATGTCGAGGAGCTCCTTGGTGGTTCATGGGCCCTTACATCCCAGCTTATGAACTAGGGACTCGCAAGTGGTCCCAGACAGGAAGGCTCCTATGACATCGGCATGGGCGACGTTAGGCAGCTCGTTGCACTGCCGGGAGAAGCGCCGGATGTACCCATGAAGAGTTTTCCCAGCCTTTTATCGATAGTTTTTGAGATCCCATGGGTTCCCAGGACATGCGTATGTGCCCTAGAAGTTTCCCACGAAGATCTCTTTCAGGTCCGTTCAACTTTGGATTCTATTGGGCGGAAGGTGTTCCAACCACGTTCACGCCGAATCAGCCAAGAACAATGGAATATTGCGGATAATGAAATCATCATTATCCACTCCACCGGCTTGGCAAGCAAGCCAATAATCCTTGAGCCACAGTCCGAGGTTTGTTTCCCCAGAGTATTTTGGGATCTTGGTCGGCGTTCGGTACCGTGGTGGAAAGGCAGCGTTGAGGATGTGTCGGCCAAAGGCCCGAGGTCCCCGCAAGTCAGGGCTCGGGCTTCGGTCCTCACCGCTATCGTAGCATCAGCCACAACAAGGGTGGTAGCTGCAGCTGGCCCCCTTCCTCATGTCACCGCGGGCATGCCTGCGGGCATCGAGGGTGTCACGCGTATCACGGTTATGTCCGAGACGCTCATGCATCGGGACCGCGGTGCGTGGCCTGCCGCCTCACTGCACCTAGTGGACTAACACGTCCTTGTTGGGTCGCTCTGAGGCCGCGCGCTGGCTGGCGTTGAGCTCGCATGGTCAGGATAGCGAGCTCTCAGCCTGTTGCACCGCCGCACGCTCAAGTAGCGTGTGGATCTCGCAATGGGCCTAACGATCTTCGGGCATCGCGGGCCTCAAAAGCCCGGGGAGCAAGGCTACCATAGCAGTGATGTTCTGGCTCGCCTGGGTGAAGTGTGGCAGGGCTTCATCATCCTCGATGATCCTCCGGTTCACATCACGGTCCACAGCACGCGCACGCCCACCGTCTCCATGGCGTTCGATCTCTTGCTCAAGCTCCACGCGTTCCTGCTCGAGCTAGAGTCATGCTTCCTCGAGCTCTTGGTGTCGGGCCTTTAGCTGCTCCACCCGCAGGTGAGGTGGGGCCCCTACATCCCTCTTGACCTTGTCGTTGAGGTCATTCGTTGGGGTAGCCTCTCCCTCGTGGATGCTTTCAACGTGTCCCTTAGGGGTACCTGACATGAAACATTCATGAGAAGGGTGATGGCTCCCCCCGCTGGAGTCAGAGTCAGAGGGCGACCCCGATTCTCCCGTGAGGAGGTCGTGGAAAAATTCCGTGACATATTCGGTCATCCCCATGAACTCATCGTTCGCTGGGGATGGAGGCGTGCGTTGCGCCATAGGGTGGCCAACGGTCTCTACGGTGTTGCGGAGACCGGACGGGAGTGCTGTCGGGGCGCTCCGGATGAGGTATTCTAGGGAGAGCGGCTCTCCTTTAGCAAGCCACATCATGACATTGAAGAACGAGAAGGTGAGATGGCGCTCTAGCCTCCCGTAATCGAAGCCGAGGAGTTGGTAACTTCCGAGGGTGCGGGCCTCTAGTGCATGCAGCTACAGCTCCTCAAGCGCCTCAGCGATCACGTCGAGGCCGGTGAAGTGAAGAGGTTGGACGATGGCGGGAGCCTACACCAACCCTTCATTCATCATGATGATGAAGTCCAGGTTCCCAAAGCGCACGTGCGTGCCTGGGACCCAGCTGATGCCGTGAATAGCCATTCGAGGCCTGGTGTGGATGTCGAGACGAGCAAAAGGCCCCTACCTAGCGCGCCAACTATCGGTGTTTCGAGTTACCACCGATGAGTAAAATTCTAATATTGCGCATCTGGCTCGGATGGTGTGCTTAGAGGACACGAGGTTTATACTGGTTTGGGCAGAAAGTCCCTACGTCCAATTTGTCGCTGTTGCTTATGTTACTAGCACTGAAAGTTTGTAGTAGGAGGTACAAACAAACAAGAGAGGGAAAGGATCCCAAGTCTCTGGTGAAAGGAGTGAATGGGTGCTATCGACAAAATATGGTCGGCAGTCCACCGAGGAGGGTGCCCATGGTGGTAGATTATCGGTAGGATGCGTGTAATCAGGAACCAGTGGGGCGTAAAACCCTACGTCCTGTGCTCTGTTTTTTGTATTGATCTGTATGATCTGTATGATCCGTATGATCTGTCTGATCTGTCCTCTAGGGGACCCTGCCCCTCCTTATATACTGCGAAGGGACAAGGTTACAAGTAAAGTATCTAATTTGGTACAATTACAATATAGCGTCGTGCTCCGCACGTCTTCATCTTGCGGGCTGTGCCACTTCCGGTGGTGCGGCCCATGTATACCCATGAGGGTATAGGGGGTCTATTCCCCCACAGCTAGTCCCCGAGTGCCTTGTATCCTTCGAGTAGTGCCGTTTTGAGCTTGCCAGAAGGATGTAAGGGGCTCAAGATAAAATTTGAAAAATATTTCCCCCAAAGTGTGTCCACTTTGACTCTGAGTCAAGAAGAGACACCGTCGTCCTTGTAGAATCAGAGGCGTTTGATCCATCAGATCGAGCACATTCACCGCAAGGTGAAGTGTGCCCACTTAGTCCCCGAGGCTGGTAGTAGGTGACGCAGGCATGTGGTGCCAGGGTCTAAAAGGAATTCCCAGTTAAGTTGAGAATCCAATCGTCGTACAGGCGATACAAGATGCACCGGCAGGTGCATCGTACCGATGTAGTCCCCGAGCTTGCTGGAAGGCGAGGTATGAGCCTTGTAGCAAGGCTAAAGGAGAAAAAATATCCCAACTGTATGCGAGTCGCCAGTCGCATGTAGTCGAGACGTGAAGTCCCCGAGCTGTGGTCGGAGAGTGGTCGAGGCAGTCCTCGAGCATAAGTCAAGGAGCGAGCGACGAAGTCCCCGAGCTGTGGTCAGAGAGTGGTCGAGGCAGTCCCCGAGCACAGGTCGAGGAGCGAGCGACGAAGTCCCCGAGCTATGGTCAGAGAGTGGTCGAGGTAGTCCCCGAGCACAGGTCGAGGAGCGAGCGACGAAGTCCCCGAGCTATGGTTAGAGAGTGGTCGAGGCAGTCCCCGAGCACAGGTCAAGGAGCGAGCGACGAAGTCCCCGAGCTGTGGTCAGAGAGTGGTCGAGGCAGTCCCCGAGCACAGGTCAAGGAGCGAGTGACGAAGTCCCCGAGCTATGGTCAGAGAGTGGTCGAGGCAGTCCCCGAGCACAAGTCAAGGAGCGAGCGACGAAGTCCTCGAGCTGTGGTCAGAGAGTGGTCGAGGCAGTCCCCGAGCACAAGTCAAGGAGCGAGCGACGAAGTCCCTGAGCTGTGGTCAGAGAGTGGTCGAGGCAGTCCCCGAGCACAGATCGAGGAGCAAGCGACGAACTCCCCGAGCTGTGGTCAGAGAGTGATCGAGGCAGTCCCCGAGCACAGGTCGAGGAGCGAGCGACGAAGTCCCCATGCGTAGCTCGAAATTCCTATAATATAAATATGTAGAATGGTAGTACATGATGTACAAAGTAATAAATTATGGAGAAAATGACGCTCAGCAGTCATCTGCAAATGAGCATGATGTGATAAAGCAGTTGGTGCTTTGTAAACATCAGTGTTAAAGTGAAGTTTGTGTTTATACTTAATATAAACTGCCCGACCAGTTAGTATGTAGCTGAGTCTCCAGCCCTAGCTAGCCCGTTAACCATAACGCGGAGCGCAGAGCCCGTGCACGTGTAGGAAGAACAAAGCGTCGCTAAGGAGCTACTGTCGACCACCCATAACACAGAGGGCAGACGCTCGTGCATGTGTAGGGAGGAGCCGGAGACAGGGCCTTTTCTGGAGACATCGAGCGTCAACATGATTGGTCGAGGATTTGCATTAAGTATAATTGTATGTTATCTTTAAGATGGTATACATGGACAAACGTTATTTGAAGAATAATCATGATGAGGACGTTATGGAGAAACGTCGTAATGAAAATTGTATTAAATATAAATATTAGAAGTGTACTTATCTTTGGATAGAAATCTGGTCGGTGGCGATGAAGTTGTCCAGTCCTTGAGCTTTTCGGCCTGTTGTGACGGTGGTCGCGGTTGTCATTGCGCCGTTCTTCGCGACGATCATCATTGCGACGTGGTCTGGTGGTCGACGTGATCGGAGCTCGGCGGAGCCGCTCGGGACATGGTCGATGTGGTCCGTGGTCGATGTGGTCGGAGCTCAGTGGAGCCGCTCGGGACGTGATCGACGTGGTCCGTGGTCGACGTGGTCGGAGCTCGGCGGAGCCGCTCGGGACGTGGTCGACGTGGTCCGTGGTCGGCTCGACATGGCTCGCTTGTGGCTCGGCATGGCCCGCTTAGTGGCTCAACGCGGCTCGCTTCTACATCGTCCTGGCCCACTGGATGGCTTGAACAGCTTGATGTGGCTCGCTTGTGGCTCGGCGTGGCTCGCTCAGCGGCTCGTGCGGCTCCCTTGCTGCCTAACTATGGCTCGGCCGACTTGGCGATGGACACACCTGGTCGGAGTTCTAATGATGTCATGATGACTGCGCCTCCTGCCAAAAGTAGTAGTAATCACGTAGATATGGATATACCCAACGTATATGTATATACATTCCATAGAAAAGTTTATTGAAAAAGGGAACGTGACTTAGCTTCTTCCATATTGGCGGACGTAGCCCACGCATGTACTCCGCCGTCTTCTTGCATGTACACATGCATACAAGTTTGATCATGCATGTTGATCTCTTCCCTTTACTCGTGTACTCCATGGCCGATTGGATCTTGTATGTGCTAGATTACTTGCTTGCTAGCTCGCGCCGTATATGCTGCATGTAACTTCACTGCTTGCATGTTGATGTGCGGACCTATGCACACCCAATCTGGCGTGATGACATAGCACTGCTGCAGCGAGTTTGCCGGACTCCTCCTTGCCGACTTAGCAACAAGCGTTAGCTTTCCGATGCCACCGTGACGATAGCTCGCATGGCCAAGTTAGACGTGATGTATCATTATTGTCGAAGAATTTACGTCGCCGCCGAAAACCAGATCGCCACGGATGATGTTGTACCCATCAAGAGTGTTCGTCATTGTTGTAGATAGATTACGCCGTCATTGCTTGGCTCCGATCAATGAAAAGAAAGATACGCCATCTGGTTCGCCGGAAGATCAGCACGCACAACCCCTAAAAGGGGACCCCTACCTGGCGCGCCACTGTCGACGAAATATGGTCGGCAGTCCACCAAGGGGGGTGACCGTGGTGGTAGATTATCGGTAGGATGCGTGTAATCAGGAACCAGATGGTTACAGAGACACAAGACACAAGATTTATACATGTTCAGGCCGCCAGTGTGGCGTAAAACCCTACGTCTTGTGCTCTGTTATTTGTATTGATCTGTATGATCTATATGATCTGTATGATCCGTATGATCTGTCTGATCTGTCCTCTAGGGGACCCCTACCCCTCCTTATATACTGCGAAGGGACAAGGTTACAAGTAAAGTATCCAATTTGGTACAATTACAATATAGCGTCGTGCTCCGCACATCTTTATCTTGCGGGCTGGGCCACTTCCGGTGGTGCGGCCCATGTATACCCATGAGGGTATAGGGGGTCTATTCCCCCACAGGTGCTGAGAGCTCGATTGTTGCTCAGCCGAGTGCTCGTGTCGTGCTCCTCATGTCGATCTCGATTGATCGGTTTTAATCGAATCCCCCCTTCTTGGGACGCCCTGCTTTCCCTTTTATAGCCAAGGGAAAGCATGGGTTACAGCAGAAGAAAAGAGAAGAATGAGAGAGAAGAAGTCCTTCAGGATCGCCGGGTCCTTCTCATCCTTCATGCGGGTCCCGCCGACCCTATAGATGTCAACAGGGACATCTCCACGTCGCGGCCCTGTCCGTTACTAGCGCCATGCGCAGGCGTCGTCTGCCGGTCATGGCGTTCCATTCTGTCACAGCGGACGTCGTGGTGAACTGACGCGCCTATCAGCGTTCGTACGGGGTTTAGGCAGAACAACACCAGTATGTCCGACGTTGTTCTTGATGTGAATCCTCAGGTATGGCCCGTTATGGCCACAGGTTACATCGGGGCGTGCCGGTCTCTTCCTTGGTGACAGAGTTTTGACCCAGGCCCATACGCTTAGACCTAGAGTGGTTGGCGGTGGTATGGGTCCCCGTCGGGAGAGACGAAACCCGGGGCCTCGGGGTCGGATGAGGCGGAGCCCGTGGCCTCGGAGTCGGGCGAGGTGGAACCCACCCCCAGAGGTCGGGCGAGGCGGGGCACGAACCCAAGGGTCGGGCGAGGCGGAGCCCGTGGCCTCGGGGTCGGGCGAGGCGGAGCACAAACCCAAGGGTCGGATGGGGCGGAGCCTGCGGCCTTGGGGTCGGGCGAGGCGAAGCCCGCGGCCTCGTGGTCGGGGGAGGCGGAGCCCGCCCCCAGAGGTCGGGCGAGTCGGAGCCTTCGCGTCTGGGGTTGGTTGGAGCTGTAGTCGCGCTCTTGATTGCTCGAATGAATCAATATTGATGATCATTAGCTCTCCCTCTTCGGGTACCCTAGTATTGGTCCCCGACAATGTGTATGACCAATGAATCATATAATGCCTACCTAGCTTGGGACGTTAGCCTTGTGAGCACTGTCCCTTGGTTGATGCTTGGAACCAGTAGATCTAGCCCTGTAATTTATATGCACATGTTTGTGAGCAATTGTATGTGCCTGGATGAACTGGAGCATATATTAGGGTCTGTAATTTTACCTTTTTGCTTTTGGCTGTAGCAGTGATCCAGGTGAATTGTTTTGATCATCCTGTATGATTCCTCCTGCATCCAAATTTTCATCTTCTACAGTTTCCCGGAAAACAAAGGTAAAATGGTTTACCAAATTCCGAGTTAGTAAAGCCCATGTAAACGGTAGAGCAGCAATTTTTCAGGCATATATTGGTGAGGTCACCTTGTCAGCGACAGTGTTATCTGCAAATAGTTGCCAGACATCTAATGTACATTATGTTTGGTGAGCTCGATCCCAGATAGGTATTTTTAAAAATTATTGCTTGGAAAATTGAATGAACTGTTGAGCAAGGGTACCTTCTGTGCTTCTTGTTTGGTTCTTCGGACACATAAGACTCACTGTAGATATGTCCGTGTGCATACTTCTTCCTGCAGAAAGCTGAGCATGGTTATTTGGTTGGTAACCAAAACTGATGTAGAGGCAAATCATTAACCACGTGGTGCACATCATCCATGAGTGAGGCATTCGTGAGTCGAAGATGAAATTAGAGAGAGGTAAATAAAATTAATTTCTACTGCCAAAATATATATCCAATATTAGTCTAAATTGGCTGCTATAGCAGAAATACCATTTCTGAGTTGTCATTCATCGCTAAATACAGAATGTTAATGGGACAACATCCACCAACTACTTGAATCTGATACAACTATGAGAGGTTGAAGCTGATATGTATGGGAAAATAAATATGAAAAAAGAATTCAGTGAATGAAGGATACATTATAGGTACTCTAGGAAATGGTGAAGCTAATATATTAGTAAATCAAGTCGGGCTCCAAGCCAAATTGAAAAATTATATTAATATAAATGGATTAACTGGAGAAGCCTTCCTTCACGAGACGAGGCACCATTATCTTAAAAATGAGGGAAGATCCACATTCACGCAAGTGCATAGATTTATGAAAGTAACAGGGAGGTAAGAGGGTACTGGAAAATCCATTTGACATACATGTATTTATGGCAAGGTAAACGCTTTGCATTTGGCTACATATCTTGAGTTGCTGCATAAGAAAGTGTAAGGATTTAAATTACCTTGGAAAACATACTTTACTAATTTTGAGGACCGAACTGTTTCTAAATTCTGATAATACATGGAGATGGTTGTCCTAAAATTGACTATGTACTGTTGGCAATGTTCAAGTGGAACATGGAGGCATATGTAAACTGAGAGTCTGAGACAATGGATGAGATGTACCAAAGAAAAACTTCTAGAGTTAGATAATTCACCCTCATATGATTGGATAAAACCAAACAATTGACCTGTACATTTTGTGGCAAACAGCTTGCCGTGGCAGATGGCCTGGTCTTTGGCATAGTTGGAACTGGAGCAATGATTAACGACCTGCATAAAGAGAAACCCCCAAAAGATGCTGTCTATTATGAGTAGAGGATCTATAAAGCATTTCAAATCAATCTATTTCGGCAAATGGATATGAGGATTTTATTATGAGCTTTGCACACTGCAACAGGAGTCCAGTGACATTTATATGAGATTATGAGTTTTGCACGGCATCACAGAATTATGGGGGCACAGCAATGGCATACGCCTAATCAAGCAGGGGAACAATGATAATTTCCTTATAAATTGGCATATCAAAGAAGCACTATAATTCCATTTCCGTCACGTAACCCAGTTTTAGTAAAGCACCAAGGGGGGAGCATCACCAAGACAGCAGATAAATGAAGTAGAAGGGGTGTGAGGTGTTTCAGATGAGAGCACTTACGTGTAAGTTATGGACTCTCAATTGGCCCCACCAGTTTAGATCGTGAGCCTGGGATACTGAAAGCAGGGAATTAACAAAGAAAGTTACTGAAGTCTCAGATGCAGAATTGTAGACACATTAGAGAATAAACAAATGCATGCATTTGGTCTATTGTTCTGCAGCACAATAACACAACCATAAAGTGATGGGCATAGTGATGCCTATCTATTATTGTCCTGTTCGTTTGGCTAATAAGCCATGGCTGAAAGTACCATTGGCTGATTTATTGTGAGAGAAAAATACTGTTCTGAAAAAATACGGTTTATAAGCCAAGCGAACATGGCGTATGTCTGCATTGTGTTACGAGACTGAATCATGCTCATAGAGAGAGGTGGCTAAAAAAAATATGCACATAAGTACCTAGTGTGGAGGCTGCTACTGTGCACATCCTGGAGAATTGGGGAGGTTGCTCTGGTTGTCATCTTGATACTGCACCCTGCACTGTAGGGTTTGGAATATGAAGGCTCTGTCATTTTTTATATCACAATAAATAATCCATTATTTAGTTGCCGAGTTTGCACATAGCTTCCATCCAACACATCCTTAACATAAATAAGCTAAGCGGACTGTAAATATATTATTTATCTAAATCAGCTCAATTTGACATAAATAAACTAACTGAAGTACAGGAACGCATAAACATCACTATTGCACATACACTGTAAAATCCGAGTTCCGAACCATAGTGAAGTAATCAAAGTTTATCTTAGGACAAAACAGAATACAATCTGTGCATGCTTTGCTATTGAGCTAATATATCTGTAGACAATGGTAGATGAATCAAATAGCCTGAACAACCAAAGAAAACAAAGATATGTGTCATGCTTTCTAACTACAGGAACAAACTTTCCAATGCACTGTGTTTATGCTGCCCACCCGATTGACCTGATCAGTTCAGAAACAAGAAAACGGTTATTAGACCGTAAAACTTGTAGTAATGGAAAACTAAAGGTAATCCCCAACTGAAATTATTGGCAAGCTGTTAGCATGGAAAAAGCTAACTCTTTCATGAACCGCACAGTATTAGCACGGTTGAAAGGTTCTTGTTTGGTTTTGGTAATTGAGTGACAACCTAGGTAGACTAATTGTATTTAATATGAGATACACAGGTGATTAGTCCATAGGTATATGTGTGTGAGCAACATATGCCATAAAGGTAAAAATAGCTCGGAGATGTTGCAAAAGTCACACATATGATGAAGGGGCTCATTGCATATGAGACATGATATGGAGTCGTGTGACTAAGGCGGAGAAGATCAAAATAAGACTTGGCTTGATGGACCGGTTGCAAGCGTGGAGGGCAAGTTGGAGGCTTTGGAGCGATGGACCGCGTGACGGTGAAGTTTGAGCAAGACTTGACGCTAATGAACAAAGGCAATGGTGAAGAGCAAGTGAAATCAAGATCGATGAACCAATACAGTCACGTGATGATATGAAGTGGATCATATCATTTGGTGATTGGTTGGGGCATATGTTGCATCAACAATAGAGGAGATGGAATGGAATGCGCAAGGCAAAGGTATCAAGAGGGCATTTCATTTCACCAGTCAAAGGTTGTGTAGAGAAGTGCATGACCGGGTTTAGGATAGATGGCCGTACTATCAAGAGGGACAAAGTTGTTTGCATATCGGTTATCTAGTGCCACTTGAGCGATCTAACTTTGCATACGTGTTAGGATCGAGTGGCGATGAGAAAAGAGTGACTAACCCTTTCAGAAATGTTTGTGAAAAGCTAACACACGTGCACAAAGGTGGTGTTAGCACATTTGTAAAGGTGAAGAAGTTAGTAAAAAAAGGAGGCGAAATGGGGCTTGGGGTGCTGCCTGGGTGGCACCGCCACCCCTTGTCCGGTGGCACCGCCACCCCTAGGGCGGTGCCCACCTAGAGACTGAGAGGAAGGAGTTGGTTGGTGCCCTGGGGGAGGCACCGCCACTGCCTGTCTGGTGGCACCGCGACCCCTAGGGAAGTGCCCACCTAGACTTGGCCGAGAGCAACAGCAGTGGAGGTGGTCACTATGACAGAACCGTCCAATTTATACAAGATCAAGTACGGCTGTTCCCGCTAACACATTGACACGCGCATACTTTCACTTATATAAACCCGGTAGTCCGCCGAGTGTCTCGAAAGACCTCGGTAAATCAACATCACAACCAAGATCGCGTGATTAAGCAAATACACATCACATATGCAGAGTTGCAGCAGAAATAATGTTACAAATGGGTTCACAAATAATAGTACAAGTTTGGGTTTCAAAACTAATTATTGAAAACAACATAGCTTTCAAATGATTACATTAATATAAGTTCCAAATACAGTGCTAGCATAAGTGACATCCTCAGACAAAAGCATATAGATGAGAAGTAAATATAGAATCACCGAGCCCACCGGCGGTTAGCCACCATCATCAACAGGTCGAGAACTTCACCTGCAACAAGGTGGGATAAACCCTGAGTACTCGAATATACTCAGCCAGACTTACCCGTCGTATACCAGAAATAAAATGACACCAAGGATTATGCAAGGCTTTCTTTAGTGGGCTAGCTGACTCGTTTGCGAAAAGCATAAGTTATCATGAATAAACCATTTTAAGTACTTTGCATCATCTTTATTATAACCTATCCATCTAGGTAAGCACCTGTACTATAGCAATCACTTGATTAACCAATAACATCTAGTTACCAATTTAGATTTAGCATATCCCATATCATCCAGATAACCATCATTGTTCCATAATAATTACTACGATGCCGTAGCTCGAGTCAAGTGCTCACTATCCAGGAGCGATGGCGATTCGAATCGATTCCTAACCAGCTGGTGATTTATTCCTCACACAAACCACACTCACCGATCAAGTGAGCTACAGATCACCAATGACACTTTTCAGGTAGCCGCGGGACAATCTGGAGCCGCAGTACCTAGGGACCGCCCGACTGCCAGGAATCAGGGCGCACCTGCCCTTGGGCTCACTCTTCGCGTCCCTGTCATACCCCCATCAGCACCAATACGCGCACTCGTGTAGATCCCGGCCCGAATAGTGCCACTAGATTCGTGATCGAAATGTACTTTATTCGGTCAGCTAAATATGAGGCATGCGTTCAACATGACAAGAGGGACGAACAACGATCGGTCCTTAATCGACACAGACGGAAACTAACAGCACCCCAGAACCCTGTCTGGTTGCCTCCAACTTTTCTGTCCGGTCTCCAATTATCCATCGCACATGGTTAATTCCAGGATATCATTCTTTCCATAACTAAATTCTTCCAGTAACCACCTATAATATAGGTGACCGGATATCATCGATCGCTACCGGTCTAAGCAAGGCTAAGCGATTATTCGATCCTGACCTAACAGGGTAAAAGGTAATAAGGTAGGCAAGGATAGTAATAAATGCATCAACGGTTTCAATCAACTCCTACAACTTAATACAACAATATATAAACTCATATATATAGAAAGAATTGCTTTTATAAATTAGGAGACTTATAATGCTCCGGGGCTTGCCTGGGATCCAACACAAGTCAGTTCAGTTAGCTTGCACCGTCCTGATGACGTCTCAGGTCCTAGCACTCGCTTAGTCCTTCCATCTTCGGGATAGATCCTCCATACACCGTCTTCGGGTTCGGCTCCAACATCACGTTCTTCACGTGGTTCATCTAGCGCACCTAGATGAGATGCAAGATGCATGTGTATGAATGTGATGAATGGTAACACAAGATGCATCACATAAGCATTCAAGACAAACCAGTTATTCACGGCAATCATAGAGTCAAGGCTGCAAACAGCAGCAGCTAATTTTACTCATAACAGGAGTTGTACTAATCCAAAAGACATGCAACAAGACAATCTGGAAAGCTTATGAAATTTTCTACAATTCATCTTTAATCATCTTAGTATGATTCTCAAGTTAACTAAGTCAAATATATCCATTTACAGAAACTGGTCCACAATTGATAGAAAGCAGCCATTTCTGAAACCCAACTTTAAACAGGCATAACTCACAAACCACAAGGCCAAATACCACCAAATTTAATAGAAGCTAGATACATGAATTATCTACAACTTTGTTATTCTCATATTAAGATGATTTTACAGTTAGAAGGGTCAACTAATCCAATAATTGTATCTCTGTCCAAAACATAGATAGAAACTGACATGCCACTTTAAACAGCTATAAATGGAGTTATACATGTACTATAAATGTGATTCTAGACTTTTTAGAAATCTTAGCAAATTCGAAACAACTTTGTTGTAAACACCTAAAGCTAATTATACTATTAAGAAGGCCCCACAGTAAGAACAAGGAAACTCTATCTGGGTTTGGGCAGAAACAGCCAAGAGATTTAAGCAAGTATAACTCAAGATCTACTTAGCCAAGAATCATGATATTTAACTTTTTGGAAAGCTTAAGAAAAGTACTACAACTAATGTATTTTCATCAAGTCATTATTCATAACTTAACTGAGCCAATTAATTCAAACATGCAGAACTGTTCAGAGTAGGAGCAAGGCAATATAGGGCATTTGTTATTTTTATAACTCTTAAAATATAAATCCTAAATCCCTGAAATTTTTATCAGACATCAAACATCACCTTAGTAGCACTCCACAAAAATTTGACATTTATTTGAGTAAAAGAACTACAGTTATGAAAAAGACAATACACAACTAGTAGTACAAACCTAACTGCATAAATTGATTTTTACAGCAAAAACTTTAAACTAAATCATGCCATATTATAGATCTAGTGCATAGCGAATTTCACAATGATTCCAAAAGGTCCACATTTATTCTTTTACAATTTTTCTACTAATTATTACGATTTTCCAAAGTTCAGCACAAAAATCTGCAAAAAGAAAAGATTAAACCGAAAAAAGAAAATACTTTTGCATTAGGAACCCTAGAAATCTTAGAAACCAACAAAGCTCATATATGTAAATACATGTGTCTTGCTTTTATGCAAAGTGAACACATGAAAGAGCTTCTATTTACGATTCACCCCGTCTTCTTCAACCTCACGACGCCGGACGCCGTGAAGGGGCAGCGTCGTCGGGTCAGCCAGCAAGGGGGTGTCGGGGTTGGACCTGGGGGCGCTGGGATCCGGCCGTGGCCAGCCCTTGGTTGCGCCTGACCCTGGATCGGCCGGCTGTAACCAGCAGCAGCCTGGCCGCGGCAGCAGGCGGCACCGGCGGCGACGAACTGCGGTAGCGGCAAACTACGATGGAGGAGGGGCTGCCGGTTAGAGCTTGGGGACTAGAAAAACGAGGGGGTCATCCAGGCGAGGTTGGAGCAGCTGTAGGTCCTAGGAACCGGAGGACAGCATGGTTGCTATGGTGGATTTGCGGCAGCGGCAATGGCTTCTTGCTGTCGCCGTGTCTAGCTCAGCAAGGGAGAAAGAAAGAAAATGCAGAGGAAGGGAGAGGGAGAATGGAGAGGGCAGGGGAAAACATGGCTCAAGTTCGGCTTTCATGCACCTGGGGCGAGGTGGCGACGGGCACATACACGGGAGGCCACGCGGCCCGAGCGTTCTGCACAGTCGGCCAGTTCAAAAATTATGAAGGAACAGCAATACTACCTCAAACATACCACTGAAGCCCCATTTTCCTCCCATCATATCTCCTAAACAGATCGATTATTTGATCAACCGATTGCATCGTTATGTAGAGCTACATGTGTACTACGATATTTCTGAAGGGAGTCTCATCTAATTCTCAACGGTTTCCAAACGATAATTCACTAAAGATAGGTACACGAAAACTAAAATACGAAAATTCAGTCATCCAGACTTAGCCGATTTTCGAACCCTGAAAACAGCACTGGATTTGATATTGTGAGCGGCATTTGACTAAGCTAGGCACTAATTTAGCTCTTGAGCATTAAACAAAGTTTGTTCTACTCCACTCAAACTTCAACTTTTGTTTAGGTTCCACTGCCATGCAAACACTCTAAGCCACAGTTCAAACCAAGTCAAAGTAACATCACGGTAAAGCTTAAATTAGAGATTTAGACCAATTGCGGCATTTTCTTGACCTCTGCTCAACACGAACCCTTCATGACTTTTATTATAGAGTTCAATTAGAGTCATTTGGGCAAGGTTCCAAGGTTTGGTTGATGATCTAGAATTCCATTCACTTTATAAAACAATTCAGGCAAGGACATAACTTGTCATTTCATGTGACTTCTTGATTCCAAACTTCATGAAACTTTTCCAATGATCAATATAGATGGATGTTGATGTGAGACACATGAAACAAGTACATCCAACATTACTCAAGCATACTTTTTAGAAAGGGCGGCATGTAAGCAATGGTGCATGGTCCAAGTTTAAGCGGTGGCTCACTTTCATATGTTTGACCTAACATCTCCAACACCACTTAACATGCCATGGTTGAGTTTAAACCCATTGCTTAACTGGTGACAAACACCTGGGGTATTACAGCCCTCCCCCCTTAAAGGAATCGTGTCCCGAGATTCGGTGCAAAAGACTTTTAAGGGAAGAGAAACATGTCAACCAGTTTCCAACATCAGTGATAGCATTAGGCTACTTAACCTCGGAGTATCAGAGAGGCTAATTTGGTCACGACACTTTCTGATACTTGCTCTTCGTCGTAAGCTGTTGTCTGAAGAATCTCCTTCGTTGGCATCCATAAAGCATTATTACATTGGAAGAAATCCAAGATATCATTGTCCTACGTACTTCGTCCTCGATGTACGAAGAGTGATACAAGTGTATACTAAATACTTGTAACATCTACTTCCCTAGTGGATATAGCACGGACCTTATGGACTTTGCACTAGACCGCAGTCTGTTGACGGATATTCCTTGCAACGGTGCTATATTTGTTTCCAAAGTTTGAAAAGCAGTTCTCTACAAAAGTGGCTTGAGCACAACTTTTTGTAAAGGATGTGATCATAGATAGGGTAAACATCCTTTGAGGGTATGAGAAGCTAGTTAACCAATATCCAAACTGGTTGTAGCGGTGCAATCACTCAGATGTCAACTGATGGAAAGCTACATAATGTTCCATGTGTGCAGTGCTCTTTCTCTGATAACAATATTGTATGGTCTGAGTCTGCTGAGTGAGTGGTAAACGTAGTAGCTGACTCTGTCGGCTCAACGTTCTCGATGATCATTCCTTAGGGAGCCTTTGGATCCAAGTTGCAACAGTGATCTGGGTTGAATCTGATGCAACCTCTTGGGTAAAAACACATATAAGGTACCAAAGGCATGTCAGCATTGGAGAACCATTGACGCAGAAGGAAGTTAGTGAGGCTTGGAGGACAACACAAGTTGCAAGTAATCACAAAACTAGGGACTAGTTCACTACCAAACAGGTTAAGTACAATTTGCCTTCGTGGTACAGTTGCACAGCAAGTTGGGTTGACTTGCATCGTAGCAAAACCAGTTTTCTTAAACTATATTTGACGTCGAGGCTTCCATTCTTAGGCCGATCAATATTTCAAAAACCATAATCCAAAAAAATATATGGTTTGACACCTTTCCAATTACTTTCGAATTGCAAAGGCACAATTTAACTTCTAGAACACCTTGACTGCTTACGCATTGCTGATCTAAGAGGGCAAAAGCAAGGCACATAGGGGTGCAATTAGTCTTCTCAAGGTTATGGAGGGTTGTCCAACAGTGATACACCTACAAGTGGTAATTTCTTGGCATGAATGACAAACACAACCGTCTAATGCCAATGATGATCGCAGTCACCGCGAAATTGCAGATTCTGCACCCTTTTGTTTTCTATTCATATCTCACAAACTACTGCTCCAATATGCACAAATTTTGGTGTACATGTAGATCCATGGGTCTTCTAACTACTCACCAAAATTCAACTCAAACGGACACAGTTTGACCATCTAAACAATTCATTTACCAAAACTGCTCTGTTCTGAAATGGCAGCAAACCGAGCCGACAAGATATCTCTCAAATCCGATGTTTTACTCAGCCAATACTCAAACCAACTTAAGACATTGAAGGGTCCTAAGCGAGGAATGAGATCACCAAGTTTGGGGTCAATCCAACTTTGTTTGAGTCACTAATCGTCGGCTTGACGATAACCGGTTTAGTGCCACAAAATCTGGACAGATTTCGTGTTCTCCCTTTTCTTTGCTTCACACGTTGAGGTGTGTGTTTTGCACTCTCTAACTTTTCTCATAGCAGCAGCAGCCTTTCCCTAGCTAAGGATGGAGGCTAGAGTTTTCCTCACATGCTTCTCTTGGTAATACTTCAACCATCGTTCTAGACACCAACTAGACTATGCACAAGCATTGGACTTGTGGGCTGTTTTCGTAGGGCACAAAGCATTAGTCCACATGTAGGGCATTCCTACATAGACAAGTAACCATTTCTGAATATTCTCTGGCACTTGGTCCAATAGAACCTTGAATAAATCCGTTGGTGGTAACTAGGGGCACAATGATGCTGATCGAAACTAGGCACATGCTTTCTCTAGCTCCTTACTTAGTTGATACAACATCTTGCATTGATGAACGCCCTTGCTGTTTCTTTGCTTAACATCGTTCTGTGAGACATAGTCTTCATAGGTACCAATAAGTCGCTACCTAGCTGGAGATTAACCTTACTATGGGTAACTAATCAGGTGTCTCTCAACACTCAAGGTTCCAAATTCTTACTCTTGACCACAACAATAATTGCAATCGAGGCACAAACAGACGGTCGCCATCGAAGTCTGCAGATAAGGAGTCACACTAGAGATGGTTGATTTCAATTGTATGACCATCATGCACCTACGGATCAAGAACTTGAATGAGAGGTTCATGAGCACCCGGTGACCTATTACACCACATGATATCGCCATCCATTATCATTAGATTGATAACTTGTCCAACATTAAGTGTTGGGTACCTTTCTGATCCAATGAGAATGACATAAGTTGCTCACTAGATGACCGACGTCATTACAGGGACAGTCACGTCGAGTAGAGTCACTTGTCTACCACCTCTTGTAGTCTGTTTATGTTCCTGTTAGTGACCTGTTCTTCAAAGGTTAACCGTTGGACGACTCCAGAAGGAAGTCCTATTGCATCTGATTCAACATACAGATCTTCTACCATGATAAGGAGAGATAACCAAGGAAGAGCTCATGTGAAAATAACACATTGGTGCAGTTCTGTAATGGATCATGACTAGAAACCTCGATACCAGCGCGTGCCGAGTAGCACAGCCTTGTGTGTGCACCCACAGGAGGCTCCCAGTTTCGTCGCGGCACCGTAGATCACTAATCGTGGCACCATTACTGAACATACAACCCACAAGAAATCTCACATGGCACAAATTGGGTTGCATAGGAGCAAGCACTATGTGAAGGAGGGATAGCAACAAAGGTAGTCACAAGGTTAGGAGTCAACAAGTAGGGGATCCGAAGATCAAAACACAACGCAAGAGAGCATAGCTTAATTACCAAAGACAATTGAGCAGGGGACTTCTTGCCGAATTTCCATATACGTCTTATGTTCACCAAGTGATTACTAGGGCAAGATTAACATGCGATTTGGTCTTGTCGAGCAGCAACATGAGATCAAGTCTGATAAATGTCTAGAGACTTCAGAGAGTTGAAGACAAAATAAACAAGATTCAAGGGACAGAGCCAAGGCACTGACTAAGGATTCAGTTGATAAGTTAACGACATGATCTATGAGGAAAAGGTTCCAAAGCAGGGTAGATAGCGATTAGCGTTGCACCAGATCATCAATAGAAGAAGGAGCAATGAGATCTAACAAGGATTTTTGAGCAAGGTCCTCCCACACAAGAGCGGGACAACCACAAAACATGCGAGCAAAGAAGGGGGCTAAGCTTGGGTCGAAGGTCAAGCAAAGGCATGGATAAAGGTCTTCGTAGCACAACGTTCAAGGCTAGCAACCCCATGTACAGGCTTAGGTTCCTAAGAGAGAACTTAATTGGAGACGACAACCATGAGATTATCAAAACTTGGACGTGGTTCTAGGATAGCACTCTTCAACACTCGTATGCTTACCGAGGACAAAAGGGGTGATAACTATGGCACTAATTAGATAACAAGCATACATACCCACCACTTGGCTAAACTAGAGGACATTATAGGTTTAAGCATGTAACCACAATTATTTCTAGCATGGCTAAGCACACACTTTTCTCAAGCACTTCCTATTCAAGCAACATGGAACAAGGCATTCTTGTTTAACTCCACACAAGGAAGATAGTGCAACACATCGATCACAAGTTACTTAGTACTAGAACAAAGGAAGGGAAGCATATTTATGCACAAGCACAATCATGATGCATGCTCGTCCTATTCGTCCTCACGAAATTGCCAGCCTAAGGTGGCAATCACGTTCTATGTCGGTGGCATAACACGTACTCTCTTGACATATAACTAGTCGTCAGCTACATTCAAGCTACGCATTCATGGTTAGCGTACCTGCAGGCAAATTCATTGCAGCCCATCCCCATAAGAGATAATTAAGCACACAATAAAAGCAGTAAACTAAGATACTCTCCATATATACATCCCCAGATATATATACTTCGGTATCCATAGCTACCCAACAGATATACCCACAATTAAGTACCTTCATATATATATGTGGGTAACATGTAAATATTCCAGTAACCATAGCTAACTCTCCCCTAGACCGATAGTTGAACGGTCATGCTCTCACAACTCACACTTACCTAGGCGTAGAGGCAATTGATCCATACATTACCATTCAAGTGAACGGCATCCATACAATAGCACGCCGTATGGACGACGAAAGTAAAATTGTAATAAAGTACATCCCCCAAAGTTAGTACTTAGATAGCCATCTAATAGTCCTTAACTGGACATAAAGGAGGATGTCGCTAGCATAGTTTTGCAAATAAGTTTTGACAAATTTGCCTGTAGCTAAAGTTTTAGTCAAAATAGGAGTTTTAAAACTAAAACTTTGTTTTTAAAACTATGTACATGATAGTATTATGCTTAATCTTGCTCTGATACCAGCTGTGACAGAACCACCCAATTTATATAAGATCAAGTACGGCTGTCCCCGCTAACACATTGACACGCGCATACTTTCACTTATATAAACTCGTTAGTCCGCTGAGTGTCTCGAAAGACCTCGGTAAATCAACATCACAACCAAGATCGCGTGATTAAGCAAATACACATCACATACGCAGAGTTACAGCAGAAATAATGTTACAAATGGGTTCACAAATAATAGTACAAGTTTGGGTTTCAAAACCAATTATTGAAAACAACATAGCTTTCAAATGATTACTTTAATATAAGTTCCAAATACATTGCTAGCATAAGTGACATCCTCAGACAAAAGCATATAGATGAGAAGTAAATATAGAATCACCGAGCCCACCGGCGGTTAGCCACCATCTTCAACAGGTCGAGAACTTCACCTGCAACAAGGTAGGATAAACCCTGAGTACTCAAATGTACTCAACCAGACTTACCCGTCGTAAACCAGAAATAAAGTGACACCAAGGATTATGCAAGGCTTTCTTTAGTGGGCTAGCTGACTCGTTTGCGAAAAGCATAAGTTATCATGAATAAACCATTTTAAGTACTTTGCATCATCTTTATTATAACCTATCCATCTAGGTAAGCACCTGTACTATAGCAATCACTTGATTAACCAATAACATCTAGTTACCAATTTAGATTTAGCATATCCCATATCATCCAGATAACCATCATTGTTCCATAATAATTACTACGATGCCGTAGCTCGAGTCAAGTGCTCACTATCCAGGAGCGATGGCGATTCGAATCGATTCCTAACCAGCTGGTGATTTATTCCTCACACAAACCACACTCACCGATCAAGTGAGCTACAGATCACCAATGACACTTTTCAGGTAGCCGCGGGACAATCTGGAGCCGCAGTACCTAGGGACCGCCCGACTGCCAGGAATCAGGGCGCACCTGCCCTTGGGCTCACTCTTCGCGTCCCTGTCATACCCCCATCAGCACCAATACGCGCACTCGTGTAGATCCCGGCCCGAATAGTGCCACTAGATTCGTGATCGAAATGTACTTTATTCGGTCAGCTAAATATGAGGCATGCGTTCAACATGACAAGAGGGACGAACAACGATCGGTCCTTAATCGACACAGACGGAAACTAACAGCACCCCAGAACCCTGTCTGGTTGCCTCCAACTTTTCTGTCCGGTCTCCAATTATCCATCGCACATGGTTAATTCCAGGATATCATTCTTTCCATAACTAAATTCTTCCAGTAACCACCTATAATATAGGTGACCGGATATCATCGATCGCTACCGGTCTAAGCAAGGCTAAGCGATTATTCGATCCTGACCTAACAGGGTAAAAGGTAATAAGGTAGGCAAGGATAGTAATAAATGCATCAACGGTTTCAATCAACTCCTACAACTTAATACAACAATATATAAACTCATATATATAGAAAGAATTGCTTTTATAAATTAGGAGACTTATAATGCTCCGGGGCTTGCCTGGGATCCAACACAAGTCAGTTCAGTTAGCTTGCACCGTCCTGATGACGTCTCAGGTCCTAGCACTCGCTTAGTCCTTCCATCTTCGGGATAGATCCTCCATACACCGTCTTCGGGTTCGGCTCCAACATCACGTTCTTCACGTGGTTCATCTAGCGCACCTAGATGAGATGCAAGATGCATGTGTATGAATGTGATGAATGGTAACACAAGATGCATCACATAAGCATTCAAGACAAACCAGTTATTCACGGCAATCATAGAGTCAAGGCTGCAAACAGCAGCAGCTAATTTTACTCATAACAGGAGTTGTACTAATCCAAAAGACATGCAACAAGACAATCTGGAAAGCTTATGAAATTTTCTACAATTCATCTTTAATCATCTTAGTATGATTCTCAAGTTAACTAAGTCAAATATATCCATTTACAGAAACTGGTCCACAATTGATAGAAAGCAGCCATTTCTGAAACCCAACTTTAAACAGGCATAACTCACAAACCACAAGGCCAAATACCACCAAATTTAACAGAAGCTAGATACATGAATTATCTACAACTTTGTTATTCTCATATTAAGATGATTTTACAGTTAGAAGGGTCAACTAATCCAATAATTGTATCTCTGTCCAAAACATAGATAGAAACTGACATGCCACTTTAAACAGCTATAAATGGAGTTATACATGTACTATAAATGTGATTCTAGACTTTTTAGAAATCTTAGCAAATTGGAAACAACTTTGTTGTAAACACCTAAAGCTAATTATACTATTAAGAAGGCCCCACAGTAAGAACAAGGAAACTCTGTCTGGGTTTGAGCAGAAACAGCCACAGAGATTTAAGCAAGTATAACTCAAGATCTACTTAGCCAAGAATCATGATATTTAACTTTTTTGGAAAGCTTAAGAAAAGTAATACAACTAATGTATTTTCATCAAGTCATTATTCATAACTTAACTGAGCCAATTAATTCAAACATGCAGAACTGTTCAGAGTAGAAGCAAGGCAATATAGGGCATTTGTTATTTTTATAACTCTTAAAATATAAATCCTAAATACCTGAAATTTTTATCAGACATCAAAAATCACCTTAGTAGCACTCCACAAAAATTTGACATTTATTTGAGCAAAAGAACTACAGTTATGAAAAAAACAATACACAACTAGTAGTACAAACCTAACTGCATAAATTGATTTTTACAGCAAAAACTTTAAACTAAATCATGCCATATTATAGATCTAGTGCATAGAGAATTTCACAAGGATTCCAAAAGATCCACATTTGTTATTTTACGATTTTTCTACTAATTATTACAATTTTCCAAATTTCGGCACAAAAATCTGCAAAAAGAAAAGATTAAACCGAAAAAAGAAAATACTTTTGCATTAGGAACCCTGGAAATCTTAGAAACCAACAAAGCTCATATATGTAAATACATGTGTCTTGCTTTTATGCAAAGTGAACACATGAAAGAGCTTCTATTTACGATTCACCCCGTCTTCTTCAACCTCACGACGCCGGACGCCGTGAAGGGCGTCGTCGTCGGAATTCGACCCACAAAGGGGCGTTGGGGTTGGACCTAGGGGCGCTGGGATCCGGCCGTGGCCAGCCCTCGGCGCGCCGACCTGGATCGGCCGGTGCAACCAAGCAGCAACTGGCTGGCGGCAATGAAAGGCACCGCAACGTGGCGACGATTTAATGATGGCGGCGAACTCTGACGGAGGAGGGCTGCCGGTTAGAGCTTGGGGACTAGAAAACGAGGGGGTCATCTAGGCGAGGTTGGAGCAATTGTGGGTCCTAGGAACCGGAGGACAAAGATGGTTGCTATGGTGGATTTTGGCAGCAACAATGGCTTCTTCTTTGTCGCCGTGTCTAGCTCAAAGAAGGAGAAAGAAAAAAAAATGCAGAGGAAGGGAGAGGGAGTATGGAGAGGCGGGGAAAAACATGGCTCAAGTTCGGCTTTCATGCACAGGGCGAGGTGGCGGCGGCGCGCGGAACACGGGGAGGCCACCTGCGCCTTGGCGTTCTCTACACGGTCGGCCAGTTCAAAAATTATGAAGGAACAGCAATACTACCTCAAACATACCACCGAAGCCCCATTTTCCTCCCATCATATCTCCTAAACAGATCGATTATTTGATCAACCGATTGCATCGTTATGTAGAGCTACGTGTGTACTACGATATTTCTGAAGGGAGTCTCATCTAATTCTCAACGGTTTCCAAACGATAATTCGCTAAAGATAGGTACACGAAAACTGAAATACGAAAATTCAGTCATCCAGACTTAGCCGATTTTCGAACCCTAAAAACAGCACTGGATTTGATATTGTGAGCGGCATTTGACTTAGCTAGGCACTAATTTAGCTCTTGAGCATTAAACAAAGTTTGTTCTACTCCACTCAAACTTCAACTTTTGTTTAGGTTCCACTGCCATGCAAACACTCTAAGCCATAGTTCAAACCAAGTCAAAGTAGCATCACGGTAAACCTTAAATTAGAGATTTAGACCAATTGCGGCATTTTCTTGACCTCTGCTCAACACAAACCCTTCATGACTTTTGTTGTAGAGTTCAATTAGAGTCACTTGGGCAAGGTTCCAAGGTTTGGTTGATGATCTAGAATTCCATTCACTTTATAAAACAATTCAGGCAAGGACATAACTTGTCATTTCATGTGACTTCTTGATTCCAAACTTCATGAAACTTTTCCAGTGATCAATATAGATGGATGTTGATGTGAGACACATGAAACAAGTACATCCAACATTACTCAAGCATACTTTTTAGAAAGGGCAGCATGTAAGCAATGGTGCATGGTCCAAGTTTAAGCGGTGGCTCACTTTCATATGTTTGACCTAACATCTCCAACACCACTTAACATGCTATGGTTGAGTTTAAACCCATTGCTTAACTGATGACAAACACCTGGGGTGTTACAGTCACCGCCGGTGACAGTGGTCACCGCCATGTGGAGGGCGGTGCACCACCATGCGTAGTCCGGTGCCACCGTCGCTTTTTGGCATTAAGTGGGGGAATCAGGACTGGTCACCTCCTAGGCACCGCCGTGCCTAGGGCGGTGCACCGCCCTATTTTTTCCGAGACTGTTGACTTCGCAGGGTTGGCCTGGGTGGTCACCGCCACCCCTAGGGCAGTGCCACCGCCACCCCTATCCGGTGACCAACGGTTGGAATTCGACCGTTGGGACGGGCACCGCCGTGTCCGGTGCCCTCGCAGAAACCAGTAGCTTTGCTCCAATGGCTCTATTTGGCTTGGGGGCTATAAATAGAGGTGGAGCTCGGGCTTGGCTGGGGTTGAGCACCTTGGGGATGTGTTGCCCTTGTGTGTGCTTGCAAGAGTACGATCCAATTACGAAGTGAGCGATTTCTAGTGCGTTGTGTTGAGTGATTGCATCGAGTGGCACTAGGTGATCGAGTTGCAAGCCGGTGGTGCTTATTATTCTTGGAGATTG
Source organism: Miscanthus lutarioriparius (assembly GCA_904845875.1). Taxonomy (NCBI): domain Eukaryota; kingdom Viridiplantae; phylum Streptophyta; class Magnoliopsida; order Poales; family Poaceae; genus Miscanthus; species Miscanthus lutarioriparius. The sequence goes on from CAJGYO010000002.1 coordinate 21,742,359, forward strand.
CCACCTCCTAGATGGTTTTGTGGTGGTCTCCGTTGAAGCACGCAAAGAAGATTGTGCGGTGCTCCGGAGAAATGATTGTGAGGGGTATTGTGCTCACCCCGCGGGAGCCGCGAAGAGCAACTCTAGTTGAGCGAGACACGAAGGACAACAAGTGGTCTGGCCGTGTCAAGTGCTAGAGCTTGTGGTAAGCACTCCACGTGGGAGAGTGTGACTTGCGGGTCACCACTAGCAAGAGGACCGGCGGCAACCTTGGAGCTTGTTTCAACAGGGAATAGCGTGTTGGCAAGCACATAAGCCTCAGGATAAAAATCATCGTGTCATCCTTGTCTTCCCGTTGGTTTGCATTCCCCTTTACACAAGCTTGTATTTACATTTCATATATTGTGCTTATATAGTTGCTCTTGTAATTAGTTAGCTTATATAGCTTGCTAGTTACCTTCTTACTTGTATAGCATAGAAGTAGCTCTCTTGCGTGACTAATTTGGTTTGAGTAACATTGTTAGTCACATTGCTTAGTTTGTGTAGCTAAGTAATTTGCGTTCTCTAATTTAGCTTGTGTAGCCTCGTTATTGAGCATTGCTAGTGAGCTTAGAAGCTTTGTGCTTTTACATCACTAGTATGTGTAGAAACTCTCTGGTTGTCAAAGTACTAGTGCATAGGTTTGTGTAACCTTGCTCTAGAATTGATTATGTGAGCTCTAGCTAGCCCGGCATATTTGTTGTCTAATTAGGATCTTTATAAGGTGCCTGTGAACTTAGAGGGGTGTAGTCTTGCCTAGACCGATAGTTTTAATTCCGTATTTGTTTCGGTTAGCCGGCGCGATTAATTTTAGAAATGGCTATTCACCCCCCTCTAGTCTGCCATCTCGACCCTGCAACGGTAAAATTGATATCCAAAGCAAGTTGAATGGTTGAACTTGCAGCTCAAAATTCAGGACAAAATCAACATCCTAGAATTTCCAATATTTGAGTGGTCTACTACCTGACTAAATCGGATTGAATAATTCAACACAATATTCAATCAACTTGAACGCATTGGGACGGGGAAGATTTCCAAGGAAATCAACTTCAAACTGGAATAGATCTAATTGAAACTAAACATACATAAATAAGATGATATATGAACTTGATAGGTAAAATATAGCACATATTTGTTTTTTTGAATAAAAGGTTCCCCCGCTTTATAGATGTAAAGCGAACAGCAATTTAGTACAGAGTTAGGCGCCATCGCGCACAGAGCAGCCAAGCCGCCAAAACGAACAAAAGCTGCCAAAACTAGAGTTTAACCCGGTCCACAGCCGAAACTACTAGGCCTATTACATTGATCCCAGATCATATCGCTTAAGACCTCCGAAGGCTGAGCATCTGATTGTGCCAACTCTAATGAATCCTGCCTCCAACTGATCGGCGGCGCCAAGCTTGCTTCATGTTCCACTTGTTGAATGATAAACTCCACTTTCTCTTGGACAGTCGACTTGAACATGGGTAGCCACCCTCTCAGCATTCTTCCAGTCATAGACAGCACCTTCTTTAGTCCATTCCGACTTACTCCCTTAAAACACAATAGATTCCGTAATTTCCAAAGCACCCATAAAACCGCAAAAGATACAATGTTAGTGGTCAAGTGTTTTTTATTGGCTAACCACAAGGCAGCTACAGATTCAAAATCCTTCCCGATATTCACATTTAGGAAATCAGATATATACTGCCAAACATTTGTGGCTACACAACAATCAAAAACAGATGCACGATTGACTCATTCTCAGAGCAAAACAAACAAGAGGGGTCATTGACTTCTCTACGTTTAGCAAGGTTATCTCTAGTTAACAATCTATTCTTAGAAAGTAACCACAGGAAGATTTGCACCCTTGGTGGTATACTGAGTTTCCAGACAGCCTGCACAAAGACTGGAACTACTCCTCTATGGTTAATCACAGCATACAAGGACTGGACAGAATACCGCCCATTAGAGTTAAAACTCCATATTATTCTGTCCTCCTCATTAGTGAGGGCAACACTTTCTCCAATAGCTCTCAGTTCTTCCCAAAGAGACATAAGACTTTCAGACACATTCCTTCTAAAAGAGAGCTTAAGCTCCTCACCATCCCAGACCTCCTAAATGAATTTACCATGATGTTCGTTTATAACATACAATGGCCAATAGATGATCGCCAGACTGGTATTACCAAACCATTGGTCTTCCCAAAACCGAATTTTTTTCCCCATTTCCGACTAACCACCTGAAACCCATATGGGCAGCCTGCATAGCCCAAATCACACCTTTCCAAAAAGGTGAGGATCCAACATCAGGACAGCAAAATATATTGGGTTTTTTGTCTTATACTTATAATCAACTATCCTAGTCCAAATCAAATTGGTATGCAAATGATATCTAAAGATCCAGGAACTTAAAAGAGCTAAATTTAAACTCCGTAAATCAAGGATGCCAAAGCCACCCATTTCTTTTTTCTGGGACACCAACTGTCAACTAGCTAGATGGTATTTGTGGTGGTCTTCAGTATTGTTCCACAGAAAGTGTCCCATATGGGAATTAATCATGTCTATGGCCCATCTAGGAAACTTAATAACGGAGAGGAGATAAATCGGTATGCTGGCCAAACAGGTCTTAAGAAGGGTCAGTCTACCTGCATAAGACAGGAGCCTCCCCTGCTAGCCAGCAATCCTCTTCACTATCTTATCAATTATGGGTTGTAGGTCTTCTCTTCTCAACTTAGCAAAGTGCAGGGGAACCCCTAGATACTTGATTGGGAAATTACTTCTCTTACAACATAAAATTCTAGCAAATTCATTAGCTCTATCCTCCTCCATCCCAACTACTAAAAGATCACTCTTATCATAATTTATCTTCATACCAGATAACTGTTCATAGCATACCAGCATCCATTTCAGATTTGCAGCTTTAGTGAGGTCATCCTCCAAAAAAAGTAAGGTATCGTCGGCATACTGTAGACTGATAATACCCCCAGATTCAACCTGAGGTAACAGGCCCGAAATAAGATTTGCCCTAGCTGCTTTCATAAGCATTCTAGAAAACACATCAGCAACTAAATTAAATAGAAGGGGTGACAGGGGGTCACCTTGCCTGAGCCCCTTGCCAGGCTTAAAGAAAGTACTATTCTCATCATTTATTCTAATGCAAATGGATCCTCCCTGGACTACTTTCCTAATCCACCCCCTCCACTTAGCACCAAAACCTCTAGATTCTAGCATCTTCTCCAATAAGCTCCAACTAACTGTCATAAGCCTTCTCATAGTCTAGTTTTAAAATAATGCCTGACTCCTTCTTCATGTGTATGTCATGAATAATCTCATGTGCAGCCACCACACTCTCTAGGATGAACCTGCCTTTCATGAAGACAGCTCTCCTACGGTAGAAATGCAACACATAAGTATCTCTCTCGTATAGCCAATAATAATATACAAATATAATCCATATAAAACTATATTAGCATAATTAATAAGTGTCTTAATTATGATTATTAAAATAAATTCAATTCCAAGGGTCCAAACGGGGCCTAAGGCTATTTAGGTTACTCTAAGTCAAAATATTTTAAATTTAGCCAATTTTCACATACATATTTTAGAGAGAGGTTGACAAAAAAATAACTATATTTCCACATCTATATCCAACTAAGAATAGAAGCAAGTCTCAACATTGCTTTTGGTCTCTAAAAAAAGGAAATAATGATCAAAAGTAAATAGGTAAAATGAAAATAAAACTACTCCCTCCATCCTACTCCCTCCGTCCAACAAAGATATCGTTCTCACTTCTTGAGAAGTCGAACATTTTTTACTTTGACCAATTATTTATAAAAGAATATTAATAATTATATTGCATAATTTGTATCATTAGATAAATCATGGAATATTTTTCTATAATAAATTTATTTAGTGATATAAATGTTGTCAATATTTCCTATAAAACTAGTCATACTTGAGAAAAATTAAATTTAACCAGCACACATCCCATAGCGTCTTTTTTTACGGAGAGAGTATAGTGTATTCTAAATATATATAATATAGTGTATTCTAAAGATTTTCGGACAAACTAATGAAGAATACAAAAGACAAATATACCCTTACTTCATTTTCTAATCAGACGCTATATAATCGGTGTGATTAATGGAGATTGGTTCATAAATAGCAAGTAACAATATAATATCTATCAAATTTATGGCATTACTTAATACAAAAATTATCTCCTATCCTCTAAAATGCTTTATATTTGGATATAGTTTTAATGTTTCGGTACACTATATTATAGGACGGAGAAAGTAGGAAATATAAAAAAAGAAAAGAAAAATGTATGGGCAAAAAAGAAAAAGAACAAAAGACCCTCCTCAAAGTTAATTATGCTGCTGTGCTTCCTCACAAATACGTATGACGTATGTGAAAATATAACGTATGAAAGTAAACAATGTATATGAAAAATATAACATATGTTGTGATTCCAAGGAAGAAAAAAAGAAACCCGTGATGAGGCTTAACAACTGACAGACGTATGTGGGCTAGACGAAGGACAGCATTCAGCTGCGGCCTATCGCCTATGCCCATCCGCCTCTCGGTGGCCTAGCAACAGTTGGGACTTCGGACCGGAAGATTGGCGCTAACTCGCTGGCCTTGTGCAACCCAATAACAAGCCTTGTAACTGGCTTCATCATGGGCTTGTAATTGGGTTAACACTTAATGGCCTTCATTGTTTCATTGTTCACCGCCACCCGGTTAGGCCCAATATATCCGGCCCGTGATAAAGCTCCTTGCGATTCTCCGCCACGGAGAAAGGCCCACGAAACTCAAAGCGGCGCAAATCGACAGATGACATCATCTCGAAGCGGCTCGGAGCGCACGAGAATGTTCAAGACAAGCCGACAAGCGTGAAGAAGCCCGCACGCCGCACCGCCGTCGCGAAGCTTCAACGCCTTTCCGGAAGCTTCAACGCCTTTCCCCACCCTTCCACCGCGCTCCTGACTCGACCTATAAAAGAAGCCGTAGATCCACGGTCTCTCTCCAGGAAACAAAGCGCAAAGCACAGGTAGTGATCGGCACCCAAAACAAGTTCGGTTCTTACGACAGTCTCGAGCACTCGGTTCCCACAGATTCCGCTAACCCCAAGTAGCGAAATGGCAGCTGCTCCGTTCACGATTGCCAGCCGCCTCTCCCCCGCCGCGCGCCTCCCGGTCAGCGCCTGGAGGGCGGCGAGGCCGGCGCACGGGTTCGCGTCGTCCGGGAGAGCACGCTCGCTCGCCGCGGCGCCCGCGGCGCAGGAGAACAGGGACAACAGTGTCGACGTACAGGTTAGCCAGAACGGCGGCAACAGGCGGCAGCAGGGCAACGCTGTGCAGCGCCGCCCGCGCCGCGCGGCACCGCTCGACATCTCCCCGTTCGGTAAGTCGTCCTCAGTTGCATGACTGGTTTGTTCCCCTTCCAAAACAGAGGATTGCACTGCCAAGCAGAGCAAGGCTAAACATCACGTGGTGACGCGTGCGTGCAGGGTTAGTTGATCCGATGTCGCCGATGCGGACGATGCGGCAGATGCTGGACACGATGGACCGGCTGTTCGACGACGCCGTGGGGTTCCCCATGGCGACGCGGAGGTCCCCGGCGGCGGCGACCGGCGAGGTGCGCCTGCCGTGGGACATCGTGGAGGACGACAAGGAGGTGAAGATGCGGTTCGACATGCCGGGGCTCGCGCGGGACGAGGTGAAGGTGATGGTGGAGGACGACACGCTGATCATCCGAGGGGAGCACAAGGAGGAGGAGGGCGACGACGAGGCCGCGGAGGGCGGCAGCGGCGGCGACGGGTGGTGGAAGCAGCGCAGCGTGAGCTCCTACGACATGCGCCTGGCGCTGCCGGACGAGTGCGACAAGAGCAAGGTGCGGGCCGAGCTCAAGAACGGCGTGCTCCTCGTCAACGTGCCCAAGACCGAGGTGGAGCGCAAGGTCATCGACGTGCAGGTCCAGTAGACGAACTGAGAGCAGTCAGGACGCATGTTCCATGGTTGCATCGTTTATCGCCCCTTTTCAATGGAAGCGACGGATCTTTGTGTAGCGGTAGCGTGCGTTTCGTTCTTCGCGCGGAGTGTGTGTGAATACTAATCATGATCAAACCCGAGTGGAATAATGTAAATAAACGTTTCTATTCGGTCACTTTTGGTATCCAAAAGTGTGTGCCCTGATAGTGGCATGCTTTGCATCCTATTTCGAGTCAGAATATGAAAAGCAGGGAACAGAGTAGCCGACTCAGCGAAGCAGAGTGGCATGAAAAATGCTCCATATATCCAAGGAGAGACGAGGATATCCATGTCGACCCGATAACAGGAGCGCTTCAATACGGCTAATTCTATGATCAGCTCAGGAATCCCCTCATTTCCTGCAGGGTCAGATAAGACTAATAATGATCCAGTTAGTTTTCTGATAGATTAGCTAAGACTGTAAGGGCGATCCTTGAATTCATTTTAATAATTACAATTTAAATATAGATTAATTAATCTAATATCGATGTATATGAAATATATTGGTATATTTATTCTTAGGCATATCAGGACATACTTGTATGTTGTGTTTTTATTATAGAGAAGTGAGTTGAAGAGTGTGATATAAATTGGAGAATAGAATTATAGCATAGTGATATATAGAACCTATTTTCATCTCTCATTCTATGAATTTGATATAGGTTTATTTGTGATCTTAGAAAAGTTATGGAATATCAAATTCTAAGCCAAATAGTCTAATCTATTAAGTACATTTTAATTCCTTCAAAATAAAGATATCCAAACAGTCTAATAATTAGCCTGTTCGGCTGGGGCTGAAACAATCGTATACGATCGTGGATTATTACTGCCGGCTGGTTTGGTGTGAGAGAAAAATACTGTTCTAACTGAAAATTTATGATTGTTTACTACCCAGCGAACAGGCCAAATAAATGGTTGACTCCTTGCCTTGTGCAAAGGCCGTTATACATTATGCAATATCAATTTGCGACGCTACAGACAGTTCATGAGTAGTAGTTTGGAGTTTTTCTTAGGGACAATAATTATAAGTTGGTCTAGAGTTGTTCTTTTCATGCTTTTATCTTGGTTTGTCCGGCGGCCTGGGCACCTAGCTATAGTGGCCGTAAAAATAGTCGAGTTGTAATTTTTGTAACCTTTGTTTTTCCCTATTCCCTCGTCTAATAAAATCACTGCAAAACTCTTGCCGCCTTTCTAAAAAAAATAAAAAAAAGCAAAGGCCGTTATAAAATTTCCTTCTAAGAAAAAATATCATTATCTTCTCTGAATTTTTCCTGCAATGATTTATTGCATAAACACAACCTTAACGAGCTGTTTAGTTCACGGATTTATAACGTCATCCGATTACGTCGGTATTAGATAACGTGTGATCGTGTTTGTTTCGGTCCAACCATAATTGTTGGTGTTTTTAGATCACCGACGAATAAATTTGTATTTACGTGTCTGGCTTAGATTGTGTGCTCGGAGGACACATTACACTGGTTTGGGCGGAACGTCCCTACGCCCAGTTCGCTGCTGCTCGTGTTATCGGCACTTGGTTTGCAGTAAGGGTTACAAACAGACGAGAGAGGGAGATGATCTCAAGTCTCTGGTGGAATGACTGAACGGGTGCTAGGAGCTCGCTTGCCGCTCAGTCGTGTGCTCGTGTCATGCTCTTGTGTCTAGATCTCTCCTTTCATGTGGCGCCCTGCTTCCCCTTTTGTAGGCGAAGAGAAAACGCAAGTTACAGAGGAGAAAAAGGAGAAGAACGAGAGAGAAGAAAGCTTACAGGGTTGCCGGGTCCTTCTTCTCCTTCACGCGGGTCCCTCGATCCTGTAGATGTCAATAGGGACGGCTCCATGTCACGGTCCTGTTCGTCACTGGCGCCATGCGCAGACGTCATCTGCCGGTCATGGCGTTCCATTCCGTCCCGGCGGACGTCATGATGAATTAACGCGTCTATCAGTGTCCGTACGAGGATTAGGCAGAACAGCACCGGCACGTCCGACACTGTTCTTGATGTGAATCCCCAAGTATGGCCCGTCATGGTCACGAGTTACATCGAGGCGTGCCAGCCTCTTCCCTGGCGTCAGAGTTTTGACCTAGGGCCATACGATTGGACCTGGAGTGGTTGGCGGCGGTATGAGTCCCTGTTGGACGAAACGGAACCTGCGTCCTAGAGGTCGGACGAGACGGAGCCCGCTAACTTGGGCGAGACGGAACTCGCGTCATTGGGGTCGGACGAGACGGAGCCCGCACCCAAGGGGACGGGCGAGACGGAGCCCGCGGCCTCGAGGTCGGGTGAGACCTTTTAATACGTCTCGAGCCATCCGAGGAAGTTAGGTAATCCAATCACGCTGTAATTAGATATCGCCCTATAGGAATTTGTTACCCCTGCTATAAGAGCGTGAATCGATACCCGTGGCGCGTTCTGCATCTTCTGGACGAGGTACATTCAACCAAGCAGATGCCGCGTGCATGCATTCATGAATGGAATGGAATGGACTTGCGGCCCCGTTCGGTTTGCAGAAACTTGACTGAAACTGACTGGTTGTGTGTGAGAGAAATCTTGTTAGCTGGTTTGATAAACAGTGTAATAGGAGGAAACCAGCCGGCTGACCTTTTCAGTTCAGACCCAGCGAACTGAGCGTAGGCTCGCTGCATGTCTTCTCCGCTCCAGATCTTTTAGGACGTGGGCCCCGCTCCAGATCTTCCCTTTCCATTTCGTTACCGTGGGGAAAACAAACAAATCAAGTGATCTGTTACTTTATTAATGTTACCTTCGTTTTTTTTATTACGTTAGCGTTTGCGTTACCGTTTCTGAACCAAACAGCGTAAGTCCAACTCTAGAATGAACGATTATAATGGCCCTGAGCTCCTGTCCGGTTGAGAGAAGTCGTTTGCTTTCTTGATTACAACGTCTTGTCTGTTCTTAATATAAAGTGTGTCCATTTGTGTGTTGGGGTTGGCGTTGAGGTTCCTCGCAAAAAAAAAAAAGGGTTGGGGTTGAGGTTGTGGTTGTGGGTGGGGATGTGGGATTAATAGAAAATAAAACATATATGTGAAAATTGCTATAGAAGCGGAGTGGGATATCAACCCAAAGCTGTAGCTCAAAATCAATAATTTTAAATCGGCATATCTCTTAATAGACGAAATATGCACCAATGACTTAGCCTATTATTTTGCCACGTGTCTCTCGGCCGTTAGATTTTGATCAATCGAGCCAATCAAAAGCTGAACACGGCAACGAGTTTTCTAGGGCGTTCTCGAGCGCGTTCGAAAGCGAAAACTCCAGCGGCCGCGGCCATCGCGCGCAGCCGCCCTTGTTCGCGCCCGCGGCTTGACGACACAGCTGGGGCATTCAGCTTTGCCTCCACGGCCCCACCGGAGATTGGAGGAGAGTCCCAGGCGGCGTTGAACCCAGCCGCGACCGCGCAGCCGAGCTCGAAGAGTGCGGGCAAGCTTCTCGCGAAGGTCGCGCCTGCGCCGATGCGGACAGAATCGACGGAGGCCCAGAAGCCGAGGCGAGAGCATCTGCAGCCTCCATGCCCCTCTTGTTCCCGTGTCCTCGATGTTGCCACTTGCCAGCGGCTATCGAGATTCGAGCTCAGTACCGGCGTCGACGCTTCCATTGATGATGCAGCCAATTTGTTCGATGAAATGGCAAGTTTTTTTTTCCCTTTTTCCTTTCAAATTTTGCTTGCTGATTTGTGTAGAGTACAGACCCCATCTCTACGGTAGAGAGACATACGTCGTCACTACCGCGCGGATCCGCGCACCACTCGCCGCACTCAGGCATAGCTCGACCAGCGGGCGGCGGCCACTGCCACGCGTGAGCTGCTGCTCGACAGCTTGCACGTCGTCTCCATGGTACGCGCTCTGGGTCTCCTTATTCTTTCTGCTTATATTCTTACCTAATAATGTAGCTCATCCTGGTAATACTTACTTGCATGGTCGACATTGGGAGACCATTTAGATACAAAGTCTCATTTAGGTTCGTTTCCTAAGTTTTAGCAATACTCCAAACTATGTTTGGGCTTAAAAGGTGCTGCATTTACTGCTACTAATTCATTATCCGTATTAGAAACCACATGAATATTCTGGCTGCTTAATTGCTGGGATGGAAGCTCTAAGCTATTCATATGTTAGTATTCGATTCATAGGCCTGAAGCCCTGAACAAAGAAAAAAAAGACAGATTTGGAAGAGTTGTTACGTAGCCAACGCATCGTGTTTGTTCTTATAACAATATTTGCAGCCCCTTTTTTATCTCCACGCACTGCCCATGGTGTTGTCCATGCAGTGCACATAGATTGAAATTTCTACTTATATATAGTAAGTGGGTATATAGCAGTGACCTCACATATTAGATCATGTCATTATATTATAATACTTAGAGAAATCAAGTTTAAACTGTAATTAAATTTGAATGTAATACTTACATAGATCAATTTTTTGGTAGAAATTCTTATTGCTTTACTGTGTAGTAGTCAGGAGGCAAAGAACATCTTTATATATTTAATGTCATTTTATACTAGAATTTCCAAGATGGAAGTGGCGAATACAGCAATGAAACAACAGAGCCGAGGACAGGGCTATCTATATACTAGCCCCCTGTCAAGCAAGCAAACTACTACTTGTCCTCTTCATGGCCTGTTGAAGTTTTGAGGCAATAAATAAAGTTATCGTTCGATAGCAAAACTGCACAAGTTTCAACATCTGAAGATGTTCTTTGGTATGCTAGCCACCCAAAACCGTAGTCACTCTCAAGTCTCAACTGGGTCTCTAGCGGAGATTTTGTGCTGCAAGGTGTCACAACGTGCCGTAGAAATTTGTATAAGCGTCGATTCTTTCTCCCTGGCGGACTCCAAGTAATATGGGAGTATACGTCTATTTTGAACATCCTTTCAGTACAATTGATTGTTTCCATCTTAGAGGATCTCAATGTTTCAATACTTCATTCTTAGTTTCATGTTTTTATATGCAAAGCCAATGCAGGTTTCATAACAAGCTTGTTAATAGGAGCAGATATTTTAAATGACAACATGATTTCTACGCATTATCTCTCGATTAGCAGATGCTTATAGCCATAGTGTATATCTGATTGGTACACATGTTGTACTCTCTAATAATCCGTCGTCTAGAATCCTTTGTCTCTCTCTCTTTTTTTTTTTTTCCTTATTCTCATATCCTATCCATGTACTGCTGAAAAGAGAATGGTTTCCGATCCATCTTTCTGGCCTCTTCTCTACAGTTTAGGCCTCTGATTTCTTTTTTCTTTAGTGCTGTCCAGATAAATACACGGCCGGCTACTCTATCAAATACAACGAAATAAATAATTAAATATGGACCCAAACAAATGTCAATATCCATATGCCCATTTGCAGAATAAAGGATACATTATCAATGGTCCCACTCCAACGATGGCGTGGTGTGTTTCTAGTGTGTTTGAGATGATTGCTCCAAATATTTACAAAACGAGTAACAATCCTGGACATACATTATAAGTTATGTGTAAGAGAAACATTTGTTAACAATCTAAACTGACCGTGATCGGAACTATTAAAGTATCTATCCCTCAAAAAGATAAATATAGTTACAAGGGTAAGGAACATTAGAACATCAAAATTGAATTGTTCAGCCTTTTATTCCCTATATGACACACATCATCCACCCTCGCTGCTGCTCCATGATGTCATAGCAATAGAACGTCTTGGAGTAATCATACAAAGCCACGCTTGGCGTGAAACTCTCACTATGTTTTCTTTGCTTTGTTATCTTGGAAATTTGAAAAAAAAAAAAGTACCGGCCATGTATTCTTGTGTGTTGAGGCTGATTCTTGGTGGAAAGGAATCCTGCTACACTCGAATACCTGAAACTGAAACCATGCAGTAAACTAAGCTAATAACTTTGATATTGAGATGAAAATGTATCTATTATATTTGAAGGTTCTAGAATTACTTGAAGCGGGCATTGGGGGAATTAAGTTCCTAGGAGGCATTGGGGGTCTTATTCGAATAGGTTTGCCTTCTTTTGCCTCAACAATCACCACATCAGAGGTGAGGAAGGACTTAGCAACCACAGCAGCGTGCTCAATGCAACACCTCACAACCTGGTAATATTTGTGGGTGTAAGCAAATACTCCACCAGTATCCACTCAGCATCAACAATATAGTTTAAGGTGACATAGAGATGTTTTTAGACACCTATGACTATTTTGCTACCTTTGATGCGTCCAGTATTCCAGCAGCCATCAAGTCCTCATAGCAGTTCTTGGAAGCATTGTAACCATAATTTGCATCATCATTCAGTAACACCTTTGAACAGCATAAGTCAAACACATGTTAGGTAGAGAAAATGAGCTCAGACAAACATGTGTGCACAGTTGTATGGTGCATTTGTGTGGTGGTCTGTGTGTACTTTGTAATGTAAAAATATGTGTAACTTGCACTATAACAGATAGGGATATCAGTGCAAATAACAAACCTTTTTAATGACAAAGTCGCCATTCACCCCTGCATTGTTTGCTATTAGAGAGGTAGGGTAACTCAAGGCTTTTTTGAAGATGTCGGCACCAACCTAAACATGGATAGCTCAAAATTAGAGTTCATGATAGAATCATAGCATGTTGTCAATTTTCTTAGGTTTGCATTGGAAGTGCATTTTACTGCAACCAGCATGAAACAATAGACCTTGACACTTGACGGTGATTACTAAAAAATCTAAGTTACACAAGGCTAAGGATCTGCTGATAGCTCCTCAAATTATCAATATTTTTAAACATATTACCCTTTAAGGTAAATATAGGAAACTTTTAAAGTACCTCCTGCTCTATATTATCCAATGATGATTCCTTGATTGCGTCAATCTTCTCCGACAGTCTTAATAGGCTACATCCACCACCAACTACAACACCTTCCTCAATAGCTGCCTGAATTATCCCGAAAGGGTGGTTCAAACTTAGGAACTTGTAGTTAGAAAACAACACATGAAATGAAGTAGATAGGATTGATCAGGCTACCCTTGTTGCGTTAAGTGCATCTTCAATCCTCAGCTTCTTATCTTTCATCTCAATGATTGTTTGAGCACCAACCTGAAATTTAGGCCAAAAATACAATTTTCGGCACTCTAATTGATTTTTTTTCTAAACCTTAAATGTTTTACTTCGTAAACTGAAACAATGTGTGGTACCTGGATGATTGCAATTGCACCACATAACCTTGCTATCCGCTCACCCAATATCTTCTTCTTGTACCTTTCCTTAGAGTTCTGCGAGTTCAAAAGTAAAATACTTTGCAGGATCCAGTATAATGCACACATGGTAGATATAACATACAAATTCAAGGTATGACTGGAATAATTGTACCTCAATTTGGCCTTTTATCGTAGCAACCCTTTCCTCAACTGCTTGACGATTGCTTCCGTCAGTAACAATTAGCGTTGAATCTTTCGTGATTACCACCTTAGAAGCAAAACCAAGAACCTCTTTTCCTGCCTTTTCTAGTATATGTCCCATGTCATCCCTCACTAGTGTACCTGAAAACCAACAAGAATATGTTGGCGACTGTAATTGCATTGGTTAGGTTGGTGATCGGGTTTTGTACCTCCTGTCATGATTGCAATGTCATCCAAGCATTGAGTCTTTTGTTCTCCAAAAGAGAAGGCCTTAACCGCTGCAACCTTAATTGTCCCTTTCAGCTTGTTTTTTATCAAATCAGCCATTGCTTGTTCTTCCACATCCTCAGCAATTATTAACAACGGATAATTTTCTTTGACAGCACTGTCAAGTATCCTTATAATCTCACTAGCATCAGTAATTTTCTTGTCAACAAATAGTATCTGCAAATGCAAGATGTAGTAACTCTTCTAATTTTTCTGCAGAACATTGTATAAGAGGAATAGAACTCGCACCTGACAGTCAGTGAACTCCACCGTCATATTACCACGATTGGTAACAAAGTAAGGAGAGAGGTAACCGCGTTCAAACTGCATTCCTTCCACAACCTCCAGACTGTTCTCGGTGCCTCTTCCATTTTCAATTTTCACCATTCCTTTTCTACCTACTCTTTGAAAAGCATCATAAATCATATTTCCAACAGCATAATCATTTCCCGCACTAACTGCAGCCACATGTGCAATTTCATGGTCTTCAATCTAGAAAACAACAGGTTACACACCACTAAGATATTTTTACAGTGGATTTACACACACACAAAAAAAAATGTTCAAACTTGAAAATCACACCTCCCGCGACATCACTCTGAGTTCAGACACCAAAGCAGCAGCAGTCTTCTCAATGCCACGTGCAACCTGGACTGGATTGATTCCAGCTGCAAGAACCTACTTTATGAAACAATCATAAGAAGCAATGCAGGATCAGGACTCAGAAATCAGAATCTTTGTATCAACAACTTCATCATAGCAACTTTTTTCGCTGTTACCAGAGCTCACATTGTAGAAAACTAGTTAGAGAAGAGAAAGGCATGCCTTCATTCCTTCAGCAATGAGGCCTTGAGCAAGGATTATGGATGTGGTACAACCATCTCCTGCAATATCATTGGTCCTTGCTCCAGCCTGTCGGACCAGCTTCACTCCAAGATTTTCTAATGGATCTTCCAATTCGATCTTGAACCATACAATGTGATTAATGCACGGCCATTGGAAGTATTAGGACATGATCAGGAATTTGTTTTTAAAAAAGGACATGATCGGGAAAGAACGAGAACATCTCATATATTACTATATTAGTGCCGGAAGCCCACAAAAATAACAAATTGCAGTTTCCACTTGTGTTCAGAACAGAGTGAAAAAAGATATAACATTGCAAATAAGATAACAAGATCGATCAATAATTGAACAGTAATCAGTGGAGTGAACAACTCGTTTTGTGCCTTCACTTCATCATGCGATTCGTTCAATCCAGATCAAGTATAACTGAATAACTGCATACTGTTATTTCGAGGAAGAGATAATTTCTGGAAGCATGGCGTTACCTCCTTAAGGACGGTCTCCCCGTCATTGACAATCTTAGGAGGACCATACTTGTTGCCAAGCACCACGTTCCTCCCCTTGGGCCCCAGGGTGACCCCCAGCAACCGCGCCACCAGGTCCACTCCGGCCTGGAGCTTCTTGGTGGCGGAGAGGTCGAGGTTGAAGTGCAGGTCCTTGTACACCGGCATCGGCGGTGGCTTCTTGGGCGGGGAGAAGGGCAGCGTCGGGGGCTTCATGGACAGAGGCGGAGACGGGGCCGCCATTCGTGACATGGTTCTTCCACCCAGCTGGAAGGAGGTGGCGGACACCGAGTGAAGGGGATAAGGCTGCTGCTGGGAGGAGCCGAGAGCGCGGAGGAGGGCGAAAGGTTTAAAGGCATGTGTAGACTGTGGAGTAGATATGCCGCCATGTCGTGGGGTCGCGCCAAAAAGGCGCCCTTGAAATATCTCGCTTGTTCCGGGCCTTCCAGCGTCTCCTTTTCCGTGGCTACGATGGCGACGCCCGCCCTGGTCTCGGGTGGCTCGGGCGGGGCCGCAGCCGGCAGCGGCGGGGGCAGCCGCGCGGCGCGCGGCCGGCAGGACCGCGGAAGGGGCCGCGGCCGGCGGGGAGACGGGGGCCGGGCGCGGAGGCCGGAGTCGGAGCGCGAGCGGGCGCCGTCGCCGTGTCGCGAGGGGATCCCCGTCGCGAGTCGGAGTCGGGGAGGCGGGGGCAGGGAGCGAGGCGCAGAGGCAAAGAGCCGAGCAGGCCGAGTCGGGCTGCTCGCTTTCTGCGGGCCTGCGGCCAAGGGCTAGGGTTCATTGTTGCTGGGCTGTCATCCTGTCGGGGTTGGCTATTGGGCTGCCAGGCCGTTTTATGTGTTTTTCACTTTCCACAGCTATTGGGCCTTCCCCCGGGCTGTAACCCGGGCAGCCCAGGGCGCAAATCCGCCCCTGGATGCCCGGACGCCGAGGCAGGCGTTGCAGCGGGGAACAGGCTCGGTTCGGGTCTCCTGCTTCAACGGTCGCGCCCCGCCTGACTGTCAGCCCTTGGCAGCGGCGGGTCACCGCAACGTGAGCACGACAACGGATTCGGCCGGAGAACCCTGACGCCGGCGAGGTTGCCCCTCTGCCTTGGCGTGCTGTTTGGTATTTGATAATCGATGATCGTCTTACAGAGTCACGGGCACTTAAGTGCCATACAGTTTCTGGCCTGTGGGCCCACAATGTCATACAAGAATGAAAACGTAAACAGCTAAATGTGTTTGCTTCTGCAGATGACGGCTTCCGGCAGCTCACTCAGTGGCAGCCGGTGCACCTGGGCTGACACCTCCCCCGCCTTGACTTGTCGCTTGCCCCCAAGCCGGCGCTGTAGGGAACCGATGCTTGACCACGTAGTAGTCTTCCCAGGTGGTCATCGAGTCTGGCAGGCCGACCCACTGGAGCTTCACTTGAGGAATTGCTGCATTGCCCTTCTTCACCATGCGATGCTCCAGGATCGCCCTTGGTACGGTATCTGCAGCTTCAAGATCTGTCAAAACTGGCAGTGTATCATATACAGGTGTGTAATCTTGTGTGTATGGTTTCAACTGTGAGATATGGAAGACTGAGTGTATTTGAGCGTCTGGTGGGAGTTCCAACTTGTATGCTACTTGACCAATTCTCTGGATGACAGTAAATGGTCCATAGTATTTGTATGATAGTTTGGGATATGGCCTGTTTGCCACAGTGGATTGTGTATATGGTTGCAACTTCAATAATACTTTGTCACCGACAGCAAACTGATGATCTGTTCTGTGTTTGTCTGCCTGTATTTTGAACTTGTTCTGTGCTCTTGCTAGATGTTGTCTGAGGGCTTGAATGTGCTGTTCCCTGTTCTCAATCTGCTCAGTCACTGAAACTGAGGTTGTCTGAGTTGTAGTAGGTAACAGACCCAGGTCAGGGTCATGGCCATATAGGGCTTTGAAAGGAGTGCATCCCAAAGAAGAATGGAGAGATGTGTTATACCAAAGTTCAGCAAGTGGTAACCATGATTTCCAGGTTTGAGGGGAGTCATGAACAACACATCTGAGATACATTTCTAAACACTGGTTCACCCTTTCTGACTGCCCATCTGTTTGTGGATGGTAAGCAGTGCTGAATTTGAGGTTTACCTTGTATGCCTTGAAGAATTCTTTCCAAAATTGACTGACAAATATGGTATCTCTATCTGTCACTATGGATTTAGGCATGCCATGCAATTTGACCACATTTTCCATGAATGTTTTAGCTATGGAGGCAAATGTGTATGGATGTTTGATAGCTATAAAGTGGGCATATTTAGTCAATCATCGACCACCACTAGGATGACACTTTGTATCCTTGGGACTTTGGTAATCCTTCTATGAAATCCATAGTTATATCTTGCCATATACCTGTAGGAATAGGGAGGGGTTGCAGGAGGCCCATGGGATGCTGAAGTGAGTGCTTGGCTTGCTGGCAAGTGTTGCATTGCTTGATGAAATTATCCACATCATTTTTCATTCCTTTCCAAGCAAAGTGCCTTTTGAGTCTGTGATAGGTTGCTGCTACCCCTGAGTGGCCCCCTAATGCCTTTGGAGTGGCGGTATCGCAATGAGTTTGGTTTGAAGTCTTTGAATTCATCGCCAATCCAGACTTTGCCTTGAAACCAAATGATGCCCTTGTCTAAAGTGTATCCACGGTGGTCGGGGATGGTGATGGCTAGAGTTACGAGCATCTCCTGTGCTTGGGAGTCGATGAACATAGGAGTTTTTGACTTCTTGGGCCCAGGCTGGCTGAACTGTGGATACTGCTTGTAGTGCCATCAAATGACCTACCCTTGATAGGGCATCAGCACCCATGTTCTCTTTGCCCTTCTTGTACTTGATTGTGAAATGGAGGCCCATCATCCTGGTCATAGCCTTTCTTTGCATGTCGAGTGAAGGTTTTGTTGACTCAAGTAAGCTAAGGATCTATGATCGGTTTGTATCACGAAATTCACCCTTTCTAGGTAATGCCTCCACTTGTCTACTGCCATGATCAATGCTAGAAATTCTTTTTCATAAATTGACAGTCCTTTGTGTTTTTCTCCAAGTGCTTTACTCAAATAAGCAACAGGTTGCCCTTTTTGCATCGAAGATCGCGACCAATACCATCAACACAAGCATCGCTTTCTCTTTGTAAAGGTCTCATTGAAATTTGGTAGAGCCAATACTGGTGTGTGAGTCATTGCTGTTTTCAGTGCCTCAAATGCTGCCTGAGCATGCTGGTTCCAAACAAATGTCTTGAGTCTGAGTATTTGTGTAAGAGGTTTGGACAGTCTACCATAATCTTTAACAAATTTTCTATAATATCCTGTGAGGCCTAGGAATGCCCTGAGTTCAGTCATTGTCTGTGGGACAGGCCATTTGAGCATATCAGTGATCTTGCTGGGATCAGTTGAGACTCCTTGGGCTCCTATAATATGCCCTAAATATTCCAGACTGTCCTTGGCAAAAGTGCATTTGGATTCCTTGAGATACAACTGGTGCTTTCTCAAAGTTGCAAAGACTTGCTCAAGATGGTCCACATGAGCTTCCATGGATGGACTGAAGATGAGGATGTCATCTAGGAAAACTAGAACAAATTTTCTCAAGAATGGTTTAAGGATTTCATTCATGATGCATTGAAATGTTGCTGGTGCATTTGTTAATCCAAAAGGCATAACTTTGAATTGGTAGTGCCCTTGATGGGTTTTAAATGTTGTTTTGAATTCATCCTCTGGCAGCATCCTGATCTGATGATAACCAGCCTTCATATCCAGTTTAGTGAATACCTTGGCTCCTGTAAGCTCATCCAAGATTTCTTCAATGATTGGCATTGGGAATCTGTTTTTGATTGTCATGTCATTGAGTTTTCTGTAGTCGACACAGAATCTCCAAGTACCATCCTTTTTCTTAACTAGGAGAACAGGGGAAGCAAAAGGACTATGACTATGTGTAATCAGACCAGCTTGTAATAGTTGTTGCACTTGGTTTTCAATCTCTGTCTTGTGTAGTGGGGAGTAATGATAGGGTTTGGCATTGATGGGTGTGGAACCAGGCAGTAATGAGATGGCATGATCATAGGCCCTTCTAGGTGGGAGGCACTGTGGATCAGTGAAGATATCCTTGTACAATGCCAATAGGTGTTGTAAAGCCTCTGAGTGGGCTTGCTGTTTCTGAGTGGTGTGGTCAGATTTGTGGGACTCTTGATGAACCACTACAAAAGCCCATATGTCATTGCCTTTAGATGCATTGTACAGTTGAGTAGCTGACATCGATGACAACTGCAAGTCAGGTTCCCTGATGCCTTGCAGAGTGATAGACTTGCCTTGTTCAGCAAATTTCATTGTTTTAAGCTGCCAATCGAATTCTAGAGGGCTATGTGACTTGAGCCAGTCACATCCCAGTATAGCATCATATGGCTGCATATCCAAGACCACCATATATCTGCTTACGAAGCTTTGTCCTTGACAATAGCATTGCAAATTGGGAACTAGCTGATTAGTAACCATGTTGGCACCATTGGGAAGTTTCACTTGCCTTGGAGGGATAGGAATAGTATGAAGATTAGCCATCTGGACAAATTGAGTACTTATGAAGCTATGAGTGCTCCCACTATCAATCAGAATGAGCATTGTCTTATCTTTGACTCTAGTTACGAGTTTGATGCAATCTGCTTTGTCCCTTGTAGAAATAGCATTCAAGGACAATTGGCAAAATTCCTCATGCAAATTGCATCTTCTGCTTTGCCAAGTCATTGAGAACCTCATCGGTGAGCTCTCGGTCCGGATCATTAATGGCTAAAGCATTGAGTTTGGGCTTGTTTCTTTTGGTACGTGAGACCTCTAGATGGCCGGTATAAATTTCTCACCACAATGAAAGCATAAGCCATTGGCTTTTCTATAATCCCTCAACCGCCTATCATTCCATAGGTTAGAGGTTTGTATTTTGGTGTCCATCTTGTTGTAGTGAGGTGTTCTTGCTTGATATGGAGCTCTTGTGTATTTGGTCTTCCCTCATCTATTACTTTCTGCTGTACTTTTTTGCTAATGTTGAGGCTTTGAGCACTGTAGTAGGCATTTGGGCCTCTACCATTCCCCTAATTTCTTCTTTGAGCCCTTTTACATAATGTTGGGTGAAAAACATTTCATCATAATTGGCATTATGCATTGTGATTTCGCATCTTTGCAGAGCACAGGCCCAGTGGTGTAATCTTCCACTAGGCTGTCTGTTTGATTTCTAGTAAGTCACCATGGAGGATCTGAAGTCATCCGAGCCAAACTCTTCTTGAATGACATGGCGAAATGTGTCCAACTTTTGAAGGTGTTCTTACATTTGAAGGCTGATACCACCGAGCAGCATTTCCTTTCAAGTGTAATCTTGCAGCAGTGATCCACATACCTTCAGGGATCTGATAGAGATCAAAATAGTCTCTGCAGTTGTCCAACCAAACCTTTGGGTCAGAGCCATCAAAATCAGGGAAATCCATTTTAGGCATGGCTTGCTTGGGTAATCTTTCCTCTCTCGTATTTTGTTGCACCTTGTTATCATCTTGAGCTGAATAGTGGTGATCGGTCTTGATTTGTTTATATGGTTCAGCTTTTTCCTTCTTGTGATCCCCAGCAAACACATTGTGAAAGGAGACATTGTCCTCAAAGTCTAATGCTGCACTTCCCACTTCATCAAATGTTGGGCCTGCATCCTGGTGTTGGTTTGCAGTGACCTTTGCCTCCTGTTCCATCTGCCTGATAGTAATTCTAGCAATAGCTTCTCCATTATGCTGAATCTGTTGAGCAATGTTATGCTGTTCCTGGGCATATTCATCCATCGCTGCAGACCTTAGGTCCATCTGGGCCTTCATTTGTTTTTGAGTGGTATGCATCTCATTAATTTGACTGAACATCACGTCGAGATTCTTTTGCAACTGCTCCCACCTGGAATTCTCTTCCTCAGATCGTCGCGTCATAGCTTCAAGCAGGAGTCTTGTTTGTGGGGATGGAGATAGATCACGCTTCCTTCTCGGAGCCAGATGTGCCAGCAGCAGGTTTGGTGCAAGACCTCCCCTGTTGCGCTGCTGCACACTTCACCGCCGCCTGGGAGTGAGGCAAGGCCGAGGGATTTTACACTGAGACAAGTGGAGTGCAAGCACAAGAACACCCGCCCAGCAACCCAAGCTCTTGGACGCTCCCTCTCCTTACCCCGCCGCACCCAAATCTCCCGTGCGACTCTAGGAATTGTACACGCGAACAACTGTCGCGCAACCCTCGTCGACGGTCGATCTATGCCAGAATGAGATAACAAGCGAGCGAATTTTGGTTGTGCTCACTTCGGTTCACGCCGCCGAACCCTCTTGTCGATGCAGAACCCCAGTCGAGCACCTTGCGGGCGTTCGATGTAGTTGCGCCGCCGGTGTCGTCTTGCGTGTCTTCGAAGATGGCGAAGTCGGTGCTGACGCGGTCGTGAGGATCCGCGACAAGCTGGAGTGGTGGTGGAGGTGGAGGAGGTGGTTTTGGTCGACGCGGTGCTGGATCCCGCGACGAGCCGATAACTGACGGCGAGGTTGAGCGAGCGCTCGCAGCCCCACACGCCGAGGATAAATGGCTCTGAATACCAACTGTCAGCCCTTGGCAGCGGCGGGTCACCGCAACGTGAGCACGACAACGGATTCGGCCGGAGAACCCTGACGCCGGCGAGGTTGCCCCTCTGCCTTGGCGTGCTGTTTGGTATTTGATAATCGATGATCGTCTTACAGAGTCACGGGCACTTAAGTGCCATACAGTTTCTGGCCTGTGGGCCCACAATGTCATACAAAAATGAAAACGTAAACAGCTAAATGTGTTTGCTTCTGCAGATGACGGCTTCCGGCAGCTCACTCAGTGGCAGCCGGTGCACCTGGGCTGACACTGACCCATAGTACGACTGAGCGCCTCCATGCCCAGCGCCTAGCTCCACCCAGTCCGTCACCTCATCCCTTACGGCCGCCGCGGTGGGGGAGACTATAGGAGGAGCTGAGAAGTGGAGGACGAGAAGGGCGCCTGTGTCGAGGGACAACCATGGGGCTCGGTAGCTCGAGACTTCGGAGGGCTAGGATTTGGGGGAGCGTGGTGCGGGGGCAATGAAATTTCACCCACGGCAAACAAGAAGCTGATCAGCCATGGCAGAAGCAGTGGCCGAGGCGAAGCCACAGATTTTAACCACAGACGTCAGTATATAAATAACCATACTTATATGTGACAAATTTCTGGGAGCGAGCTTCGGCTCGACTGGTCAGGAGGCCTCAGCCTGCCGACCGGAGTTCAAAGGCCCAGTGCGGCAGAATTTCTGGTACCCACCAAAAAAAAATCCCCTCGCTGTGCACGCTAGCCTGGTGACTGCTCCGACCTGATGATCTGTCCCGGTTCACTCCTCACTCGGCCCTTTAGCGTATGTGTCAGTGTTCGGGTCATACGGTCCCTTCCTATAACATTGTCGTGAGGACGGTTCTCCCCTCACCGGTCGAGTTTTTTTTTCATGTGACAAATTTCTTATGAAATAGCGGTGTGATAGTGTAATTTCCAGGAAGTCATCGGTGTCACCTTATGAAACAGCGGTGTGATAGTGTAATTTCCTGGAAGTCATCGGGGTCATCTGACCTAGGTATGAAGGGGGAAACACTTGTCAGCACCCATTTCTTCACTGAGCCTGTTCGCTTGTTGGTTTCAGCCAGCCCAAACCAGTCAGTCAATAGTATTTTCCTCTCACAATAAACCAGCACCAGCTAGCCCAAATCAGCCTAGAAACCAACCAGCGAACATGCCCTATCGCTGTTATGTACTCTCTTAGGATCTGTTGACAACAGATAATGTGCCAAAGCGTATATAAAGGACTCCACCATGCGTCAACAAAGTCCAAGAAAATCTGCTATATAATCATCGATAACACTTGCTCTCTCTGCCCCCAAAGCAAGTGCACATCACGTATTTTGAGGAGTCAAACAAACTCAAGTTTGACTAAATTTGTAAAAAAATATATATATTAACATTTGTATCTCTAAAGTTGATTAATATAAAAATATATGATATGATTAATCTAAGACAAAATTTGCTATATGACACTTAAAGTAAAGCAGTTTGCTGATGGATACTTTCGTTGTTGTCAAATTTGGTCTTAGACATCATGGTCAATAAAATATTATTTTTTTGCTAAAGGTGAGAGAACAGCGGTGCAATGTGTCGAACAACGGCGGCGGCAGTTCGCATCAGTCTCGACACCAAGGGAGCCTGTCCTACGCGGCAATGTTGACGCTGTCTTGGACACCATCCCTAGCTGCGGGGCATGCCCATGCCCACGAACTCCAAGAGTGGGTGAGATGTGACTGCGAGGGCGTTGAACGGACCTTCGCCTCAACTGGGCCCCACGGCAAGGTTTCAAATCGATCGGAGGTGGAAGAAACTCGTACGGTAGAAGAAACTGGTTTCGCATTGTTTATGCTTTTTTTAAGAGTAAAGTCCCTAAACTTGTAGCGCTGTGTCATCGTGGTCTTTAAACTTGTAAATCATCCGTTTAGGTCTTCAAACTTATTTAGTTGTGTCATTCCGGTCCTTAAACTTGATTTTAAGTCTCATCTATGTCAAAAATAGGGCAATCTAAAAACTTTAAATAAAAAAATAATTCATAACTTTTTCATATGAACTCGAATGAAGATAAACTTTATATCAAAATTGTAGCCCTCGACGTGATCTACGACTTTGTAGTTGAAAAGTTTTTGAATTAAAACTGTTTAGGGTCCCAAAATATTATTGTATGTTTATAGATTTTGAAATTTAAAATTTAAAGTTATCAAACAATCTTAGATATTGATATGGTCTATATGAAAGTTATAGTTCTCAATACGATCTACAACTTTGTAATTGAATTTTTTTAATTAAAACCGTTTAGGGTCCCAAAATATTATTGTAAGTTTACAGATTTTGAAATTTAAATTTTAAAATTATCAAATAATCTTGGATATTGAAATGATCTATATGAAAGTTATAGTTCTCAATACGATCTACAACTTTGTAGTTGAATTTTTTTAATTAAAACCGTTTAGGGTCCCAAAATATTATTGTAAGTTTACAGACTTTGAAATTTAAATTTTAAAATTATCAAATAATCTTGGATATTGAAATGATCTATATGAAAGTTATAGTTCTTAATACGATCTACAACTTTGTACTTGAAAAGTTTTTTTGTTTGAAGTCATTTAGTGTCCTAAAATTTAATTTTAATATGAACTCGATGAGACTCACCCTGTTTTGACCCAGATGAAACTCAAAACTAAGTTTAGGGACCGGGATGACACAACTGAATAAGTTTGATGATCTAAACGGGTGATTTGCAAGTTTAGGGACCGGGATGACACAGCCGAACAAGTTTGAGGACCTAAACGGTCGATTTGCGAGTTTGGGAACCAGAATGACACAACGCTACAAGTTTAGTGACCGGTGATGGACTTTACTCTTTTTTTTTATTCCCAAATGCTAACTTTCGAGAGCGCACGCTCGGAAGTCTCAGCGCGCGCACCTTCTCCGCCATCGGATGCCACGCCCGAGCCATCCGATGGGCCTTCTTCCTCAACGCGCCCGCACCGCCGCGCCACGCTGGAGGCCATGCCCGCGTCGCCGCTCCTCTCTCTTCCCCAACTCCGGTGGCGGCTAGGGTTCCGACGAGGAGGAGGTCGCCGGAGAGGGAGAAGAAACAACTCCGGTGGATATAGAATGGCCGACCGGGCGGAGGCAGGTAAGCCAAGTGGTGGGGAAGGTCGACGGGCGGTTTAGGGGAGCTGGCGGTGGTAGGGGCGGCCGGGCCAGGTGGGGCGAGGGCGCCATGGTTGGACTTCAGCGGAGCTCGCCGGAGTTCGTCATGGCCACATGCGGGAGGGAGCGTGAGGGAGGGGAAGGGGAGGGAGGAGGTCGCCGCCGGCGGTAGGGTCTCGCCGGAGCTCCGCGGCCGTGGACCGCTAACGGCGGGGCGGTGGGCCGGCGGTGGCGTTGCCAGATCTGGACGGAGTCAAGGGCGGCGCCACAGGATCCGGTGAGGACGTGGCGGGGGAGGCGCCGGAGACGGGGAAGCAGCAGGTGAGGAGGCAGGGTGGGAAGGAGGAAGAAGATACAGGCGGGGATGGAGTGTGCGGACGGAAGTTCCTCCGCCTGCGCGTGTGGGCCTTAGTAGTGTCTTTTTTTATTTTTATGTATTATATGGATGTGGGGCCTATTGTACAATTGAGCTAGAAGTTGACTAAACGGCTCTAGTTACGTGGCTAGAAGTCGTCTCATGGGCTCTATCGACTCTATTGACGTGTCTGCCTCTCTTTGAAATAAGTCGACTCACGAAGGGGATTTGGTACCTCTTTCAAAAGGTCGTTTGGTTACCGGTCACAACTTGCTATGTCCTGTGTACGATGGGGTCGTGGCTGTGGCGCCCAAAACCAACGCCACACTCTATGACGAGTTTCTACTCTCTTCTTCTGTGGCTGTCTCAGCTTTTTCGTCAACCAAACATAGCCCCAAAGAGCAGTAGTTTTCCACTCCCGTGTTGCTCAGCACGACTAATCTTTAAGGTTGTTGAGATCGCAGGATTCTTGGTTTGTTAAAATTCCGATCGGGTAGAGTCGCAAATCATAGGAGGATTTTACTAAACAAAATTGTAAAAAATCCCATCAATTAAGATAATAAAGTTGAAAAAACGCATCATAAAATCGTCATTTTGACCTATTTATTTAATCCTAAATACGATCCGTTAGTCTCACGGGTCTAGAAGATGTTACTAGTTTTACTAAGTGCAGATTCGACCTCCAGATTGCACCTAAAGACCGGAATTAACAGCGTTGTCTACAACGAAGCAGCGCAGCACTATTTTAGTGGATTTTTACCGGGGCGCTACCGGTACTTCGAAAGGTTTTCTTTTCAAGAAGGCAAGCAAAACTGATCCAGCGCTGCTTAACTAGGAGTGCTTAGATGCCACCAGAACTCCAGAAGCTTATAAGGTCACTCAAAGTCACAGCTCACAGATCGGTCTCTGAAACCACAGCATACGAGCAGCAGCAAATCAGGCGGCCGCTGCCCCAGGACGGCAACCGGCAACTCTGCTCCACCTACCTACCCTTGATGATCTGCCGTGCATCAAGGCGCTGAGGGCGGCGCTACACTGTCAGGACGGCTATTGCTCCTGCCATTGCCGCTTGCGCCCACGTCCACCAGTAGCCCTGTTGACCACAGCCGGAAACAAACGAGGAGCACATCATTAGGAACAGCCTGAGCAATGAAATTCCAGCCACGGCAAACAACAAGCAGATCAGCCACGACAAAAGTAGTGGGGAGACACTCGTCGGCACCCATTTCTAAAGAAATTTCATCAAGTGTTGGACTGCGTCTGTGGTCCTGGTGCGAATGTGCAAGCGCTATGCAGCATGCAGGTACCTCCAAACAAGTACTGTAGCCCACTGCAGTGAAACTTCTAGATCTATTGTTGGTTTCTGCTGACACCAAATCGCCCTTACCTCAGGATGCAGGTACTCGGAAATATGTGGTGAAAATCATACCTTCGGTAGAAACATGAAAAGTAATTCAAAAAATATATTTTCGTAACACAAAAAGGTTTGAAACTTGGCATATATGTAGTGCATCCATGTATGTAGCCACATACAGAAGTGTGTTTTTGAAATTAGTTTTCATGTTACACATATTTTACTGGTATATGAACAAGTGAATCATTCAGGCATCCTTAAACTAAACAAAGACGCCATGTACGAAGGATATTGAAAAAGCGACAGCAGAATCGTGTTGATGGTGATTTAAGCGTCCACGTCATCCTATCCACTTTGCCGATACCCAGGAGGATGTGCACGCGGTGGGGGATCAGGGAATATACAATTTGGTGTTGATCATGCAGCAAACTTTCTAATTCCACCGTCTAATGTCCGCACAGAATATTGTCAACCTACGACGTTTACTCGGATGATGACCATTGCACGACATTCTCGAGCGCTAAAACAGCTAGTACGCCCACCTGAAATATCTTCTCCTTTTGCAGAAAGACACCAGCGGAACAGATAAAAAAAAACATGATCCCTGCAAGCAAGAACAATTGGGGGAGAGAAGGGCAGAATCAGAGCTCACCGCAGTGTCACGTGCCGAAGCCGAGATGTCGTAGTAGCCGCTGTTTCCGCCGCCGCTGCTGCCATTGCCATTGACATTGCCGTTACCGCCGAACCCGCCGCCGCCGCTGCCGGTACCGCCGTGACCAAAGGTGGAGTTGTCGCGCGGTAGCTTGAACGAGAGCTCGTACGCCGGCGTGCCGTCGGGCTTGAAGAGGCCGTAGTTACGCTCCGACGCCAGCCCGGGCTTGAGGTTCTCGTTGAAGAGCGCGAACACGTAGGCGCGCAGCGGCGCCCCGGGCCTGAGCGGCGTGCCCTTGCCCTCGGCCACCAGCCGCATCGCGTTGCTGTTGTACCGCGCCGCGTTCTGCGGCGTCGCGGCCGTCTCGTTGGCGGCCCCCGCGGAGGGCCAGCCGGTCTCCGAGACCCGCACCTCCACCACCCGCGACGCCGCGGTGTTGGCCGCCGCGATGGCGTGGTACACCGCGTCCACCTGCGCCACGAGGAGGTTGGGGTAGTGCAGCCTGGAGTTGGGGTCCTGCACGCCGGCGAAGCCCGGGCCGAGCAGCGCGTAGTCAAGCTGCACGCCCCTGGGGTCGCTGGAGTAGGCGAAGTAGGGATACGCGTTCACGAGGAACGGCGAGCCGGTCCTGGCATGGTAGTCCAGGATGGGGCAGAGGTACGGGAGCAGGTCCTTGCGGAAGGCCCCCGCCGAGGGCGGGTACGATGTCCCGAGCACGCCGAGGTTGTGCGCCGTGGTGACGGTGATCTGCTTGTCGAGGCCGAGCGCGGCCACCGCGCCGTGGAGGGACTGCATCGCCGGGAGGAGGGTGCGCGACAGCGTGGAGCTGTTCGCGCCGGTGAGCACCTCGTTGCCGACGGCGAGCACGGCGATCTTCGTGTCCTGCAGGAAGGGCACGACGTTCTCCTTGAGCCACTGCGCCGCGCCGCCCGGGTCGGCCACGGCGGCCAGGCACTCGTCGGGCACGCCGACGATGAGCTCGACCCCGGTCCGGGCGAACGCGTGCAGCACGGTGGGGTCGGCGTCGTACATCCGCACGCGGCCAATACCGAGGCCCGCAAGAAGCGGCATGACGGACTGCGGCGGCGGGAGGTTGTTCCCGACGCGGCCGTAGTTGATGCCCAGAAGCGACGCCGACGTGGCATCCGAGGCGGGCGCCAGCGCTAGCGCGACCACAGCCGCGCACAGCGCCGCGGCGAGGCGAAAGGCACGGGGGCGTTCGAGCCCCCAGATGATTTGGAGCAGGCAGCACGGCGCCATTCCAGTAGCACAGTGGTGACTGAGAGACTGCGAACAGATATCGCACGGATGGCGACGGCTTGGAGGATGGAGCGGCGTGAGGAGGAAGAAGTGGGGGCGCAGTCAGAAGCGTACAGTGCCCGGAGAAGGTGCGGGTGCGGGGTGCGGCTGATGTGCTCAGCGGTGGGTCCCACAGATCAGTGATACGGTGTCACACACGAAATCTGTACTAGTGGCATTTCGGTTACTAGCCTTGGGACGGGTGGAGTGGACTCCGATGGACGACGACACGAGAGACCGTCTGACGAGAGACCGTCTGCTGCGGCTGTCGCAACGGCTGTATTTTGGGAGACGCTCCCCGCGCATGGAAAACGCTTGGTGCGTGGTCCACATGGAAGGCACGGCACGGCACGGCGGTGGTGGACGGTGGTAGGTGGAACGTGGAAGATGCAGCCACTCTTCACTAGTCGGACGCTAGCAGCGCGCCGCCGATCACCCCGCCGTCTAGCCATCCGGTTCCTCTCTTTATTTTTCTACCATTATTAAATTTATGGTATCTGTAGGAGTATATTGTAACGGAAGTTGAAAAAACTATGGTAATAGCTGTCAATGCAAACTAAATAACTAAGAGGCAATATATAGCCTACGTGATCAAGATTGGTGGTCGAAGCGTTACTCGCTTCCGATCAGTTGCGGCCAAGCAACATGGGCCGAGCAACGCTGAAGGTTCATCACGGACTCATGTCGGAGCAAAATGGGCTTCTACGCGATTTAGCCCATCTTTCTTGGGGGCACAGTGGGGTTAGGTATTGTTGCTCCACCGATCTGTTTTGGGCCCCCAACGATCAAGGTAGTAGTGATGAATTCGGTCCACAGTATAGCCCGTTGCGCAGGCATGTCATAAGTGGGTCGTAGTTGGCACGAACTTTAGCCCATAAGAAAACGGGTCAGATTAAACTCTCTATGATCTTCTAAACGAATGATAATGATAACTCCATAAGATCGTCTAAAAAATGTCGACTGTTTGAGCATTACTATGCTTCAAGTAATCTCATCCACAGTCTTTACTAACATGCTGGGCAACTGTAAGTACAGCTATGCTAGTTCTGCCTCTTGAGCAAAAATACTGATTAAGCTGCTCGATTTCTCTGTTAGGTCTTAACGACATGAATAGCTGGCTTGGTTAGAGGACTAATGCAGCTAATAGCAGGCCATTATGAAACAATTACGTTGGCATTAAATTTGTAGGTGAGGGCCGCTGTCCAGTCAATCATCAATCATCCTCACAGCAGTGGTGACTGTTTTCGCTGTTCATCTCGCCCCGACACCGATCCAACAATGCAGACATGAAATTCAGTGCCATGCTCGTTGCCGTGCAAGCAGCACGGCCAGCAATAGTCAGATCCCGCAGCTGAGACTGTGGGTGCACAGTTCGTTTTCGTTCAATCAGCAGAGAAAAGACAGTTAAATCTCTGAAGAATATTTTAGCCTACCGACGGATGAAACCATGGCCTTCAGTTAAAACAAAGTACTGTAACTGCATGCTCTAAAAAGATCTCATGATTCGTGGACAACCCCACTGATTCTCATTTTGCACGCATGGATTAACTTACTAGATCCTGATAAATCCGTTTCTCGTTCCTAAACGAACAATCACTGTTTCCTACAGTTCTATCGGATCAGGTGTCATCTTAAACTTGCAGTTCGGAGAAGCACATCAACACATAAGACTGGAACTGACAGTGTGTACTGTATATATTCTGTTCATACTTAGCCACAGCAGCAGAACTTCATGACCACGATTATTATTATTTTTGGTGCTGATCGAATCTTTAAGGAAAAGGTTTAATCTGTTGGAACAAGCCCATCAGTTGATTAGCAGCCTCTCGTTGTGCCGGCCATTAGTTAGAGCGTTCCAATCTCGAAAACGCTGGAGACTTGGAATCGTGCAGTTCGAAACATTCTCTATTCATGCAGGACGAGAGAACAAGTTGTGTTATTTACTGGAGTACTACTCTTAATAAGCAGGTTTATGTCTGACAGAAGTTCGTCCAACAACCAAAGATTCGTGCGCCGTCCCCTTGCCGTTTCAGAACAGAATTTCCTGATTAAACTTGAAGACTTGCGATGATTGACTCCAAAGTGTGACATGTTGATTGTCGGTCATCGTTTTCTGACTAGTAAATGATTGTTTTTTTTTTATGAAGTCAGCATGGAGTAGGATCTCGTACCACGCCACGTAGCAACGCCCATGCCGGGCGGCACGTACAGTGCTCAGAGACGCTGACGCACGCCGTTGGTGTGGTACTAGCTCCAGACCCGTGTGTGGCTGCGACGCCGACGGCCGAGCTCTCGTCGTCGTGCACGCTTGTTCACCGGACCCATCTATCCGAGCAGAACCGGAGAACAGACAGCGCGCCACAGTGTTGCCGTGCTGGCGTAGCCTGGCGATGCCGCGATGGCCAGTACGTATGCCGGCCGTTGTGCCTGACGATGAAGGAGAAACCCAAGACCGGTTTGGCTGCCGTCCGCCGAAGGAAGGTGCTCGGTGCTCGACCGTTCCAACGGCATTGCCGGGCACCGACACTATCTTGCGGTAGAAAAGACACCGACATGAGAGGTGGTACAGAAAGAGGACGATGCACGGAGACTACTGCACACAAACAACCTACCCCACCTGCCTGCCGTGTCGTCCTGTGCGCGGCGTGATCTCCCGTGCATCGTAGTAACGCAGGAGCTAACCGTTTACTGCATTTCAAAGTCCGTGAACTAGTCTTTTCAGCAGAGCACGTTTTTCTTGTGGGACATTGGAATATTTTTATTTTTTGTGGGAAAAATTTCACACGTGCCCACCGCCAACAATTTCTTAAACAAGCTTCACTGTCAAGGATATAGCGCAGTTGGCAGCGCCCCAATGACGGTAGAAAGCCGCATCATGAATTCATGACTATAGTAGTGCTTTGCAAAGTAGACTGGGACTAGTGATCGCGATCCCTCGCACCACACGACGGACGTCCCAACGGAAGTGGGGGGGGGGGGGGCGGGTGGGGGCGTCCATCTAGGCATGCATCTGATGGTCTGGCCACAGCGTGTCACTCACTCGCAGGCGGCGCGGCGCTCGCCGCCCCCCTCCGCCAGGCCGCAACGGTGCTGACACCCGGCGGCCACCGCGCGACGGCATGACTGATAAGTCAGCTAAAACTATTTTATTCTATAAAGTCCAGATAAGTCGACTCGTAAGTTCGAGCGAACAGGACCGGTACGATCGCTGTCGCAAGAACCGGCCGGACATGTCTCGTTTCACATCGCTGTCGCACGCTCCGCATCGATCTCTGACACGACATTTACTCGCCAACAGACTGCAAAACAGTAGCGTGTCGCGCTCGTGGAAAGGCGAGTGTAGATCGCACCACTGCCAGTGCCACCTGCACGATCTGCCTGTGTTGTCGGCAAACGAGGAGGAGGGTCTCGGAGCACGAAAGCCGACGGCCGGACCGGGCATCGCCATGTCGCGGCGTCGTACATGTCCGGCCGGTTCTTGCGCAGCTGCATGCGTGAGCGGTCATTCGTAAGCACCAGGAGTCAAACAATTTTCTCCCAAGATCATTTCAGAGTTTCCTGAAGAACGAAGAGTAGCACTCACACTTTAGATGGATTTTGCCGCCCAGACAAATCTGGGTTATTTGTCATGAATGTGATCTCTCCTGGAGACAGGGGAGAGGTTTGCTGTCGATGTCCACAGTGGCATCTGATATACTTGAAGTAATATACAAGGCAGAAAATCTGTTTCTTTTTCAAGACTATAAACCTTTCAGATAGACTGATAGACCGTTGTATATTTGGCTGGGTGAGACGGACCCAACAAACAGCTATGTCCATCTTGGGAACATATCGAGTATAATAATATTTATCTTAATGCTGGTTTGGTATGAGAGAAAATATATTCTGAAATTTACGATCGCTTACGAGCAAAGAGAGGTGCTTATATATCCATCTTGGGAACATTGTAAAAAAGTAATTACGCCCGCTCCTAATTACACTTTTGCAAATCCCCCCTCCCACCTCTCCCCCGCAGTTGGTTTGCACAGTTTGCACGGAGAGGTTAGTTTGCACTTGATACATCGCCGTCCATCTTACCCCAAACTTCCCAATCATCAAGTTGGTTACAGACTACCAGATTTTGGCACCAAGGTGAGCTGGTTCACTCAGGGACTGTTTGCTTCAGCGCCCACGCCAGCCACCAAGTTGTGGCCCCGAGGATTGTGGCGCAGTATATGGCCGACACACCTGTGGCGTAAATAAGGCCCCATTTAGATCAAAAAAAAAATTTGGATTTTGGTTACTGTAGCACTTTCGTTTGTATTTGGCAATTAGTATTTAATTATGGATTAATTAGGTTCAAAAGTTTCGTCTCGCGATTTCTCACCCAACTGTGCAATTAATTTTTTTTTCGTCTACATTTAGTACTCCATACATATGCCGCAAAATTCAATGTAACAAGTATTACGTAAAATTTTTTGAAATCTAAACGGGGCCTAAGCCTGAGAAAAACTGTGGCTGCCACAACTGACGCATTCAACCAAACAGCAGACAAACTCTTGTGTCAACCGCATGCGTGGCGAGGCCAAGTTTGGCCGGCAAAACACCCCCTCAAACTCCCATTCAAGCATGGCTAAGGCCCTGTTTGATTTACATAAGTCAAGTCGATGACTTATTAAATCAGGTGATTGAAAATCAGTGACTTATAAGTCATGTCTGTTTAGTTATAGATAACTTATAAGCTATGGGCTCCACGTGGAAAAGGGTGGTTTATAAATTTTAAGAGGGGTGAATCAGCTTAAAACTTATAAGCAGAGGTGACTTATAAGTCGGTGGTGTTTGACAAAATTAGTCGCTTATTTCACTTTTTAACTTATAAGTAGATGATTTATTTGTAAACAAACAGTCCCTAGACAACTCGCATCGAAGGCATCGAGCAGCCGTAACGATGTTGCTTTGGGTCAAGTCGAAGCAGTGGTGGTGCTCCGTGCAGTTCAAAACGCAGTCCCCCCGAGCCCGACGGGCACTTGCGAGTTGGATTGTGTAAAGCACGTACAGAGTAGTACACACCTCGAAACACTGCTCGCGTTGTGTCTACTGAAAAAAAACGCTGCTTTTTTCATCAGAGATGCTACTGTTACCGATGCTGAAATGCAGTGTTTTCCATCCCACGCGCCGAAGCTCGCTGATTTCTTGTCCATCCAGCCGGCAGCGGCACATCTCCAGCAATGGCCGGGGGACCGACCCCCAGGCCCCGGCCACGGAGGAAGGTCGGAGGTTGCCAAACACGCGTCTCGGAAATTCATCTCTGTGCTACCTTTTGGATGAGTTTCTTGGCGTTCACGCACGCGCTCCGGCGAGCGAAGCACACGAGTACCGGACCCCCGGCGAGCGGCGAGCTTCCTCCTCGATCGCGTGTTCGATGCCAAACAGTTTCGCCAATAATCTGACCCTGACAACACTGCAACCGACGCCACCGTCGTGCAAAGCTAGTAGTACTAGCCATCGACTCTCGCCCTATTCGTTTGGTCCTATTTTTTCAGCTAACGAAAAATTTTTTTTCTCACAATAAATCAACCAACGGTGCTTTCAGTCATGACTTATCAGCCAGCGAACAGCCATCCATGCGTTCGCATGGGGGCCTCAGGCGCCTGCGTGTCAAAGTTTGGCGTTGTGTTTTTCTGCTCATCACTATTATAACCGATCTTTGTCTAGCGTAAGCGTAAACATATAACAATAATAAAACGTATCCCTCCATGCTGTTTAGGAATCAAAGTTTATCGCAAAACTGTTATTACATTTCACCAAATAGCTAATGATGCTAATTTAATTTCATGGATATTGTTGTTATTTCCTATAAATTTAAGCAAACCTAGGACATTTTGACTTAAACAATTTTAAATATCTTATACATTTCACCAAATAGCTAAAGATGCAAGGCGGTTTACCCGAAAATCCTCAAATAGGCTAAATTTGGGTTACCCACAAACTCGTAAAATTAGTCTATTTATGAGTTCGTGGACAAACCAGTTAAGGAGAATATGGTTGGAACTTCAGGTTTACAAGGTCCATGCAAACTTGAAGAATCAACAAACTATGTGAACTCTCAGCTAGGAACTTCTCTAAGAGTCTGTTTGAATTCATTAGCACTAAAAAAAGCTAGCCAATTTTTAGTAAGAGACCGTTTAGATCCACATGATAATAGGTGGTTGGATAGTGAGTAAAAATATATGAGCTGTTAGAACCTGTTAGTAACTCTAAACCAGTTAATGGACTAATAGTTAGCATCCCCCATAACTAATAATTAGCATGCCCATTTGGATCCACCGGTACTAATTTTAGGTGCCAACTTTTAGTGCTAATGGATCAAACAGGCCCAATAATAGCGGTGTAATTTGTTTTGCAAATATAAGAAATCAAATTAAAGAGAAAAACGGTGCCAGTTGTATTGCGCCATATATCTTTTCTGTGCTTCTTCTACTTTTCCTCCTACAACATAGCGAGTGTCGATTTCCGTATTTGGTGAGCCTAGTTCAAATAATCCAACAGCGATATGCAGTACAGCAAACCGAAGACGACGGCAGCAGTACGGCACGGTAGTTGAGCGGCGCCGAACAATATTTGTGTACTACACATTTGAGTATGGCCCGGCCGTTCAGTATTTGAGTACTAACTTCCTGGATCGAAGCGATCGAAGTTTTTCAAAAAGTGTTGCAGTAGTCATTACATCGAATCTTGCGATACGTGTATGGAGCATTAAATGTAGACGAAAAAAAACTAATTGCACAGTTTGGTTGGAAATCACGAGACGAACGTTTTGAGCCTAATTAGTCTATAATTGAACACTAATTATCAAATAAAAATAAAAATGCTACAGTAGCCAAATTGCCAAATTTCACGAACTAAACACAGCCTCAGTTACAATTTTTTGGTTGGTGCAGTCGGTTGATACCTAAACTCTAAACAATTGCAGTTTGGGGGTGCAACGAAATTGAACAGAATCGGGTGCACGGTAATTGGAGGATCTTCGCCCGCCTCCACCCGATCGCACACTAGGAGGGTTCCGCTTTCGGCGTCGTTTTGTAGTCTAGTCACGAGTCTTGCGACTACACGTGTGGTAGCAGAGCGGCGGTTTCACGTCACGACCACCAGTACTTCGACTACCAACTACTCGTACGTACAGTACAGAGTCCAGCAGCAGGAGAGGTCGAAGAAACGAGATGAGGTTGACGGGTAATTACCACATGGTAATTCGACACGGTTTGGAAGATTGCAATCCAACCCGTTCATTGGTCACTGCTGATCTCGAGTCAGTGTACGATCTACAGTGTGCATGTCAAGAACCGAGCGAGAGGACTGCTACCGTGCTACGACCAGAAGCATCCAATGCATGCCCACGTAGGAGGAGTACTGCAAAAAGGAACAGAGGCCTACCCGCCTGCTGCCGGCCTAGGTGGTCGTCGTGCAGGAAGGGGACACGGATACGGGGTGGTGTCGTGTCCACGGGAACCCAGTGGTCCTGCCTTCACGCTGCTGGTGGTGGTGCTGAACGCCAGTAGTCCTGCCTGCACGCTGCTCGCCGGCCCTTCGTCGCTTCTCCGCGTGGAGACAAGGCAGGCACGCATCTCCATGCACGCCGGGAGTCGATCGCAGTTCAATCACACAACATTGGGTTCCCCTGAGCGTGGGGACTGGCTGTCTGGCTCAGGCTCCTAGCAGCAGACCGCTACAGGAACAGTGGTCACCACCGGGGACCCCGGCCGCCCGCCAGGTCAGGCCGTCTCAACAGGCGTGTACAGTGCCCGTGACCGCGTCGACGCGTTACGCTTTTTGACGTCGCAATTAGAGTGGCGACGACTCTCAAGTACCAGTACATGCGTACTGAATCCGACCAGCAGCCATCTAGTAAGCGCCAAGATACGAACAGTACTCTCCCGTGTGTACAAACGGTACAGTAGTACTGGTGGTGCAGCCGTGCAGGCACACGGCACGCGACGTGAAGGAGGACTGAGAAAAAAAGATGGGTCATGGGTATCGTAGCGACCTTTCTAGATCCTGAATAACTAGATATATAAATATAGGCTGTATTATTAGCACCAACTTTCAGCTTTGTTATGCCTAGTTGCCTACTGATAATTGCGACGCGCCATTTCTCATGCTGTCACGCGCACATGCGCCTTTGGTGATTTTGTCCATGCACGCGCCCACTTGAACCTTTCTTTTGTCGCAAGGAACCACCACACAGACGACACCCGAGACCAACACTGGAACAAGTTCTGGGCCGGCGGCCGGGGTTGGTTCGTTCTCCGCGCACGCTAGCTAAACACATGCATGATCGTCTGACAAGAAAACCTGTTAAACACTCTCGAAATAGTGAGCAGGCGTCCTTCAATTTGTCAACGCGGTAGGCGTTATAGCTAACGACGAACAGTTGCTGACTTGCTGTTATTATATCCTAATGTGCTCATGCATGTGTATATACTAGGACGTTCGGCGCGCTTCGCTGCGCCCGCTAATGCTGTATACGTCAGTACACTAAATTGGACTTCTTACTGTTTTGTTTAACACGATTAAAAAACAAACATTGGTTGGTCAGAATGGCCAACATAGTGGTAAAGATGTTTATATTCAAACTGAACAAATGTAACTATAAAATTATCAGTCGACGTTACTATCAATGAATCAAGCTGGACACAAATCAGATACCATGTTGGAATACAGCAGGTTTCCTGAGTCTGATGAGGGTCGAATTATGCCCATGGAAGAAAAAAAAATGATACCAACATAAGGGTTACAAAAAAATCCTCCTTCATTATGCTGTAGACTTGCACGTATCGCCAATAATCTTACAGACTTGCAACGGTGACCCAGTTCCTTCTATTGCACAATAGGAAGATAATGATCAGGCTGGCAATCTGAGACCTAAATGCACAATACAAAGATAGTTACTTTCAGTACAGCGGCGAGACAACTTTAGTTAGTAGGAACCAAGAAGTAAAATGCCAATTTCACCACGATCTTGCGGGAACAGACAGATAATGGAAAAGGAGCCTTCTGTGAACAAACACCTCAGCATGACCATAGGCCATGGACCTGCAGTCTTACAACGAAAAGGAGGCTGAATTTGAAAATAAAGAATACGGTGGTTTTCACCATCCCAATAATCACACATCAGAAAACCTGATTTTTTTTCGCTCAAAGCGCTGAGCTTACAGTGACTACTGAAGCACCTTCCTTGCCTGGTGGTCAAACAATCCAGTATCTGAAACATCCCACTGGAAGGTTGGCAAAAAAAGAATAGGCAGTCTAGTGGCATGAAAACATAAAAAGTCTGCAAATTTTATGGGCAAACCCCACATCAATGGTAACCTATGTTTATGTGTGACATGCATGTCGATAAATGATACTAAGCCTGGTACATGTTACATTTCTATGTTCATCTAATCTGTAAACCTGGAAATCTTATGCTCCGCTCGAATCGTTAACAGGAAAGATATTTGTTTAGGACTCACCAATGCAAATATAAGCAGAAAGAACATTTTGTACACTATTTTAGTTAGAAGAAGAAAACAACAATATTATTTTTGTATTTTTTTATATAAGGGATCGGCATTCTTTGATAGAGCTGATGCCTAAAAACATAAACTATTTTAGTTAGAAGAAGAAAGCAACAATATTATTTTTGTATGTTTGATATAAGGGAAGAGGATACTAAGTTCATATGGACAGTAGCAGTTTCAGCTGCGCTGCTAGAACTCCAGAAGGCAGCTGATGATTGCATTTTCATCAAGATTATAGAATGCTGCAGTCTCAGGATAGAAGCATTTAGATCCACACTTGACATATATCTGCATGTCCACCTTCAGAGCAGGATGGGTTCATTCAATTAGTTGCACACGATGTAGGCAAAAGAAGAAAACCACTGGTAACTAATGTAGAGATAGGAAGAATCTCAAATGGATAAGAGTCAAAGCATGTCCCAATGAAAAACTCAGCTCTACAAAGTTCGTGGAAGCAATTTGCAATAAATCTCAATCCTGGAGGCATGCCCACAAAGAAATCGGTCGAAGTTTGACGGTCCACATACCACAATTCGACATCATAGCGGCCCAAGGGTGTTAGAATACGATAAGAAAGTATAGGAACAGCTAACAGAATGATGTAGAACATGTTTAGCTGTTGTTTTTGCGTCCTGTCATCTCCCCCGGACGGCGATGGGACTACAATGGCTGAATGGCAAGCCTCATGGACAACACAGCCGCCACATTTGCTGAGCTGATAGTATGTGCGGGCTTGCGGATCTGTCTGACCTGGACAAACCCGCCCACCAGTTTGAGCCGACGTTTGCGCATGAATCAACAGCGAAGATTTTGGTTCGGGGGTCACAAACTCGTACCTGGTCGAGACGACGGCGTTGGCATGGTTGACGATGGAGATTCAGATGCTAGTGGAGAGGGGTGTCGAATGAGGCCGGATTCACCGTAAAGCGCATCGGGTGCAAGGTGAATGGGAGGCGGAGGATGCGAATCGCAAACCGTTGACGATGGGGAAGGCAGACAGCGCCTCAGCTGAACACTGTGGTGGTGTCTCAATCTTGGATCTGTGCACGCAGCCGCCAGCAAAGCCGTCCGCCGCATCTTCCGGCGCTGACGCGGTGCCGCCGGGGGAGAGGACGCCATGGGTGCCTCTCCGTACTCGATCCGCGCACGCAGCGGCCATCAAGGGCAGCCGCCGCATCCACGCGCGCAAGCGACGGCGGGGCCTGCGGCCGCATCAGCATCAGCATGGGGGACGTTCCGGCTCTAGCGGCTAGCGGGTGAGAGCGGTGGAGCCGGGCGGCGTTGGCGCCGATCCAGGGCGAGGCGAAGCCGCGACGGAGGGAGCGACGAAGAGATGATGCTGTGGACGTGGAGAAGCCTGATTTGGTTGATTTGTTTATGCCGGGCTGGCGGTCCCAGTGGCAGCGCGTGTGAAACCAACCGGGAGCTACAGGAGCAGAGGACCGAGGGTGGCGTATAGACGACCGGATAAGCCGATACTCGCTGAACAAACTAACCGATGGTGGCCAGTAAAAAGTGCCAGGCGTCAAAACGCCATTAGCAGAGGCCACGCGGATGCCCTCAGGGAAGCGCGTTTTATTCACGGTTGAAGATCATCTAACTAATACTACGAATATAATGTCACG
The DNA here is from genome assembly GCA_904845875.1 of Miscanthus lutarioriparius. Taxonomy (NCBI): domain Eukaryota; kingdom Viridiplantae; phylum Streptophyta; class Magnoliopsida; order Poales; family Poaceae; genus Miscanthus; species Miscanthus lutarioriparius. The sequence continues at coordinate 21,781,953 of CAJGYO010000002.1, forward strand.
TCCTTATCCTACGTACACCGCAGTGCACTGGCGCCGTATGCTCCATGAGCTGTGCGGTGTGGGACAGCAGGGCAGAGATCGACCCACGCACACGAATACGTACAAAAATGGGATCCACCATGTATATACGCCTATATCACGTCATAAATTCAAAATGATAGCTGTCGTACGCGTACCAGGCATCGACCTCTATAGTGTACGCTTACCACTTTTCGTCAGGGTATTCAGGACCACGACTACAGATAATAAATAATATCAGGTCGCACATGCACCTTTTTCTCAGCTTCGTTCCTCCTAGGAGTCTAGGACCCTACAAATGCACAGGCGCACAGCACAGCACAGCACAGCACCAAGCTCGACTATTGCAACGAGCCAACCGATCGATAGGCATAGGCATTTCATGTCCCGGTCCCGGCCCGCCGGTGCACAGCGGAGAGACCGAATTTTTTACTTTAGTCTTTTTTTTTAAGTTTCTCATAAATAGATTCTAAAGGAAAGATTTCAGAATATGTATCCTTAACTCGGCGCCAAACACGTCTCGCCGCTAGCGTCCCTGGCGTCGAGCTCCTGGGCTCGAAGCGAACGTGGAAGGTGACATGGCAGGAAGCTCGACGCGGTGACTGGCGCCGAGCCTTTATTACATGTGGGCCTCGCCCCTCTCTTTCTCTCTTCCTCTCCCTCTCTCGCCCTAGCAGAGCAGAGCCAGCCGAGTCGCTGGCTGCCGCCGCCATTGCCAGCAGCCTCGAGCCCACTGCCAGCGCCACTGGTGGCCGCCCCGAGGCCGCCACACATGCACACCATCATGACGGCCAGCATCGCCGAGGGTCTGCAGGAGCGTCGCGTCCAGCAGCCTTGACACACCGTTGCCGTGGTAACCGCCACATGCCACACATGTGCATGCCGCCTTTCTCTCGCCTGTCCTCGTTCCTCGGTCCCTCGCCGGTTCCTGCCGCGCAGCGCTCTCTCTCTCTCGCCTTGGCCTCGCCTCCCTTGCCACCTCCACACCACGCCTCGGGCCTCGGCATGTGTCTTTCCCATCCCATCGCCCATCGAGCCGGGACTCGCCATGAGCCCCTAGACATCACAAGACCAAGCACATGGCATCCATCATTGTCGTCGGCCATGCCACATTGCCCCCCCGCCATTCCACGGGCCGGGGTGTACCACCACGCCAAGCCCAGATCGTCGGCCTGACCCACGTCCGTCGTCCGCGGATCAGTCGTTGGAAAAGTAAAAATTATGAATATACAATGTACCTACTTAGTTGGCATTTGTTATTAACTAGTTAATGTGATGACTCAGGTAGTTGATTTAGTTAGTGATCTAGTGAGATATATATGTAGATAGATAGAAACATAGATACATAGGTACATTGATATAGTTAGATAGCTACTTAGATATGTAGTTACATATTTAGTTAACTAAAAATGATCTAGATATTTAGTGAGTACGCTGTATATATATACGTAGTTATTATCTTATTTATTTAGTTTGTAGTTAGAAAGTACTTGTTAGGTACTATCTATCATATAATTTGGACTAAAGGACATGTGTTTCGTTACGTGTTTCAACAAGATGGACAACCTAGTGACCATATATCATGAAGGCACCGTTGAAAGCGATCGCTATGGATATGTTGAGTTTGTTGACATACAAAGTGTGTCTGTGCTATTCAATGATAGGCCTTCATTTAGTGAGATGGTTGCAATGGCTCGGGAGGAGCTGCATTGCCTTGGAGATACTGGCATTGCAGTTGATGGTGTACTGCACTTAGGTTCTCCTCCCAACATCATCAGGCGAATGATCTCAATTGGTTGTGCGGATCAGTGGGAGAACTATGTGAGATCGACTATGAAGAGCCAGCTGCAATGTTTGGACGTGGTTGTGCGTCGGGTGTTAGTTGATCCCATCCCTCATGGGTTTTCTCCACCAATGGATCGGCAGGCACACATCGACCCTCCCATTCCGAAACCTTATATGTATGTGGAGATTGCACCTACGGTTCCTAATGCTCAATCTGTCCCCAATGCGGTAGTTGGAGATGGTTGTCAGACTCATGTTTCCGTGGCAGATCCTCCTCATGAGATCCCTTTGACACAAAATCATCCGAGTAAGTGTCTTAACCGCATAGTTTTTGGGAGCTTACCCCGTTTCTTAAATCTATTTCTTTCATTCTTTTCTCATTTCTCTACTTATGTTGCAGGAGACATTCCTAAGAATGTGGATGTGCCCCCTGTTGCTACGCAAGAGCACTTTGGAGATGGATTCCGTGGCCCCAATAGTGTTGAAATTATGCATGATTCGGAGCCATATGAGATGGCTAAGGCTCTTGATTCTGATGATGATCGCCCTGTTGGAGAGCTGACAGAGAGTGATGTTGAGATGCTGAGGCGTATCTTTCCCGGCCGTCGTGATCCTAGAGTTTACGAGTTCAGCGATCTTGCTCATTCCGATCAGGCGTTTGTAGAAGGACGTGATGATGAGCTCCTAAAAGCTCCTGAGGCCGGTCCTAACATGGTAATTGAGAACAGGAGGGTGTTCAATGACCTCCCTGCATTGAAGAGGTAGTTGCAGGCTTTTGCAGTGATATGAAAGGGACCTTACACGGTATTGCATTCATATGCGGAGCGCCGTTACATAGTTGTGTGTGACAAGGAACGCTGCCCATGGAGCATTTGTGCAAGGAAGCAATAGGACACCAGAAAATGGAATATCACAAAAGTTGTCGGGCCACACAATTGTGCTGACCATGAGCTGACACTGAGGCATCAGCAGTTGACATCTACCCTCATTGCCAAGCGGTTTATGGGAATTTTGCAGGGAGAACCCAACATGAAGGTGAGGACAATTATCAGGACCGTTGAGGCGTTCTATGGAGGTTATGTGATAACTTATGATAAAGCATGGAGGGCTAAACAGCGAGCGTGGAAGATGATATATGGGGACTGGAAGGATGGGTATAAGCAACTGCCAGTTCTTTTCAATGCAATCAAAGTGGTGAATCCAGGCATGCATTATGAGTACATCCCAAAACCAAATGCATGGAAGGATGGGAGGTGGATATTCTTTCGTGCTTTCTGGTGCTTCCCTCAGTGTGTCGAGGCCTTTAGGCACTGTCGTCCCGTCTTCTCCATTGATGGTACGTTATTGATTGGCAAATATCAGGGTACACTTCTTATAGCCATATCATGTGATGCGAACAACAAGTTGGTTCCTTTGACATTTGCTTTGGTTGAGAAGGAGAACAATGACAGTTGGGGATGGTTGTTGAGGCTAGTCCGGATACACATGGTTTGGGCCTAGAAAGGAGGTTGACGTCATATCTGATAGGCACTGGGGCATACTTAATGCCGTACGAGAGCAGATAGAGGGGTATGTACCTTTGTACCATCGTTGGTGTACTCGGCACCTTGCCGAGAATCTACTCCGAAAGGATGGTGTGAAGGGTAACTTTGATCTGTTCTAGGAGGCTGCTCAACAGCTTGAGGACAAGTACTTTCAGAAAAAGTTGGAGCAGGTCAGAACCGCATCAAATACAGAAGGTAGACGATGGCTGACAGGTTTGATGAGGGATTTAGAGAAATGGACGAGAGCTCACGACGCCGGTGGATGGAGGTACGAGTTTCAATGCAGCAACATGGCGGAGTCATTCAATAAGTTGCTATTGGAGATATGTGGTATGCCCGTGAATGCAATCGTTCAATTCACCTTTTATAAGCTTGTTGTCTGGTTCAACGATAGACACGCCCATGCATTGTAGTTGCGAAGTGATGGAGAGATATGGACTTCGAAACCAAAGGCACACCTAGAGAAGGCAAAAGAAAGAGCTGGCACACATGAGGTTACATGCTTTGACCACGCCACAGGGACTTATCATGTCGAGCATAAGGGCGCTACAACGTCCGACGACGAGGTCCGAGAGTCAAGGAACCATATGGTTGTCCTCCAAGATTTAAAATGCACTTGTGGTAAACCAAGACAGTACCACTTTCTATATTCTCATTTGGTGGCAGCAGCTAGGCATCGCAACTATAATATCGAGAGGAGGATACCTCACGAGTTCAGTGTCGACACGCTTGTGCACACATAGAGCCCCCGCTTTGTGCCTTTCTAGGACCCTAGAGAGTGGCCTCCATATGATGGGCTGAAGTACATTGCGGATCCAGCTTACCGTTGGAACAAGCGTGGATCAAGGCAGAGGACGAGGCATAGGATGGTTATGGATCAGATACCCAGAAGAACGAGGCATGGGAGAGGAACTCCATTTGTCACTGACCCCGAGCAGTACGAGTGCGGCAAGTGCGGTAGACTTGGCCACAATTCACGAAGTTGCCATTGGCAGATTAGTGAGGTGTGACTATTGGTTGATTTTATTATTTTATATTTGTCGTATTCATTTAATTAATTATACATGAATTTATGCTTGTATTTGTGTCAATTACTTATACATTTCTAAGTTCATGTTTCATTGTATATTTAATTTCTAATTCATTCACTTTTTTGTAGGATGGCGTAATTCCACCTGCTCGACCCGACGTACAAGGCGACCCACCGAGGACGTCTCATAGCGCTGGGGCAGGTAATAATCTATAAGTTTTGTTCAAAATTTGGTGAGCGTACATGTGTTCGTGAAGTAACAGGAGACTATGTTTTATTCGACGCAGGACCTTCCGCTCCTTCGTCCTAGAACCCACAGTGGGTTCTTGGACATGTGGTACGATGACAGGTACACTCCTTTCCTGCAAAGAGCTACAGGGGATGGGGATGGGGATGGGGATGAGGACGAGGAAGACGACGACGATGACAATGTGGACAAGAGGCACGAGGAGTTTGGCCCCTCTTAGCTCCATGACGCTCCCATGACTCATCCTACACCGCCTCCAGGCACTAGGCGATGCCGTCCGCATGACCCTTATACTCTAGGTACGAGCGCTCTTGGTCACAAGGTAAGGGCAAGAGTAGGAGGCAATGAGGGATGTGGTAGTTGTTAGTATGCACTATTATGGATTGTGTATTTACTTTTCTATAACTATTTGGGACTGTATGGACATTGTGGACTGTGCAGGACATATTATGTTGGTTGTGATGTTCGTTGTGGTTACATTTTGCTCTTTAGATGATTAAATGTTTGGAATATATAATGATGTCTCTGTTTGTAACCGTGGATGCTCCTAAAATAAGGGAAACTCTTGCGAATTTTTTCCTTGAATCATTAATCATACTACACTGCTAAAAAGGCACAAATGTAGTACACAGATTAAATGTAAATTTATTAGAACGTGTATAATCCAAACGTATCGTACATACGCTTTGTAGATGAATCTAGGGTTACCAAGCAACAGTGAACGAATCTATGCTTTTCAGACAATAAAAATAAACTTTTCAGATACAAGGACATTAGCGATTTATCACTTCACTGACATAGTACTGACATGCAAGGAAGCACAACTCCACTCTATCTCTACCATCCATCTTATGATTGTTTGATCCAAGGGCTGAGGTGAAGAGGCACACGGATCGCTGACATGGCACATTAAGAGGCCTCCATTTCTTCTCTCAACCTATAAATAACCACTCACTCCCTCTTATTCACACACACAACAAGGAAGAAGAACACTCCTCAGTATTTTCTTTCGTTGCAGTACCAATATCTGAAGGGTCGTCCAGAGGGAGAGGAAAGGGGAAGGGAACTACCATTAGGTGCGAGGGTCATCTTGGTCCCGATTTCTTTGAGGAGGCTCTTTATGAGAGGTTCCCAGTTGAGAGCAAAAGTGATCTCACCAAAGAGACACCACTAAGAGGATACAATGAAAGGAAAGAAGAGTGGCCAAAATATATGCATGGTGAGGACTGCCTAGTGCAGATGTTCACCGAGGGAATAGATGGAGGTCGTCGTTTCTTCAAATGCCCGCGAGCATGGGTAATTGCTATTACTATTTGTTTCTTCAATATGTTCCTCTTCTATATAACTTACACGGCATACTTATTGTAGTCTTTCTTGGCCGAAGAAAACTGTGGGTTCACTAGATGGGTCGATCCTCGACCTATTTATCCGCATGCGGAGTACATCTACTACCTGTAGGACCGTATCTTCGATCTAGAAAGAGAAGTTAGCAGCGGTTACAAGGACGACGGACAGGACGACAACAACAATGGTGCCATTCACAGGAGACACTCTGCAATGATCCATATTGTACCTGCCCTAACCACAAGAACAAGGGGCCTCCCCTATCACCCCCGCCACCACCACCAACAACAACAGGAGGCTACTATGGAGAAGGTACAACATAATTTGCTATGTGGCCACACTACTAGGATAACTTTATCTTATTCACATGCCACATCTATGTGTTTGTTCTTTGATTTAATTATCCAAGGCATGTTAGGTTTAGTCGAAGGAAATTCTGTTCTCAGGTTCGGTACATGTTCTCACATGCCATTTCATGTGTTTTGTATGTTGAATTATATAATGCCGTACGTCGTTAGGTTTTATTTGCAGCACGAGTTCACATTTCAATACATCCGTAACATTAAGCGGAATATTGAGACCATAAATAATAAAAACAACCACATAATGAAAAGTTCAATACTATGCCACATTAAACAATATAATAATACTAGAAGTACGTGTCGACAGTAGACACAGGGGCAAATGCACTTTCAAATTCTCAGTCTGAAACATACTGAGTAAGCAACTCATCATCCGAGTACCAGTCCTCTACTACAACCCTGTTGCTGTGGCTAGGCTCACATGCGTTGCTCTGACCGACCTGTCGCCTGTAGTAAGCGGCCTCCGCTTCATCTGTGGCCGCTGTGGACTGATTGAAGAACCCGTTGTCATCCTCCTCCGCCTGTAAGCCCACCTCTGCTAGACCGATGAGCTCGCTCAGTCTGCCAGTGTCTTCCTCAGGCTCCTCCGCCTGCAACCCCGCCTCTGCTAGAGCAATGAGCTCACTCAGTCTGCCAGTATCATCCTCAGCCTCCTACACCTGCAAGCCCACCTCTGCTAGAGCAATAAATTCACTCAGTCTGCTAGTGTTGTCCTCATCCTCGTCTCCCTCATCAGACAACACGATCGGTGATTGAACGGTGCGACCAACTCGCGATCTATGCTCATCTAACTTTTTCTCCTCATACCTTGCACGAGCCAGCTCTACGGCATGTTCCTAACTGCAACCAATCTCTTCATGTATAAAATACAATCAGTTAGCAACACGATTATATTACATTTAAAATCAGGCAACGAAAAAAATGCTTTCAAGCACTCACTGGCACATAATGCAACAACATGCTCGTTCAAAATCTGCATCTGTACTCTTGTCTCCTCCCTTGCCTCATTCCTTGCCCTCTCCTCCTCTAACGTCATCCGTCTCTCCAATTCCTATTTGTTAAGCCCAACATCGATCGGGTTACAAATACCGTGTTGTCTAGCAAACTCACGCATCTTTTCTTTGTGATGTTTAACGAAAAGGTTGACGTAGTCAGGTCCATATCCTCTCTTCCGTGCAATTACTTGCCTCTTCTTCAGTTCATCCAAGAACTTAGCTTGACCATCATAATATTTCTACCTGCATTTCCTAGTGCTCTGTTCAAACGAAAAATTATATCATATATGTCTTAGCAACGAAACAAAATACGATTTCATGTTTACCACAAAAATAACCAACCTCATCATACTCAACCATATGGCCGCAATAATGGCCTATTCCAAGCTCCAAAGGGACTAGGCCATAGTTGGATTTAACACCACATTCGTACATGACAGGAGGTGCTTTGTAAATTACCCTTTCTTTCTTCTTTTCCTTAACCTGTCGTGGTTCTTCCGGCCATTGGTTCTTAGGACCATACAACCACTTCTTGAAACGACACTTCGTCATTAAAAACACCTAAATAAGTAGACATTAGTACATGAACACATATAGCTTAATTTTTTAACACATACACTTTGCACTTACTTCATGCTTGTTTGGACACACAAACTCTAACGTATTCTCAGGGTTTATCATAGCTCGATCTCCACAATCGCACAGAGAAGGTTCCTCGAGTCGTCTAACTGCGGCTAGGTGCTTCTCCTTAGCCGTCATTGGCAGAGGGTTAGAGGGGTGGAACCCACCGCTTGAAGTGCTCATGTGGATGTCTCGCTCTAAATCAATCGTCGAAAAGGAGGTACCTAAGATCAAACTTGTCTGCACCGTCGATCCACTGAAAAAAAGCACCTCTCATGGTCCTACACAACGAGATTCCAACAAAATATTAGTAGCATACTTACATAAATAAAGAAAAAGGATAGTCAAAACGATTTTTTACATTCAAATGACTGCATGTGTAGAAGCAACGCGCCGCTGTGTCCGGATGTTTCGATTGAAAAACATGGGCCGGGAAACCACAGTCACAGTTAGGAACAAAGAGGTCAGGAGGGACGGGGGCATCTTTGCTAGACCCTATTTTCGCCAAAACTCATCCAAAAACATTTCTTGCATCTAACAAAACAGGTGTAATTTAACAAACAAAACTCAAAACATCACAAATAAATGTCAATGCGAACCATAACTACAATACAACCAATTTCGTTCTAAGAACCGAAAGCAATTAACATTAAACCATAAACCTAGGGTTTTCCATTTGATGCACAATAATAAACCCATAACATAACTACATGCGCCTAGGTTTGCTTGCTTTTCCACGCCTTGGCATCATCCTACGGTTGTATAATACATATATCGAGGGATAGAATGAAAACCTAAGTGATGACGATTTTTAAGTTCAAAAATTCGACTAATACATACTGAATCGATGCGAAAAAAACTAGGAGGAGAGCGAGGATACCTTGCTCTCGAAGATCTACGGATCAAATCAAAGTTTTTAAGGTCCAATATACCGATTCGTGAGGTATGGTGAAGTGGGGAGAGAAAAAAACCGAGAGAGAGAAGAAAGAAAAGGAAGAACGCTCGGACAGAAATGTTGGGCCGGGGTTAAAATAAAGGCTCGGCGCCAGTCACCCTGGCGCCGAGCTTCCTGCCATGTTACCTTCCACGTTGGCTTCGAGCCCAGGAGCTCGGCGCCAGGGACGCTGGCGCCGAGACGTGTTAGCTCGGCACCAGCATCAATGGCGCTGAGCTAAGGGTCATATTCTGAAATCTTTCCTCCAGGGATCTATTTGTGAGAAACTTTTAAAAAATGGCTAAAAAGTAAAAAATTCGGGCGGAGAGACCCATAGCCAAATCAAGCAGTAGAGCGTCCATGGAGAGATCAATACCGGATCACCAGCCACCCGTCACGTACATCCCCATCGTCCGGTGTATAAGCCTATGGATGTCCCTGACGCCACATATACGCCGCCCGTGGCATTTGCATCTGTGTCTGTGTGTGTTTGGACGCGTGTGGTCCAGGCACCCCGACGCGCACGTATCTTGTAGTACATGTCAGCTCGCAGGCAGCCATCGGCGTCGACGCCGACGGGGGAGAGGGAGACAGGGAAGGCGTGGAGAGGTACCCGTAACCTAACGGCCGGCAGCGCGCGTGGGATCGGACGGCCGCGCCAATGGCCGGGGCCGGAACTCGCGCGAGGAGGTGGTGGTGCCTGGTGGTGTGACAAGTTAACAACACGCGCGAGGGGTAAACGTTCTGTTCGTTTGGGCTTGTTTTACTTATAAGCCATGTCTAAAAATACTATTAACTGTATTTAGTATGAGAAAAAAATACTATTCATTGGCTGATAAACTATGACTTATAAGTCCAATACGATAAAGCCAACAAGCTCTTTAGACAGCGGGGACGGCGACGCGGCAACCGACTCGGCGCGATGGGCTGCGGTGCGGCGTCCGCGGTGCTGCGTCGCGGGGAAACCGAAAAGGAGAAAGGGACGCGCGCGGCCGCCGGGGCTGCAGCCGTGCAGGGCCGGGACCCCATCTCGCCTCTCGCTCGTCTCCTTCGGCTCATTCCGCGCACGCGCTGCTCCCGGCTTTGGACGAGAAGGGATAAAGGGCTCACCAATCATCAGCCGTGGTAGTAGGCTAGTAGGCGTGTAGGAGTGAGTGAGAGTGACTAGGACATAGGGGTTTTAGGGCACTAGCTATAACTTTCCAACCGGGCTAGAGCACAATTGACGCCGTGTTTAGTTGGAGGCTAAATTCTAAAAAGTTGCTACAGTACCTATCACATCGAATGTTTGCGGCCCGTGCATAGAGCATTAAATGTAGACGAAAAGAAAAACTAATTGCACAGTTTGGTGGGAAATTACGAGACGAACATTTTGAGCCTAATTAGTCCATGTTTGAACACTATTTGCCAAATAAAAACGAACATGCTACAGTAGCCCCAAAATCCAAATTCATAGAACTAAACAAGGGCTGACAACCAAAGAGGCAAAGAGCGAAAGATGAATCGACGTGCTGCACATAAGAGAGAACGCAGCGACCCAGATGAAAGCACAGCCAAGACAAAGCGATAATGCTGTAGACCTCCGATGCAGTTGGCGAGCTGTTCCATCGGTGAGCCATGCCGGATTCTATTCTGAGACCATCATCGATTGCAGCTCCTCACACGCTCACCACACGTCTTCGAGCAATTTAGCATGAGTAGCAGTCACGGGGAGGCCATGGAGTCTTGGAGAGCACCCACAGATTTGGTCATGCATCGTTCAGCTGAGCAATTCACCTTCTTGACTTCTTATCCGTTCTCGCGGCGTAAATTTTCAGTGAGAGCGCTTCAGGGCAGTGCCCTATGCTTTCCAGTTTCAGCTACACCAAGAATTCAAGTCAAGCTCTACGCACTCTACGCTTGACCAATGCAGACGTTCGTTCGTGCCGTCGCTGTCTAGTGCCTGTTTAGTTCTCAAAATTTTATAAAATTTTTCAAGATTTTCCGTCACATCGAATCTTTAGACACATGCATGAAGCATTAAATATAAATAAAAAATAAAACTAATTACACAGTTTAGACGAAATTCACGAGACGAATCTTTTAAGCCTAATTAGACTATAATTAGACACTAATGATCAAATAACAATGAAAGTGCTGTAGTACCATTTCAAAAAATTCGCCGACTAAATAAGACCCTGCTGGTTACTCCTGCCTTTTGCTTTGCTATCAGAGGGATCCAGGAGACTGTTTACGCATACTCTCGTCTTCTGTTGCATTTGCATCTATACACTGCTCCCCAGGTTCAGGGCTATACTGGGAGGCGGGAGCCCACATGTCGTGCTCCTACATCAGTCGGTCATCCCTCCGCCTCCCTGTAGACAGAAAGCTACGCCAAACAACCGCCTATTGAAGAGGTTAACTGTTAAGATGGTGTTCGGATCTGGTGACTAAAATTTAGAAAATATGTCGGAAGGATATTGTATGGGGTGTTCGGATACTAATAAAAAAATAAATTACATAATTCGTCAGCACTCCACGAGACGAATTTTTTAAGCCTTCCGTCATTAGCACATGTTTACAGTAACACCACATTGTCAAATCATGGACTAATTAGGTTTAAAAGATTCGTCTCGCAAATTAGTCGCAAACTATACAATTAATTTTGTAATTAATCTATATTTAATACTATATGTGGTCAAATATTCGATGGGACAACGACTATGCCCACTAGCCAGTGAATTCCCGAGGATGCCACCTGCAAAAAGCGCAGGAACTGCTCGAGTGCGCCTGCAAAAAATCTTGTAAGTGTTTGCGTTAAGTGGCCATCCAACCAAATAAGTAATACTATCTGTAATGACGGAGCAAAGTATAAATCAAATATGGAAAGCAAAATGTCCTGGCCTCACATAGTCACATTTGATTTTTCGAGATGATGCGCACACTTTACTTTCCTTCGTGGATTCGGCACTTAGCTTTCATATATACACTTCTCCCTCTTTCTAGAGAAAAAAAAAATCCCTTGACCTTTTCTGTGTGTTTTAGGTGCCTTGATACTTCAGTTATGTCGACTTATTTGATACTCCAACACAGATGTGGAAACTGCCAGTCGCGTAGTACCGATCGGAATGCATAGTCACGTTAAAAGAACCACGAATGCATATGGTACGTAACATTGTCATGGCGAAAGATTTAAAATCTTATACAAATCGCACGCCCCAACAAAGTTTTCATGTCTAACTCTTACTTGACAGGCCACGAAAAACATCCAAGAAAATTTCACGGAAGAAAACACCGTGCCATCTATTTTTAACTTATAAATCGTGCCATCTATTTAATATACTCTAACCATCATTAGCAATAATAGCCATAAGATATGTTCTATTTTATGGATATTTCCCACCATTGCTATTACAAAAGTTTCCATCATTATTATTGCTAAAAGTCATAAGAGATGTTAAATTTCTCCAATCAACGATTTTTGTGTGCAATAGTATTCTTTTGTGAGAAATAGAGTGCTTAAGGTAAACTACTAATATAGATATATGTAAAGTTCCCGTCAAGATGCACAAAATTATATATGGTAACAACTTATAAGTTGTTGAGCGGTGAGAACGAGAACATCAACGTTCAGCTGGACGACTCGTTTGATGACACTAATTGATGCTTTGTGCAGATGATTCAAGAATCAGATGTCAGAGAAGTCCTTAAAAGGATAAAAGGGGGCAAAGCGATAAGCCTTGATGGTATCCCAATCAAACTATGGAGATATCTCAGGATATAGAAATAGTATGGCTAATCAAGATGTTCAATAATGTATTTCGATCGAACAAGATGCCTAAGGAGTAGAGAAAAAGCATTGTAGCACCCGGTTTTAAGAACAAAATCAGATACACACGGCCCTGTTCGGCTTACCTTAAAAGTCGGCTTGTTCGGCTTCTTTTTTCAGTCGAAACAGTATTTTTCTCTCACAACAATTCAGCTTTGACTTATTTTTTCAACCAATTTCAGCCAAGCGAACGGGCCCATATGTAAGCCCAGAAAGTCAAATCTCACATATAGCTACAAATAAGGGTAATATCGAAAGACAATGCTCAATATATAATATACTTAGTGTAAATGATATAACCTTAGACAACAAACAGCGGAAAGACAACTTTGATCTTCGGGTGAAGAATCCAGCTCCACAGGGACAACTGACTGGTTGATCACAAGCCTAATTCCTCCAAACTCTAACAATCTAGTATCCATCCGGGATTTTTATCTAACTAATTAAAAAGTAAAGCAAGCGTAAGTACATGTCGTACTCAACAAATATATCATGGGGTTCATGAGGCTCAAAAGACTGACACTTGTTTAACTACGATTAGCTTTTAATGAGTCATCTTTTAGTAATTGGGTGGCTACAAGTTTATTCACAAGCCTATATAAACATATGATCAGGCAACACATGAATAATGAATAGCATAAACAATAATCATTAGTGAGCATCTTTATCATTCGTATCATCAGTGTTCATCATCTATTCCGTAAGGGTCCAAGGCCGCTCGTGACCGTGAGCATGGCTGATATACCAGTTTTACACTCTACAAAGGTTGTACACTTTCACTGTGAGTCGTGATTTACCCTTTCGTCCGAAGTGATCAACCTCTTGACCCACTACCAAGGAAGGCCGGCACGATTCACTATGAAGACTTTTAAAGGTTCGTCTAATAAGTTATGGCCATTAGATTCACTCGGCAAACAGATATAGAAACCCCCTGTCGATTGACACAATGACACGCAGCCTATACACATAAGAGTAGAGGCTGTCCTATACCCGATTCGTCAAGCCATTCTTACGTCAATAAAGATAACCACTAACAAGCTAGAAAAGGTCCTCATACTGAGCTAAAGCCAGACCATATAGCCCACACAGTTGTACTGTAAGTCCCAGATGTTCGTTTACAGATAAGTCCTTAGGGAGAGAAATCTAGAGCACCATAAAAACAGCTCAATGCTCTAGCCCCCTTGATTCCATGTTGCTAAAAGCATCTTTTAATGCTTATTGTATATTCCATTAGTCAAGTTACAAGATCATGATCTTTAATTGAGCACTAGCATCATACTACCCAAAGCATAAACCCATAGGAATAAAGGTACAGGGTAATAAAGTACTAGAAAAACCTTAGTGGCAGTCAAGGTAGACACATATGGTATGAATTAAATGATTAAATGTGTATAGGACAACAAGAAAGATCCCATGCTATATTTGCCTTAAAACTCTGATGTACTTCTAGTCTAAATCTTCAAAGATCTGCTTCTTGATTCACCATGTATAGCTCACCGACTGGACATGTTCATAAAGCTCCACACAAACATTCATGCAATCATACACAAAGCAAACAATATAACTAAATTAGAACAGTACACCAAACATAGGAAACAACAAATAAAAAGATCTTAAAGATGTTCTATACGTTACTACGAACATACAGATGTGAAAAACACTCTAATCGGAGCTATAACGAAGAAGTTATGAATTAAACAAGATTTTTTTAATAAAATAATAGATTAAATATAACCTTGAATTTTAAAAGTTAAAAACATGTTTAACAGTAGGATAAACATGTAGATTACGCAATTACGAATCTAACACAACTTGAACAGATCAAATCGGAGTTAAAACGAAGTTTTTATGAGCAAAACAAAATCAGTGGCAAATCTATAAATAGAGAAAACATATTTTGAATCTACTAGAAAGAAACTACGCTTTCAGAATAAGAAAACGTATTATGAAAAGTTGCTATGGCCTGCGGGTTCAAAATCTAGAAGAGACCGGGGCTCTTATGCAATGTTGCCAGCGAAGGGGTACGGTTGGATTTGAGCTGTACGATCGAGATTGGACGGTGGGGATTAGACATGGTGAGGGAAATAGGAACTGGCTGGCCGGAAACGGAGCCGAGCACGGTGGTGGACATGTCCGACGACGAGGAGCTCGTCGGCGAAGCTTGGAAAACGGCCTGCGGGTCACGATAGCACGAAGCGAGGGCACCAGAAGGTAGAGACATTGGCGATCTCACCTCGACACTTTTTGCGGTCCAAGACGGAGCGGAGACGGCACGGGGACTCGGTGAGGCAAAACGGCGAGCTCCGGTGGCGGCTAGGGTTCGATTGGCGGTGGTGGCTTGGGACGAGGCAACTGCTTATGCTAGGGCGGGATAGAGAGGCAGCGCGATGCAGCGCAGTACCTGGGTCACCTTTTTATGAGACAGAGTGGCGTGGGGTGCATGGCACGACGCGAAGACGTGGCGGCGGCGGACTTCCTCAGCGGCGGAGTCCGGGTCGGTGACAAGCGGGTGGTAGACGACGTCGACTCGGGGAAGAAGGCGCTGACAAGCAGGGTCCAGTTGTCGGCGACTGCATACGAGGAGAGAGGAGAGCGGTGCCCACGGCTTGGTTGGGTCGGCCCAGGAAGAGAGAAGGCGAGCCGCGCAGGAGAGGGAGCAGCTGCGGCGGGAGAGCAGGCCAGGTCGGAGCGGAGGCGCGGGGAAGAGGAAAGGAAGCAGGCCGCGCGGGTAACTGGGCCGCTTGGGCCAAAACAGAGAAGGGGAGTTTTCTATTTTTTTATTTCAAAACTATTTTAAAAACATTTGAATTCAATTTTGAATGTTTAGTCAAACCCACTTGTCGATGTTTTACCACCGGCAACCCGTCACGGGGTACCCGGGACGGTGATTTGTTCGGAGGGGTATCGGCGTTTGCAGGAACTCGGTAGTAGACAACGATTTATACTGGTTCGGCACGCCGGAAAGTCATGGCGCCCTACGTCCAGTCTGGTGTGGATAGTATATTGCGCCCTGCGCTATTTGTTGTGTTGCGAGGTATGTTGTAGTTGTGAGTTCTATCGGTTATGTGTAGGTGGGTCTTCTGTAGGTCTAGATAGGTCTCTCGATCTAGGGACCCCTGCCCTCCTTTATATAGTCCAGGAGAGGCGAGAGTCCTAGTCGGTTACAAAGTAGAGATCCTAATAGGATTACGTGTACTAGTCCTAGTAGGATTACATGAGGAGAATCCTATTTGGACTAAGTTTTCTTCTCTCTTCACCGTGGGGAACCTTATGGGTCCCGCATCGACACCACTCACCTCAATAAATCAAATGCACCAGCATGTATGCACAACAATGTTGCTACATCCTATAATGAATTTTAATTTAATAAAAATTATTATTTTTTCTATGTTTTCATGAGCACACAAATTCAAAATTAATTCAATTTCTCTCTGTTTCAAAAGGAGCAATTTTTAGGGTGTTGCAAGCATATTGATACCAATCTACAGTACAAGGGAGACATCCAAGGTTGTACTAATTATCGGGGAATTAAGTTGATGAGCCACACTATAAAGCTATGGGAGAGAGAGTCATCGAGCAGTGCCTGCGAGGAATGACGCAGATATCAGCAAACCAATTTGGTTTCATGCCGAAAGGTCAACCACAGAAGTAATCTTCCTAATAATACAAGTTATGGAGCGGTTCAGAGAGCAGAAGAAGGACCTACATATGGTTTTCATTGACTTGGAGAAGGCTTATGACGGGATATCAAGAAATGTTATGTGGTGGGCTTTGAACAAACATAAAGTCCCATCAAAGTACGTGACCCTCATCAAGGACATGTACAACAATGCTGTGACTAGTGTTTGAACAAATGATGGTAACACAACTTACTTCCTGATTAAAATAGGACTTCATTAAAGGTCAGCCTTGAGCCCGTACCTCTTTGCTTTGGTAATGGATGAGGTTACTAGGAACATTCAAGGGGATATCCCTTGGTGTATGTTGTTCGCTGATGATGTAGTGTTAGTGGACGAAAGCCAGACGGGAGTAAATAGGGAACTAGAGTTGTGGCGGCAGACCATTGAGTCTAAATGTTTTAGATTAAGTAGAACTAAAACCGAATACATGAGATGTGACTTTAGCAGAGCTGCACAGGAGGAGGGAGATGTGAGTTTAGAAGGTCAAGTAGTGCCTAAAAAGGATATCTTTCATTATCTAGGACCGATGTTACAGAGGGATGGAGATATTGATGCAGACGTTAGCCATAGAATTAAAGTAAGGTGGATCAAGTGGCGACAAGCTTTTGACATTCTTTGTGACAAGAGGGTACCACAAAAGCTAAAAGGCAAGTTTTATAGAATGACGATTAGACCGACTATGTTGTATGGAGCAGAATGTTGGCCTACAAAGATTCGTCATGTTTAACAACTAAGTGTTACAGAAATACGTATGTTGCGATGAATTTGTGATCACACAAGAATGGACCAAGTTAGAAACGATGATATATGTGACCGTCTAGGGGTAGCACCAATTAAAGAAAAACTTGTCCAATATCGGTTGATGTGGTTTGGCCATGTCCAAAGAAGACCATCAGAGACATCACTGCATTGTGGGGTCCTAAGCCAAGCTAATAATGTGAGGAGAGGTAGAGGTAGACCGAAATTGACATGAGGGGAGGCAATAAAAAAAGATTTAAAAACTTAAAATATACCTAGAGATCTATGTTTGAATATGAGTGCTTGAAAAACAGCTATTGAAGTGTCTAAACCGTGACTAGGGGCTCTTGGTGGGTTTCAACTCTAGCCTATCCCAACTTGCATGGGCCTGACATGCTTTGTTGTTGTTGTTGTTGTAACAATTTACTCCATCTGTTTCAAATTATAAGTTGCTTTGACTTTTTTGGTACATCCATTTTGCTATGCATCTAGATATTATAATATATCTAGATACATCACAAAACGAGTGAAGTAAAAAAAGTTTATAATATGGAACAGTGGAGTACATAAGTTGTTGTCAGTAGTAATATTAGTTTAAAGTGAATTTTGCTGTCACTAGTATGTGATCCGTTAAGGGCTCATTTTTTTTACGATTGCTTAACTGTAGAAATATACATTTTATCTGTTATGTACGCATGTATATATTTGGTTTGCATGGTGGCATATAACATGTATGTTTAATCAACTTAGTTTTTATTATTGGTAGTGGTAGAAAGTGGCAATTGAGGAATACATATATAGGCGCACTTTATGGTTATTTATTTTTCATGGTAGGATATGTTGGCAATTTAGATGAATATAGTTCAGTGTATATTTTAGTTTATTTTTAATAATGCTACATGTGGCTAATTTAGATGTATATTTAATGTGTTACATTATGTTTATTTTCTATATTGGTAGAGATGATATGGTTTTAGAAAAAGAAGAAAATAGATCTAGTGGATGAGGAAGTACGTCGTTGGGAAAATAGCATAGCCCTTTTTAGTTGGAGAAATTTGGATTTGGGCTACTGTAGCATGTTCGTTTTTATTTGATAAATAGTGTTCAAACATGGATTAATTAGGCTCAAAACGTTCGTCTCGCAATTTCCCACCAAACTGTGTAATTAGTTTTTCTTTTCGTCTATATTTAATGATCCATGCACGGGCCGCAAACATTCGATGTGACAGGTACTGTAGCAACTTTTTGGAAGTTGGGTGGAACTAAACAAGGGCACAGTTGAAAAATGTATGCACAAATTCTTAAAAAAAATGTATGCACAAAAAAGGGTACTACTAAATGTCAAAATAATTTACTCCGCGGTAACATCAGCAGACATTCATTCATGTCCGTTTGAAAACCTGAGCTACTGCGGTGCAGCTGTGCACTGCTGCACACTCCGCGTTGCGTCCCTCCATTTTTAAAAAAGCTGTAACTGCTGGCCCTGCGGTCAAAGCCTGTCCTTGGCTGTTCTTTTAGTAATCACTTGGTTTAATGAAGCTTGACTACGGGTGTTCTTTACAGCTGTCCGCAGCGGCGGTGCGAAACTACTGTACTCCTTCCTGGGCCTTCCTGCAATCTTCTTTTTAGGACGCACGGAAAAAGAAGAATTATTCCGAATGTAGGACAACAGCCCGTGCAACAGCAAAATGCCGTGCCTGAGGATGTTAACTGAACGTGATACCTGTTACCACTACACAACGCAGAGAAACAGAGCGGATCATTAAAAACTAACATGGTGGCTTATGATCAAATCAAGGACTAGAGCACACATGGCATGGCAGACACAGACAGGAATAAAGGATAACATCTCATTCCCATCGAGTGCTAGCACTCCATTGGATCTGGGCAGGCTCCAGCCCAATCAGCGCCAAATCTTTTGGCCGCAGCCCCACACAAGCATGCATGCTCCCAGCCATGATGGTTTTGGTCACGGCCAGTCGGCCACCATCATGTCCGTGCTCCTCGGCCTCGTGGAGCTCTGGACTTCTGGTTCCCACGGGCAGCACCGCAGCATGCCATGGCAGATTGCCACGCATGCTTTTGAGGCAGAATTCGTTGCGGGCGAAGGGCAACGGCTCGGCATCGGGGCGGGCGCACGGCACCCTCTTGCATTTGCATCGGAGCCGTTGGTTCCCCCGTCCAACGGCGCAGGTTCGTGAGTTGAGGAGTCTGCGCCTGCGCGTCGCTGCTCGTATTAAATCCGGTTGCCTCATTGTGAGCGCCTCGCTGACTTGGTAGCTCAAGTGGCGTTGTTGTAGCCGGTTGTAATACGTGCCACCTACTGACTGAGAGCAAAATTTGGTCGCTTCCGCTTGGACGTTGTGCTCGAGCTCGGCAAATCATCGGAGTACTAGCGCGTAGCCGTTCGCTTCAACCGCTACTTCCTTTTCCTTACCTTTCACCATCTGATCAGATTCTGATTAGATTATGGATGCCGATAATGCTTGCACGAGTATTTTATGGGGACGTGCCGATGACATGCCACTGACTCGCTGTCTGACACGGCTTGCATACGTGGTCATAGTAAGCCCTGGCCTTGTTTAGGCTTGTTTAGATCACTTCCGAATTCCAAGTTTTTTCACTCTCTCTCCATCACATTAATTTTTAGCCGTTTGCATGGAGCATTAAATGTAGGTAAAAAAATAACTAATTACACAGTTTAGTTGAAAATCACGAGATGAATCTTTTGAGCTTAGTTGGTCCACGATTGGATAATATTTACCAAATAAGACGAAAGTGCTACTATTCATCGGGTTGAAATTTTTTGCAATGTAAACATGGCCTTAGATCACCTCCAAATTCCAAGTTTTTTCACTCTCTCTCCATCACATCAATTTTTAGACATATGCATGGAGCATTAAATGTAGATAAAAAAATAACTAATTGCACAGTTTTGTTGTAAATCACGAGACGAATCTTTTAAGCCTAGTTAGTCCATGATCGGACAAAGTTTGTCAAATACAAGCGAAACGTGCTACAGTGTCCAGATTGTAAAAATTTGCAATCTAAACAAGGCCCCTGTATAGTTTCCAATTCAAAACTTTACATCACGTTACGTCCAACGTTTGTACACGTACATAAAGTATTAAATATAGACTAAAAATAATTAATTACACAGTTTACGACTAATTTGCGAGACGAATCTTTTAAATCTAATTAATCCATAATTTAACAATAAAGTGCTATAATACACACATGTGCTAATAACGGATTAGTTAGGCTTAATAAATTTATCTTACAACTACTATCAAATTCTGTAATTTATTTTTTATTAGTATTGAAACACATGTTACGACACCACCCTATGTAATATCCGACCGTGGCCTCTAGAATGGATCTGAACAAGGCCTAAAATGTCGCGGCTAGAAGCCAGGCTAGTGGAACAGTAGGGGCTTGCAGCAATGCAGCTTGCTCCGGACGAGAGAGAGAAAGTGAGGGGGTACTGCAGCCACTGCCCACTGGTATCTTTGGATCCCGTCCTCTTTCCGGCGCCAGGAGGAGCTGGATATGATCTGAACGACAACGAGCTTACCCCTTTCCACGGCATCCCCACCCTACCTACCGGCCTGCTCAGCTTTGTTTACTTTCACACATGTGGAAAACAACCAAGCCTGTCTATTTATTGCAATAACTAGCAGTTAACAGGGGCAGTCAATGTAGGAAAGCGCAACGGCGTTGCAGGAATTGGAGGAATCTTTTGGCTGGTTTCCTAAGGAAGAGAACCAACCAAGTGACACGCCTGATTGAGCTGTTAGCGTTTGCGTAAGAGAAAAGATCATCGCCGCCTGTCTGTCATGGTTTCTTCAGAACAGAGAAATCAGGAAGTGTTTGGGTGACTAAAATTTTGCCTGTCATTGTGTGCTGGAAACGCCCATGAGTGATGAGCATGCGTAGTGGTAATTTCCACCTTTGCAAAGCTTCTTTCTCGTCATATCATATCCTTTTCGATCTTACGCACCGTAGGGGGCTTTTCTGCTCACGACCATATAGTAGGTATTTGTAGGTGGTGTGAGCTGTTGCGAGTTCTACCTACCAGATTTGTATTGCTCCAGTTTTTTAATCAGCCCCAGAAAACCAGCAATAAGATTTTCCTTTTGAGATCGATAAACAACTGGACTGGTGCTGGTAGCAAGGACGGATGCGATGCGACAAACAATGCATCAATTCGTCTTTCAGCTGAGTTCCGTGCATCATCCAATGCACTTTCAAAAGCTGAACGAGACCTTTGGAGGCTAGCGATGTCCCAACTGACTGTTCTTCTTGGTTACACTCGTCTTGATTGCCAGGTTTTATAAGAAAAGATGGCTCGGTTGAGCTGTTAGTAGCAGATAGGAATGAACGAATGATATGGATATATACTATAGATCAGGGGCAAGTGTCATAAATTAATCTCGCAAATGTATGTATTCCACCTACCGATTTGATCGGAGCTGTTGTCTGGTATTTGGTGCTAATGATCCTTCCTTCTTTTTTTAAAAAAGAAAAACAAAAAACTAGCAGAGCTCTAATGCATCAGGTAAGATTAGACGGTGGAGACTGGAGAGGCTAACCGCGTGTGATCGAATCAGGCGGCGTGTTTTGGGCGGCAGTTTGCTCGCATGATTTGCGTGGACAATGCGGAGGGGGAGGGACCTGCTGCTCCGCATCTCGGTTGCTGTGGACGCGGCGGCGTTGGTGCCGGGCTCCAGCCCATCGACTCAACAGCATCAGATTATACATGCTTTATTTCTCATTTTTGTTGAGCCATTACTAGCAAGCCAGTAAACCTACTTTACTAGTTGTTTTATTTCTCATTTTTGCGAGTTCTACCCATCAGATCAGATTAGTACGAATTCTGCCGTTGAGTAAAGACGTGTTAACAGAGGTATACGGAGTACGAAGCAGGTACGTACAGCTCACATTAGCAGACAACCCAAGTGGTGACGTTGAGTTGTGACCATTGGTACCAGTGGTAGAGTACTGGTATGACTTTGAGTAGGCAAAATGATTCCGAACTACTAACTACCCCGGTAGAGGAATTCCATCCCACATGATTGCATCTAGCGTGAAAACAGTATTTACAGTGCATCATAGAAGAACTCGTACTACAATTTGTTATATATCCATTTCATCACTGTTCTTAAGCTACGTTTCTGTCGCTGTCGTTTCTCCCTCCTCTGAGGTGATCGGCCCCGTTCTTCATCATTATTTCAGACTGTTCCCGTTGATTTCAACCGAAGTTTATCGTCAACAATAATTTTTTACAATAAACCAGTATTATCAGTCCACGAACTAACGAACAGGCTATTTGAGCGGAACGAACTGAACCGACGTGTAATTCTCTGCTGCCATCACGCACTAACCTGTTTCTCTCTCTGAGATGACAGAGGAGAGCTGCAGAGTGCAGAGCTGCGTTCCCAACTCCTCCCCCCCTTTCTTCCCATCTCCTCCCTCGCTGGACCCTGCGCCATCGCTCGCCCCCGCTTTTGAGCCCACCTACCGGTGGCGGCAGCAGCGCCCTCGTAACAAAAAGCACCCGCACCGGCACCTCCATTCCCCCACCTCTCCTCTCCCTCCTCCTTCAAACCAAAACCAAAACCCAAACACCACCACTTATACAGCAGCAGCAGAGCCGAGAGCCCGCATTGCCAAACCGGGCGAGCCGCAGTGCTGCAAGCGCCCCCACACCGCGCCGCACCGAGCCGGGGAGGCGCCACCACCCTACTCGCTTTGGCCTGGCGCTAGCGCTCGCTAGCAGTAGCAGCAGCCTAGCAGCGGCCGGGAGGAGGCGAGATTCCAAAGGCAAAAAAAGGCCCGGGAGCAAAAGGGGAGGCGAGGTGCGGAGGGGGGAAAAGCGGCAGTGGGCAGTGGGGAGGGACGAGAGAGTCCAGTCCAATCCAATCCAGCCGGACGGCCGACGCGGTAGCAGCGCCGCTGTGACTGGCTGGAAGGCAAGTGTGCTCGGCAAGCGACGCACGCCACCGACACCGGCACCCCTCGCGGCGATCGGAGCCGCGCGCCAGATCCAACTCCCCCGCCGGAATCGTGGCGGATTCCGGCACCCGCGGCCCCGCCCCGGATCTGCATTCCGCGCAGGGGCTCCCCTCCTGATCGCCTCGCGCCCTCGTCTCCCCAGGCAATCACCCGCTTCCTTTCCCCATGAGCCTGTTTGATGTGTTTTCCCTGTATTTTCCGTTCGTTGCTATGGCGTGATTGCTCTTCCCGTTCGTTTGCGCAATGTGTGTAGCAATTTCTACTACGTCTCGTTCGGGATTTTTTTTGATCATGTGCTTCGATAGCAGAGCCTGCTGCATACGGAGTTCCTCTGTTCATGCCGGATGTCGCGCTCTCTGAAATTTTACTGTACAGTTTAATGTTTAAACCCAAAATTTCTTCACAGTTTCTGAATATTTTTTCCCCACCGCGCCGCTCGCTTTGATGTTTGTTGGTTGAGGTTCCGCCCTCCGGGCTCTCCGCTTCGTGTTTCGTTGTCCTTTCTGGACGGAACTGAACTCATAACTCAGTTGCAGCGAGGATCGCTCACGCGGCGGCAGTTCCACACGGATAGTAGCGCTCCGGCAAGTCGTCGTGCTGCGCTCCCTGCCTCCCTCTATGCTTCAGCTTTCCCCTTACCACGCTGGTCTGCTTCTGATGAACTCACTCTCTCCTCACACATGGAACATTCCAATCCATCAGAGGAAGCCCATTTCGCGCACTACTCGATTTTTATTTTTATTACCGTGCTTTTATAGTTTTGCTGACCGTGCAAGAATTCGGCCGCTTCACTACCCCACTGGGATAACTGCTGCTGCCAATTATTAGTAAAGGACGGAGATGAGGAGAGGGCGCGCCACAAGAACACCACAAGGACAATGAATGATGCAGCGGGGCATCTGGTTAAAGCCAAATCCACCGAGCGGAGACTGCCATCAATGTCCGTATCGAGCTTGAGGTAGTAGTAGCTCCGAGCTTTTAAGCCGCGTCACGCGCGCCTTCTTTACGGCCGGAACCACCAGTTCTTTCACCGGGGACTGCTAGAAGTGGCGGGGGCAGCAGTAGGCGTCCGGTCAGGTCATCTCTGCCGGATAAACATGTGCGACCCCCACGCCGGCAAATCGGCAATTACTTCGGCGGGCGTCTTTGGTGCCCGTCTTAACTGCGGTTCTTGCCCGGGCGGCCTGCCTGCGGGTTCAGTTGCCGTTCGCGCTGAAGCCTGTCAGCTCTCAGCTGCGCCCAACGCGCGATTATATGGTCAGGGCACCACCGACCGAGGCTAATGCTCTCGGTGGTTCTAATATAAATAAAATGATCCCCGTATACTAATAAATATTGAAATAACCATTCATACAATGTAAACTACTTGTAGTTTGTCCAGGGCCGCGTTTAGTTCGCCGAACTGGGAACTTGGCGCCGCCCGATTTACTGTTTATGACTGTAGCGCACTGTATCATTTCGTTTGTATTTGGTAATAATTGTCCAATCGTTGACTAATTAGGCTCAAAACGTTCGTCTCGCAAAATACAACCAAATTATGCAATTAGTTTTTTATTTCGTCAACATTTAGTACTCCATGCATATACCGCAAGTTTGATGTAACGGAGAATCTTCTTTTTGCATAGTGTCAAAGTTTGGATTTTGGTGAACTAAACATGACCCAAAAACTTTTTTGCTTTCATCACGTCTCATCTTTATTTTCTCTCCCTCTTCTTTTTTAACATGGATCATCTTCTTTCTTTAAGCATATGTAGCTTTTACGAGCCACTATAATAAACGTGAGCACCTATTTTTTTTTATGCGATGGTACGGTCACTTGGGGCTACTGGTAAAAAAAAAAAGTTGCATCGGGAAGGCCTGAGTAGAAGATACTGTACCGCATCAATTAAGCTCTGGTTGGTGCGCACACATGAAAGACAATACGCTTACTTGCCCGCGTCAATGCCCTGGCCTAGTTCTGGCATGACGGTGATCGGATCGGGTGCACTGTGCTGTGCTTGCAACTTGGCCTCGCGTGGGGGCCGCCCGCAACGACGCGTGCTGATTGTACCGCGCGTTCTTGCTTGAAGGATTGGTTTCCTCTTTTATGCAGGGATTCGATTCTCTTGGCCTGCCTGACCCTGACCCTGCTCTGCCCCTATATAGCTGTGACTCTACTGTGGCAGAAGCTTCTGCCTTTCGATGATTGGAGCTGTACGTCTCCTGCCAGTGGAATGTTTAGGCTGGTGAGGTACTTTTGGATTTATGAACCCTACGCGGCCACACTGGGGACTGGTTGGAGTAGTTGATCGTATTATCGGTATTCTTTTCTAACCATATATAGTGGAGTGATTATTAACTTAAGCGCGTGTAGCACTTGCCCAACAACCGGTGTTTTACTAGTTATATTCAGTTTGGGGTTCTTGCTGGCAGACTGGCTGTATTTTGTATGGACATGCAGAAAACACATTAGCTCATTTGTCAGAAGGCTAGAGCCATACGTTAGTTTCCTATCTAATGTCTTCACGGTTCCTCTAGTCCTACAGCTTAGCTTCACTTGCTTTTGATGTTTCTGGTCTGCTCAAGGTGCATATAGTATACTGGCTTTAATATGTGGGTTATGCAATGTTGTTTTCGTAAATTTGGTTAACTAATCTCAGGTCGATAGTGTACTGATTATCTTGTGGTGTTGGTTTGAAGATAGTTTTTTGGTTGACTTTTTTTTATTTGCCTGTCATCATATGCTACTAGTACTGTGTGTGGAAAACTGTATGCAATGTCACAATGGTCATGTTAGTTGATTTATCTAGAATTACACGTTGGTTTCATGAGATGTCTATATTTTATATGCTTTATATGGTTGTCAAATTTAATGACTAAACAGTTTAACTCCATTTACTTTTGAGTTTTTCTCCTACCTATACCCAATTTATCAGTTTCGTAGCTGATCACAAATATTCACCACATCTTATTAGATACTCTGCAAGCAATGGATCGACGCAGCTGGCCTTGGAAGAAGAAATCATCTGATAAATCATCAAATGCAGATGTATTGCAGAATTCTAATCATGCAGAACAGGTTTGCCAAGATTTCTTGTATAATATTGAGTTAGATTGATCTAAGTCTCCGTATTATAAGATAATAGTATTAACCTCCTATATTTTCTACTCCCTCCATTTCAAATTGTAAGTAAAAGCTATGTATCTAGAAAAGCTAGAACGACTTACAATTTGGAATGTAGAGGGTACCTAAGGATGCCAGAAGAAAGATTTGATAGGTGCAATTGCACAAGGGACTGTTCTGAGTTAACTGATGCCACTTGGTTGTTGGTCATGCAGCCATGTTTCTTTAGTTCGTTTTTGTTTTCCTTCAGCAATAGGGTACATTGTCTTGACTAATTGAACATGTTCCTTCTAACCTGTGCCAAGATGTCCCTTGATCTGATCTGTTCACCTCTTTCTTTCTCTCTCTCTTTATCTTCATTTTCTTTCATAAACCGTGGTGGTGTGGTAAAGTGTCACATACCATTTGGCATGGCAATGGCTAGAATCAGTTGGCCAGGTTTTTTTTTTCACCTTTATACATCAAAAGCTGGCTGGGCAGTAATCCTGTGTATTATGGTAACCTGATTGATAAGTTTTGACATATCTTTAAAGTATACTTCTGCTAAAACAAGTTCTGTTCTCTGCAGGAAGATAAAGCTCCAAAATTTATGCAAATTTCACCTGAAACATATGCACATCTTACTGAGTCGGAGGAAAAAGTAAAAGTTTTAGAAGAAAATGTGAAGGTCTTGAATGAAAAACTCTCTGCGGCACAATCTGAGATCACAACTAAAGATGCTCTTGTGAAGCAGCATGCAAAAGTTGCTGAAGAAGCTGTATCAGGTACACATAAGATGACTAATTTTCTTTTTGAAATATATTTATATTAGTCGTTTTCCTTTTTTGGATAGAATAATTTAGTAAGTTGGCCTGATATTGGGTTATGATTTATAAAAATAGGCTGGCTTCTGGATGGAAGTTAGGTTGTAACAATCTTCTTTTTTATATGGAACAAACTTTCTCTAGATAATATACAGTTTAGTTTATGAGATAACTATACTAAATGTATTTGTGACATAATTTATGTTTTGGCATGCTAGGTTGGGAGAAAGCTGAAGTAGAGGCCTCCGCACTGAAGCTTCAGCTAGAAACTGTTACATTGTCTAAGCTAGCAGCTGAAGAAAGAGGTGCACATCTGGATGGTGCATTGAAAGAATGCATGAAGCAAGTAAGGACTGTTAAGGAAGAAGGTGAGCAGAAGCTACATGATGTAGTCTTTGCAAAAACCAAACAGTGGGAGAAGATAAAGGCCGAGTTCGAAGCAAAATTACTTGAATTTGAACAGGAACTCATAAGGGCTGGTGCTGAGAATGATGCACTCACAAGATCACTTCAAGAGCGGGCAGAATTGTTGATGAAAATTGATGAGGAAAAAGCTCAAGCCGAAGCCGAGATTGAAGTCTTAAAAAGCACAATCCAATCAGGTGAAAGGGAGATAAATTCACTAAAATATGAATTGCATGTTGTCTCCAAAGAGCTTGAAATCCGCAATGAAGAAAAGAACATGAGTGTGCGCTCAGCTGATGTAGCAACTAAACAGCACCAGGAAGATGTCAAGAAAATATCAAAACTTGAAGCTGAATGCCAGAGATTGCGCAGCCTTGTTCGAAAGAAGTTACCTGGCCCTGCTGCACTAGCTCAGATGAAAATGGAGGTGGAGAGCTTGGGTAGAGAGTATGGAGACCACAGAGTACGACGATCCCCTGCAAAGAATTCTAGTTTCCATCGGCCTATGTCTCCTATGTCTCCTGTTCCTGATTATGCAATTGAGAACATACAACACATGCAGAGAGAGAATGAGTTTCTGACTGCTCGTTTATTAACAATGGAAGAAGAAACCAAGATGCTTAAAGAGGCATTGACAAAGAGAAACAGTGAGCTGCAATCTTCAAGAAGCATGTATGCTAAGACAGCAGGAAAGCTCCGAAGCTTGGAAGTTCAAATGTTGACTGGAAACCAACATAAGAGTCCATCAACTCCAAACATGGATATTCACTTTGATGGTGCATTGAGCCAAAATGGAAGCAACCCACCTAGCATGACTTCCATGTCTGAAGATGGGGTAGATGATGAAGGAAGTTTAACAGAATCTTGGGCCAACGCTCTGGTATCTGAGCTCTCTCAATTCAAAAAAGAGAAGGCGGCCAAGAGCAGCGCGACAGAAAGCTCCAATAGGTTGGAGCTCATGGATGACTTCTTAGAGATGGAGAGATTAGCATATCTGTCTTCTGAAGTTAATGGCAATGGCAGTACTATTGACAAAATGAAGATAGACGATGTTGGGGCTACTTTGTCTGGCTTTACTGAAAGAGATGGTGTTAAAGATTTGCAGTCAGCTTCACCAATGTCAGAAACTCCATCTAATAAACAGCGTCTGTCTGAGAAATCTTCCCTTTCGAAATTCCAGTCAAGAATATCTTCCTTACTGGATTCTGAATCACCAGAGAATAATGCTGGAAAGGTACTTGATAGTACCAGAAACATTCTAAAGGATATTGAAGATGAGGCAGATTCGGTGAATGCAAATGGGACTTTAAGTTCAGAGAGCAAATGTGCCATGGATCAAGAACTTAAGAATGCCATATTGAAGATTCAGGACTTTGTCAAGTTACTTGATCAAGAAGTCTCCAAGTTTCAAGGCCAGTCATCTGATTGTGATGGGCTATGTGAGAAAACACAACAGTTCTCTGCATTAGTTGACAAAGTTCTGTCAAACGATGATGTCCTAAATGATATTGTCATGGCACTGTCTGTTATCTTGTCAGAAACTAGCCAGATTAAGTTCACATTGTTGAGAGACAATAGCAATGAAGCAGAAACTAATAACTTAGATTGTGTTGATAAAGTGACTCTACTTGAAAATAAGGTGGTGCAGCCTGAGCCAGTAAAAGACAATGTTTCTAGTCTCTGCCCATTATTGCCTCATTCATCTTCAGATCCTGAGCTTGAGGGGCCTGCTGATGCTGGATTTGATGTTAAGACTGCAGTGAATGTCTGCTTGCCAGAGGAATATGAACAACTTAAATCTGAGAAGACAAATTTGGAAGGAGAACTAGCGAAGTGCAACGAAATAATAGAAGAAACAAAGGTTAGATTAAGTGATATGGAGAAAAACCTGGAAGACCTCACATCTAAGTTGGCTGACAGTGAGAAATCAAATAGCTTGAGTGAGACACAGTTGAAGTGTATGGCTCAATCTTACAAGTCACTTGAATCAAGGAAAATTGAATTAGAAAATGAGATAGAAGTGTTACAGTCCAAAATAGATGCTTTAACAGCTGAACTCTCTGATGAAAGACAAAGTCATCAGGAAGACTTAGTTAAATACAGAGATCTCGAGGAGAAGATGGAAAGGTAAATTCAAATGCTTTGAGATATAGATCGCCCTCTACTTGATTTCTCTTCTGACTTTCTTTTATGATGTGAAGGTATGAGATGGAGAGGAGTTCAATGCTTGTGGATGAGGACCCAGACACCAAGTCAAAGCAGGTACAGTAGTTAGGTTTTTCCCATTGCTTGTGTACGACCTTCATTCATTTGTTGCGTTTTAATCTTGATGTGTGAGTAAGTGCTTCCAGATCAATAAGTATGGCAACACTAAATCACATAATGTACTCAAGCACTAAATTGATTTGAAAGTTTTTCAGGCTTACCTTGAACTGTAGTTTGTTGTGCCAAACTACTAAACTTTTCATGATACCAAATACTTTGAGCAGCTAATTTTGTATTTAAATGATGACAGGAGAAAGAGATAGTGGCTGCAGCAGAGAAGCTGGCAGAGTGCCAGGAAACTATGTTGATTCTTGGCCGTCAGCTGCAAGCTATGCGTCCTCCAGCCGAGTCACTAGGCTCTTCACCTAATGGGCAACGCATGGAGGACTTTCTGCAGGATGCTGTAGGAACAACCGCAGGAGAATATTCCCAGAAGCCTTCAGGCCAACCTGATACAGACCAGGATATGCTTAGGACAGGAAGTGTGTCTCCGGTCAATGGATACAAGACACACATGATCCCTTCTGATGCGGACGGAAGCCCTTTCGTTTCTCCTAACAGCTCCAAGCGCCCGGAACATCGATCGAGGTCCTCTTCGTCTTCCTCATTCACCAACCACCCGTTGCCAGACAAACAGAGCCGAGGATTCAGTCGGTTCTTCGCAAAGACCAAAGAGTGAAACTTCTCCGGAAACGCAGTATCAGGTTTGTTGATTATTGGTGCCGTTTGGGCGGGATGGTGGAGGTCATGAATTTCTGTAGAGCTAGTGAGGCAAGCCTGCTTGTGCGTTCTCTCAGGCCAGGTGACGCCTTTGGGTTGCTGGAATAATACTCAGCTTGCAGTCGAGCGGGTTGTGGCGAGTGTGTGTGGGGGAATGTAAGTTGTCAGTCTCTTCTGCTAGAGCTTTTCCGCGTTGCTGTGTGTTTGAAACCTCACTAAAACCTCACTGTACATGTGCTTACTTGCTTGAAGGAGCATGGTTGTTGGTTTGTGTTTAATCCTCTTGTGAATTAACCTGTGTGTATTGTCCTTGTACTGGTTTCATGTACAGTTAACCTGCGCTAATTTCAAGGGTATTGATGTACGTATTATATTCTGTTGATCAGTCTGCAATCCTGCAGGCCCCGTACGATGATGCTATAGGGTTTGCGTGGTGTCATTTTATACAGTGGTTCCTTGGTTTTCCAAAAAAAAAAATACTAGTAATACCTATAACCACGTGTACAACTGACTGAATTATAGAAAGTAGCCTACATTTCATTTTTCATGCCAAATAATACTACGTTAGTGCGGTAAAAGAATAGGTTCGCGCAACGTGGATTGGTGTGCGTAGTCCATAGGTTGACGATCGCATTTCCGCTTTACACGTCAGTGCTGACGTGGACAGGAGGTACCACAGCAACGGCCATGGCACCAGTAAAACCCTCTCTGGTGGAGTTTCTCAAGGCTTCAATTTCATCTGTTCATGACACTATTTATGAAGCTCCTTTTCTCCTCAGCCGGTGAAATAATTATTTTTAATTTTACCGGCTTTGACTTCTCTTGCTACTGTAACAATAAGCCAAAGCCAGAGGAAGCTACACCAAAGAGTCCCAAAGTTGCGCAAAAGCGCTAGGCCTGACACCTGAATACCTGATACACCTGATACAGGTGGTAGCAGCACTCTGGTCCCAAAATCGCTGTCGTCTCCTCCTTCAGCACCATAATCATCGTGTTCACCTCATTGAGCACGGACTCTACCGGTGTGTTTTGTTTGCTAGATGAACCCAAACTGGAGATGGTGATCCATGTTTTTGACTTGTATAATAGTTTAGACAAATCGATAGAGAGATTCAGGTTAGAAGAATATTCTCTAATATGCTAGCAGAACTAGTTTAGGTGAAAAATGGCGAATGAGTCCGTGCCCACCCAATATTGCTCGGTGGTGCTTGCGGATCTGGATAGAAGCAATAATTGATTTGTCTTTCTTTCAGCAAACATCCAAATGATTTTATCTCACAGACCATTTATCTATGTTTTAATATAATGTTATCTTTATATCTGTTGCAATTAAATCTAAAAGAAGATCTTACACGATTATGTTTCGGTTAAAAAAAAAGTGGATCCAATGTGTCATAATCAGTCTGGTCATTCTATTCTAGCCAACCAAACAAAAAGAGCATCTCCAAAGAGTCTTTTTAAATTTTATTCTCTAAATCATCGTTTGAAGACTTAGTTGAATAAAAATCGCTTTCCATATTTTATATCCTCCAACAACACGCTTCTCTATATCTTAAGTGCACTCTAGAAAGTTATTATTACTATCTATCTTTGGCTAGCGAGAAATCCAAATAAATGATATCTCGTCCAACCAAAAAAAAAAAGCAACATGCTCCATTCAACTTTGCCCTTTAATCAAATACACCCTACCTATGATATAAAAAAAAACTACGTAGCCCATGTAAGCATCGGCTGGTTCGGCTGCTCCACTCCCGGCTTGTTCTATTTCACATAACACTATTGAATCAACCGAAATCATCCGAAATCAGCTGAAACTGTATCAGCCGAACACGCTATTGTCTCCTCGCGGAAGAGACAACAGTCACCTCGTCCACTCTTACATACATACTCCCGATTCTAAATTCCAGGGCGAATGGGGTTTAGATCCACTTATAAAAGCCGTTTCTGTAGTCGTGACAGATGCAACCCAGTTACCATGACCAACATTCAAGTACAATGTCCACTGAAAAAATTTTAATGCTCTCTCTGTCCCAAAATAATAAGCATATTTTATTTATATAGGAAAAGGTCAAATTGTACAAGCCATGATCAACATATTCAAATTATACACAATGTTTAGAACATACAAACTTGCATCTACAGATTTATATTCAAAATGCATGAGATGATATTGATTCTTTAGCAAATAACAACATATTATAAAAGAAATTAAGAATCAAAATATATTTTATTGACTTTTCCTTTGATCAAAATACACGTATACGTGTATTGTTTCAGAACAGATGGGAGTATATATATCTGGTAACACTCCCAACTCGCAAGAACGGTATAATCCAACCCGTACAAGTCCTTTGTGCAAGGGTACAGCGTGATCACAGGAGCTGGTAACCGTGCTGCTTCTTACACACACAGAACCGCATTCCAGGAAAGAGAAACGCTACTCGACAAAAGCATGTAAAATATGCCTAAAAACCCTAGAAATCAGTACATTAGGAACAGAATGGGCACAATTTTAACTAAACTACCGTACATAATTCAGTTCTCTATAGTAACATACACTCCTCCCAACGCGAACAAGAAAAGAATGTCAAGGAAAAATTGATCTGCAAGATCAGTTCGGCACAACAATATGAACTCCCCCAGCAACTAAATGATTAACAGAACAAAATGGGGGAAAGGAGGAACACAATGGAATTCCACTTAAACAAAGAAAAACTTACACGGTGATGTATACTACTATGTATAACATGGTGCTCAGCATCAGCAGGATTGGAGCACGAGTGGGCCAACCCAAGTGCTGAACATATCACTCAGGGCCACCTGTACTTCACTAGAGCCATGCTCGCAGCTTATGAGCCCAGCGAGGAGGGGGAAGAACTGGCCAAGGTTCTTCTCGAAAGCTGAGTCACCTAGTCCGCTAATAGCTTGCAGGGTTGAGACAACAAGAGGTGCTCTTGCCGCAAGTTCCCTTCGCTTCGATGAACCAACAGGGGTAAGCCAATGGCCTAGCGGCTGTGTGCCACTGGAAAGATGAGAAGGTCTTGCTGTGCTCAAGTATACCTCAAGGACCTCCTTGCACAAGCCAATAAGGTGACTCTCCACCACCTCTGTGCTTCCATGATCAGGAGAGCTGTCCAGAAATATGTTCTGAAGGATACTGAGGCACAGCTGGTATGACTCGTTCTCAAGGCGCAACAATGGCGGGTCCTGCATTTGCGTCATCGAGCCCAACTCTTGCAACTTGGAACGCATATCACTATCACTGTTTATTTTGTGAGTATGTGCGGCAACAGTGTGCAAGGCCTCGAACAGGATTACTGTGTTCTGTGCTGATAACTGTGCTCTGTACATGTTATATACCTCCATCACAGCCTACACAAAGAAATGCATAAAAGTAAATACAGCTGGTACTATCATATAGAAATTACCAAGCTCGTTTTTTAGAAGTTAAAGCAGATATTTCATACAAATTACAATTGAAAAAACTAGGAAATAAATTTTTGGTTGAGCAGATAAGAAATGGCTGAGAAAGGCTCTACAGGAGCAGGGGAATATTCTGAATAAATTTTACTTATTATGTTTAGTTTGTCTAATAATATATTGTACCTAAGGAGATCACCATCATCAGAAACCCCAAAAGAAACTTCAAGATAGGAGGGCGCAGAACTATATATTTTCTTGTTTTTCCAGAAGAAATATTTTATGGGTTAACAATACTTTTATAAACCCACACCTATGTTATCAACCCTACATATACATGGTGTGGCATTGCCAAATTTTTCATTTTTCTCAATCTCAACTACCCATTTACAGATGCTGTACCAGATTCAAAGAATTCAAGAAAATCAGAGCTCTGAGAAAACAATATGTATCCGGACATAAAAGCAAACAGAAGCCTACATACCTGAATCAATAGGAGTTGTACAGCAGCTCGACATTTGGCATCACCAATTGCAAAGTATAGATTCCTTGATCTAGAGGATTCTTCATTGTCATCCGCTAATGGTTGAGATTCGTCCTCTCTATTATCAGCAGAGACTCCATTTTCCAGGTAAGCTCCAGATGAAACATAAGTGAAATCAGGAAGCGTCTCAGTGGCAGCTTCTTTCAATGACACTACAACCTCTAGCCATTTTTCATCCACAAACATAGATCCAGCACTGCTCATCAAACGAACAAATGCAGCAATACCTATACCAGCAAGACTCTGATGAGGACGCTTTATGAAACTTGTCAAGAGCAGCAGAACCTTCTTTAGAAGAGGATTAACTGTATCATAGAACTTAACAAAGAGATCTACAACCAACTGAAGTGCCAAAGTGCATGTCTCGTATAACCAAGCATCTTGATGAAGTTCTGCAGGATCATTTTCCACATTTTGTCCTTGTGGAGAACTACCAGATGGATCAATAGCATGACGTACATAATCAAATATTGGAAAAAGCACTGAATCGAACACCTTCTCCCATAAAGGCAGCGAGAAAAGATGGCCATGGTTTCTTAATGTGTCAAATAACACTTGCAAAGCACTTTTCCTGATTTCCGGTCTTAAGTCAAAGGTAAGTTCAGACAATCCTGCAAGGTTTTCAAATAAAAGCTAACGTTACCACATGCTCTGGAAATATAATAATTTCAAAAAAAAACAGCAGAAGAATAGCCATAGAAACAAAAAGAAAAAAAATATAATTACCCGCTAGTAAAGGAAACCAAAAGTGTATATGGTCTTCCTTGTCAACAAGCACTGTGCCTTCCTGCTTTCCATCATTAGTCAAATGAGGCGAGGGTGGATTACTGTTTGAAGGATTGTCCTTCAACCTTGAGGATCCAATATCACCTTCGGCCAACTTTGCCGCGCAGAATCGAAGAAATCCAATTGCATTAAGACTTATATCCTTGTTAAACCTGCTGTTAGTAAACGCAATAAGACAGTTCACACAATCATTGAATGTCGTTGACTCAGTCTCAGTAATGTATGGAAAGTACTCCCGCAGAATCTTTTCTATAATTTCAAAGGCCAATAGTACAATATTTTTGTGATCATCGTATGACGCTGTCGCAAAGACCTGAAAGATGTAAACCAGCAATGGATGTTCAGGAATGAAAACAAGAATGTCCCAGAGGTCTCTAGATAAGAGTTATGGTACATGAGTGGAGGTGTCATACCATAAACATACTCTTCCATCCTGACTTCACATGACTAACACGGGCCAATACCATTTGAGAGACACACCTGATGATAAGTTCTCTGATCTCAACAGCTCGGCTCTTCCTCATTACAACAACAAAAGGCTTCATAAATTCATTTTGGAAATTGTAGTTAACGAGCTCCTCACGCTCCAGGAACTTCATAGATAACTGTCGCAAGGAGTCCATAGCAAATATTGCGATTGAAAGATTTTCTGAGCAGCCAATGGTGACAAAAAAATCAGACAAGACATGCCATATACTTGACCAAACAAGCCTGATGCGGTTCATATTGTAATGCCTACAAGAGGGCAAAAAGTAATCACACATTGTCTATAAGACAGAATAGAAGTGTAAACAAACATATTGCAATGTAGTAATGATAATAAAGCCTCGGATTGCTTACGCTATCTCGACTATCTTTGTCAGACTAAAAACTCTTGGATCAGAAGCAGACCGTAATTCCTCCATTGAAACCTTACAGAGAGCCTTCACAAAATCAATTATACCCTCGCTGTTGAGTTTTTGACTTCTGACAAATACACGGTTCATTTCAGCCATCCCAACTTGCTCCAAGAGGCTTGTCACCTCATTATTCATTTGATCCACACCAGATGCTTTGCCACCGACACCAGCACTGTCATAGGAGCCTCTTTTAGAAGCTGAAGTAGCATTAGGGGCCTTCTTTTTCAGAACAGGAAGAATCGATGACTTAGCCTGTTTTGATTTATCAAGGTCCGGCTGCTGCAGCGCAAAGAAAGTGGCATCTGGAGGTGCTCCCTCTCCAACAAGATGTAGATTTTCAAAACGAGAAACACATGTCAATATATGCTCCCATGCTTCTTGCAAGTAATTTCCATCTTCATCTGCAATTAATAGAATTGCCTGTGAGGCAATCCACCACCACAACAAGAGAACATGAGAATGATAAAAGATTTTATCATGATTCTCAAACTAAGATATGGAAGACTGCAACTAGCAGCACGACATAAGGCATGCATGTCACAAAATGTACAATAAGGCATTCAGTCAGAATGGACGAAGGATAGAATCTGCAAGCTGGGAATTGGGACATTTGCTCCATGATTAGATGTCAAGAATGTTATGCTCAATGTGACAATGCAATATTACCAAATGTTCAATTCATCCCATTATTAAACCAAGCAGCCCTAACTCAGAACCAACTCCTGTCTTGTACGAGTGTCACTACTCACTACATCAATCAAGCTATCAAAAAGTATTTTCCAAATTTAGCCAAAACTCGTCATCAAAAGGAAGCAAACTTCTAGGCATCATGGTTTCATTTAATACTTGTTTTGATCTTTTCAACAAGCACTAGGAAGAGAGAGAATGCTACAACCAAGTGAAGAGCAGATGGCTTAACAGTTATGTCTTAATAAACAGTGCAAACCTTAATGGCTTCAACATTTTTCTGCTTAATATCAGCAGCAGAGTGAAGTGATGTAAACTTGGCAAGTGAAGTGATAAATGCATCTCTTTGAGTCTTCATTGACATGGCTGCAGTAACATGGATTGCAGAGCGAAATCCTTCAAGGCACTGGGATACAACAATTTCATCATCACTCTGGTCAAGTGGAACACTGAATGCTGCAAGCATAGGAGCCCAGCAAACCTCAACCATGAACTTCAAAACAACTACATCTGTGGCAGGATAAAATACAGACCTGATTGTTCCAAAAAAAATCCTAGATAAGACATTTATCTGATAAATTAAATGTCAAAACGCTATTCATGACCATAAATATATTGTTAGCAAAACAGAAAAATGTTGAAATAAAACACGCATCTTAATCTAGCTTAGCTTATACCACTAAACATTTAAAATAACTTACTCGGACATGCGGGCCTTTTCTTTAAATTGCTCCTGCATATGCTTAATGAGGTCATCACTTGTTTCCATAGATGAACCTCGCTTGCGTACGACAATGTTAAGAATGTTATCCAACCCAAGAATTTTGTTAGAACTTGTTGATTGTTGCTGCTGTGGAACAAATTCATCTTCTTTCATCTTAATCTCCTTTTTCCAAATCCTTTCATACAAGGATCTCATAAATTCTTCAGGTAGGTCTTTCCCATCATCGATACCACGATTGTTTCTAATAAAATCTTCTGGTGACATCTGCATTGATTAACACGTTACATAATTGTGTAAACCAGAACTCCACAAAAGAACCTTCACCACAAGAAAGTACCTTATTTTTGACCATTGGGTTATGTGCATCAGTGTTAAGCATTATGACTGAATAAGCCAGGACATAAGCTGTATCTGCACTGGAAAAGGCCTTTGAATTACATTTGCAGTAACGCTCTGCAAACTTTTCCATAATCCGATCAATCTTTTGAGCTTCTCCAGGCAACCTGAAGCCTTGAAGGAAAGCTCTAATTGCTTCATCAAACTCCAGTCCTTGAAAATCAAATGAGTCCACATATGCATGCATGACTTTCAGCGACAAATCTTCCCTTTCACCTAAATAATCACCAATCATAGTCTTGTTCAAGCCAGAAGCACTTTTTAGGAACGTGGCTATCTCCTCTGGTGCCTCCCCCACCTTGCTTGCATTAACGAGGAACTCAATCCCCTTCTTCGGCTTCCGGTTAAACAAAGAGATACCCTCCTGTTATTCAGACATAATTAATCAACCACATAAAAAGAAGAGAATCAACAGATACAATGGAGAATTGGAGATGCAGGAAGTTGTATAGTAACAAGCATATTCCCACCAAGAACTGAAAGCAAAATAACTAGTAGTATAGTATCATCCACCTGAAGCTCTATCTTGTAAGCTCGACGTTGCTCCAAAGATGCAGCCTCTGAAATTCCATTTGATAGCTCAGAATGTGAATCAGATGCTTCACTAGACTCATCTCCATTGTTATCTGCCTGGGGGAGCTCATTGCCACCATCATTGTCATTCTTCTCTGATTCTACATTAGGAGAAGCAGGATCTGGAATCCGTAGCTGCTTATTCATCCAATCTCCCATGGACCTCAGAATAGCAACTAAGCATTTCATTGCTTCACTTTTCATTGTGGTATCCTGAGGTGGTACCAATGTGGTAGGGACACCAGCAGGAGGTCCTTGAGCAGTTTTTAGTAGACCATTCACCATCCTATTGGTCAAAACATCAAGAAAAATATCACAAAAAGAATAGCAAATATAACTAATGCTGAACCAGAGCACTAAGAAAACTGAATGATCCAGTACCTCTCAAATATGTTTGATGAGTGGACATCACAATCGTAATTAAGGAAAATATCAACTAGGATTTGAGAATCACCACAGAGATGCTCCAAAAAACGAAGAACAATCATCTTTGCCTGATAATTTGGTTGAGCAATATTTTCCAACACTCTCAAAATGATCATGGGAAAGAATACACCAATCTCTGCCTTCAATCCTGGTCTGAATCTTGCCACTAAGCTAATAAAAATAGAACAAGATAGCTGAAATACAATCATATGCGATGAGGCACAGTTCTTTAAAAGTGACAGGCATAGATACTGCTTGATAGCACCGAGAAACCTGGACATGTTAAAAGAAAATCTTGATCAAACAGGGATCCACCGAGAAACATAAAAAACAATCAAGAGAACGGGTTACACAGCTTAATAGAATAGCAATGCAACTACTGTGCAACAAATATCACCTACTGATTATATCAAGTAACATGACAGAAGATGCTGTTGTACATAGAATATTGAATAGTATTTGTAATATTTATCGGTAGGTTGGTAATATATATTCCCAAGCCAACACTTTAATATCAACCATTTCTCAGCACAATGATTCCCGTCCATCAATCAAGTAATTTAAAGCACCAGTATAGACAAAGGCAACTGAAATAATAGCTGACGCACTGACACTACCACAAGTGATGTCCCCTTACACGTTGTAACAGCATGCGAGAGGAGGCGGGGGGGGGGGACAGTTTGCTCATGAAGGACGCGACTGTGAATTGTCATTGCGAAAAATGAATGTAGACTTTGCTGCTGAAAAGCTAACTACCTATTACTATCCACATGAATGCATTGTAATTTTATCATTTCTGTTCTGATAAAACCTAGTCAATCCGAGAGAAGAAATACTTGCACATCTGTGTATCATAAGCTAAAACATGTTCCCTAGTGGCAATTCCAGTACATTCTTCTAGCTATTGATCACTTTCCAGTCAAGTAGTTTCATTCAATTGCCAATGCTAATTCTTGTAGTACAAACAAAGCCAGATGGAGCATGAATTCAATTAACTAAATAATACAACGAAGTGCATGAAGATTAAAATCAATAGCGGCTTTGGAGATTAACTCTCCAAGTTCCTTTTTTCCCAGGAGATCAGAGAAAGTCCGATAGGTTTCTATTTCAACGTCTACGCAATAGCAGTGTGACATACCAGTTTAATCCCTGCCAGATGCAATTAGGAATTCCAATATTTTTCTCTAAATTTGTTGACATAGGCATACATCGAAACACTATCACCATATCAAACCAACAGTATTGCTATTATCAATTCAGTGCCTACAACTTTTGTGCCACCTTTTCAGTTTTCATGCGATAAAGTGGCACACAAATTATTGTTCAATACTGGGAAAATGTTTCAACAAATTCAGAAGATCTGCAGCACTAAACTTGTTTGTCAAAAGTTTCAGTAAGTGTATATGTTACCTCTCACTGGTCCGGAACACAGCCCCAGCATTTTCAAGCAAGATCTTGAGAAGCTCAAGAGCAAGGATCTTTCCTCGCATCACTATGGGATCTGCTGGTGCATCCTTGGGTGGTGTCTTCATGGAAAGCTTACACAAAGCCCGGAAAACTAAGAAAGCATCCCTCCGCAACTTATTTCCAATTCTCACATCAGCATCGTCATCCAAGGTGCCTACCACTGCCCCCTCGACGCCAAGCTCGTCCTTACGACCCTCAATAGCTGTTTTGTACATGCTGATCTCCCAGTACTTGGCATCAAGCATGTCCTTATCTGTCGAATCAAGCAAATCTGCTGGGTTTGCCCCTTCCTCTGCCGCTGCTGTCGTCTCAAACGCACCATCATGGGCAACAGTGGCTCCTGCCCCTGCTGATGAAGCTGTCCGTGCCAGAGGTGTGAATGCACCATCAAAGTCACCAATGATCTTTGAAATGAATCCCTGTACAGCATTGGGGTCAGCAGTTGGCGAGCCCGAACCAGCGTCAGGTAGCTCAATCACGTCAGCCACGACTATGGGTTGTACGGGCACGGTCGACGAGTCAGCTTCCATTCGGCGGAACACAATCACCAGCATCTGCACAAGCGAAGCCTTGGCAGTGGCCTGATTGACGGCACTGCGGCTCCCGAGGTACATATCATAGCACGCACGCACGGCACGTAGAAGGCAGTCGCCGTGGAGGCGTACAGACGTAGAGGTGACCGCCGAGAGGAGCGTCTTGAGGAGAAGGAGCTCAATGTGCTCGTCATCAAGGCCAAGCGCATTGCAGGCGGCGTCCAGGAGTGAGGCGACGAGCTGCGCTGAGGGATCGGCAGACGGGTCGGCCTCGCCATGGATGTAGGAGTGTGCGATCAGCCTGTGAAGGAGCTCCAGCGCGGCCTCGGCGAGCTTGGCGCTGCCCGAGCCGAGTGCGGAGGTCACAGGGGCGAGGAGCAGCTCCGAGTCCGCGAGCGACAGGCTGCGCAACGGACCAGGCTGCGCGGACGAGGAGGTCGGCGTCGAGGGGGCGGAGGTCGGCGTGGACGGCGCCCGCGCCTCGCCTGCGGGCGGCGGCGGGGGCTTCTGGAGGCGGTCGAGGATGGACTTGGCGGTGTGCGAGAGCTTGGAGTGCGCCTTGTTGCGCCACGAGGCATTTTTTATGAGCTTCTCGAGGAAGGGCGTGAAGACCTCGACGAGGCGCGGGTCAGACTCCGGCGGGGAAGGCGGCGGCGCCGCGACCGCGGAGGCCATTATTCCGCGGCGGGATCCGGTGGCCGCGGCCGCGCCGCGCCGGGTGGATCTGGATCTGGGCGGGGCGTGGCGGGGGTTTGAGGTGGTTTGGATCGGGGAGTGGGGCGTCGGGGAGAAAGGCACAGGTAGAGGAGAGAAGGGAGAGATGCTGGTCGTGCGCGTCGTAGATTTGCGATGGGAGCTCCCAAGTGACAGATCTGTTAGCTGTCTATGACATGTGGGGAAAAGCTAGCATGGGGCCAACGTGTCGGTGAGTTAATAGTGGGGTTGCAGCTTGCACCTTGCATACTGCACGCAGGCGATCGACGGGCGAAGACGAATAGACGATGCAAGTGACTGGAAGAAGAGCAGAGGTGAACCCGGGGATGAGCACGCGGGAGTCGGGACCCAGATCACAGAGGCACATAGTTATATGGGACGGTATTAGGCCACACAGGGTGGTGGTTCGACACGGACCGGCTTTTTTAGATTGTGGAATATAAGCCACATTTGCGATAGTTCATTCCCATCCTGACTGCCAAGACTGCATTACGTTTCCTTAAATTCTATGTGAACATTCAAGGTCACTTATAAATTATAAATTTTAAATTTTAAAATCTATAAACTTACTAACATATATTTGGGACTCTAAACGACTTCGAATTAAAACCTTCAACTATAAAGTTGTAGATTGTAGATTATATTGAGAACTACAACTTTGGTATATACCACATCAACGTCCGAGGTTGTTTAGAAATTTCAAATTTCAAAACTTGTAGACTTAAAATAATATTTTAGGACTCTAAACATTTTCAAATAAAAATCATTCAACTACAAAGTTGTAGATCACGTCGAGAGCTACAATTTTGATACAAAGTTTGTCTTCATCCTAGTTCATATGGAACGGTCGCCTCTATTAATACAATTTTTAGAGACGATCATCCTAAGAATCGATTTATAGATACGGGTATCTAAGGCGACCGTCTCTATTAATCGATGATTTCCAGAGACTTCCACCTTAGGACCCCGCCTCACTAAATGATTTTCATTGGTGGCCATTTTCTTGGAGGCCCTAACCATGCATGGAGAAGGTCGCTAGGTGTGTCCGTTTTTGTTAATAAGAGAGTATGTCTTCTAATATTATTTTTCTAGTATGTTTATTGGGGTGTCCCAGTCTAGGGACCCTACTTTTCTTATACAGTATGAGGACATGGTTATAAGTTGGGTTCCCTTTCTCACTAGAACTTTTTTTTACAATCCTTACCTCTGCACCCATGTTCTCATAGCACATAGTATTGATCGTCCTTCACTCCACCCATCAGTGGGGTGCCTGAGCATAATGAGCCTGTTTGGTAGGGCTCTCTCCGGCTCCAGCTCTGGCTTCTTCGGAGGAGCCCTGCCAAATGTATTTCTGAAGGAGCCGTTTTTCAAAAGCAGAGGAGCCAGAAACCGTTTTAGAGAAGCCACAAATTGTGGCTCCTTCAAAACGGCTCTGGCTCCTCCGGAGGAGCCCCTCAGGAGGAGCCGTGCCAAACACCCCTTATATCTTCCTTACGCTCTTCGCCATGCTACCGCGATAGCTTGTCTCACTTTGCATTTGCAAGCAACCTATGCACACGAAGAAATATAGGGAAATACCAAACTGAAAGGACCAAGGATGCCGCTAGAAGAGGGTGAATAGATGTTTCTAAAAATTAACACCTTCAAATACAGAAACGATTACTATTGGGATTTCTAATAACTCGAAAATTCCAAATCAGAGAAAATAAACCCCTCACGAGTTAACCACACATAGTATAAGGTATA
The DNA here is from genome assembly GCA_904845875.1 of Miscanthus lutarioriparius. Classification (NCBI taxonomy): domain Eukaryota; kingdom Viridiplantae; phylum Streptophyta; class Magnoliopsida; order Poales; family Poaceae; genus Miscanthus; species Miscanthus lutarioriparius. The sequence goes on from CAJGYO010000002.1 coordinate 21,825,285, forward strand.
TAGAATCTATCTAGGAGCTACAACCCTACAACACAAAGATTAGGACAGATAATACACAAATCAGCTCTGGTCAGTAATACCGGACACGTCCGATATTTACGGACTGTGTAGTCCAGCAGCCAACTTGCTTCTTTTGATTCCAATCTCCAATCCAACCTGCAAGGGGTCTACTAGAGAAGCAGTGATATACAGGGAACCTGCACGAAAGCTTAAGCAACACAAATAGATCATAAATGCCAAATGTAAAGGAATTGAGACACGATATTTATTTTACAGAAGTTCGAACTCCTTCGAGTCCTACTCTCCGTTGAGGTGGCTGCGAGCGACCCAACAAACGTCAGCTCTAGAGGACCACGAAGGTCACTCTAACCAGAGTCTTTTTCAACTTATTTTCCTCCTTCCACTAGTTTGATTCCTTCCCTTGCGACGACGGAATCGAACCGTTACAAACTTCCCGAGACACACCACAATCTCTTAGGTGCTCTTCGGCGATGCCTAGCCGTATAGGACCGAAGAGTCCAAGAGTAACAAATGCAAAACATGATATCAACAAATATGCACGAGTGCTCGAGGGTGGCTTGCTCTCAATTTTGAATCTCACTCAACCCACAAGATGGATTTTACAAATTGAATCAATCACTCATTAAGAGAGGGATGGAGAGTGTTCTCAAGGCTAAAAAACGTGTATGAATGTCAGCAGAATCAGCAGCCTCCAAAGGTGGAGACTTGGGGGTATTTATAGACCTCACTCAAAAACTAGCTGTTTCATAGCCGTTGAAATACCGGACACGTCCAGTATTGCCTGCACAACGCCAACAGTCACAAGGTTAGTGGTGCATGTGAGGCGTCGGAACTCACGACGATTGCCGGAACTTCCGACTCCCAGAACTCCCGATTCTTGTCGGAAATCCCGACGGACAAACTTGAGAACAAGCTACGGCTGACCCCATACCGGGCACGTCCGGTAGCATATTGGACACGTCCGGTATTTTCAGCTACAACACAGCGAGTTAGCACTTGTCTCTCTCTCTCTCTCACTCAAACCTCACATAGGTTGGCTTGAGCACTTTTGAATAATCATCTATCAACATGATGCATTCCTCTTAATAGTACGACATACTTATTTACTCAAGATCAAATGAAAACGGAGTTTGAACCGCTTGAGTTGATTTCCTTCAAACCGAATGACATAACTCTCAATCTTCATTAAGTGAGGGTGTCAACATGTCAATCTTGATTTTCTCCTTGAGCATAGCCATCTTGATAACGAGACTTGATTCCATTCAATGAATGTGAGTTAACTTCAAATGTATCAAGTCACTTCCAACAATTTATCCGATATATTTGATCCTCCACTTCAATGTGACCATCATAGTTTGATTAGTACCTCAACTAAATGCAAACACTTTCTTCTTTGGTTTCTCGGTCGCCAAGCCATCGCTTGCCCTTCACCCTTGCTTAGTACCTCGAAGCCTTTCCTTGCTATCTTCACCATCTCAAGCCATCAAGTCACACTTTGTGTTGAATCAACCATGCATTAAGCTCATTTGTATAGTTGTCTTTCAATGTAGCAAGCTTTAGAATGTGAGACCATTCCATATGCAATCCCTCATGTCTCATTAATTATTTTCTCAACGTGCTTGCTTTACCATACTTCATAGAAATCCCACAATGAGTAAGCCTTGCATGAATTATATTTGTATTGTTGTCTTGTGTTTGAACTAAGTTATTTATACAACAACACATCATTTTGGCTTTTAACAAATACCTGTGAGATAACTCATTTCATGTCCAACACTTAGCAAATTGGTTAGACATTTAATCACGTTGTCATTCAATCATCAAAAAACCAATAAAGGGCTAGATGCACTTTCACAGACAACCTTTACAAACCCTCATGTGGTCTTGCTACCCTCATTTGATGGGTCTTGCTTGTACCGTGGAGATTTACACACTTGGGGCATGCATCCAAGTCTATTATTTCCACAGTACAATATGCAATCATAGAAATACGCATGGATTTTTTTAACCTCAAGGTCGATTGGGTAGATCATTTGTTTGGTCATGTATGTCTTTCCTGGCAACTCGTTAGGGAATGGGAGTAGTTCCCTCAATGCACATATATAACAAGTCATCGAAGCCTTTACTACTCCATCCGTGAGTAGATTTTAACTCTAATAGCATGATGCCGTCTTGCAATTTCCTAGTGAACAACCCGGATACAATGGTGTTTTTCCATCCTTTCTCATTATATCTAGCTTTTTCAATTGTCTAGCACTAAGGAATCCGCCCTCTGCATCATGTAGCAACGTAACTCAGAAAGGCCATCGTCATCCTTAGTATCGTTAGCTAATGTATCCCTAAATACACACTACACCACAACCTTTAAACAACGATTGATTTGGAGTTGCTGAAAGAGGTGTACAACGATGGACAGTCAGTTGCTAAAGGTTATAGCAATGGACCCCTACAGTTGCTAATGAAGCCGTCGTTATATGTATACAACGACGGACATCATCTTTAGTAACGGATAGTTCGACGGTCCAACTTTTAGCGACCGATGACATGTTAGAGCTTTTAGCGACCAACAGTTCATCGTAATAAGAACTTTTAGCAACTAACAGTCCATCGAGCTCAATTAAATAGGTAAAAAAAATTGAAACAGATGTATTTAAAACTGGGTAAATTGGACAAAACATTTAGGACCAATACAATATTCAAATTACATTGTACAGATTTTGAATGACACACACAAATGATCACATTAGACATACTCATTCAATTGTCAAACTCAAGTACATATGCAATCATGTCACTTAAAATCAAGCTATACTTGTCTCAAGACACATATATATACAACTGATGAACAAAAACAAACTAGCACTTGCTATCCATGGAAGCCATCAAAAATTAGGTAAAAGCTCAAAATACACAACCATCAGTACTTAGTTGGGTTCATGTCCACCTCTGAGAAGATCTTGCAATACCTTGAGAAGATTTGCCTCTAAGAAGATTCTGCAACACCTTGAAAATATCGCCTCTGAGAAGTTCCAAGAGCACTTTGAGAAGATCTTGATTGCCTACAACAAACCTGCATAAGGTATAAGATTATCGAGTGGAACTGCACTAGCAATCTTAGTGTTTACAAAAAAAACGTTCTTGTGTAGAACTGGACTCTTTGAATATGTCCATTGTCCAATACAACTAGGAAAAAACATTTTCAGAGAAACAAGCTTAATGCACAACTCATAAATTTGGCAATCGGTAGTTTTAGTTGATAGTAGTTGTTTGTGTTTTAGTTTCAGTATTTCAGACTTCACTGCTTGAGTTGACTGTTTCTCAGACATTTCAGTGTTTCAATGCAATGACAATCTCAAAGCAGACAACAAAGATAATGACTCAACAAGACAAGCTAATAAGCTATCTTTTGTCTAATCTACACATCCAGTACATGTAAATCTATATGTTCGAAAGAAACTAAAATTTGCATATTAGCACAGAAAACAGTAATTCACACAGGATGACAGGAACATACTACAGATCTCAAAATAAATGACCACCAAGCCCTTATGTTTTAACTAACACTCTAGATGCATTGTATGATTCAGATAGGTTAGATACTGTTTAAGGAAGAGCCTGCAGTGCCATTAGTAGCCATAAAATTAACCAAAAGTACTATGCAAATACAGATAAAGAAATGGCATTCCACTATATTGTTACGGTCATTAGGTTGCCAGATCATGATGGAAACTATGTACTTCTAAAAGAAATGACATGCGATGGATCAAGTGGAGAAATTATCATAATCTAGTATATGCAGTGTGATATCAACAGGCAAAGTATAGAAATAAATGAAAGACTAGCTGGTCCCCCGTGCTTCGCCGCGGGATGGATTTTGTCCGGCTGGCACACACAAGGATCCTTCTTAAGAGTACAGAGTAGGTTGGCGTGTAACACATAGGTATGGTCATAAAAAATAAAAAACACATACATATAGCCAAGGATGTTGTGATCGAAGACAGAAACTGCTACATTCTTCAAGCACGACACCTCTATAATTAGAAGACCTTCGAAATCATTGGGCCAAACCAAAGTAGGCTGCATCTCTGTTGACATAAATGGACAGCATTAATAATCCTAACTGGAAAACTCTGTGGCATACTGTACTGTACATGATCATGGATACTAAAAGCATGTCATTAGTGGCACACACTGAACAGCTTCATGATCATACAGTGTTGACCGTGCCTGCATTCCCTTGACTAATTAGATGCTGTGAGAAATATATCACTGTAAATTACGGAAGAAGATAAAATTATAATCAAGGAGCATAATGACATTAACTAAGGTATGCACTATAGGCCTAGAGGTAGGTTCAATTGATGATCAAAGTCCCTACCTCCTCCTTGTCGATCTTGAAGTATCAAACAAATTTATACAATATCTGGTCTTCCTTTTATTTATTGAATTGCATCCGAAACCCCATCAGCATCTTGCGTCATTCCTTCAGTTGTTTCTGAAATTAAGCATTCAAAATTTATATATAAGAACCTAATCTAAGCGTATCAATAGAAACAAGCACTATGAGGCAAAAAAGCCTAACAATAACTGAATTATTTTTTGTATCTTTTCATCTCAGGTCTGGTTGTGAATGGCTAATTGGAAAAGAAAAACACAAAAATTCCCAAGTGCACTGAATTGCTGGTTGCAAATATGATGAATCTTCACAGCACCCAAATTGGAGAATGCATGGATAGTCATGATAGCATACACTAAACTTGACAGTGCAGCTATCTAAAATTGATATGAATCGTCGCAGCAACCAAACTGGAGAATCGATGAATACCGATGATGGCATACACCAAACCAGACAATGCAGCTATATAAAATGATAACGTGGTAGCTATACATTTAATTGGAAAAAAGAAAGAGGTTTGAGCTGCAAGAACAAAGCATGATATTGAAAGTTACTGCTTACACAATTCATGAAGCTATTGAACTCTTCTTTGAAGATGATGCAAAGCCAGTAAGAAAAAATAGGAGCTTATACAGTGGTCGGTCTGCAGATGGTTGTAAAAGTGTATGGAGATAACTTACCTTCCTAGTTCCTGCGACGTAGCAAATGCAGTAGTCATATGTTTTCACTAATGCCTAATAATCGAAGTTTTCACTGCAGTTCCGACTGAAATGCAAGGAAACAGTTAGATCCGTTTCAAATAAACTGAAAAATCCTCGGATTCACTAATGCCTAATAATCGAAGCTATCACTGTAGTTCCTGCAGTTCGATTTTTATTCACTAAATCAAACCAAAAGCTTTACACCTACTAATTTTCGCCCCTACAAATCCTGAGAGAGCAGCATTACACCTACTAATTTCCACCACTACTATCCAGATCTGAGATTGAGAGAGAGCAGCAGTACCTCGCGTCCACAGGAAGGGCTCCAACAACGTGCGGCTGTGAAACCCAAGATGCGCCAGCGTCGTGGAGGCAGCTTCGCCTTGCTTGCTGGAGTGGATGTTGCAGGCTGCCGGCATCACGGACTCACAGAGAAGGTGGCCAGCAACGTGGACTTGCGTAGAGGTGGTCGGCGGCGCGGGCGCACGGGAGGTGGCCGGCGGTGCGGAGACGTGGGTGGCGGCGACGGGACGGGCGGCCTGGCGGTGGGGCGAACGTACGGGCCCGAGCAGCCAGCGGGGAAGGGCGGCCGGGAGGCGGGGCAGTCGTCCGGGGCCGGGCAGCCGGCAGGGGCGAGCAGCCGGCAGGGCGGACATCGGTCTTGGTGAGGGAGGGCGGACATTATATATCAAATACTGCTAGGTGTCACATGGATGTGCTCATCAAAACTAAAATTGATAGCCCCATCTTGAATAATAATTATTCTACTTCATGACACATAAAAATAGAGAGACCAATTACAGAAAATAAAAATTAAATCCTTCATGAACAACAATCGTAACTTAAAACAATGGGTTGCTATGTGTCACATGGATGTGCTCATCATATTAAAATTGGTAGCCCTACTGAGAAAAACTCTACTATACTCCATACAAGAACTAAAGCATCACATATTAACAATCATCAAAACCACCAAGTAATTTGCTAGGAGTTAAAATGGGTTCATAGATACCAACCTCTTGGAAGATGGATTCACCACAATTTGAATGGCTTTCTCAAGATCAATTTGAAAAGTCTATCTAGAATGGAGAAATAATGACAATCAAGCAATCTAGCCATCTAAAAGGTCCCTAATTTTGTTTTAGTAATTGAGTGATAACCTAGGTGGACTAATATGTTTAAATGTGAGATGAGATACATAGGTGATTAGTCCACAGGTACACTTGTGTGAGCAACTCATGCTATGACGGTGAAGATGGCTTGTATTTGTTGTAATGCTCATACATGTGATGATGGAGCTCATTGCGTATGAGACATGACATTGAGTCATGTGACTAAGGTGGAGAAGATCAAGACAAGACTTGGCTTGATAGGACCGGTTGCAAGCGTGAAGGGCAAGTTGGAGACTTTGGAGCAATGAACCACGTGGCGGTGAAGCTTGAGCAAGACTTGGCGTCGATGGACAAAGGCAATGGTGAAAAGCAAGTGAGGTCAAGATCGATGAACCAACAAGGTCATGTGATCATATGAAGTGTATCATATCATTTGTGATATGGTTGGTGCATGTGTTGCGTCAATATTGGAGGAGATGGAATGGAATACACAAGACAAAGATATAACCTATAGGGCATTTCATTTCACCGGTTATAGGTGTGTAGAGAAGTTTATGATCGGGTTTAGGATAGATGGCCATACTATCAAGAGGGGCAAACTTGTTTGCATATCGGTCATCTAGTGCCACTTGAGTGATCTACCTTTGCATCGTTGCTAGGATCGAGTGGCATGGTGAATTAAGTGACTAATCCTTTGAAAAATGTTTGTGAAAATGCTAACACACTTGCACATAATAGTGTACACTTGGTGGTGTTGGCACATTTGCAAAGGAGAAGAAGTTGGAGAAGTTTTGGAGAAACTTGAGTTGAAAAAGAGAAGTGATGGTTTTTGGATTAGAATTCTGTGTTGATCCATTATGCTTTGGATCAAATATGCATGTGGGATGTGTAGCCCTCTTCATAAGCTTTCCAAAATATATCCAAGATCATCGAAATCGGAGTTTAGAGCTAAGAGTTATAGTCGTTTTAGCGCTCAGGACCGGATCTAGTTCTAGGGTCCGGACCATGTCACCCGGGTCCGACCATGTCACCTAGGTCCGATTCTAGGGTCTGCACCATGTTCTATGGGTCCGGTTGAGTGTTTTTACATGTGTTTGGAGGGATAGGACCCTAAGATGGTCCGGTTGTAGCAACATGACCCGGTCTGGTTGCTTTGGGAGTTCTCGGGAGCTCTCTGGACTGAACAGGACCAAGGTGTGAGATGGTCCGGTTGCTTGGTCCAGTTGCTGTCTGAGTGCGCAAAAGTGACCGTTTAAGCTGCAACAGTCGGCATTTGAATGTGGGGATACATGGTGAGATCCGAGGGTCTGGACTTTCACTTAGATGGTCCGAAGCCTCGGTCTGGGCCTCCTCGAGGGCATAACATCTTGTCGGGGACCAATACTAGGGTACCCAAAGAGGAGCTAGTAACCATCAACATTGATTTTTCCGAGCAGTCAAGAGCGCGACTACAGCTCCAGCCAACCCCGAGGCCACGGGCTCTGCCTCGCCCGACACCGAGGCCGCGGGCTCAACCTTGCCTGACCTGTGAGGGTTGGCTCCGCCTCGCCTGACACCGAGGATGTACCTCAAGAACGATGCCATCGCCCATCTATTGGAGTTCACCGGATGCCTGATCGAAGAGGCCCAGAGTCATGGAGGAAGTGGGGTGTTCTAGAGAAGGACAAGAAGAAGATCTAGGACCACATCGCTGCCTTTCACATCCTGAAGGAGAGCAGCTTGAAGGGGTCTGGCGTCATCGGGGGCCCGTGCCCCCAGAAGCGATTAGCTCCTCGACTTCAACTACGGGAGGTTAGAGCTAATCGCCAACATCATGGCATAGCTTGCTGGAGGGGAGCCGCTCTCTCTAGAATACCCCATTTAGAGCGCCCCGACAGTGCTCCCGTTCGGTCTCCACAACATCATAGAGACCATTGGCCACCTTGTGGCGCAACACGCGCCTCCTTTCCCCACGAATGACGAGTTGGTAGGGATGACCGAACATGTTACGGAGTCTTTCCATGACCTCCTCGTAGAAGAAATGGAGTTGCCCTCCGCCTCTAACTCCAGCAGAGGGAGCCATCACCCCTCTTGTGAATATTTTATGGTAGGTACCTATCGGAGCAAAAATGTGTCGATGCGCCTGGCATACAGCAAGCCAGAAGGATCTGCTTGATGGAGCAAGGCTAGAGATCTACTTGGCTTCAATCGCAGGACCCGTCGACCCTGCGAATTCCTCCCGAGGGTGTGCCTATCAATTTGACCTGCAATTGACAAGGAGAGAAAGTTTATCAGTAATTTAAGGTAGAACCTGCTGATCTTGCCCAGATAGTTCCAAGTGTGCCGCTTTGGGAGCAGCCAGACAGGAGAAATCGACTAAACAGCCGATACACGAATAAATCGGCTGTTAAGGACTGTAAAGCTCGTAGGTTGCGATTAATTTTATGATGACAAGTACAATGCACGCATATGTAAGTAAAATCATCAGCTAGGTGGATGTTACCAGTGTAAAGCATTGAGTCAATGAATCTAATAAGAAATGATATAACATGCGAACAAATCGACTGTCTAGTACAAATAGATCTACAAAAGCTCTAAATCTAATCTGTTACTATCAACAGTGAGGTTCGACCGGATCGATGACAACTATGATGATAACAACAAACTAAAACCGAAGAATCCATAAAACCGTCTATATATTGACAAGTTTTTTGAAAGACATGCTATATCTATGAAGCACAGGCGAATCGGCTGAAAATAGCCGATTCAAGTAGAAAAAGGGTCATAGCATATGAACAATTGACTATTCAATATGAGCAGACCTATAAACTCCTCAAATCTAACCTATTATCTTTAATAGTGGGGTTCGATCGTAGATAAAATCAATAACTAACTTATACTAGAGCTCGCAGTAGAGGTCGAACTTAACCGATGCAGCCTTACAAACAGAAGTATAAGACATGATGGTCTTATAAACAAGCCAGAGGTCGGTCGGACCGATGCAACCCTGCTTATTGAAGAACTCACCAAGATCTACACTACTCCTACTCCTAAAGGTTGGCATAAAGCCAAAAAATTAATTGGTATTGATTGATTGGATGTTCTTTTTACAATAGCTAGGGTCTAATATTTATATCCGGAGCCTAAGCATGAATCCTACTCAAGTACGACTCATTACAATCTTTGGTATAAGAGAAAACATTTCTAATTTAAGATAACTTGGACCCTAATCTTTTCCTTTTTGTAGAGTCTGACATGTCTTTCCCGACGCCAACCATAGCTTATTGTTGTTATCTGCTGACGTCATTCGAAGAGAGCCGATCCTAGTACTGCATCTAAATCAGCTGATATCGACCCTTACATGATTGATTCCTTGATGACACAATCTTGGAAGCTTCAAGTTTTCCCGCGTTCTTCTTCCAAATTTTGGTGTAAACAGTACCCCCGAGGGACACGTCGAAAGCATCCACGAGGAGGAGGCTACCCCGATGAACGACCTCGATGACGAGGTCGAGGGGGATATAGGGGCTCCACCCGCTTGCGGATGGAGTAGCTAAAGGCTCAGCACCAAGAGCTCGAGGAAGCACGGTTCCAGTTCGAGCAAGAATGTGCGGAGCTTGATCGAGAGATCGAGCACCACGGAGAAGATGGGCGCGTGCGCGCCATGGCCCGTGATGTGAACCGAAGGATCATTACGGATGATGATGCCCTCCTACATTTCACCCGGGTGAGCTAGAACATCGCTGCTATGGTGGCCTTACTCCGTGGGCTTCCAGAGCTCGCAACGCCCGAGGATCATCGGGCCCACCGCGAGATTTGCATGCTGCTCAAGCGTGCGGCGGCGCAGCAGGCTGAGAGCTCACTGTCTCAGCGATGCGAGCTCAATGCCAGCCAGCACACGCCCTCAGAATGCCCCCACAAGGATGCATCGGTCCACCAGCGCCAAAAGGCAGCAGGCAGCGCACCACGGTCCCTAGTGCATGAGCGTCTCGGACACAACCGTGACGCACGCGACACCCTCGATGCCCGCAGACATGCCCATAATGATCCGAGAGAGGGAGCTAGCCGCGGCTATCACCCTTGTCATGGCGGACGCTACGACAATGGTGAGGACCGAAGCCCGAGCCCTAGCCTACCAGGCCTCAGGCCTTCAGATGACACATCCTCAACGCCGCCTTCTCATCAAGGTATCGACCACCAACCAACATCTCAAAATACTCTGGGGAAACAAACCCAGCACTGTGGCTCAAGGATTATCGGCTTGCCTGCCAGGCCGGTGGAGCGGATAATGATAACTTCATTATCCACAACTTTCCATTGTTCTTGGACGATTCAACGCGAACATGGTTGGAACACCTTCCGCCCAACAGAATCCAAAGCTGGGTGGACCTAAAAGAGTTCTTCATAGGGAACTTCTAGGGCACGTACAAGTGCCCTGGGAACCCATGGATTCTCAAGAACTACCGACAGAAGGCTAGAGAAACCCTTCGTTGGTACATCTGATGCTTCTCCCGGCGGTGCAACGAGCTACCTAATGTCGTCGACGCCAACATTATAGGAGCTTTCCTATCTAGGACCACCTGCGAGTCTCTAGGTTCATAAGCTAGGATGAAGGGGCCCACGAACCACCATGGAGCTCCTCGACATCACCACCACCATGCCTTGGGCGAGGAGGTGGTTGGAGCGATCTTCGATCGCCTCAAGGGCAAGGCGAAATGGGACGAGGACGTCGGCGAAGGCATGTCCAACCATCCCATCAAGAAGAAGAACAAGCAGCGGCACGAGGGCTCGCTCGTGGCCACCGCCGACCGTAGGGGGGGTCGAAAGCCCATGGAGGGCACCCCAAACCACTTCAAGAAGCTACTCGAGAGGCCATGCCTGAACCATGCCTTCCCGTCAAGCATTTGTACAAGGAATGTGACCTCATGAAGTGGTTCTTGTCTAGAAGCTCCAACAAAGGGGAGCACGAGAAGGACCCCAACCCAACCATAGACGGCGAGGGAAAGGATGGCGGCTTTCCGATGCCAGATGGTTGCCTAATGATCTTTGGAGGGTCGGCATCCTATGACTCCAAGTGCTGTCAGAAGCTCATGTGCCGCGAGGTCTATGCGGCCGAGCCGGCCGTGCCTACCTTCCTCTGATGGTTGGAGTCTGCCATAACCTTTGATCGGACCGACCACCCAGAGAGCATCCCGCAATTAGGGAGATACCCGCTCGTGGTCGACCTGATCATCGGCATGAAGCGTCTCACCAAGGTACTGATGGATGGAGGCAGTGGCCTCAACATCATGTACGTCGAGACGCTCGACGCTTTGGGCATCGACTGAGCGTGCATTCGACCAACTGGAACGCCTTTCCATGGCATCGTGCCTAGAAAGCAGGCCGTGCCACTTGGGTAGATTGATCTACCCGTTACCTTCAGGGATCCATCCAATTATAAGACATAGACCCTCACCTTCGAGGTGGTTGGGTTCCACGGAACCTACCACGCCATCCTAGAATGACCATACTACGTGAAGTTCATGGTTGTCCCCAACTACACCTACCTAAAGCTGAAGATGCCAGGCCCAAGTAGGGTCATCACCATCGGCGCCTCCTTCTAGTGCACCTACGAGTGTGAGGTCGAGTGCTGTGATCACACCGCGGCAATCGTTGTCGCAGAACCGACCAATTTATAAGAGTACAAGTACAATGGTATCCCGCAAGCGGTCGCACTGTCATACTTGAACCCATATAAACCCGGTAGTCCGTCGAGTACCACGACGGGTCTCGATAAACGATTTACAACAACCAAGATCGTACATGATTCAACATATATGCCACATATTACATCAAGTTCACAGATACATTTTCCTCATCAGAGTATGAAACCAGTTATTACAAACCGAGTTTGATAGATAAAGCGGAAGCAATTAAGTTCGAAAGTAAAGTTTCTAACATAGTTTGATACAGTGCCAAGATACGATCACGGTCCACAAAAGCATGTAGAAGGATTAATAAGAAGCCTGCCCAAGGCTTACTTCTCATCCACAGCGGGATAGAAGCAACTCTTGCAATAACCATGATACACAGTGCCATCTGCAACATGGGAAATAAAACCCTGAGTACGAGAAGGTACTCAGCTAGACTTACCCATCATAAACCAGAAATAAAATGACTCCAAGGATTATACAAGGCTGTATAAGTGGGGATAGCTTGACAACATTTTATATAAAAGCGATTAACTTAGCTATACAATTATGGTTCCAATATCAGGTTAATTATAACTATCCATCTCTAGATTAGCAACTATCCTATGCCAAACATGTGGTATATCCATTTAAAAGCATACAATAGTAACCATAGCAGGTATTGTAATTCCATATTCATTCGAACCATCATGTTCCATAACATAGTTACTACGATGTTGGGACTAGCCAAGTTTCTCACTATCCGGGAGAGACAGCGATTCGAATCGATTTCAACCAGCTGGGAATTTATTCCTAACACAAACCCAGGCATACCGCGCGAAGGCAGCCTTAGGTCACCTTTGGTACAACTCAGGTCTACATTTTGCGGGTCCATACTGCGCCACACAATCTGGGACATAAGATGCCAGGACGTTCAGGCCTAGCCTGCCCTTGGGCTCAGTCTGATCGCCCCCCCCGCAAGGAGCGCACAACAAAACGGGTCCCGGCCTGAGTTGAATTACTTGGCTTCACGGTCGAAACGAGTTATCTGGCCAGCTAAGTGATAGGCATGCGTTCAATCTTGTCAGAAGCACCAACAACGGTACGGTCCTTAATCGACACAGACGGGGATAGATCCACACCCAAGACCTCCATGTCTTGTTGCTTCTCTATCGACATCCCGCCCGGTCTCCATTTACATTACCCATGGTTCTTTTCCACGATAGCAAATATAGCCAACCGTTCTCCTGTATCCACCTATATCTCGCAGGTGACAGGAAATCACACGACTTCTACCGGTCTAAGCATGGGTAAGCATATATTTGATCCTGAACCTATACCGGTTAAAGGTGTAATAGCTGGACAAGGAATTTATATGCATCAAGTGGTTCCATTCAACTCTTATAACCTAATGCATCAATCAATGCTCCAGGGCTTGCCTCGCAGAAAGGAAGTAGGGCGGTGATCAGGACACTTCGGAAGCTCTTTAGGATTGTTCTCCTCGCCTTCAGGAGCTGCGACTTGAGGATTCTCTTGCTGGTCCTCTTCCTCTACTTCGTCGAATTCCAGCAACGTTATTTCTTCCTCCGATCCTAGATGCATGAATATGGCATAAGATATTGCGAATGCATACATGTGTACAAGTATAAAATGATGACACATGATGAATGCATTCGTATAAGTATTCTTAACAGCATGGTGTTAACAAATTCATCATATTTTACCGAGTAAGTGCATATCTCTTCTTGACTACTTAATCAAACACATTTACAATTCATTCACTACTCACAAAATAGTAGCTGCTTGTTTTACTTATAACTGAAGTTCTACTTATCCAAATGTTGTGATATTAGACTTTCTGAAAAGCTTATAAAATTGTCTACAACTCTTATTTAATCACCAAAAGCTAATTCCTAATTTATCTTAACCAAAACAGACAATCAATCTAGCACTATCCAGAAATCCCCGAGAACAAGCAAATTCGGAAAGGCTAACTTTAAACAGCTGTAACTCCTAAACCGTTTGACCCATGGTCCTGAAATTTTAACCCAAGACATATAATGAAGTTATCTACAACTTTGTTATTAACTATTGTTACAGCAAACATCATTTTTATCATGCAACTTATCAAACTCCAGAATCTGTCCGGAAACTATTCTAATTCGCATTACAATGTAACAATACTTCTACTTCATATAAGTATTCAAATTTTTACAACTCAAAGTCTACCAACAGTTTAAGCATACCAAATACATCCAAGAAAACATAATGGTGAAGCCCAAACTATTTATTTATATGCCTTTATTATTTTATTTAGATACATAGGTTAAATAATAAACATATACCAAATGTGCATCATAATTTCTCAGAAAATTACAGTGGCTTACTAGTTCTACCAATAGACTACTGTAAAAGTTTCATGCCATTTTACCAAGTAAAACATCCTATACAAAAATGACAAGGCAGCAAGGCTTGAATTAGCATAAATAGAAAACCCTATTAAAAAGTGTCAAGCAACATATTTCCTATTTTTCATAGCATCCATATGGTACTAGGATTACCCCCAACAAATTTCATGAATTTTGGATTCATAATTAATTTATAAAAATTCATACAAAGATTCACTATTTATAAAAGAAAAATATATAACTACAAATATACACATGCACTGATCCTCAAATTTTTACCAGAGCTCATACATGACAAGAATAGCTTACCACAAAATTTTGATAATTTTTGGAGCACAAGAACTCTAGATATAAAATAAACAAATTTGCATGCATTCAAAAACATATTTCAAATCTCTATTTAAATCTTCCAAAAATTCTACTGTAAGTGTCAAGATCATATTTTTCTTAAATACTACACTTCCTAAGGAACATAACCAAATTTATTTCACAATTTTTGAAGCTACCAAACTGAAGATATAAAAATCACAAAAGAATTTAAAAACTGGAATCAAATGACCTATCCTATCTCCTACTGTCGCTGAGAGCCGGGCCCCATTCGCCAGTTGGACCCACATGTCAGCGACGCGAAAACAGAGCAACTACGCTGCGCGGCGGTGGCCCGGTGAAAGCTCACCGACGGCGAACTTGCTGACGGTGACATCATCGCCAGATGTTCTACTCGACTTCGCGCACACAATGCTCTACTTGGTGGGACTTCTCGTCGGTGCTAGCAACGGCGGCGGCGGCCATGGCAGGGCGGAGGTGCGGGCCGATGGTGAGACACCGGTGAAAGCTAAGGCGGGTCAATCAAATGCTACGCCGAGCATCTACGGGCTATGGCGAACCGAGCGCATCAACTAGCGTGGCGAGAGGTTGACGGTGGCGACGTGGCCACGACGACGGGGCTCGCGGTGATGCTCCAGCGAGGCTTTGCACGGCGCGAAGGCTTACCAAGCTCCGGTAGCGGGCACTGGGAGAAGCAATGGGGTGCTGGGGAGACGGTGGAGGGATTGCGGTGATGGAGAAGCGGCCAGACAAGCCGGTGGCTGGCAACGACGGCGGTGGCGAGTGGCGTTGCTGGTGCAGCGCTGCGAGCGACAAAGGAGGAGGCGAAATGGGGAAATGAGGGCGCGGCTGAGTGCGGACGGGTGCTGGAGAGGTGAAGGCGCGCTCTGGCCTGGCTCTGCCACGCAGGGCTGGGCGTTGGCGACGCGCGGCCAGCCGCGACGTCCACGCGGCGCTCGGACTCTGCTCGGTGTCGGCCACTGAACCGGCGTTCAGTTCGTCAGTTAACCCTAATACTAGCCTGACAGCGAGTTTTCATGTTGATTTATCTGCTAAATCGTGGCTCTAACGTGCAAACACTCTAAACCAAAATGGTAAACCTATGTACCAGCTACAATTCTCTTTCAGTGAACTCATGCTAAATCACAATCGAGACTGAGTAAAATCACCCCCAAAGTAGACCTGTCAGCCTGTCAGTGAACAAGACTTAGAAAATTTTTGTCAAGTGTTGAAATGTTGATTTTGCTGATTCTTGTGAGACCAATTCAAGCATGTTAGGAGCTAAATCAGTCAATGACCCAAAAATAAAAGTTGTTCCTTATAGCAAATACTACAACTTTGCTTTAGTGATCTCCTCCATGCAAGGTCTCTAACACCTAGTTCAAATTTGGTCAAACATGTCACATTTAAATGATGATACACTTCAAGGCATGGCTTAATGACTTAATTACCCCTAACCATGAATATCAAAGTTGTTCATAATGATACTCTAAACATGTTTAAGCAATTTGCAAGGTCATTCAATCATTTCATGTAGTAGTCACTCATAGAGCTATTTAAAGTAATCACATGAAACATGACTTAAGGGCTTGATCATGGAAAGTGACATTCATGAACCATGTTCCATTTGCTAACCTAAGTATAGCTAAGGTGTTTTAGTGACTAACACTACCCACTTGCATTCATTTACACATGATCCTATGCATATATTCCAAGAAACACGAGATAACAAGCAATGTTTCATATGTTTCGATCAAATGTTTCAATTGTAAATGATGGTTTATGAATGCTTGATGCTCATGCTCATGTTATGCAAGTCATGTTATGCAAGGCTAACACCCGAGGTGTTACAGCCCCTCCCCCTTATAAAAATCTCGTCCCGAGATTTGCAAGACCTACCATTCTTGGAAAAAGGCGGGATAAACTTCTCGTAAATAATCTTCTCTTTCCCACGTAGCATCTTGTTCACTATGATTGTTCCACACCACCTTATAGAACTTAATAATCTTACTCCATGTTACTCTTTCCAACTCCTCTAATACTCGAATTGGCTTTTCTTCATAGGTCAAATCCGATTGAAGCTGCACGTTGGTGGGTGCAATAGCTTCTTTAGGTACTCGAAGACATTTCTTCAACTGAGAAACATGGAAGACATCAAAGATTGCACTCATCTCTGGTGGAACTTGTAACTTATACGCAACATTTCCTTTTCGTTCCAAAATCTTGTATGGCCCTACATATCTTGGTGAAAGCTTCTTTTTCATCCCAAATCTCTTCACACCTTTCATGGGTGATACTTTCAAGTACACATAGTCACCTATTTCAAAAGTCAGTGGTCTTCTTCTTCTATCAGCATAACTCTTTTGTCTCGATTGAGCTGCCTTCATATGCTGTTGGATCACATGCACTTGCTCTTTGGCTTCTTTGACAAAGTCAATACCAAAGTATCTCCTTTCACCGGGCTCAATCCAATTCAATGGTGTTCTACATTTTCAGCCATATAAGGCTTCAAATGGAGCCATCTTGATACTTGCTTGATAACTGTTGTTATAGGAGAACTCAGCTAAAGGTAACCATTTCTCCCATGAACCTTTTGAAGATATAACACAAGCTCTAAGCAAATCTTCTAAAATTTGGTTTACTTGCTCTGTCTGTCCTAAAGTTTATGGATGATATGCAGAACTTCTGATTAGCTTGGTTCCCAAAGCCTGGTGTAAGTGCTCCTAGAAACGAGCTATGAACTATGGTCCTCGATCCGAGATTATAGTCCTGGGTACTCCATGTAGTCTCACGATACGGGAAAACATATATCTCAGCGTACTTCCCAACTATATACCTTGTGTTTACGGGTATAAAATGTGCTGACTTGGTGAGACTATCGACAATAACTCATATTGAATCATGACCTTGTGGTGTCATTGGAAGGCCTGTGATAAAGTCCATACTGATTTCTTCCCATTTCCAACCTGGGATAGGCAATGGCTGAAGTAATCCGACAGATTTCATATGAATAGCTTTTACTCTACTGCAGTTATCACACCTAGCAACATAGGCTGCGATCTCTTTCTTCATCTTAGTCCACCAAAAACGGGTTTTCAAATCTTGATACATCTTGCTACTACCTGGATGGATAGACAATTTGGACGAGTGAGCTTCATCTAAAATTTGGTTCCTCAGCTCACGGTCTTTTGGTACCACAAGTCGGTCCTCAAACCATAACACACCTCTTTCATCCAATCTGAAATGCCTGGTCTCTTGCTCTTGCATTTTTCTCTTGATGTGACTTATTCCTACATCTGTCTGCTGTAGCTCTATGATTTTGCTCTCAAGTGAACAACTGATCGTGATATTGTGTAGTACAACAGGGTGTAACAAGTTGAATCCATCTTCCAATAATGCTTTCATAGTGTTGCAATGAGACTTTTGACTGAGTGCATCTGCTACTACATTAGCTTTTCCCGGATGGTAATGCACTTCTAAATTATAATCCTTAATCAGCTCTAACCATCTTCGTTGTCTCATGTTCAGCTCTGGTTGGGTAAAGATATACTTGAGACTTTTGTGGTCAGTATATATATGACATACATTGCCCAACAAGTAATGTCTCCATATCTTTAATGCATGAACCACTGCTGCAAGTTCTAAATCATGAGTGGGGTAGTTGACTTCATGATTTCTCAATTGCCGAGAAGCATATGCAATAACTCTTCCTTCTTGCATAAGCACACAACCCAAACCTATTCCCGATGCATCACAAAATACATCGAAAGGCTTTTCAATGTCTGGTTGTGCTAGCACAGGTGCTGTAGTCAACATAGTTCTGAGGGTGTGAAAAGCTGCTTCACATTCTGGTGTCCATTTGTACTTCTCATCTTTCTGAAGTAGTCTGGTCATTGGCTTAGCTATCTTCGAGAAATCTGGAATGAAACGACGATAATATCCTGCTAACCCTAGAAAACTCCAAACTTCATGAGCCGAAGTTAGGGCTTTCCAATCCATGACCTCTTGAACTTTTGATGGGTCTACAGAGATTCCATCTCTTGATAAGATGTGACCTAAGAAAGGTACTTTGCTTAACCAAAATTCACACTTACTAAACTTTGCATATAACTTATGCTCCCTCAATCTAGATAGGACAATCCTCAGATGCTCTTCATGATCTGACTCATTTTTTGAATAAATCAATATATCATCGATGAACACGACCACGAACTTGTCGAGCTCGAGCATGAATACCGAGTTCATCAGGTACATAAAGTAGGCTGGAGCATTTGTTAGTCCAAAAGACAACCAAATACTCGTATAAGCCATACCTAGTGGAAAAAGCAGTTTTAGGTATGTCCTCTGGCCTGATCTTTATTTGATGGTAGCCTGATCTCAATTTAATTTTGGAGAATACCTTTGCCTTCACTAGCTGATCGAACAAGATGTCGATGCGAGGCAATGGATATTTGTTCTTGATGGTCACAGCATTGAGTGGTCTGTAATCTACACACATTCTTAGTGATTTGTCCTTCTTTTTCACAAACAAGGCTGGACATCCCCACAGAGATGAGCTAGGTTGGATAAGACCCTTGTCCAATAGATCTTGTAATTGAACCTTAAGTTCTGCTAACTCATTGGGTGGCATTCTATAGGGCCTTCTTGATACAGGTGCTGTACCTGGCACTAACTCAATCTTAAATTCCACCTCCCTATCAGGTGGTAAGCCTGGTAATTCCTCTGGAAATACATCCGGAAACTCACAAACCACTGGGATATCACAAAGTGTGGTGGTTTGGATAGCACAAGCTAAATGTTGGAGTTTGAAATTGCGGGAGAGTAGTACTAGAAAAGCATTCCCTCCCGTGGGTTCTCTCAACATAATAGTACGAGTGCTAGTGTCAATAAGAACACCATGATGCTTCATCCAATTCATGCCTAGGATTACACTTATCGATAACCCGGGCAATATTATCAAATCCGTGGTGTACTCCCTCCCTTGTATAGAGATGAGTACATTTTTGACTATCTTTTTGGTAGTAACAGTACCCCCTGCTGAACTTATATTATAACCCCCTTTGCTTACTTCAATTATTTCCTGATCATGTCTAGATGCAAATTCTTGACTCATAAATGAATGAGAAGCTCCCGAATCAAATAAAACAACAGCGGGATGCTTGTTGACGAGAAACAAACCAGCTGTGACAACTTCTCCAGTGGGCACTTCCTCAACCGCGGTATAATGCACGTATCTCGGACATGCCCTTGTGTTCGCCTGTCTCTGATTGTTCTGATTTGGGTTGCCATTCTTCTTGGGGTGGGGGCATTCCTTGGCCCAATGACCCATTTGGTTGCAGTTGAAACATGACTGATTATTCCTAGGTCCTGTGGAGCTCCCTTGACTGCTAGTCCCTTTTGGTAAGGCAATAGTGAATGCCTTACGGAATGGTTTCTGCGGCCTGTTATTCTGAGCTTTAGGTGGTGGAGGCCTAAACTTGGATGTAGGTGGACGGAATTGTGGCCTAGCTATGATAGGCGCTCTTGCATGTGAAGATCCGGAGACACCTACCTCGAATGCCCTCTTGCGACTCTTAGCAGTTGCATGCATATTATTGTGGTTTTCCTGGGTCAGAGCATCACTAATAAACTCGTTGTAAGTGGCACACCTAGAATTGGCCATGGTCTTCATCAGTTTGGTACCCAGGCCCCTCTTGAAACTCTCTATCTTCTTCTCCTCAGTATCCACAAAACCTGGAGCATATCTAGACAGGTTGTTGAATGCGTGCATGTATTCTGTGAGAGTCTTCGTTCCCTTTGTGAGCCTCATAAATTCAGCCGCTTTCATGCGCATTAGGCCCGGGGGAATATGATGTCCCCTAAAAGCTAGCTTGAACTGTTCCCATGTCACTCGCGCATTAGCAGGTAGAGACTACACGAAATGTGTCCACCAGATCCCTGCTGGTCCTTGCAGCTGATGAGAAGCATACTCAGCTTTCAGATGCTCAGTGACTCTTAGCAAGCGAAACTTCTGCTCAATGGTGTTGAGCCACTTGTTAGCCTACAGTGGTTCCTTAGCCACCTTGAAGATAGGAGGCTTTGTATCCAGAAATTCCTTGAATGTACTGTGCTGATTTGGCTCGGCCCCTTGTTGCTGGGGGTGGCCACGAGCGGCGTTCTGCGCAATGAGGCACAGAGCTTCTTCCATTGTCCTTTGGCTCCCCAAGAACTGAGCAAAGAACTCCTGAGCAGACGGTGGCAGCGGTGGTGGTAAGTCATCACCATTGCCATCATGACTGCTACCAGCTCTAGCACGGGTGCGCGTCATCTGCGAAGTTGCAACAATAAGCGATTATTGGTTGATGTCAAGAGATTGCAGATGAATCATAATCATGCCAAACTAAAATTACTGGAGAAAATCCTTAAATTCACAATAAAAACAGAGGCATAATAATTCATTCTCGCAACATGACGCCACCAATTTTATCACTTATCGGACTCACACCGTGTTAACATACTAGTCACTAGGTGACTCTAATCTTCATTAAGATCGCTGCCGAGGTCGGAGATAGGATTATTCTCATTCTCTAGCTCCACTTCTTTCTAGGTATACTTCATTCCACTGATAGAGGGGCGGTTCATGGTACCCCGCAAAAGTGCAAAACTCTCACAACAGGTAGGTGTTCCGAAAACCATCAGGAAATTCTCACTTCAACTAGTGCTGCCATCGGTACCATCAACGTGTACACTTTTGTGAGACAAGACCATAATGGATAAGAGTTACATAACCGAGTAAGAAATTTATAAGGGGAGGAACAATTTAATTATGTGAATGATAATTATCATGATGCATGCTCGTTCCGTACGTCCTCACAAACTTAGGAAAAATTTGTTTCTAGCGGTAGACACGGTGGCATACATACGTTCTCTCATATATAGCGTAACTAGTCGAGCTACACGTTTCATTGTTAGTGTACCTGCATAAGAATTTCATTTCAGCCCAAACCCATAATGAAATATGCAGAATGTAAATCTAAATACTTCCATATATGTATACCCATACATATACTTCCGTATCAAACTACCCGATAACAATTTAAACCCACAATTAAATACGCACCATATACACATGCAAGCATGCATACATAGCCGTACCAAAGCTAACTCTCCCCGACCGCACGCTCACATCTTGCGGTCATGTCACTCATCACCATACCTTGGTGTAGAGGCATTTGATCCATTCATTACCATTCAAGTGAATGACATCCATACAATAGCACGCCGTATGGACGACGAAGTAAAAACCCACATGTTAGTACTTAAATAGCCACCTAATAGTCCTTAATTTGGGCATAAGGAAAGTGATCATTGGCACACTTTAGATTTCAAATACCTATTATATAGCTATCAATTGCTAGAGAAGGGTTTTTGGAAAAACAAAAACTTTTGTTTTAAATACACATGTGACAATTAACGTTGAATCTTACTCTGATGCCAGCTGTCGCAGAACCGACCAATTTATAAGAGTACAAGTACAATGGTATCCCGCAAGCGGACGCACTGTCATACTTGAACCCATATAAACCTGGTAGTCCATCGAGTACCACGACGGGTCTCGATAAATGATTTACAACAACCAAGATCATACATGATTCAACATACATGCCACATATTACATCAAGTTCACAGATACATTTTCCTCATCAGAGTATGAAACCAGTTATTACAAACCGAGTTTGATAGATAAAGCGGAAGCAATTAAGTTCGAAAGTAAAGTTTCCAACATAGTTTGATACAGTGCCAAGATACGATCATGGTCCACAAAAGCATGTAGAAGGATTAATAAGAAGCACGCCCAAGGCTTACTCCTCATCCACAAAGGGGATAGAAGCAACTCTTGCAATAACCATGATACACAATGCCATCTCAACATGGGAAATAAAACCACGAGTACGAGAAGGTACTCACTAGACTTACCCGTCATAAACCGAAAAAAATGACTCCAAGGATTATGCAAGGTCAGTATAAGTGGGGATAGCTTGACAACATTTTGCATAAAGCGATTAACTTAGCTATATAATTATGGTTCCAATATCGGGTTAATTATAACTATCCATCTCTAGATTAGCAACTATCATCCTGTGCCAAACATGTGGTATATCCATTTAAAAGCATACAATAGTAATCATAGCGGTGTTTGACACAAAATGTGACGCCTTGTGCCACACACAAAAAGCCAGAAAAGCGTAGCTTCAATCGGATGCCCGGTGCTTCGTGATCCGGAACGTGCGGTCGGTTTGACTGAAAAGAAACCGACAAAGGATATAAAATGATTAAATGTCAAACCGGAACATGTCGGGTGAGACCGCATAGTTCGTATATACGACCACAAGCCACTTACAACGACATACGGACTATAGGAAGTCATGCGCCAACAAGTTTATAAATCATTCGACTAATCGTAAGATGGACATACATAAAGATCTGATTGCGAATGCATATGCATGGAAAGACATGTTTGAACAAGTGAAATTGATTATGCGTTAATGCATATCCAAGCTCAACAATCCAAATGAGTTGGGGTCCATGAAGAAGGAACGTGTAGATAAACATGATTAAGCCAATCTAAAACTCAAATGCGTCACCATTACGACACCTAGTTTCGTCAAAAACTTAAACGTGATTAACATACATGAACCCACAACATGTGACAATCTAGATTAAAATAATTTGGCCATTACGAGCATGTTATCTATTTGCAAAGGTATTATGAAAGTAATGATCATTGAAGCTCGAATAAAACCATAGAAGAGGGCGAACAATATCAATCTAGATTGGGCAAAAGTGTGTTACAAATATATAAAATATTTAAAACATGCAACACAGATAACTTGATGAATCTATTTAGATTTTGCCGTAATCTAATAGAGCCGATAAGCATCTTGCTTCCACTAAGCATATTGAGCAAACGCCTGCCGCACGGTATCTACTCATAAACAAAGTATAAGCGAAGACTTCTTGATTGTCAAGCAAAGATCCGCCGCACGATCATTGAAAACAAACAAGACTACTTGCATCACGTTTAAATCCACCGCATGATACTAAACATGATAACAAGGTTGTCGGAACTTACGGAGGTCGACGGATCGATGACTCCTCTCGAAGAACTTCGGCGACCACGACAAAAGGACTCGAAAGTTGGCACGGGGCCGGTTGTATTGATTTGGTTGTGAACACCTATTACAATGGTCGAGGGTCAATATTTATACCCTAGATGAAACACGAGTCCTAAAAGACTACGATTTACAAAGGAACTCTTAAACAAACTTGGAAACTACGATTCCTTGCCCCAAACTCTCAGAGTCCTTTATTATTACAACTTTCATCTTTTCGATCGACTTTGCTTGCCATCTTCTGCTTTCCCGAATGGAGTTACCGCCTTCCAGAATAACCGACCGCACAAGCATTTAGCCGACCGCGTGCGTTATTTGCCAAACATTCTTCTTCCATGCATGTGGGTCCACCTGTCATCTTCCGAATTGACCAAAATCCAAAGTGTTAACATGCCCCCTCAATTTCGGGATAAAAGTTGTTTTATTCTGAAATTGACCACAAGCTCTTTCATCCTCCTAGGTCATCACCGTTCAAAACCGCACCACGCCCAAAATTTCAATCTTTCAACATAACTTGAACCTCCTCTAAATCTTCAATGGCGACCGGATGAAATCCCAGAAGTATACTTTATTTCTATTCGGCAACTTCATCCCATCCTTCCGCTCCTCTTTTGACTTATTCCCCTCTGATTTCAATCATCTTCTAAAGGAGTACAAGAGCCAGATTTTGATCCCTTACGCTGCCAACCCCGACTCCTATTTCCTTGGCCCAATGGGAAACCCTGACCCTTCTGAAATCATTGAGAGGGAAACTCAAAGAATTCCTTTCAAGTCTGGAATTACCTCACCAAACCGATGGCCAAACACGTTCAAGAATTGGCCATTCCCCCA
This sequence comes from Miscanthus lutarioriparius, assembly GCA_904845875.1. NCBI lineage: Eukaryota > Viridiplantae > Streptophyta > Magnoliopsida > Poales > Poaceae > Miscanthus > Miscanthus lutarioriparius. The sequence continues at coordinate 21,849,881 of CAJGYO010000002.1, forward strand.
ATCACCGGATGGCGCCAACTGATGCAGAGAATGTTGGAGAAGAGCGGCGAACCATCGACATTCAGGACATCGATCATTATGCGGAGTTATCTTTAGCGAGAGACACCGTGAATGATTCCCTTCGATAGCGACTTCTCATTTTTGGTCGGCGCTACAAATGCCTTTATCTTGACCATGGTATTATGACCATCACTCTAGCCGACGTATACATGATGACCGGTTTGAATGTGTCATTGCCGGTATATCCTTATAAGTACAAGAGCAAGAGTAATCAAAGAGCCGTTAGTTACGGATGTGGATGGGTCAAACATATTCGAAATTACATGAATGCATCTGGCTCCGTCTCGACAAAGAGTTGAAAGCTTTCATGAATATGTGGCTATGCTGATTCATTTTTGTGGAAAATCCAATGAACCAACCACGAATCACATGGTAATGGTGAAGACTTAGTCTGCAGGCACCCAGATCCCATTAGGCAAATATCTTTTAGGGTCCGCTTATCATATGATGCATCGATCACCCTTCGGATGTGCCAAGGTGGAGAAATTTCTTGTGTGAACGGCCCCGGTGGCTAATTCAAATGTGGCTCCAACTATATATGCATCGATAAACCCTCGTGAGCCTCTTCAACCTAAGCTTCCCTCGATTAACTATCTTTGAAGGCACCGCAGACAAAAAAGGTTAAAGCTTGTCGGACTTATGGGGAAGCGGCAGCATCTATAAGCATTGATATAGACATTGGTCACCTCTTCAAGCTATTTTTCAAAGGATTGACAATGTGCTCGGGTTTCCTTACGGGAAAATGAAGATCCGACTTTTGCCTCGCAAGTTTAGCTATGAAATTGGTTGTTCGGGCCAAGAATCCACAGAGATTTTCAACTCCTTTATCAAACCTTGCACTTTGCCAACCGAATTTCATCATGGGAGATTAGTACAATCCACCTATGAGTTCTATTATCCCAACATGGTAGCCAGACAATTAGGATGCGCCAACCGCCTTTAAAAATTCCTCTTCTCAACAATCATAAAATCAAGGGAAGCAATAATGTAAGGAATGGAAGCCAAGAAGGTCTTTGAATTAGGATGGGAATTACCAATATATGAACCATCTCCATTTGGGCTAATAGATGCTTGCTCATCCCTCTTTGTCTCTTGGTGGCAAGAATGGCATGCTCATATCTTCAATATAGCAGCTTCATTCTTTATGCAAAAACTTGCAACCCGATTTTGCTTCGACGATGGTGAGGTAATTTCATTATGCCCATCATTTCTTATTCTTGAATCCACTTCTTATTTTAACATCTGGTTATGCACGGGATCTTGAGTTTACTTCCCCGCCAAAGCAATTCAAGACTATCCTACCGTGGTCCCAAACTCTGCTCTGGGGTTTGATGCTCCAAACTTAAAGGAATTCATGAAAACTTCTGCAACTTTGGATTCAGCACCTCTAAAGGCATTCATAAGAACTCCTGTTACTTCAGCTGCTGCATCTTCCAGAGGAAAAAGCAAAAGGAAAACACCTGAAAGTTTTCTCTTACCCAAGAAACCAAGGACCAAGAAAGCCAGATTATCCCTTAAGGCATGAACCTTCTGTTTTCTTATCAGGTCAACCATTTCATTTGGCAGTAAGCCTGACTATCTCTACATTCATTCCTTCCACTGCAGCCACAAGTCGAAATTCCCATACCGGGTAATACCTCAGCGCCTGTAGAACCAACCCCTGAAGTTTCTACTGAAGATGAAGAAATTCATGATAGCGAAATTTCAGAGACCCATGAAGCTGAAGGTTCAAAGGCTCATAAACCTGATGAGACTATAGGTAACATTGCTCAACCAATTCTCCTCTCCTTTCTCTTTAACAACATCTATCTCTTATGCTCATTATCACTTACTTTACTGAAAATAGATGAGATCTTAGATGAACTGGCAAGGGAAACTTCTCCTGATCAATCTCCAGATCCGTCTCCTCTGAACCTTCAATCAAGTCCTCCAGCAAGCCAGGGTATAACTCATCCTGATGACCAATCAGCCCAACAGGTAACGCCTTGTCTCATACTATATTTTAGCAAAATTACCCAATCGGCTAACACCTTCTTTCTTTCTCTTTGTTTAGAAGAACATCACTAAACCGACCACCGCCATTCCTTCTCTATTGAGGACTACATTATTGAGAAAGGTGAAGAGATCACTTCTCATCAAACTTTGTCACTGGAGAATCAGGCTCGGCTAAAAGAAGTGATTATTCTACTGAATAAGGATACCATTAGTCTGGTTCAGAATGCAGACCAGATAAAAGACCTCCTTGAACTCATTGATCAAGATATCCTTACGCTCTCAAAGCTCCCCTAGAATCTGCAAACCATCTTGATGATCACTTTGCTATGGTGAAAAGGGCAACCAAGAACATATCTTGAGGGCCGCTCTGCGAAGGATAGATCTTTGAAAAAAGCGGAGATTAAAGATCTTCACTCTCATATCCAGACTACGAGAAATTCTTTAGCAACCTTGGAGCCTGAATCGAGATCCATGGAGGATGAAAAAATCGAGACTTGAAGCTCAACTAGCCGAATCAATGCCAAAATTCAGTCTCACAGGCCCACATAGCCAATCTGCGAAGAACATAGAAGCAACTTCACTAAAGATAGCTTCGACCATCAAAGAAGACCAAAGCAGATCAAAAATAAATTGTCCGAATCCGAGTTACGAAGATGAAGATCAAAAGGTGCTAGATAATGTTAGCGAATCGAGGATCAAGCCATAGAAGCGATCAATCATCTTCGAACCAAAGAGACATTAGGCTTGTAATAAACTTTAAGTGTGATACCCTTTTTCCTTGATTAAACAACTTTATGTCCACTTATTTTCATCCGTTCGGAAAAAAGCAATCGGCCATCCTCCCTTAAATTACTCGATTAGAATGTAGCCGATTGTCTCCATTCTTCCGATAACCGAACGAATCCAATCCAAACATCGTGTGAGGGTATAGCCGAACAACGTTGGCTCAATAAATCATGGAGATATTTCAAGCGACGTTTAACCTTCAGACTGGCCCATCCCAATAACGGTCCATCAAAGGGAGAAACCCACTCCGCCGTTCGGGATTCTCGTCCCACAACCCCGTGGAATTCGCCACGATCTTTTTTCGCTTCGGCTTATAAATAGCCCCTCCCATTGGCCTTCATCACTATCTTTGCCTCGGCGTTCTCACATCCGTCTCTTCCACTTCCTTCGTCTCTGATTCATTCTAGAAAGAAACCCTAACCTCCGTCAAAGCAAATGACGAACAATGGCAACCGTGGCAAGCGTCCCGCCGAAGAAGAGGTCAAGGAAGCGAGCATCATCATACTGCCGGCGTCGTGGGTATGATTCGGTTCTTTGCCCCTTTGCAACTCCCTTGTTCATCTCTTAATTTCGATTTCCTCTTTCTCATTCATCGGATAAGGGTCATCACCTCCACCAATACCATCTCCTTCCTCCAAGAATGGCAGCTCAACAGAACCCCATCATCCGGCTCCTCCGGGTCTTCCACTCCTCAAGCTCCTACCACTCCAATCCTTGGGGTTCAGCAGAGCAATGAGACGACACCATCCATACTCTCACGAGGAGGCGCTCAAGTTTCGCCAGAGAGGGACGGCCGGGAGGAGCTAGGCGACGTCTCCAAGAAGTTCGGCATTGATCAAGCCGAATGGGAGAACCAATGAAACAATTTTGCGACGCCATCACCGGTTTGATATTTTCATTTTAATTTTGTCACCACGACTTCCTTTGCTTGTCGACCCATTTCTTCTTTTACGCCCAGCTCTTTCATGCGAGAATGACCGCTTGAAGACGGCGGCGAACAAGATTGCCGACAAGGTGAATGCTCAAGGGAGACATCTGAGGCACGCCTTGATGCCGTGGACGGCCCAGTATTGATCGGCCGTCATCCAAGGTGTGCACCTCGGCGCTTCTCTCGGGTCAAGCGGCAATGACCTCCCAAACCAACGAAGACTACTCCTCCCAACCAGGTTGGCTTTGTTGGAGGACGCCTGAGCGAAGTTGACGACATCGATGAGCGTTTGGAGGCCTACGACGATCATCTCATGCTCACCCTTTGCCGAAATCACAAACCCCCAATCCGTCCTCAACAAGTTATTTGAAGAGTAGTTTGTATTAGGACGAACTTTATAAATAATCTCATTCTTCGAATGACATTTACTTCTTTGATCCTCTTCGGTAGAATCCCGATTTATGATTGCCGAAAAATGCTGAAAACAATCCAGCTTTGATAAACATTCTTGTGCTAGAGGCGATGCAAACTACATCGGCTATTTTGTGCTAAAGGCGATATAGACGATATCGGCTATTTCCAATCTCGTATCTGATTTTTAGGCTAAAGGCGATATGAACAATATCGGCTATTTTTAGTCCTGTATCCGATCTTCTAGGCCAAAGCGATTTTCCTTCAATCGGTTTTTTTCCGATCTATATTCACGAACCAACCTCAACACTTTGGGTAGTATTTCTTAAGAAATCTTCCATTAATAGCTCTCAGTAAACTCTTCTCCGAATAAAGTCTTTAATATGTATGCATTGCCAGGCACACATTCTACAATTCGGAAAGGACCTTCCCAATTTGGAGACCATTTGCCGAACGCTCTATCTTTTGTCCCAACTGGCAATACAGTTTTCCAAACCAAATCTCCTTCTGCGAATTGTTTCAAATTTCTAACCTTTTGTTATAATACACGGCAACGCGTATTTTATTTTTCTCAATATTTTCCAATGCCTTGAGACGAATCAAATGTAAATCTTCCAATTCATCCATCATCGAGACTCTTATAATCTTCTTTTGCCAATTCTTTCTCAACACAATTACGCCTTTGAATCTACCCGTAAATCCCATGGTAGTACAAAGATGATGCCCATAAACCAGTTCATAGGGAGACGTTTGAGTGGATCCATGACAAGCCATTCGGTAAGCCCACGAAAGCTTCATTAAGAACCAAGTGCCATTTCCTTGGTTTTTTATCAATCTTCTTCTGGATAATTTTAATCATAATCTTATTTGATGCTTCGCCTCGACCATTAGCTTGTGCATAATAAGGAGAAGAATTATATAACTTAATCCCCATACTTTTGGCAAAGTCACAAAATTACAAGAAGTAAATTGAGTCCCCGATCGATTGTTATAGTCCGAGGAATCCCAAATCATGAACTATATGTTCCTTAACAAAAGCCGATCATATTTTCTCGACGTTACTTTCTTCAAAGGGATAGCCTCAACCCACTTGGTGAAATAATCCGTGGCCAAAAGTACAAATTTGTGTCCCTTACTAGAAGGAGGATTGATCGACCAATTAAATCTATACCCCATCCTCCGAACGGCCAAGGCTTGATTATAGGATTCATAGCGAGACGCTGGAACTTTTTGAATATTGCCAATTTACGACAATTGTGACACCCTTTGTAATATTCAAAACAATCTTCCAACATAGTTGGCCAAAAATAACCAGCTTCTCCTAATTATCCACTTCATCCGATAAGTCAATTGATGATGTGCACCACACAACCCTTCGTGAACCTCATACATCACTTTCTTGGCCTCTTCCCGACTCAAGCATTTAAGCAATACTCCATCGATAGACTTGTAATATAACGATCATCAAGAAACACAAACTTGAGAGCTTTGTACCTAAGTTTTGAAACCCTTTGAGATGGATTTTTCGGATAATTGGTAACTTCATGATCTCCAATCACCATCTCTTCGGATCAATATTTAAAACATCTTCCTCTATAGTAAAAACTTCCCGATTCTCTCGATATCCGTATGTTTTGAGCTAACTTATTTGCTTCTTCATTGTACTCTCTAGGGATATGATGCAGGTTTACTATCGTAAAATTCTTCAAAAGTTCTCTACACTCCTCATAATATTCTCTTAACACATTATTCTTGCATTCATCTTGACCATTCAGTTGATTAATCACCAACTCGTAATCCCCAAAGATTTCAACAAAGAACGGCCTTTACTTCTATAAGAAGTCAAGCCCTCTAAGCAATGCTTCATACTACGCTTGATTGTTAGTAACATGAAATTCAATAGGACCTGCATACTCAAAAGCTTTTCCTTGTGGGGAAATCAAAAGAATACCAACACCACCACCTTTGTTGCAAGATGACCCATCGAAGAACAAGGCCCAAGGCACAATGTTTATCGCCTCAACAGAAAGATCCCGATGTTGGGTAATAAAATCAGCAATAATTTGACCCTTTACCGCCTTTGCCGATTCATACCTTAAATTAAATTACGACAATGCTAAAATCCATTTGCCAATTCTTCCATTCAAAATCGGCATTGATAACATATGTTTGATTACATCAAAACTAGAAACCACCACACATTCGAATTCAACAAATAGTGCCGTGATTTGGTACAGGAGTAATACACACACAAGCAAAGTTTCTCTCAGAGCGAATACCTTGTTTCCGGGTCTAACAGACTTTTCGGCTAAAATAAGCTATGACTCTTTCTTTTCCTTCAAACTCTTGCATAAGGGCCGATCCTATCGTTAGGCTATCGGTCAGCCACATACAACAAAAGGCTTTTCAAGTTGTGGAGGTACCAAAGACACAGTGGTGCTTTCATATATTGTTTGATCTCATCAAAAGCCTTTTGTTGTATGTCACCCCATACAAATTTTTGATCTTTCTTGAGCTTCAATAAAGGGAAAAGGGTAAAACTCTTTACGATAAATTGGATATGAATCTTCTTACAAAGTTGATTTTGCCTAACAATGATTGCAATTACGTGAGATTAGTTGGCGGCACAACTTTGTCTATTGCTTCCATGCTCTTTTTCCCAACTTCAATTCCTCCTTTATGAACTAAAAATCCCAAAACTCACCAAATTAAAACTCCAAAGGCACATTTGTTTGGATTCATCTTCAATCCATGCTTTCTTGTGCACTCCAGAGTCTTTCTTAAATCGGCTAAATGTCTTTCATGATTTCTAGACTTGACTACTACATCATCGATGTAGATTTCTACAATCTTGCCGATCAACTCGTGAAAAATATAATTCATAGCTCTCTCGATAAGTTGCACCAAAGATTCTTTAACCCAAATGTCATGACTATCCATTCGAACAAACCAATATGACCAGGACATCCGAAAAGTCAAGTTTTTGAAATATCTTCTATTGCCATAAAAATTTGGTTATAGCCAGAAGATTACCATCCATAAAACTAATGACTTCATAACTTTCTTTGCCAAGATCTACCAAAGAATCGGCAATCGGCATTGGGTAACCATCCATGGGAGTAGCCTTATTAAGATTTCTAAAATCTATGCAAACTCTCATTTTCCATTTTTCTTATATACTGGGTACTATATTTGAAATCCACTCGCATACTTGCATGGCCGATAAAGTTTGCTTCTATTAACCTTTCAACCTCCTTCTTCACATCGGCCAATACCTCCTCTTTGTATATCTTCCTTGGAGGTTGTTTATAAGGATCGAAACCCAGTGTTTAATGGGTAATCGATGCTCAACAATGGAACGATCCAATCCGCATTTCCGTAATCCCAAGCAAAACAGGTCTTTAAACTCTTTCAACAAATCTATCAACTTTGACTTATATTCGGGTCTAACTTTGCACTAATATACATCGGCCTTGGCTTAGAACCATCACCAACATTGATTTCCTCCAACTTATCACCGACATAAAACCACGCCCCAACTTTCCTTTGTTGCCATCGACGGGATTTCCCATTAAAATTGCTATGAGAGCCGAATCGCTTGGATCGGTTTGTTGGCTTTCGCTAAAAACATTTACAGGACCTTCTTTCCACACTTTTCCGAGAAACAATCGACGCCTCTCATATTCCCAATAGGTAGATTCCGTGGCGAGCAACACTTACCGAATCATCGGCATGTACAACTTCAACATCATCTCCAATCCATTGAATGAGAATTTGATGCATAGTTGAAGGAATGCAACAATTAGCATGGATCCAATCTACGCCCAAGAGTAGACTATATGCCCCTTGCCATCAATGACAAAAAGGTAGTAATCGAGTTTTTGACCCAATAGTCACTTCGACATGGATAGCACCTCGGGTATCGGAAGGATTGCCAAAGAAAATCCTAAGCACCATGTCGGGTTTTCAAGAATTCTTCATTAGTCATCCCAAGTTTCACGAAGGTAGTATAAGGCATGATATTGATAGCAGCCCTCCATCGACAAACATCTTAGTTAAAGGCTTGCCATTGACATATCCCTTTAAATAGAGTGGCCTCAAGTGACGATTCTTGATTGGTTTATCAAAAACACTTTCTTTGTGTTAATACACAATTTGAGCCATCAAATCCTCGACATTCACTTTCATCAAAATCGAGTACACCTCTTCTTGGAAATCTTGGCTTTGGGGAGCTATAAACTCGATGGGAGGAAGAAAGCCATGCAAGCATTAGTCAAGGACCACATCCATCGGGCTTCTTTTTAGGGCGCCAAATTTGCTTTGTTTCGGCAACTTCTTGTTCCAACTCCCTATTCCTCAATCGTTGTACTCTTCTTTTTTCGGCTTTTCCTTAGGCTCGAGGACACCATCGTCCTTTTGCCATACGTATTTACAAAAGTCACTTTCTTCATTATGTACTCTATCATGAATCCAACCTGAACTCCGCAACTCTTTTCCTTTGCTTTGATTCTCAAAGCCACCTATTTTTAAGCGCCGATCATCTTGAGAATCTTCGCTCCAAGTCTTTCATAGACGGGGACGGCGGTTGACTCGAGATTGCCTATACTTTGAGTAATCTTGAGCACTACACTCCGGACAATTATTTCTTGCAGGCAACCTCAAACCTTCATTCCAACAATGCCTAAAGAACGAACAACCCCAATGAGATCGCTCTGTTTCATCATGTATTCTTCTTGCTCCCTTGGTATACTTCTTCCTCATACCTCCCAGCATTCTTCCATAAACCATTGTTTCTTCACGGTATTCCTTCTCTTGTTCTCTCTTGCACTTGTTTAGCAAAATACGTGATGTAACTCGGGTTTGGAAGTTTGACCTTTCTCGGTTCGGCTATTCTGAAACCGAACTCGATCTTCTTGACTCTCTCATCGGTGATTTGCCGATCCGGGTCAATGACACCACTCTCCTTTGCTCTATCGAAGTCAACACTTTCACCTTGCCTTTACCTTTGAGATCATTGGCGGATACCACATTCACGAGAGAAAGAAATCATATTTTGTGGAAAAGGCGATCATCAATTTTCATCTTGCCATCAAACCTCAAATGTCCCTCTTGGATAGCTTTACGGATTCGCATTCGAACATTCGGCAATCATTAATAGAATGAGAATTAGTGTTATGAAAGCCACAATATTTTTTGTCTTTCACTCCTTGGGACGTAACATAGGATGTCCTTCGGTAACTTGATGCGTCCTTCCTTTATCAACAATGCAAAAAGTCATGCGCCTTTAGTAACATCAAAATCATAGGTTCCCTTTTGTTGTTTCAACCAGCGTTGACTAACTTGAGTGGGTTCCTTGTCCCAATTTAACTCAGCTGCAGCTATCTCATCTTCATCAATATACTCAGTCGCTTCATCCAGAAAGCCCTGATACACCTCATTAGTGGCATTGTTCTTCTGAAAGCGATTATCTCTCCTGAATCCTTGGGCTTGATTACTCATAGTCGCTAAACGCATGCAAGTTGACCAAGATCATCAAACTCTAAACCGAACAACTTCTCCCGATATTCGCAACATTCCTACTATAGCAATTCCAGGTAGTTGATCATCTGGTAAATTTAGAGAATAACACATATTCTTGGTCTCCCTAAATCTGCGAAGATACTCCAATGGTGTTTCATTTGTTCTCATCCTCAGACTCATGAGATCAACCAATTTCTTCTCATTGGTACCCGTATAGAAATATGAATGAAACTTCGCTCTAGTTCTCGCCTTACGCACTAAATGGAATGAGCTGGTAGAGACGTGAACCATGTGAAAGCCGGTCCTGTAAGAGACAAAGGAAAATATCGAATCCTCCATGCTTCATCTGAAGCGGCTTCTCCAAGTCGCATTAAGTACCGATGATGTGCTCTATGGTACTAGTATCATCTTGACCGAAAACTTGGTCAAATCTGTTGGAGGCTTCACCCTTGGAGGCAATGCCACTCTGTTGTACCATTCTCGATAAGGAGATTTGTATGAATAGGATTGATTCTTTGGCTTCAAGCCGAACTGATTCTCATCATATCGCCCATCCCATGCATCAAAACATCAATACACGGATCCTGGTTTCCTTGTACTTGCACTCCGTAAGGCAATCTGAAATACTTCTATACCACAGGTTTGGCACAAAGATTGATAGCACCATAATCGATAAATTCTTGATATCCATCTCCATACATATTCTTCTCAGAATCTATTTGATGCCGGGAGAAACTCTATAAGTTGAAAGTGGCACTTCTCTGTGGTACCAAATGTCATCCGCCATAAGTGGGATGTGATTGCTTTTCAAATGTGAGTCAATCCACCTATATTTGAAGGCGACGCTTACTTCCTTTCCAACAGGCTTCTCTTGATGCTTTGGAACATTGAAAAGCATCGGCCCACTAAGTGGTCCAACATTTTCCTCAAGTATTTATCAACCATTGGGCCAAAAGTATCGATCATGATTGCCCGAAAGGTATTCGTAAAAAAGGCGTGTGATGGTTTGTCATGGTTTCTCCCATAGCTTTATAAACCAGGGCTGCCATCTTCCGAGCATCCTCCTCTTCAAAGTAATCAGTTTGATGCGGAAGAAGAACCCTTGGCATTGACCTTTTGAAATACTTTATTGCTCTTGTTTTTGAAAAAGGACATCAAGCACTTCCGTTGGTATTGCTCACACGCTTGTAGCACTAAATCCTTGTAATTATCTCGCAATTTCGCCATGCTTACATCCGAACATGATCATTGTTGATCTCGGATGCCATCTTGAACTAGCGAGATGGTCCCACCGGCGTGCAAAAAGTGTGTTGACACAAAATGTGACGCCTGACCGTGCCACACACACAACAAGTCGAAAAGCGTAGCTTCAATCGGATGCCCGGTGCTTCGTGATCCGGAACGTGCGGTCGGTTTGACTGAAAAAAAACGGACAAGGGATAAAATAGTTAAATGTCAAACCGGAACATGTCGGGTGAGACGAGATAGCCTGTATATACGGCCTCTGGGTTACTTTTACAACGACATACACTATAGGAAGTCATGCGCCAACAAGTTTATAAATCATTCATTAATCGTAAGATGGACATACATAAAGATCTGATTGCGAATGCATATGCATGGAAAGACATGTTTGAACAAGTGAAATTGATTATGCGTTAATGCATATCCAAGCTCAACAATCCAAATAGAGTTGGGGTCCATGAAGAAGGAACGTAGATAAACATGATTAAGCCAATCTAAAACTCAAGGTCGCGCCACGACGACACCTAGTTTCGTCAAAAACTTAAACGTGATTAACATACATGAACCCACAACATGTGACAATCTAGATTAAAATAATTTGGCCATTACGAGCATGTTATCTATTTGCAAAGGTATTATGAAAGTAATGATCATTGAAGCTCGAATAAAACCATAGAAGAGGGCGAACAATATCAATCTAGATTGGGCAAAAGTGTGTTACAAATATATAAAATATTTAAAACATGCAACACAGATAACTTGATGAATCTATTTAGATTTTGCCGTAATCTAATAGAGCCGATAAACATCTTGCTTCCACTAAGCATATTGAGCAAACGCTTTTGCGCATACGGTATCTACTCATAAACAAAGTATAAGCGAAGACTTCTTGATTGTCAAGCAAAGATCCGCCGCATACGATCATTGAAAACAAACAAGACTACTTGCATCACGTTTAAATCCACCGCATGATATACAAACATGATAACAAGGTTGTCCGGAACTTACGGAGGTCGACGGATCGATGACTCCTCTCGAAGAACTCGACGACACGACAAAAGGACTCGAAAGTTGGCACGGGGCGGTTGTATTGATTTGGTTGTGAACACCTATTACAATGGTCGAGGGTCAATATTTATACCCTAGATGAAACACGAGTCCTAAAAGACTACGATTTACAAAGGAACTCTTAAACAAACTTGGAAACTACGATTCCTTGCCCCAAACTCTCAGAGTCCTTTATTATTACAACTTTCATCTTTTCGATCGACTTTGCTTGCCATCTTCTGCTTTCCCGAATGGAGTTACCGCCTTCCAGAATAACCGACCGCACAAGCATTTAGCCGACCGCGTGCGTTATTTGCCGAACATTCTTCTTCCTGCATGTGGGTCCACCTGTCATCTTCCAGAATTGACCAAAATCCAGTGTTAACAGCAGGTATTGTAATTCCATATTCATTCGAACCATCATGTTCCATAACACAGTTACTACGATGTTGGGACTAGCTAAGTTTCTCACTATCCGAGAGAGACGGCGATTCGAATCGATTTCAACCAGCTGGGAATTTATTCCTAACACAAACCTAGGCATACCGCGCGAAGGCAGCCTTATGTCACCTTTGGTACAACTCAGATCTACATTTCACGGGTTCGTACTGCGCCGCACAATCTGGGACACCAGATGCTAGGATGTTCAGGCCTAGCCTGCCCTTGGGCTCAGTCTGATCGCCCCCCGCAAGGAGCGCACAACAAAACGGGTCCCGACCTGAGTTGAATTACTCGACTTCGCGGTCGGAACGAGTTATTCGGCCAGCTAACTGATAGGCATGCGTTGAATCTTGTCAGAAGCACCAACAACGGTACAGTCCTTAATCGACACAGATGGGGATAGATCCACACCTAAGACCTCCATGTCATGTTGCTCCTCTATCGACATCCCGCCCGGTCTCCATTTACATTACCCATGGTTCTTTTCCACGATAGCAAATATAGCCAACCGTGCTCCTGTATCCACCTATATCTCGCAGGTGATAGGAAATCACCCGACTTCTACCGGTTTAAGCATGGCTAAGCATATATTCGATCCTGGACCTATACCGGTTAAAGGTGTAATAGCTAGACAAGGAATTTATATGCATCAAGTGGTTCCATTCAACTCTTATAACCTAATGCATCAATCATAAGTACTTAAGTAATCATTTGTAAAATACTGGGAGACTCAGAATGCTCTGGGGCTTGCCTCGCATAAAGGAAGTAGGACGGTGATCAGGACACTCCGGAAGCTCTTCAGGATTCTGCTCCTCGCCTTCGGGAGCTGCGACTTGAGGATTCTCCTGCTGGTCCCCTTCCTCTACTTCGTCGAATTCCAGCAACGTTATTTCTTCCTCCGATCCTAGATGCATGAATATGGCATAAGATATTGCGAATGCATACATGCGTACAAGTATAAAATGATGACACATGATGAATGCATTCGTATAAGTATTCTTAACAGCATGGTGTTAACAAATGAATCATATTTTACCGAGTAAGTGCATTTCTCTTCTTGACTACTTAATCAAACACATTTACAATTCATTCACTACACATAAACACAGTAGCTGCTTGTTTTATTTATAACTAAAGTTCTACTTATCCAAATGTTGTGATATTAGACTTTCTGGAAAGCTTATAAAATTGTCTACAACTCTTATTAAATCACCAAAAGCTAATTCCTACTTTATCTTAACCAAAACGGACAATCAATCCAGCGCTGTCCAGAAATCCCCGAGAACAAGCAAATTCGGAAAGGCTAACTTTAAACAGCTGTAACTCCTAAACCGTTTGACCTATGGTCCTGAAATTTTAACCCAAGACATATAATGAAGTTATCTACAACTTTGTTATTAACTATTTTTACAGCAAACATCATTTTTATCATGCAACTTATCAAACTCCAGAATCTGTCCGAAAACTATTCTAATTTGCATTACAATGTAACAATACTTCTACTTCATATAAGTATTCAAATTTTTACAACCCAAAGTCTACCAACAGTTTAAGCATACCAAATACATCCAAGAAAACATAATGGTGAAGCCCAAACTATTTATTTATATGCCTTTATTATTTTATTTAGATACATAGGTTAAATAATAAACATATACCAAATGTGCATCATAATTTCTTATAAAATTACAGTGGCTTACTAGTTCTACCAATAGACTACTGTAAAAGTTTCAAGCCATTTTACCAAGTAAAACATCCTATACAAAAATGACAAGGCAGCAAGGCTTGAATTAGCATAAATAGAAAACCCTATTAAAAAGTGTGAAGCAACAGATTTCCTATTTTTTTTAGCATCCATATGGTACTAGGATTACCCCCAATAAATTTCATGAATTTTGGATTCATAATTAATTTATAAAAATTCATACAAGGATTCACTATTTATAAAAGAAAAATCTATAACTACAAATATACACATGCACTGATCCTCAAATTTTTACCAGAGCTCATACATGACAAGAATAGCTTACCACAAAAATTTCATAATTTTTGGAGCACAGGAACTCTAGATATAAAATAAACAAATTTGCATGCATTCAAAAACACATTTCAAATCTCTATTTAAATCTTCAAAAAATTCTACTGTAAGTGTCAAGATCATATTTTTCTTAAATACCACACTTCCTAAGGAACATAACAAAATTTATTTCACAATTTTTGAAGCTACCAAACTGAAGATATAAAAATCACAAAAGAATTCAAAAACTGGAATCAAATGACCTATCCTATCTCCTACTGTCGTTGAGAGCCGGGCCCCATTCGCCAGTTGGACCCACACGTCAGCGACGCAAAAATAGAGCAGCTACGCTGCGTGGCGGTGGCCCGGTCAAAGCTCGCCGACGGCGAACTTGTCGGCGGTGACATCATCGCGAGATGTTCTACTCGACTTCGCGCACACAATGCTCTACTTGGTGGGACTTCTCGTCGGTGCTAGCAACGGCAGCGGCGGCCATGGCGGGGCGGAGGTGCGGGCCGACGGTGAGACACCGGTGAAAGCTAAGGCGGCTCAATCAAACGCTACGCCGAGCATCTATGGGCTACGACGAACCTAGCGCATCAACTAGCGTGGCGAGAGGTTGACGGTGGCGACGTGGCCACGACGACGGGGCTCGCGGTGATGCTCCGGCGAGGCTTTGCACGGCGCGAAGGCTTACCAAGCTCCGGTAGCGGGCACTAGGAGAAGCAATGGGGTGATGGGGAGATGGTGGAGGGATTGCGGTGATGGAGAAGCGGCCAGACAAGCCGGTGGCTGGCAACGACGGTGGCGGCGAGCGGCGTTGCTGCTGTGGCGCTGTGAGCGACGAAGGAGGAGGCGAAATGGGGAAATGAGGGCGCGGCTGAGTGCGGACGGGTGCTGGAGAGGTGAAGGCGCGCTCTAGCCTGGCTCTGCCACGCGGGGCAGGGCATTGGTGACGCGCGGCCAACCGTGACGTCCACGCGGCGCTCGGACTCTGCTCGGTGTCGGCCACTGAACCGGCGTTCAGTTCGTCAGTTAACCCTGATACTAGCCTGACAGCGAGTTTTCATGTTGATTTATCTGCTAAATTGTGGCTCTAATGTGCAAACACTCTAAACCAAAATGGTAAACTTATGTACCAGCTACAATTCTCTTTCAGTGAACTCATGCTAAATCGCAACCGAGACTGAGTAAAATCACCCCCAAAGTAGGCCTGTCAGCCTGTCAGTGAACAAGACTTAGAAAATTTTTGTCTAAGTGTTGAAATATTGATTTTGCTGATTCTTGTGAGACCAATTTAAGCATGTTAGGAGCTAAATCAGTCAATGACCCAAAAATAAAAGTTGTTCCTTATAGCAAATACTACAACTTTGCTTTAGTGATCTCCTCCATGCAAGGTCTCTAACACCTAGTTCAAATTTGATCAAACATGTCCCATTTAAATGATGATACACTTCAAGGCATGGCTTAATGACTTAATTACCCCTAACCATGAATATCAAAGTTGTTCATAATGATACTCTAAACATGTTTATGCAATTTGCAAGGTCATTCAATCATTTCATGTAGTAGTCACTCATAGAGCTATTTAAAGTAATCACATGAAACATGACTTAAGGGCTTGATCATGGAAAGTGACATTCATGAACCATGTTCCATTTGCTAACCTAAGTATAGCTAAGGTGTTTTAGTGACTAACACTACCCACTTGCATTCATTTACACATGATCCTATGCATATATTCCAAGAAACACGAGATAACAAGCAATGTTTCATATGTTTCGATCAAATGTTTCAATTATAAATGATGGTTTATGAATGCTTGATGCTCAGGCTCATGTTATGCAAGTCAAGTTATGGAAGGCTAACACCCGAGGTGTTACAATCATCGCCTCCAATGAGCTCACAGCCATCAGGAAGGAGGTCATCGAAGAAGCACCGAACCCCAAGTAGTTGGCCAGGTCTTTCATGCCAACGGAGGGCACCAAGGAGCTCCTCATAGACCCCAGCAACCCCAAGAGCACATTGGCACCATGCTTTCCTCTAAATAGGAAAGCGCGCTCGTCGGCTTCCTCCGTACCAACAGAGACATCTTTGTGTGGAAACCCTCGAATATGCCGGGCATTCTGAGGGAAGTCGCCGAGCATGCCTTGAAGATCCGACCAGGCTCCAAGCCGATGAAGCAATGCCTACGTTGCTTCGACGAGGGGAAACGTAGGGCCATCAACGAGGAGATCGTGAAGCTTTTGATGGCCGAGTTCATCAAGGAAGTGTACCTCCCCGAGTGGTTAGCCAATCCCATTCTTGTACAAAAGAAGAGTGGGAAATGGAGGATGTGTGTTGACTACATGGGTCTCAACAAAGCGTGCCCAAAGGATCAGTTTCCTTTGCTGCGCATAGACCAAGTAGTCGTCTCTACCTCAGGGTGCAAAACCCTTTGCTTCCTTGATGCGTACTACGGGTACCATCAAATCACAATGAAAGAGTCCGACCAGCTCGTGACATCTTTCATCACCCCATTTAGATTGTTTTGCTACGTCACAATGCTGTTCGGTCTGAAGAACGCTGGGGCTACATACCAGCGTTGTATGCTCAAGTGTTTTAGGGACCTCATCGGGTGGACCGTTGAGGCCTATATGGATGACATCGTGGTCAAGTCCAAATGGGATGACCAGGTCATAGACGACCTTGAGCAAACCTTCACAAAACTTCGAGCAAACGACATTAAGCTCAACCCCTAGAAATGCGTTTTTAGGGTCTCGAGTGGTATGCTGCTGGGTTTCATCATCTCTGAGCGTGGCATCGAAGCCAACCAGAGAAGATCTTGGCCATCACAAGGATGGGCCCAATTCAGAACATAAAGGGGGTACAGTGAGTTACAGGGTGCCTCGCCATACTCAGCCGCTTCATCTCGCGCCTCGGTGAAATGAGGTCTCTCCCTCTATCGGCTCCTGCAGAAGGCTGACTATTTCGAATGGATGCCTGAGGCCCAGGAGGCACTTGACGTGGTCAAGCAGCTCCTGACGAAGGCCCTGATCCTAGTTCCTCTGACCGATGGAGAACCCCTTCCGCTCTACATTGCAGCCACCACGTAAGTGGTCAGCGCCGCCCTGGTTGTGGAGCGAGAAGAAGAGGGACACTCCCACAAAGTACAGCGCCCCATTTACTTCATTAGCAAGGTCCTATCTAATTCTAAGACCCGCTTCCCAAATCCAAAAGCTCCTATACGCTGTCCTCAACGCCAAGAGGAAGTTGCACCACTACTTCGAGTCACATCCAGTGATGGTCATGATGTCCTTCCCCCTCGGTGAGGTCGTCCAAAACTAGGATGCCACGGGAAGATTCACAAAGTGGGCACTCGAGCTAATGGGTCAGGGCATTGTGTATTTCATTGTGTTGGTTGATTTCATTGCAGAGTGGACCAAAGTGTTGGTTGATTTCATTGCAGAGTGGACCGAGGTCCAAATGCCACCAGTGATCGTTGACCAAGAGTACTAGATGATGTATTTCGATAGATCACTAATGAAGAAAGATGCCGGCGTGGGGCTAGTCTTTGTTTTGCCCCTCAGGGTACACATGAGGTACATGGTCCACATCCATTTCCCCTCCTCCAACAATGTGGCCAAATATGAGGCGCTCATCATCGGTCTGCATATCGCCATCGAGTTGGGCATCCGACGCCGACGTCCGGGGCAACTCCCCGCTGGTCATCGACCAAGTCATGAAGGAGTCGAGCTGCCACAACGCCAAGATGGCTGCATATTGCCAAGAAGTTCGCCAGCTGTAGGAGAAGTTCGACGGCCTCGAGCCCAACCACATTCCAAGGCATCTCAACGAGGCGGCTGACGCGCTGGCAAAAGTGGCATCCGGGCAAGAGCTGGTACCAATGGGTGTCTTCGCCAGCAATCAGCATAAGCCCTCGGTTCGCTACGAGGGGCTGGAATGAGTCGGTGATGGGCCGCCCACCCAGGCTCGGGGGCTGACCAACCATCGGCTCCATCTGACCCTGAAGTCATGGAACTCGAAGAGGACCCAGCGATAGAGCATGACCCTCTGGTTGACTGGAGGATGCTCTACCTTGACTACCTCCTCCGTGAGGCGCTGTCGACGGATAAGATGGAGGCTCAACAGCTCGCGCGTCATGCGCAAGTCCTTTGTCCTTGTTGAGGGCGAACTCTACAAGCGAAGCCACACGGTGGGGTCTGCGGTCACCATGCCACGCCTAGAACCCTGGTTGGAAACACATTCCGACAAGGCTTCTACTAACCGACTGCAGTAGCCAACGCCGAGTAGATTGTGCACACCTGCGAAGGGTGTCAGTACTATGCTCGGTAGACTCACCTACCGGCCCAAGCACTCCAGATGATCCCCATCACATGGCCATTCATGGTCTGGGGGCTCGATCTGGTCGGACCCCTCAAAAGGGCGCTCGAGGGCTACACCCACTTGCTTGTCACTGTAGACAAGTTTACAAAGTGGATAGAGGCTCGGCCGATCTCTGTGATCAAGTCCACTGCTTTAGAGTACTGAACTCCATCATCACAAACAATGGCACATAGTTCACCGGAAAGAAGTTCCTCCGGTTCTGCGATGAATACCACATCCGGGTCGATTGGGACGCCGTGGTGCACCCCGCATGAATGGGCAGGTCAAGCACGCAAATGCGACATGGTCCTATAGGGCCTCAAGCCTAGGATCTTCAACCGATTGAACAAGTTTGGTGGATGATGGGTCGTCGAGCTTCCTGCGGTGCTCTAGAGCCTAAGACGACCCCCAGCCGGGCCATTGGCTACACACCATTCTTGATGGTCTATGGTTCCAAGGCTATCCTCCCGATTGACCTCGACTATGGAGCACCAAGGGTCAGGGCGTACGACGAATAGGGAGCCGAGGCGTCCCTCGAGGATGCTATGGACCAGCTGGACGAAGCACGCGACATTGGCCTCCTTCGCTCGGCCAAGTACCTGCAGGCGTTGCGATGGTACCATAGCCGTCGAGTGTGGGGTCAGGCCTTCAACGTCCGAGACACTGGTCCTTCGCCTCGTCTAGGGTAGCAAGGACCGCCACAAGCTCTCCCCACCTTGGAAGGGACCGTATGTCATTGCGGAAGTGCTCTGGCCAGGCGCTGTCGATGTTTTACCACCGATAGCCTGCCATGGGGGAACCAGGACAGTTGTTCGGGCTTCGGCGAATAGTGGAACTCAGCGGTTACGCAAAGAGACTCACAATTTATATTGGTTTAGGCCCTCGACTTGGTCGAGTAATAACCTTACGTCCAGTTCGGCGTTAGCCTGTTTGCGTCGTATTGCTTTGAGTATTGGGCATGTTCCGTTTTTTACAAGGGATATCCTCACCAGCCCTTTATAGTCCAGGTGCTGAGAGGAGTTGTTTGTGTTCTACTCGGATACAAGGTCAGAGTCCTAAGCTATGCTTCGGGCGCCTTTCCTTGTATAGTCCGAATTGGAGTTTTGGTCTTGCACGCTGCTTTGCTCCATGTTCTTCTTGGTGATTGGGCTGTGGGCCTTGTTATCAAGGCCCACTTCCCTATAGTACGGTCTATGGGGGCCCGTAGGGTTCCCCATCGACATGCCCCCGAGCATTTCATGATTGAGCTTCAAGGGCCGAGTTGTTGTAGACTTGATCCGGGTTCTTCTTGAAGTGAAATCTTGAGATGGTCTTCTTTGATTCTTCTTCTGACTGATGTGCACTTTTGCTGAAAAAAGTGCACTCAGTGAGTGCAGCCCCCGAGCCTCAGCTGTTTGGCACAAAAAGCTAGAGGGTCTTTCTGTCTTGATGTCCTCCGAGTTTTTTTTCCTTTGAGTGCAGCAAAAAATTGCACTCATTGAGTGTAGCCCTCGAGCCTCTTGTTTTTTGGTACAAAAAGCTGGAGGGTCAAAAAATTAAAAATGTACTTTTCTATGGTGGGTACTTGCAGCCCCCGAGCCTTCTCCGAGTTCTTTGCTTTCAAAAAGAAATCGGATGAAGGGTCTTGATGTGTTGTCGTTTGTTGTAGTCTTGAGTTGTATTATTAGTCCTTTGTCTTTAAATCTAAGCCCCCGGGCGTAGTTGAAGCAAATGTCGAGCCCCTGAGCTTAGTGTTTGACTAAGCCGTGATGTTCTTCTGAGCTGTTTTATTCATCCAGGTCGTTTCTAGACTTCTCTGGTTCTTGATGTACCTCTTCTAGGTTGTTTGCACTTCGTCCAGGTTCTTTCTGAACTTGTATGTACCTCATCTAGGTTGTTTTCTAATCACTCCAGGTTCTTTTTTGTCTTGATTTCTGTTCCCAACTTGTCTGGGCTGTTTTTCTTCAATATGGGTTCTTTATGATGTTGACTTGATCTCTGTCTCTCCTTGTTGGGGTTCTTTTATGATCAATCCGGGTTCTTTCTAAGCTTGTCTTGGTTCTTACCACACCTTGTCGGGGTTCTTTTTTGATCAATCTGGGTTCTTTCTAAGCTTGTCTTGGTTCTTGTCGTACCTCGTCGGGGTTCTTTTTTTATCAAACCAGGTTGTTTCTTGACTTATCTTCTTTGTTGGTTGTGGTTCCGCCTTGAGTAGGAAATTCTTTCTTCAATTCTTTCCTCATTCGTAGATATTCTGCTGTGTAAGGTTGAGCAGCCCCTGGGCTTTTGTATACTTGATAACTTTCGTGTTGGCAGTTAGAAGAGTTCTTGTGATGTGGCTTCCATGCTTGCTCTATCTGCCTTTCAATTTTTGGGTTGTCGCTGTTGCTGGTCTTGGGTTGGAGGTAACTATATCAGTGTGCTCGTCCAGAACGTGGTTGTCTCCCTTGAATTCCACTGGGTTCTTTGCTGCCACTCTAGAATGATCTCCTTTGCTTTCTTTGTTGAATCTATCAGATCTTGTACTCCGTTGTAATCTCAATGTTCTTCGAGTCAAAGAAATAATGAATAAGATGGTTTCTACTAGAGGCCGAGTTGTCTATTATTGTATCCGAGTTCTTCTCTATATCTGCATGCTTTGGCTATAGTGTAGTATTGTTGCCGACTTGTTGTATCCTTTTTCTGCGTTGCTTCCTTGTGAACGGTTTTGGCATCTAACCGTTGAGATCTGAATGGACCGTTGCTTTCTTTTTCCATTGTGCATGTCATTGATTGCGGAACGGTAATTTTTGGTGACTGTTTTCACTTGGGTCGCATGGGCCGTGTATTTTTCCCTTTATAAAAATGACTGCCCTGTTACTGTTGCTCCACTTGCCTTTGCGGTGAAAAAGTCCTCAATCCTCGTTGCTTAGAAAACCCTAGCATTGCATCCGCCACCTCAAATCTCTTGCTGCTGCTGCTACTGCATCTAGCCCTTGCTTTTGATTGATGGTGAAGAAGAACAAGGGCAAGGGTGAGTTTGTTGACGAGGAGAAAACTCTTAAGCAAATTGACAATCCTGAGTTCATGGCCATGAGACGGATGCAAAGGCAGTTCCTGAAGCCGTTGACGCAGGAGGCAGAGCTAGATCTGCTTGTTGCGCATGGACTCATTTAGGAGAAGTTTCTTTCCAATTACTTGCTACCTGGTGAGCATGTGATTCCGTCCCCTTCTCCCGATCAATCTGTTTTGTTCATTCCTTTTGTGCGAGCGGGGCTCTATTTTCCCCCGTCTGATTTCTTGTTAGAATTTCTTGGATCTTATCAGATTCAGCTTCATCATCTTACCCCGAACGGGGTTCTTCTCCTTTCTGCCTTCGCACATCTTTGCGAAACTTTTATTGGAATCCCGCCTCCTCTTCTCCTTTTTTGTTATTTCTTTCGTATGCGGCTGTCTGATTCTAAAAATCCTCCTTTCTTTGGTTGTTGTCTTCTTCAATCTCGTCAGGGACGTAAAGAAACTTTCCCTTCTCTTACTCTTTCTGATTCTGTAAGAGATTAGGCCGAGAAGTGGTTCTATGTCCCGAAATCAGTCCCTTCTTTTTCTTCCGATCTCTCTCTCACTCCGACTTCTCTTCCTATTTGGAAGGATAAACTTTCTTTGGTTGAGCTCATGGCACTTAAGCCTTTGCTTACTCGAATTAGCCTACTGAAGCAGGCTAGTTTGACTGGTAATGGCATAGTTGCCAGTTTTCTGCATCGCCGGGTGCAACCTCTCATGCAGAGGGTGCACTTTGGTTTTGAGTACACTGGTTCCCCAGATCCTTCTCGGCTTATTCTGGACGCCGAGTTGTCTGAAGAAATCATCCTTGAACGGTTGGGGCGGATTCTTAGTGGTGTCTCGGTGATGCCCGCCCGTGTGGACGAGTATGATGCTGCTCATCCTCCTCCTGAGGTATGTGTATGCCTTCCCGAGTTCTTTTGTATTGGGTCTTATTGATCTTATACTGATTTTGTCTCTTTTATGCAGGACTATGGCCAGGCTTTTAAGCTTGTTGTCCCTACTACTGTTGCTGATGATGTGGTCGAGGAGGAGGTTGAAGAAGATGAAGATGATGTTGTCGCTGCTACTGGCAACATGGTTGAAACTGTTGTTTCAGGGCTGGGTTCTTCTTTTGCCAGGTTGTCTATTGGCTTATTTGAAGGTCAACACTCCTATGTTGAGAATGTTCCTGATCCTCGAACTGCTTGATATATCCTGTTATCTAGGAAGCGGCGGACTGAGGCTGCTTCTAAGCAGTCTTTGCCCAAGAGGCGACGTTCAACTCGTCAACACCCTCCAACAGGTAATATTCTCGTAGGTGAGCTTGCGCTGAACCTTTCCCGGGTTGTTTTCCTGGCTTTGTCTTGATTTGACCTACTTTTCTGTATTCATCCGAGTTCTTCTTGTCTTCTGATAGATGGTCAGTCTATCGCTGTTGATGAGGAGGTGACTGATGATGAAGTCCCCCTTAATCTTTGTTCGTAAGTTTTTACTTCTCGAGTACCCTTGTATTTTGTAAGATTTGCTCTGACTGAGTTCTTTTTTCTGTAGTCGTGCACGGGTTCCTTGTGTCCCAAATGTAACAATTGCTTCTACTTCGTCCCGGAGGCTATCCCAATCCCCTCCTTTGAGGTGGTTGAGGATGATTTGTTTTCTATGCCACTTCCCGACTTTATTTTCTCAAAGGTGGCTGGTGATTTTAAGAAGGTCATCAAGTAAGTTTTTCTCCTGGTTGTTCTGATTTTGATATCTTATTCTATTTTTGATAGACCCGAGTTCTTTTTCATTGTAGGCCTTCCGAGGATGCCTCGTCTTCTCTAGCCCTTGGGGCTAAAAAAGCTTTATAAGAATCTGCTGTTGGTGAGCTCTTGTTCTGCCTTGTCTTTCTATCTCTTGTATAATTTATGTATTCTATATCCTTGTAGACTTATAATTCTGCTTTTTCTAGCTTCTCCTCCTCGTGTTGCTCCTCTTGAGCCACATGTTGAGAAACAGAATGTTGGGGCCCTGGTGTCCTCTCAGGAGGAGCACCGGGTTGTGGATAGTCCCTCTAGCATTTTTGCTGCTGCTTGTCTGCCACTTGGGTCGTCTCTGTTGTATTCCCTCGAGGCTGCTTCTCGAGTTGATGAGGTAGTGGGTGAGAGTTATGATAACTACCCTCCCCCTGCTTCTGCTACTGATGCTGGTCGGCCGTCAACATCTGGGCCGAATACTCTTCTGCTAACTTGTTCAGGAGAGGAAATGGCTCAGCTTGGCTGAGTTGAACGGTTGGCCAAGTTGTTTTCTTCTTGGGAAACCTTTTCTGGTGCTTATGGCGCCGAGCTCAAGGTATCCGAGTTCTTTTTTGTCTTTCGATATTGGTTTCTTCTTCTTCTTCTGTCTCACATATTTTTGCTTTGCAGTCTTTACTTCAAGATCAAGATATCTTGTTTGGTCCTCATGAGGCGCAGTTTACTGCCATTGCTGAGGCCAATTTGAAAAGAAAGAGAGATGAGCTGGCTCAGGCTCAAGTTGTCCTGACTTATGAGAAGGAGCAGCGTGCTCTGACGGAGGCTGCCCTTAATGCCAAGGTGCTTGATGCTGAGAGGGCGCATGATACTGCTCAGGCTGAGAATTCTGACTTGAAGGAGAGGCTGGCTAGTAAGTTGATCTTTTGTTGATCGATTGATTTTCCCTTGGTTTTGCTCTTTTTTCTCTTCTGGGTTGTTGATTTGCTTTCTTTCAGCTCTTGCTCATGAAAAAGAAACCTGGTTGAAGGATAGGGAGGCGATGACTGACACCCTCCGTACTTCACAAAATCAGGCTGAGTCTATAAGTACCCTTCTTGATTCAAAGTTGAAAGAAACCCAAGATATTCTTGCTCAGGAAAAATTGATACAATCTGGCGCTGACTGAGATCTTGTTCAGGCCATAAAATCTTTTCGAGATCTGCAGGCGAAGTTGAAGGCTACCAATGAGCAATTCTAGGCTCTTTATGCTGCAGTCGCTCCAATCATTGCTTCAGTCTGTCGACAAGAAGACAGAGATCTGGGCCTTGGAGGCATAATACCGGTGCTTTCTTCCCGGTTTTATGATTTTGTGAGGGGTGGCTTTCACCGATGCATCAACAATGTGGTTTCATATGTCCAGGTTGTTGCTCCTGATGCCCCTCTTGAGCGGATTACTGAAGCTTCAGAATTCACCGAGTTTTCAAAACAAAGGGAGGAGGCCAAAGTAGAGCTTAGTGGTCTATCGACCAAATCTTGGAATAGATGAATGTGCTTCCTGCTTGTGCCTCCACTCCTTAGACATTTTGTGTAATGAACTTGTGGTTTCTTGTAATATATACTTGTTTACGTGAATATGATCGAGGCTTTGCCACTGCTTTTGAATCTGTCTTTGATCGCTATGTGAGCGAGCTTTGACTGTCTTTCTTTTCTTGCATTTGTGTAATTTCTAAGTAGTCCTTCCACTTTGTGTGACTGGTTTTGTCGCTCTTCGGATAACAATAATCGTCTGCATGTTGATATCCGGTTTGTAGAGTTGTTTTTTGCCACTCTTTTGGGCGTGGGAATTGATCATCTTTGCTTTCTTGAGTAGATAGCCATCCTTGTAGGGTTGTTTCCTGCCGCTTTTGGGGCGAGTTGATCGGCCATTCTTGTCGATTGTACAATTGTTTGGTGCTCTTTGGGCCGAGGCGGTTGGTCATCTTTATTCTTGGAATATGTAGCCAAGTTGACTTTGATCATGCCGCTTGTTGGGTGAAGTTTGTCGATCGTACCGCTCTTGGGGTAGGCGACATCGAGTTATAAATTTGTAGATGCCGCTTCTTTGGTAAGTAGTCGATCGTATCACTCTTGAGGTAGGCGACCGAGTTGTTGGAGTGATTGTGCCGCTCTTTTGGGGTAGTCGATCGTATCTCTTGGGGTTGGCGACCGAGTTGTTTTGTAGATAGTGCCACTTGTTGGGCGTAGTAAACGATCGTACCAGCTCTTGGGGTAAGCGATCGGACCCATATAGCACAACCGTTTCTGGGTTGGATGTTTGCAGGGTAAGTAAGCAATCGTACCAGCTCTTGGGGTAAGCGATTGCGCCCGTTTAGCAACAACCGTTTCTGGGTTGAGCTGTTGCAGGGCTGCCCCTTTTTCCCCAACCTGATTACGGGTTGGTTTAGTCCGTTGGACAGGGCTGTCAGTCGTACCATCTCTTTTATGGTAGAGTGACAAAATTGCCCGTGTAGCGCAACCGTTTCCGGGTTGGCTCTTAACAGGGAAGCCCCTTTTTCCCCAACCTGATTACGGGTTGGTTCTATCCTATTGGATAGGGCTTAAATCTGAAGTCGTTCTTCTTGAAGAATTTTTGCTTTATTTCTCTTAAAGCTTGAGTACAATATGTTGTACTAATTGTAGAATCTTTTGAGTTGGCTGATATGCCAAGTATTCTTCACTGGTATTTCATCTGGAGTCATCAACTCGTATCAACTCGTATGTGCCGGGTCCTGTTGCGTTTTTCACGATGAAGGGTCCTTCCCATGTACTGAGTAGTTTGTGTCATCCATCTTTCTTCTGGATTAGTCGTAATACTGAGTCCCCTGGCTTTAGTGATCGGGGCTGAGTACTTTTGTCATAATATCTTCGTAGTCCTTGCTGATATCTTGCATTTTGGATTATTGCACTGTCTCTTATTTCTTCTATTGAATCAATTTCTAACCACCTTGTTTCTTTGGCTTCGCCTTCTTCATATTGTTCTATTCTTGGAGATAGCCCTATCAAGTCGGCTGGTAGTACTGCTTCTGATCCGTAGACCAGAAAGAAAGGTGAGTGGCCGGTGGCTCTGCTGATCTGGGTTCTTAAACACCATACTACTTTTGGTAGTTCGTCGATCCATTTTCCACCATAATCTTTCAAATCTTCATATAATCTTGGTTTTAAGCCTTGTAATATGAGTCCATTTGCTCTTTCAACTTGTCCATTGGCCTATGGGTGTGCTACTGATGCAAAGTCGATTTCTATCCCATAATCTTTTCCCCAGCATTGGAATTCTCTTACTGTAAATGGTGAACCAAGATCTGTGATTATTCTGTTGGGCATGTCAAACCTATGCATGATGTCTTGTATGAATTCCATTGCTTTTTCTGCACTGTACTTGACCAGAGGTTTGTATTCAATCCACTTTGTAAATTTGTCGATTGCCACAAATATGTATTCGAAGCCTCATTTTGCTTTTTTGAGTGGTCCAACTTGATCCAGCCCCCAGCATGAGAATGGCCAGGCCAGCGGTATGCATATTAAGTTGTGAGCCGACACATGTGATTGCCTAGCAAACATTTGGCAATTCTTGCATGTTCTGACGAGCTCTTTTGCATCTTTGAGTGTTGTTGGCCAATAGAAACCGGTTCTAAATGCTTTGCCGACCAGTGTACTAGAGGCTGCATGATTTCCACAACATCCTGAGTGGATTTCATCTAAGATTTCCTTTCCTTTATCTGTTGGAACACATTTAAGCAGTACTCCTGATGATGCTGCTCTTTTGTATAGTTTGTCTCCCACCAGAACGTAGTTTTTGCTTCTTCGTATAACCCGGGTTGCTTCTGCTTTGTCTTCGGGTAGTTTCTTCTTTTTGATAAAATCAATGTATGTTTGTCTCCAATCATTTTGTATGACCATGATCTATCTTGATTGGTCTGGTTCTTCTGCTTGATCTATTTCCATTGGATCTATTGTCTCCTCCTTTTCTGTGTTCCCGGGTTGTTTGATAGATGGGGCTATGACTTCATCTACAAATATACCAGGTGGTACTTTTGCTCTATTTGATCCCAGTTTAGCTAGCACATCTGCTGCAACGTTGGAATCCCTTAGTACATGATGGATTTCGAGCCCTTGGAGAATTGTCTCTAATTTTCTGACTTCTGCACAGTATGCATCCATATTGTCTTTTGTACAATCCCAGTTCTTGTTGACTTGATTGATTACTACATCTAAATCACCGTAGACAAGTAGCCTTTTGATCCCAAGTGAGCTTGCAACTCTTAGACCATGTATTAATGCTTCATATTCTGCTTCATTGTTAGTTGCCTGCCAAAGTATTTGTAGCACATACTTTAACTGTCTTCCTTCTGGTGATATGAATAGCACTCTTGCTCCGGCTCCTCCTAACTTTAGGGATCCGTCAAAATACATTTTCCAATGATCAAGTATTGGTTCGGGCTCTTTTTGACTTATTTCTGTCCATTCAGCAATGAAGTCGGATAGTGCTTGAGATTTGATTGTTGCTCTTGGTTTGAAGTCTAGGTTGACAGCATCGAGTTCTACTGCCCATTTTGATATCCGACCTGTTGCATCTTTGTTACGTAGAATGTCTTGGAGTGGAAAGTTGGTTACCACCGTAATCTAGTGTTTATGGAAATAATGTCTCAGCTTTCTTGATGATATCAACACTGCATAAAGTAGCTTTTGCACGTGTGGGTATCTCACTTTTGATTCTGTTAGTACTTCGCTTATGTAATAGACTGGTCTCTGCACTTTGTATGCGTGTCCGGGTTCTTCTCTTTCAACCACAATTGCTGTGCTGACAACGTTCTTGGTTGCTATAATGTATAGCATCATGTCTTCTTTGCCTTTTGGTGGTGTCATTACTAGTGATGATGCCAAGTACTCTTTTAACTTTTGGAATGCTTCTTTTGCCTCTTCTGTCCATTCAAAATTTCCTGTCTTTTTCAATAATTTGAAAAAGGTAGCCCTTTTTCTCCTAGTCAGGAGATGAATCTGTTAGGTGCTGCCATGCATCCTATAAGCTTCTGTATGTCTTTAACTTTCTTTGGAGGTTTCATATCCATGATGGCTTCAACCTGCTTTGTACTTGCTTCAATTCCTCGATTGCTGACTAGAAATCCGAGTAGTTGTCCTAATGGGACCCCAAAAACACACTTTGTGGGGTTTAGCTTCCACTGCCATGCTTTTAGATTCTTGAAAGTCTCCTCGAGGTCTTCTATCAATGATCCAGGTTCTTTTGTCTTGATTACTACATCATCAATGTATGCTTCTACGTTTCTTCCGACTTGACTCCCCAAACAAGTTTGAATTGCTCTTTGATATGTTGCCCCTGCATTTTTTAGCCCAAAAGGCATTGATTTGTAGCAATATGCCCCAAAGGGTGTAATGAACGATGTCTTGCTTTGGTCTTCTTCTCTTAAGGATATTTGATGATAGCCTGAATAGCAATCTAGAAAGGATAATAGAGCTGATCCTGTTGTTGAGTCGATGATTTGATCAATCCTTGGTGGGACATATGGATCTTTTGAGAAATGTTTGTTGAGGTCTGTGTAGTCGATGCACATGCGATATTCTTTTGAATTCTTCTTCTCTACTAGGACCGGGTTGGCAAGCCAATCCGGGTTGATTATTTCTCTGATGAATCATGCTGCCATGAGCTTGGTGATCTCTTTTTTGATTGCTGATTTTCTGTCTAGAGTTAGTCTTCGTAGCTTCTGCTTTAACGGGTTTGGACCCTTTGTTCACATCAATATGTGCTCAGCCAACTCCCTTGGGACCCCTGGCATGTCGGCCGGCTTCCAAGCAAAGATGTCTTTGTTGTCCCAAAGAAAGTTGGTGAGCGCGAGTTCCTATTTGGGATCAAGATTTGCACTGATGATTGTCGTCTTCTCTGGATCACCAGTCAATAGTCTTGGTAGCGGCTTCTTTTGGTGGTGCGAAGTTGCTTGGCTTCTTAGCTGGTATTTGAATCTCATCCGGGTTCATTTCGCTGGCTAGTATTGCAATCTTCTTTCCTTCCTTTATGTCTTGTAATCTTTCGGATATTTGTACTGCTTGTACGTCGCAATCATGTGCTTTCTTTAGATCTCCTTTCAATGATAATACGCCCTTTGTTGTTGGCATCTTGAGTAGTAGGTATGGATAGTGTGGCACTGCCATGTATTTTGTTAAAGCCGGTCTCCCAAGTATTGCATGGTAGCATGATTCAAAGTCTGCAACTTCGAATTTGATGAATTACGTCCGGTATTTGTCTGGTGTGCCAAAGGTGACTGGTTGGGTTATCTGTCCGAGTGGCATAGCTGCTCTACCAGGTACTATTCCATAGAATGGTGTGCTTGTTGGTGTCATTAGTCCTTCACAATCTAGATTCATCCTTCTGAGAGTATCTGCGAAAATTATGTTGAGTACGGCTCCTCCGTTGATGAGTACTTTAGTTACTGCCACTCCTGCGATAGTTGAACCCAGTACCAGCGGATAACACCCTGCATTTGCTGCACTAGTCCATTGGTCTTCTCTTGTGAAGTGGATGGGGTACTCTGACCAATCTGGATATCTTGGGGTGGCTGGTTCAGCTGCCATGATGGCTCTATGAGCTAGTTTTTCTTGCCTTTTGCTTCGTGTGTTAGGAACACCTGAAAATATAACTGCTAATTAGCGTTTGGGTTCTTGATAATCTCCTTCAGCTTTCTTTTCCTCCTTGGATTCTTCTTGCTTTTGTTCCAAGTTGTTTTGATTCATGTTTTCTCTCTTCATGAATTGCCGCTGAAAAGTGTTGCATTCAACTAACTTGTGTATGGTTCCTGGGTGTATGTGACATGGCATGTTCTCTATGTTTTTGGTGGTCTTCCTCGATAGTTGTTGCTTCGATAGTTGCTATTACTGTTGTACCCGCCATTGTTACTGTTGTTGTTATTGTTGTAGTTGCCATTGTAATTGCCACCGTTGTTGTTGTCATTGTATCTTCTCTTGTTGTCTGTGATCGCCACCATGTTGTCCTGCCTCGGCCTTTTGTCTTGCTGTCTGTAATCAGGTCTTCTATTTTCTGGGTTGTCCCTAGCAAACCGGTGCCGAGTTCTTTCTTCCGATGAAATCAGCTTTTCAACAACCCTCTTTAAATCTTCATTTGTTCTTGGGTTCTCATTGAAATAGTCTTTGTATTGCTAGTTTGCTAAGATTCCTTCCGCAAAGGCTTCTATCACTTCTCTGTCTGTAATGTCGTGGACTTGAGCCCTGAATTCTCCGAATCTTCTATAGTATTCCCTTAGACTTTCTCCTCTCCTTTGCCTTACTCCTTTCAACTCGGCTGCGATCATTGGATGGGTAATAATGCCTGCAAAGTTGTTGCAGAAAGCTTCTTACAAGTCTTCCCAATATCTGATTGATCTTGGCCTTAATTTGTCAAACCATTATAGTGGCATTGCTTGAAGGGCCATTGGGAAAAATAGAGCCTTGATGTCGTCATCTCCTCTAGCTAACTCAATAGATTGGGAATAAACCCTTAAACATTGTCTTGGTTCTACTTTGCCATCATACTTGGAATGATTTGCTGGTTTAAATTTGTGTGGTAGCTTCAATGTTTGTAGTCTTCCTGCGAAGCAAGGGAATCTGTCATATGGTTCTGTTCTTCCATAATCTGGCGATCTTGCCCTTCTGTAATAAGACTTGTCTTCTTTTAAGTCAGACTCTCCATAGTCATCTTCTTTGTCAAATCTTCTTGATATTTCTTGGTAGCGTTGGCTCACTTCTGGTTTACCTCTTTCTTGTTGTATTGAGTAGTGTTCCTACCTTCTATTGGCATCAGCACTTTCTGCTGGTCCTGGCCTTTGAAAAATTGATTTTTTGGGTGGTTGCTCTCCTTGTGGCTCCCGTGGAACTTCCTCGCCGGGTTGTTTTTCTGGTCCCCCGACTTCTTTCTTTTGGCCTTCCTTTGCTTTTCCGTTATTCGTGAGGGTGTGCAACTCTTTTGTTAATTCTTCAATTATTTCCCTTTTTGTACTTTTTGCGGCTTCTCTTTCTGCCTTCTTTCTATTGTATTCCGTTAGTTCCGCCTTATATTTATTCCAGATTTGCTTCCTTTGTTTAGCCCTGTTCCTTCTTCTAGCCTTCAATTTATTATTCTTTAGTCTTGCTAGCCTTTGCTCATCATTTTCGTTGCTGTCGCTTTTCTCATCTGGTGAGATGTTGCTTTCTGATTCGTCTAAAGATTTTATATCTGGTATCTGGGGTGGTTCCAAAGGTTGCTCTAGCTGTTCCGCCATGTATACAGTGTACCTCTTCTGAGCTCTTCTTGTATGGAATTTCATCCTTTGTTTGGTTGAGTTGTCGGTAGTTTCTGAGCTAGATCCGAGTTCTTTTCCCTCTTGATAAGGTAGTTCTTCAATGTACGTGCTAGTCTGGGCTTTGGTTGAGGTGAAAGAACCCGGCCAGAGTACCACACAGTCTTGTGGGGTCACGGTCATGATCATTCCTTCTTGTGCTCCCCCTAGGAGTATTTTTCTTGCTGAGTCCATCTTGTCTTGGGTAAAGTGTTGATAGATTGATGCCATGTTGCGCAGTCCATATATCCCCGAGCTCTTCTTCAGGGTGTGTGGACAAAAACTAGCACGGTTTGTATTCCTTCATGATAGTTGTTGTGTCTTTGAGTCCAATCAGGTGTGGCTCCTTTGTTTTGAAAATTGCATCCAAATTGGGGTTGTGCTCCATCTCCTTATCCGAGTTAGAGTCATGCTCCATCTTCTTGTTCGAGTTAGAATTGTGCTCCATCTTCTTGTCTGAGTCGGAATTGCGCTTCATCTCCTTGTCCGAGTCGGAGTCGTACTCCATCTCCTTCTCAGAATCAGTTTCGTATCTGCTTTCTTCTCCTTTCTGAGTTGGATTCGAAGTCGAAAGTTTCATCATTTTTTCGGCGAGTTCTTGCTCGATGGGATTGTTCTTGTTGTTGAATTCTTTTTCCTCTCGGAGATGGGTACGTAGCTTGCCGTCGCCGCCTGCCTCGCAGATCCAGGATCCAAAGACGAAGGTTGTTCCCGCCGAATAAGTCATCTTGAGGTCGAGGTCCTCTGAGCTCTCGAGAAAAAATTCGTCGAAAGCCCCTACCTAGCGCGCCAGCTGTCGATGTTTTACCACCGATAGCCTGCCACGGGGGTACCCGGGACAGTTGTTCGGGCTTCAGCGAATAGTGAAACTCGGCGTTTACGCAAAGAGACTCACGATTTATACTAGTTTAGGCCCTCGACTTGGTCGAGTAATAACCTTACGTCCAGTTCGGCGTTAGCCTGTTTGCGTCGTATTGCTTTGAGTATTGGGTATGTTCCATTTTTTACAAGGGATATCCTCACCAACCCTTTATAGTCTAGGTGCTGAGAGGAGTTGTTTGTGTTCTACTTGGATACAAGGTCAGAGTCCTAAGCTATGCTTCGGGCGCCTTTCCTTGTATAGTCCGAATTAGAGTTTGGTCTTGCACGTTGCTTTGCTCTGTGTTCTTCTTGGCGATTGGGTTGTGGGCCTTGTTACCAAGGCCCACTTCCCTATAGTACGGTCTATGGGGTCCCATAGGGTTCCCCATCGATAGGCGCCTAAAAGCTCAAGACCATTGATGGCGAGGTCTTCGCAAATGCCTGGAACATCGAGCGGCTATGTCGCTTTTACCCTTAATACATGCACACTTTCTCTTATTAATATCATTATCGAACTCCCCGACCTTTAGTAACACCCAACCCCAGCAACGGCGGGGGGGGGGGTCGGGCCTCACTCGTGGGCTAATAAGAGCATACCTATCCGGTAGACATTCTCTACGCCTAACCTTCTCTCACGTTAAGACCCAAAAGCAAATTTTGCGGAAACAAACACTGAGTAAAATTGGTTGGACTGCGAGAAACCTACGCCTCGGCGGCTACGGCGTCTTTGCTTACCAACGTAATCAGAGTTTTTTCTGCAACCCGGGCTTTTTGGCCTTAGCCATGGAAAGAGTCAGTACGCGTTTAGGAATCTATCTGCCTAGCAAGCATTCTCCGTGCCTAACCCCCTATCACGTTAAGACCTAGGAGCTAGGGTTGCGGGAACAAGCTCTAAGTATAACTAGTCAGTCTATGAGAGACCTACGCCTCGGCGGCTACGGCGCCTTTGCTCACCAGCGTAATCAGAATTTGCTCACCCGCACCCCAAGCTTTATGACCTTAACAACGAAAAGGGTCAGAATGCACTAACCTTTTTATACAAAAAGGGGAGAAGGGCTAAAAAGCTGATTGGCTATAACAAAATTTAAGAGCTTGTCCATTTGTTACAAGTTCGCTGCCTGGCTTATCTGCTTAACTAAATTTTTGCACGGGATGTTCTCATCCTCTATCTCCATAGGTAAGTCCTGTCCCAACAAGTAACACAAGTCGATCAAACGGCTTGGCCGCTGATGATAGACAGGTAGGGAGCAATAGGATGCCCCACATGGGCTATGCCGACCCCATCACGAACATCGGACCTGGATTCCACTCGAACATATCCTTTAAGAGATCCCTGAACTCGTCACTCATGCCATCATGGTAAGTCCTATGCCAACGGGTCACCCAAGTCAATTGAACGATTCGGGCCGCTGCCTAGAGATGGGTCTCCCTTACTTTACGCGCATTAATTTTGCTATCGAGCCTCGACCCCAGCAACGGCAAGGGGTCGGGTTTCGCTCAGGGCTGGCAAGAGTGTCTATTCGGTAGGCATTCTCGATGCCCAACCCCTTTCTTGTGCTAAAACCTAGAGGCAAGGTATGTAGAAACAAACTCTGAGTAAAACTGGTCGGACCCTAGAAACCTATGCCCCAGCGGATACGGCGTTTCTGCTCACAAGCGTGATTAGAGTTTTTGTCCCTGCACACCGAGCTTTAGCCTCCACCTTCCCTAGAAGGATTTGGAGGGACCCACTGGTAGAATCTCCATCGGGGAGAGGCCGGCGGGTCGCCCAGGTCGGTCGGATGGCTCGTGCCACTGCCAAGAGATGGGTATGGAGAAGTGGGATGCCCCATGTAGGTTACGATGGCTTCGTCATGAATGTCGGACCCGGACTTCACATGGACATATCCGGTAAGAGCTCACTGAACCCATCACTTGAGCCATCGAGGTAACTTTACCGACCCCCATTTTTCTTTTGCATTGCATGATCATTCATTTCATCCATTCTCATGTATTCATTCATTCATTCATCCATTCATCCATACATTCATCCCATGCATTCAAGCATTGCATATGCAATTGCTGCATCACAGTGCTTCGCGTCACGTCACGAAGCGGTAGTTATCTCATTTGATATGAGCGGTGACCGACCAAGGTTCAAAGGTCGGCCCATGAAGGGCTCAAGGCCGCCTCGCGTCAAATAGAGCCAGGGGAGAAAAATCGATATGAGCCCCAGTGGCCTTGCCCGACCCCGCTCAGAAGCGGACAGGGACATCTCGACTTTTCTCCTTTGATCCTAACCTCGAGCCAAGCCCATAGAATCCCCATCGAGGGGAGGCCAGCAGGCCACCTAAGTTGCTCTCCGAAGTGACACGAGCATCTGTTGGGAGGGGGGTTAAGGAGCAGTGGAATGCCACATGAGGGCTATGCCGACCCCATTAGTGGATGATGGACCCAGATTCCACTCGGACATGCTCGTTAGCGAGCTCACCGAGTGCGACACTCGAGCCATTGAGGCAAGTATTGTTAGCTTAGCCCCTCTAGTTGTGGAAACTAAGGACGGGGTGATGCATGAAACATGGCCGACCCCTACTGAGCCCCACGGGGCTTGGGGGCTCGAGCCGCCCGACCCTAAATCAGGAGTCCAACTGACTGGGGTTCGAAGGCCGGCTTTCGAAGGGCCCAAGGCCGCCTCACGTCAAACAGAGCCAAGGGAGAAAATGCAGATGAGCCCCAGCGGCCTTCGCCCGACCCACTTAGAAGCGAACAGGGTCATCTCAACCTTCTCGTTTGATCCTAACCTTGAGCCAAGCCCACAGAATCCCCATTGAGGGGAGGCCATCGGGCCACCTAAGTCGCCCTCCGGAAGGGCTCGGGCATCTACTAGGAGGCAGGTTAAGGAGTAGTGGAATGCCACATGAGGGCTTTGCCAACTCCGTCACAAACAATGGACCCAGATTTCGCTTGAACATGCTTGTTAGCGAGCTCACTGAGCGCGTCACTTGAGCCATCAAGGCAAGTGACGTTAACTCAACCCTTCCGGTTGCAGAAACCACGGACGGGGCGACGATCACAAAGATGAGCCGACCCTCAACCGGACCCCTGCTATGCACGGGGGCTCAAGGAAAGTTGGACTCACAAGAAGACCAAACACGCAATCATAGAATGATGGCTCAGATCCTAGGGAGGGGGTACATGCGAAAACAAGAGACGCTTTGTCCTACTAGTTTCACTATCCTCTCCTCAAACTTCAATGACACCCGACCCTAGCAACGGCAAGGGATCGGGTCTCACTCAGGGGCTAATAAGGGCATATATACACCCTTTCTAAAATGGTCACTGCACCCGACCCCTTCCTCATGTTAAAAAAACCTAGTGGCAAGGTCTACGGAAACGAACAACTCAGTAAGGCTGGTCAGACAACGAGAAACATACGCCTCGACGACTATGACACTCTTGCTTACCAACGTAATCAGAGTTTCCCTCTTACACCTCGAGCCCTATGGTCTTAACAAATAGATGGGTCGAACACATGAACCCCTTTTCACACATAAAAAGGGAGGAAAACAAATTCGATCAAATGAAACAAAATGATAAATTTGTTCGGATAATACAGAGGGGTCGAAGCTTGTCCGTTTGTTACATGAATGATTGCCCGATCTATCTGGCTAACTAACCCCTCTGGGGGAGAACTATGCTCTCTATTCTATCCGCCAGGTCCTGAGAAAGAGGAGCCACCACCGTCTCCATCTCCTCCAGCTCGTGGGCTTCATAGCCAGGTGTGAAGCCGTGGCTCATCATCTCTAGATAGATGTTATCCCCATAATGAGAATGAGCAATCATGAAGGATTGATTCACCCCGGCATGAAGGGCATTCCTCTTGAGCTGGCGCACCCGAGCCATGATCTCGATGGCATGGGCCACGAGCGAGTTGGTCCCCCTTCAACCACACCACCTCAAGGTTGTTGTAGACCACTTCGAGGGCGGTGCTTAGGATACCGAGCTCGTCGCTCTTTGCCTAAAGATTCCTCCTCACCTCGGCGAGGTTCATGGCCAGCCCGGTAGAAATGCTCTTGGCCTCCAGCTTCTGGGTCGTCGCGTTTCTGAGCTCGGCCTAGAGGGAGCCAACCTTCTACTACGCATCATCGCACTCTTGGTAGGCCTCATCACACTCTTGGATGGCCTGGTCACACTCCTCGTGAGCCACACCATGCTCCAAGCTTCTCCTCAGCCCCCAGCTTCAGCTCCTTTTCCTTCTCAACCTCGGCCAGAAGGTCGACGATCCACGGGTGGGTTTTGGCGTCCTTTTGGAGCAGCTTGTCCCACTCCTTCCTGACCTTGGCGGCCTCCTTGTCATCCCTCCATGATCTCACTAACAGGGATAGGCCTCGGCCACTCGCGACCAAAGGTTGCCTCCTCCTCGGTAAGGGGAGTCAGCTCGGCCACCCTCTGCTGGGCGACAATAGGGACTAAAAGGAGATGATGGTCAGAATACAAAAAATATATAGAGAAAGAAAAGGGCGAGAAGCAGGGTCAAGCGAATACCCAGCCGGAAGGAACAACAACATCGCGTAAGGCACCTCAGGCATGGTCCAGGGCTTTGAGCACAGACGCGATCCCCACGTTGAGGCTCTCCCGCTCCACGCTCTCTATGGAGGCATAGAGAGTGAAGAGCATCGACATCAGATCCTCCAGACTCGCCCACTGGAGCAGGGGCTCACCCTGCATAGGTGAGTCACTGCCCACCGATGCTAGGGCCAGGGACGGCTCCCTACCGGCTACGATCGCCGCCAACCCTTCTTGCCGTGACGTCCCCGTGAGACACTCCCTCCAGCGATGGAAGGGGTCAGCGGTATGGACGCTGACTCCTCTCCTAGTACCATGACCTCCGGGAGACCCTTTGGTCGCATCCCCCTCCGTCCGGCCGACGCCAGACGCCATCACCTAGGCCAACAATGGCGTGGGTTGCGTCGGTTGCTCAATCACCACCACGATAGCGCCCGACTATGACCTGCCTATCATAATCGCAGCCACCTCTACCTGCGTCGGTGGGGTCCTGACCGGCTACGGCCACCACGGTTAGCGCTAGAAACATGGTCGGCAGTCCCGTCTGCCCCATTGTCAGCAGTGGTATCGCCGCCATCACCGGCTGTTCCACGACCTCCGAAGGCGTCCCTTGAGGCCCCACGTCTGCCCTTCCCACTGAGGGCACAGGCGCCACCATGGGTGGCCCCTGACCGGCCAGCAACGCTGTCACACTGGCGCCGCTCCCACCTAAAATGGGCGCGATGCCAGCAGACGGCTGCCGCCTCGGTTGAATGGTGACGCTCTTCTTTGGCACCATCACCAAAGGATTATGCTACCTCCCAACGTTGCAAGAGATGAAAAGCATAAGTCATGATGAAATCCGACCAAAATAGGAAAAACAAAGGAGCTAACGACTCACCTTAGCACCATCGGACGATAGATACATTTGGGAGGTGAACCCCCCAAACTCTGCTCCGCCTCGTCAGGATGAGGCCCTTTTGAGCCCGCCCCCTGCTCCTGGGCAGAGGGCTCACTCCCCTTTGATCTTGGGGCATGACAGCAGAGCCACTTGCTTTTGCTGGCACCTCGGGCGTGGTGGTAGAGCCGCCTATCCCCATTGGCTCCTAGGGTAGGCCGACGGTACGGCCCATCTCCGCTGGCTCCCCGGACGCACCCTCCCCAATGGAAGGGTCCTGACTCCTATAAGGACAAACTGATACCTGTCTGCACATCCTGGTTCTCTAGGTCATCCCACTCAATGTCGTCAACTACCTCATCATTGTCTCCATCATCATCATCATCATCATCACTTGTTGATGTCCTCCCCTCGCTCCCACGCTTGCGGCTTCCGCTGCTTCTTCTTCCTCTTGTCCTCCTTCGCCTTCCTCAGTCGCTCGCCCTTGGCGCAATTCACCGCCCCTATGGACAAATCCCTTGGCAATGGTGCCGGGTGATCCATGAAGATAAGGTCCCTCGGCTAGTCCCGTCCCTCTCGAAGTTAGTATCAAAAGGTTGGGAAATCAATTGAAGAGGAGATATGAGGAGGGGAAACTTACGAAGACGACATGGCCTGGTTCTGGCCGCATCGGAGGATGTCCCGACATCGGGTAGACGAAATCGAGGGGGGCGCCCACATCATCCCATGAAGGCTCCATCGCCTCTTTAATATGTTGCACAACCTCAGTGTGGGGGAGCGCTCCCTCGGCAAGCGTCGTTCCGTCGAATGACGCCTCGAGCGCCATCGCGTATAGCGAGAGCGCGCGCATCATCAACGGCGCCACCCTCCTTGCTTGGTAGGCCCCAATGACGCCTAACCCCTTCAGGTCACTCTCCTTTAGGATGTGGATGGTGGCGCTGTGGTCCCAGATCATCTTCTTGTAATTCTCCGAAACGCCCCAGTTCCTCCATGACTCTGGGGCCTCTTCGATCAGGCGTCTGGTGAACTCTGGCGGAGGGGCGGCGGCGGCATTCTTGAGGTAGAACCACTATGAATGTGACCCCTTGTTGGATGTTGACAGCCACATCGACGTGTACTCATCGACCCAGTTGTTCTGGAGTTGGATGCTGGCGCACCCTATCGGCATGTGCAGCTCCTGCCTGCCGCTCTTCTTCCTCTTCTTTTAGAGGGTGATGGCAAAGAAGTACCTCCATAGATCGAAGTGGGGACTGATCCCTAGGAATCCCTCGCATAGGGCGACGAACGCCGCCATGTGCTGGATCCCATTGGGGTTGAGATGCTGCAGCTC
This sequence comes from Miscanthus lutarioriparius, assembly GCA_904845875.1. Classification (NCBI taxonomy): domain Eukaryota; kingdom Viridiplantae; phylum Streptophyta; class Magnoliopsida; order Poales; family Poaceae; genus Miscanthus; species Miscanthus lutarioriparius. Next base: position 21,889,375 of record CAJGYO010000002.1, read on the forward strand.
GATCTTGTAGTAGTGCAGCAACCCTCGGAGAAATCTGTGGGCAGGGGTCATGAACCCATGCTCATGGAAGTAGGTGAACTACACTATGTAGCCATCGGATAGTGATGGCAGATCCTCCTCATCAGGCAGTAGCCACTCCTCGGCCGAGGTCCGCACGCGGAGAAGACCACGATGGACGAGGCCCACCATGCACTAGAAGGTGATGTCAGAATGGCACCACGAATCCATTGGAGGTGGGGACGGTTGGATGCGGGCTCGATAGTAGCAGGGATGCGGAGACAGGGAACCCTAGGCTATTGGTGGCGGTGGTCGTGGCTACAGAGGCAAGGATGTAAGGTATGGAACCCGAGGGGGGCGAACCCTTTGGTTTTATAGAGGCGATGGGTGCGAGGAAACCAACTACCCGCCTAGATCTCCATGCCTACCATGATCTGCCACAACGTCTCACCATGGGACGTGCGCACTCAATCTCTATCCGTTCCCTATGAAAACTCGCTGGATGTTTTGCCTCTCTGAACATGCCACGACTTGTCATGAGTAAGAGGAATACGGATCTAAAAGCGCTTCTATGGCTCGGTGGGCCCTAGGAGTTTGCAGGTCGGCCCATCGATAGGTTCAACAACTGCTCTAGGCACCTTCAGGGTGAGAGGTGGAAAGGGATGGGCCCTACTAGCGGCCAGTACCTGGGCGCACGAGCACCACGGGTATCTCGGCCCATGATCGAGCCTTGTCCGGTTATGGTCCATGGTTTTTCTTCGAAGAAAGGTGCTTAGCCCTCGGGACTAGCTGAATGGACCCGGAACTATATGGATTGACCGCTGAGAATCTAGGGTTAGTCGCCAAGCTGACCCAAACCAGATCCCCATGAACGGGATGCCGAGGACCCCATTCAGACTAGCCCACTAAATAGCTCACCGAATGCCATGATTCGTCCTTAGAGGAAAATCATGGCATGACTCAGCCCTCGTTTTTATCAAAAAAAATGCTTGAGGGAAGACAATCGCGTAGATGAATCGATCCTCAACCAGGCCCCTGCTATGGGAGGGGACTCGAGGAAAGGGAATCACCATCCCTAGGTCACACTGTGGGCAACAAAAGAAGACCAAGGCCTTCAAAATCCTCCCATTTGGAAAAGCCTTCGAAGGAGTATTCTACTCCTTCGCAGGCTCGGGGGTTACTGTCGGGGACCAATACTAGGGTATCCAAAGAGGATCTAGTAACCATCAACATTGATTCATCCAAACAGTCAAGTGCGCAACTATAGCTCTAGCCGACCCCGAGGCCGTGGGCTCCGCCTCGCCTGACCCCTGAGGGTGGCTCCGCCTCGCCCGACACCGAGGTCGCAGACTCCACCTCGCTCGACCCCTGAGGGTTGGCTCCGCCTTGCCTCGACACTAAGGCCACAGGCTCCGCCTCACCCAACCCCTGAGGGTAGGCTCCACCTTGCCCAACACCAAGGCTGTGGGCTCCGCCTCGCCCGACCCCTGAGGGATGGCTCCGCCACGCCCAACACCGAGGCCATGGGCTCCTCCTCGCCTGACCCCAGAGGGTGGCTCCACCTTGCCCAACACCGAGGCAGCAGGCTCCACCTCGCTCGACCCCTGAGGGTTGGCTCCGCCTCGCCCGACACCAAGGTCATGGGCTCCGCCTCACCGACGCCTGAGGGATGTCTCCGCCTCACTCGACCTTTGGGTTTGGTCTCTGCCTCGGTCGAGCCTTGGGTTCACGCTTCGCCTCACCCGACCTCTAGGGAGGAACTCCCTTGCCTAACCCCTAGGCTAGGGGCTCCATCTCACCTGACGGAGGCCCATACCGCCGCCAACCACTCCAAGTCCAAGCGTATGGGCCTGGGTCAAAGCTCTAACGCTAGGGAAGAGACTGGCACACCTCAATGTAGCCCACGACCCATGACGGGCCATACCTAGGGGTTCATGTTAGGAACAGCATTGGGTGTACTAGGGCTATTCCGCCTAACCCCCATACAAACACTGATGGGAGCGTTAGTTCACCACAATGTCCGCCAGGATGGAGTGGAGCGCCATGACCGGCAGATGACGCCTGCACATGGCGCCAGTGACGGACAAGGCCGCGATGAGAAGTTGTCCCTGTTGACATCTATAGGGTCGATGGGACCCACATTAAGGAGAAGAAGGACCCGAGATCCTGAAGGACTTCTTCCTCTCGTTCTCTTCTCTTCCTCCACTGTAACCCGTGCTTTCCTTGGCCTATAAAAGGGAAAGCAGGGCATCCCACACGGGGCATCGCAAGACATCACAACATATAGCATCGATTCAGACTTGAACCCATCGAACCTTGAACCGATCAGAACACACGAGCACACAGCAGGGAAGCGACCGAGCTCTCAGCACCCGTTCACTCCTCTCATCAGAGACTTGGGACATGTCCCTCTCTCTACCATTTGTAACCCCTACTACAAACTTTCAATGCTAGTAACACGAGCAGCAGCAACGAACAAGATGTAGGGACATTCTGCCCGAACCAGTATAAACCTCATGTCCTCTTAACACACCATTCGAGTCAGATGCGCAATATTAGAAATTTACTAGTCGGTGGCAACTCAAAACACCGACACTTCTATAATTTCATGGGGGCTATAAAACCAAGCATTGGTCGGCCTTGGGCTGGTCGTTGAGCACCCTCATGTCCATGTGGCTTGTGTAGGAGTGCTTGGATGCGCTCTAACTCACTTGTGCTTGCAAGAGTGCGATCCGATTACGAGTGAGTGATTCTAGTGCGATTGCATTGTGAGATTGCATCTAGTGGCACTAGGTGATTGAGTTGCAAGCCGGTGGTGCTTGTTACTCTTGGAGGTTGCCACCTCCTAGATGCCTCGGGATAAAATAAATTCTCCGTGTCATCTTTGTATTCCTGTTGGTTTGCATTCCCCTTTACACAAGCTTGTATTTACATTTCATATATTGTGCTTGTGTAGTTGCTCTTGTAATTAGTTAGCTTGTGTAGCTTGCTAGTTACCTTCTTGCTTGTTGTCGGTGTTTTCGGACCACCGATGAGTAAATTTGTATTTGCGCGTCTGGCTTAGATGGTGTGCTCAGATGACATAAGGGTTTATACTAGTTTAGGCGGAACGTCCCTACATCCAGTTTGTTGCTGCTCGTGTTACCGGCACTTGGTTTGCACAAACAGGTGAGAGAGGGAGAGGATACCAAGTCTCTGGTGGAAGGAGTGAACGAGTGCTAAGAGCTTGCTTGTCGCTCAGCCATGTGCTCATGTCGTGCTCTTGTGTTCAGCCCCCCTTTCATGGGGCACCCTACTTCCCTTTTTATAGGCGAAGGGAAAGCGTGGCTTACAGAGGAGGAAAAGGAGAAGAACGAGAGAGAGAAGAAGGCTTCTAGGTTTGCTGGGTCCTTCTTCTCCTTCATGCGGGTCCCACCGATCCTGTAGATGTCAATAGGGATGGCTCCATGTCATGGCCCTATTCATCACTGGCGCCATGCATAGGCGTCATCTGCCGATCATGGCGTTCCACTCCGTCCCGACGGACATCGTGGTGAACTGACGCGCCTATCAGCGTCTGTACGAGGATTGAGCAGAATAGTACTGGCACGCCCGACACTGTTCTTGATGTGAATCCCCAGGTATGGCCCGTCATGGCCACATGTTACATCAAGGAGTGCTAGCCTCTTCCCTAGCGTCAGAGTTTTGACCCAGGCCCATACGCTTGGACCTAGAGTGGTTGGCGACGGTATGGGTCCCCGTTGGATGAGATGGAACCCGCGTCCTCAAGGTCGAGAAATTGCATCCTTAGGGTCGGGCTAGACGGAGCCCGCACCCAAGGGGTCGGGCGAGATAGAGCCCGTGGCCTTGAGGTCGGGCAAGACGGAGCCTATGGCCTCGAGGTCGGACGAGATGGAGCCCGTGGCCTTGGGTGAGATGGAAACCGCATCCTTAGGGTCGAGCGAGACGGAGCCCACACCCAAGGGGTCAGGCGAGATAGAGCACGCGGCCTCGAGGTCGGGCGAGACGAAGCCCATGGCCTTGGGGTCGGGCGAGACCTTTTAATACATCTCGAGCCATCCAGAAAAGTTAGCGTGGGCGCTAACTTTCTTGCTTTGGGTAACCCTAATATCGATACCCGACACTTGTGTAGCATAGAAGTAGCTCCCTTGTGTAACTAGTTTACTTTTGTTGTAAATTAGTTGCCTTGCTTAGCTTGTGTAGCTAAGTTATTTGCGCTCTCCAATTTGGCTTGTGTGGCTTTGTTATTGAGCATTGTTAGTGAGCTTAGGAGCTTTGTGCTTTTGCTACTAGCATGTGTAGGAGCTCCCCGGTTGCTTGAGTAATAGTTGCATAGGTTTATGTGACCTTGCTTCTAGCATTGATTAGGTGAGCTCTAGCTAGACCGGCACCTTAGTTGCTTGATTAGGATCTTTTTTAAGGTGCTAGAGAACTTAGATAGAGGGGTGTAGTCTTAACTAGACCGATAGTTCTAATTCCGCATTTGTTTCGGTTAGCCGGCGCGTTTAATTTTAGAAAGGACTATTCACCCCCCCCCCTCTAGTCCGCCATCTTGACCCTACACCATCAAAACAATTGAAAAGCTATAAATTCAAAGGAGTGGATGCTTGTTACTAACCTTAAAGCAAGAAGATCATGCCAATACTTCAAAATCCAAGACCTTCATGAGCATTTTAGTGAAAAATATCCTCAACAATGAAGGGAGAGGTGGGGAAAGATGCCTCCTAGGATTAGAGTGCTTAGGATGGAAGGGAGGAGGAGGAGGGACACTATGCTAGATTTGCACATCACTGTCGGCATCATCACTATCGGATTTGTGAGAACCGGCAGTGATGTACCTTCACTGTTGGTTATGAGTTTGAAAATAAAAAAAATGATTGGGGCTGGGCTAAAACCGGTAGTGAAGGACCACATCACTGCCGGTTTGTGGCTTGAACCGGCAGTGTTTTGGTGGCCACTCATCACTGCCGGTTTAATCCAAGAGCCGACAGTGATTGGGCTCTATCACTATTGGTTCTAGCCAAGAACCGACGGTGATAGGCCTACAACACAAAAAGGTTGTAGCCATCCTCACCTTCCTCCTCTCTTCCACCCCGAGAACAAAGGCACGCGTTTGGACCCTTCCCTCCATTGTTGTGGCTACTCTTCACCATGAAGCTAGTGCTTGGATTTTGAAGAATGGCTTGATATTTTTGCTTTAAGGTTAGTAACAAACATCCACTCCTTTGATTTTGTTGCTTAATTAGCTTTGTTTTGATGGCTACATTGCTTGATTCTCATTCTAGTTCTTTCTCCATTCTAGAGAGCACATTTCCAATTGGACATTTGTGCAAGGCTCAAATTGTGGTGAATCCATCATCCAAACGGTTGATGTCTATGAACACATTTAAATTCCTAGCTAATTATTCCATGGTGGTCAAGATCATCATTGTTAGTATGTGATGCTATAATTAGTTCTTAGAAGTAGATTAGAATAGTTGTTTTTCATTATTACGCAATAATTGTTTTTTACTACGATTTTCAATTTACAGGGCCAGGGCTACCAATTTCAATTTTCCAATAATTAGTGTACAATAATGTTTTCCAAAAATGGTACTTTCGAGCTACAATTGTTGTTCATGAAGCTCGATTTCTTATTAATTCTTTGTAATTATTGTCTCAATATTTTTTTGTGCAGAGATGGATCGAGAATGGATGCATCTGTCCCGAACGGACAAGCGGTACATGCATGGCGTCAGCCAGTTTATCACCGATGCCAAAGCCCATGCTAGGAATGGGAACCCTATCTTCTGCCCATGCAAAGATTGCAAGAATCATAGGAACTTTCGTCAAATTGAGTCTATACGATCGCACTTGATTACCAGGGGGTTCATGCCAAACTATACGATATGGATTATGCATGGTGAGGTTGGTGTGAATGTTCTGTAGGAAAACGATGATGATGTGGACATGCCTGACGTAGCCATCCATGATGCTGATGAGGAACCCGGTGTCAATATGGAACCTATGGCCATAGTTAATAATGTGTTTAGGAACACGCTAGCTGACGACACCGAGGATAACAATGGCATTTCTCAGCTGCTATGTAATGTAGAGACCGGATGTCTTAGTGAAAGACAGCTGAGAAAGCTAGAGAAAATGAGTCAAGATGGCAAAACACCATTGTATAGGAATTGTCCAATGAGCAAACTGGAAGCTGACATCATGTGTTAGAGTTCAAATCAACAAACGGAATGACCGATAAAGGCTTTGATCAGTTGTTAGGTATAATAAGGAAAATGCTCCAAGAAAAAAACTGAGTTGCTTGAAAAGACATACTTGGCCAAGCAAATGATCTGCCCCATCAGCCTCGAGGTTGAAAAAATCCACACGTGTTCCAATGATTGCATATTGTACCATGGAGAAAAATATAAAGACTTGGACAAGTGCCCCAAGTGTGAAGCTCCATGGTACAAGGAAGGGCCGTCAGATGAGCGTACCAAGACTAGAGGAGGTCCCATAAAGGTCGTTTGGTATTTCCTTATAGCTCCCCGGGTGCATAGGCTATTTACATGTGTAAAGTCAGCCAAGCTGTTGCACTGGCATGGCAAAGAGCGTAAGAAAGATACAATGATGAGGCACCCCGCCGATGGGCATGACTGGAGGACTATCAATACTATGTTCTATAAGGACATCGATGGAGAGGTAAGGCACCTTTGTTTGCTTTGAGCACAGATGGGATGAATCCTTTTGACCAGGTTAGAAGCAATCATAGCACCTGGCCAGTGACGATTTGTATATACAACCTTCCACCTTGGGTCTATATGAAGCGGTCGTACATCCAAATGTCACTACTAATCCAAGGGCCAAGACAACCTAGGAATGACATCGATGTGTTTCTGGAACCAGTGATCGATGAACTAGTGGAGATGTTTGAAAAGGGTGTGCTGGATGTTTGGGACAAGTACAAAAAGAAACATGTCACGATCAAGGGAGTACTTATCGCTACAATCATCGACCTGCCAGGTCGAGGTACGTTGTCCGGAGAGAAGACAAAAGGCTATACTGGATGTGTCGAGTGCTTGGACGACACCGATGCGGTAAATCTGCCAAATAACTCAAAGATAGTTTATATGGGACACCATAGGTTCCTACCTAAGGATCACCCTTACCGCAGAAACAGAAAAGATTTCAATGGTACTATTGAGAAATGCTTAGCTCCAAAATATCAAGACCGGATTGTGATACTTCGAGAACTCAACAAACTGGAGGTTGTTCTTGGGAAGGGGGACAATGCAGTAGCAGTGCCTGATGGGAGCGTTTGGAAGAAAAAATTAGTTTTCTAGAAACTACCTTACTGGACCATTTCTGAGTGTATGCCATTGTCTTGATCCCATGCACATCACTAAAAATGTGTGCGCTAACACTCTTAACACCTTGATGGACACCGGGGGACATCGAAGGATTCACTAGCCACACGCCTAGACATGCAACACTTGGGAATCAGGAAGGAGCTGTATCCCGTGGAGCTAGAGAATAGCCAGTTTGAACTTCCGGTTGCGTCATGGACATTGAAGAAGGAAGAAAAGTGTGCGCTTATTTCTTTCTTCAATGAACTCAAAGTCCCGACGGGCTACTATGCGAACCCGAAGAGGCTAGTGAATATGAGAGAACTCAAGTTCAACTATGGCCCTATAAAGACCCATGACTGTCATGTCATTATGACTCGGCTGCTCCCTGTTGCCCTATGTGGTATCCTCCCCCAAAGGTCCATGCCCCAATCATAAAGCTTTGCTCGTTCTTCAACGCGATCTCAAAAAAGGTCATTGATGTGTCCACGCTAGAGCAGCTACAGCGGGACATAGCCAAAACTCTCATTAGGCTTGTGATGCATTTCCCGCCGACTTACTTTGATACCTCATTGCATCTACTCGTTCATCTTGTTGACCAAATTAGAGCCCTTGGCCCAATATACCTGCATCAGATGTTCCCTTTCGAAAGATTGATGAAAGTTTTTAGGAGGTATGTTAGGAACAGATTCAGGCCAGAAGGGGGCATGGTTGAAGGATGGTCAACGAAGAAGGCCATTGAGTTCTGCACATATTATCTGGACATCAAAAGGGTCGGAGTTCCATAATCTTGTCACGGGGGAAGACTACATGGCAAAGGAATGATTGGGGAGAAATCTGTTACAGTAGATGACCCTGTTTCTTTTAGACAGGCACAGTTCGCTGTCCTCCAGCAAGACGAGGGTGTGATGCCATACATTGACGAGCACATGCAATCGCTGCAAACTCTGTATCCGAGCAGGTCACAGACTTGGCTGGGTAAAAAACATAAGGAGGAATTTATCAACTGGTTGCGACGTCGCATGCTTGGAATAAAGTTGGGTAATCAATTGGATGCCTTAGCCAAGGGACCTTCGAGTACATATCTTAAGTACCAAGGGTATGAGATCAATTAATTCACATTTTACACAAAAAGAAAGATGGAAATAGCACATACCAAAATTGTGGTGCTTGTTTTGATGCTCACAACGAAAACAGCAACGTGCAGGTGACATACTATGGTTTCATAGAGGAGATATGGGAGCTAGCCTATGGTCTGTTGAAGGCAGCTCTTTTTCGCTGCCAGTGGGTCCGGCTCGAGGATATCAATACTGACAGCGAAGGGTTCACTACCGTTGATCTCACTAAGACCGCATATAGAGATGACCCCTTTGTCCTTGCAAGAGATGTTATGCAAGTCTTCTATGCAAGGGACAACAAGACAAACGGAAGGCTAAAAGTAATCCTAGAAGGGAAAAGGAAGATTGTCGGTGTTGATGGAGTGACAGACGAAGAAGACTACAGGGGCTATCAGGAAATGCCTCCATTCGGGGCGAACGTACCCCTACCTATCATTCAAGAGGGTGATGAACCTGCTTACGTATGGCTTGATCACAATGAGGCCCTCATTGTTGATGCACCTAAAGATAGTTAGATTATTGTTAACAATGTAATCATTATGCACATAACCGTGAAGGATGTTTGATCCTGATGAAACTCTCATCTCCTCTCTCCTCCTCGTTAATACTCTGCCAACTCAGCAAATATGCCGACGTATCATAGCAATTAATGAAAATGAAAGTTATTTAAAACTACCATTAAGACTGACCTTATTACTATTCAAACACTCGATTAGACATCGGACGTAACATTTCTAAACTTTACTCCCTGAATTTAAACACCAGCTAAATATAAATATAAATATAAATATAAATATATATGTCTAGACTTCCGATAGAAGGACATTGGGGCGGCCATTCTCTTCCGAGCTACTAGTAGTGAGGGATCCACAGCTCCTCGACGCCACTGGTCCCAACCAGTTTGTAGTCCCTGCTCGCAATACTCCAAGGAGCCTAGCCCACAGTTGACATTGAGCAAAGGTGTAGTAGCTCCATTCCTCCTCCAACCTTCATTGATCATTGATGTATGTGCTCCTAGAGATGTGAATGGGAATGCATGTGGCTTGTGTGTTGACTGTTGAGTGATTCATTTACTTGATGCGTGTACTGTTCTAGTCTCTAGATCAGGCCAAGATGAAGAGGAACGCTAAGAAGGCCACGAAGAAAGAAGGTGCATAGAGAAAATTTATTTAATAATTTATAAAATTAAAACAAAAAATTTGGGCCGCCTGGGACTCAAATACGAGTCTCGGGGGCTAAGTTGCAGAGTCTTAACCATTAAGGCAGTCGAAGGAATTCAAAAGAAAGGGAAAAGTTATACTACTTAACCCCTAACTGGTACAGCCCCATCACTGCCGGTTTGAGGAATGGCTCGATAGCGATGTTTCTTCATCACTGTCGGTTTAGAAATACAACCGGCAATGATGATCAATTTCCCAAAGTCATTTAATAATTTATAAAATTGAAACAAAAAATTTGGGCCGCCTGGGACTCGAACACGGGTCTCGGGGGCTAAGCTGCAAAGTCTTAACCGTTGAGCCAGTCAGAGGTATTTGAAAGAAATGAAAAAGTTATCCTACTTAACCCCTTACTGCTACACCCACATCACTGCTGGTTTGAGGATTCACCCGGCAGTGATATTTCCTCATCACTGTCAGTTTAGAATTACAACCAGTAGTGATGAGCAATTTCCCAAAGTCATTTAATAATTTATAAAATTGAAACAAATAATTTGGGCCGCCTGAGACTCGAACACGGGTCTTGGGGGCTAAGTTATGGAGTCTTAACCGTTGAGGCAGTCGGAGGAATTCAAAAGGAAGGAAAAAGTTATACTACTTAACCCCTAACTGGCTGCGATGGCGGCAGGGCCCTTCACTACCGGTTTTGGTTCTTCACAGTCGGTTGCTCGAACCGACACAGAAGGCTCCATTCACTGTCGGTTTTTAAACTAAAACCAACAGTGATGTGTAGATGCTCCTCACATGCCAACAATGCTCCCACTGACCACAACAGTTGGAACACTGCTCCCACCTACTCCAACAACTTTAGTTCAGAAATAAAAATGTACCACGACTGTTAGCCCCTATAAAATGGCCCTCAGCCAAGAGCTAGCCTCTCCATGCATGTTAGTTTCAGCCAGGCCTTATCAGCCATGATACAATGTTTTCCTCTCACAACAAACCACAGATATCGTTATGCATTGTAGTCCACCAAAATCATGCACACAAGAGGTACTAGAAGAATACTACTTAATATAGAGCAACGCCGAAGATTGGAGATGCCACGAGGTTCACAGAGCCATCCGTTGTGGTGCGCATCTGGAAAAAGGCCATGTACAGACAAGGTGGATTCATCGATGCCACCTTGTCATCTACAACCGGTATAGCTCGTAGACCACCTCGGTGCTGCTGTTTGCCCCTAGTTGGTGCTAGAAGAATGCTACCAAGGTGGTAACATTATAATGTGTTGATACATATTGATTGTACCAATGACATGTACGCAAATAGATCTTTGTTATCGTATATGGAATTTTAGTGTAAGGTCTTTGTTATCGTATATGTAATTTATTTCTAATATTTTTATTATTTTTTTATGTATTTCATTACTATCTAAATAAATATATTGTTGTTGTTAAAATTGTACTATCTAAATAAATATATCCTTTACATATATGCACTTTCACTGTTGGTTCTACGTACAAACCGATAGTGATATTAACTTTCACTGTCCGTTCTACATAAAAATCGGCAGTGATGTTCATGCCCCCCTATATAAAACAAATCGTCGGCCACATACATCGATCCCACCCACCCATGAACTCTCACAGTCTCACTTCTCAAGAAATCCACTCTCTCTACATGATTTGGTCATGGCTCCTGCATTTTTAATGGTATTGATATGTTGTCTTCTCTAATATTCTATCTATATTTATTTGATCTATATTTATATTGATGTTTCTTTGCATTCTACATTTATACATATTCTTATTCCTTGCATTCAATCTATATTTAATTATGTTGCCACATTTTACTTGGAAGAATTTTTTGTGCATATATTTTATGTTCATATTTTTTTGGCATTTTATTGATCAGGTGGTATGAACAACGGACCACCCCCACCACAAGAACCAGGTTTCCACTCTGGCGATGAGTCATTCACTCCTAATGTGGTCATTCCATGGTTCCCTATTCTAGCTATTGTATGAAATATTTTCCAACAACTTTTGTTTTTTGATGCTAACAAATAAGTGTAATTAGTTTAATATCATTGTTGCATACATATATGTCGCAGACTATATCCCCAATAGATTGGCTACGAACGAGTACTTAACTAGTTCTTTATCTCGGACATCGACGAGAACACGGCATCTAATGCAAGTGATCAGCTATGGATGTGTGAACTCAGTTTTTCCATCCCTTTGAGGGGTGCAAATCATCGGAACCATATCCACAAGATGGGAAGACAGAGCCTCGGACGTGATAAGCGCCCAATTCAATGTCATGCGCATCTGTTTAGAGGCACTTTGACGTGTTTGTTATGATGTGCCTGATTTCTCGCACTTCAAGGCACTTGCTTTGAATGCTGGTGATATCCCTGTCCCACAAGCAAGTGAATGGTTTGCGAGCTACAACCATGCGGATGTGGCAAAATGGTCACTTATACCTAAGTTGTGCTTATTTGTTGTTTATTATTGTAATAACATTCTCTATTTTTTTTTCTTTTTCTCCACATGCAGATTGTGCTCAAGGACCTTACCTATGCTGCATGTGGCTTGTGAGCCGTTCTAGACCAAGCTAAAGAGCAACTCGGGTACGATTGGAACTTCTATAATGGTAACCTCGGTCAGCTCACTGTAGAAAGACGCTAGTACTGCATAAGGATTACTAACAGGGGTAGTGGTCGTTCAGTAGGTTACATCTATGGCCGACCATTCTTTCGGTATTGTGAGGCATGAGAGAGTGCACTCATACGGGCATTGAACTTCATCGATACAAGCGGATACATAATCTATGACATCAATTACCATATATGGCTACAGAGGGCATGTTAGTGTGCGTGGCCCGATCGAACCCGGTAGTGATTCTGATAGTAATTAATGTTTATTAGGTTGTTTTCAAGGTCGTAGTTTAATTGGGTTCTAATTTTAATTTGTATGGCTTTGTGTGTTTAATTATTATCATGCATGTAATTCATGTAACATTTTTTGGACAACTAGAAATATATATACCGGTATCGTATTCGTCTCAAACTTTTTCTTAGGCTTCCACGTGCCACGTGTGAAGGAAACACCTAGTTTGGGATTTTTCGGAGATGGTTTGCTACTTTCTAAGGTTTAATTGAATTTCCGTGCGACGACAACGTTTAATTATAGGTTGAATTGAGTCTACCCATGAAAAGATTCAAAATAGTGCCAAACTTTTACACAGACTCTAATATGCCCTAGGGATAAGAATTTTGTGGAGGTGGATGATAAAATCTATTAGCTCCAAGATGAAATTCACCCTCTTTTGTCTCATTCGGCATAGAGAAAATATAATAAATAAAAAACTGATCAGAAAAAACTCAGATCATGTGTGGGGTCTTAATTTGGGTGTACATGCTTGCCAAAAAAAATTCATGCCATTTCGATATTGGCGGAGTATACATGCTTCACAGATGTACATGTGCCTTTTCATCAAACCATGACTATACACATAGATTATCAAGGTTTCTGTGGTTCATAGATATTTCGGTGTTGTATTCATCTCAAACTTTTTCTTAGGCTTGCACGTGCCACGTGTGAAGAAAACATCAAGTTTGGGATTTTTTGAAGATGGTTTGCTACTTTCTGAGGTTTAATTGAATTTTCACGCGACGACACTGTTTAATTATAGGTTGAACTGAGTCTACCCATAAAAAGATCTAGAATGGAGCTAAACTTTTACACAGGCTCTAATGTGCCCTAGGGATAAGAACTTTATGGAGGTGGATGAAAAAATCTATTGGGTACAAGATGAAATTCACCCTCTTTTATCTCATTCGGCAGAGAGAAAAATATAATAAATAAAAAAACTGATCAGAAAAACCTAATATCCTGTGTGGAGTCTTAATTCGGATGTACATGCTTGCCAAAAAAAAATTCAAGCCATTTTAACATAGGCGGGTATACATGCTTCACAGAGGTATTGTGCCCTTTCATCGAACCATGACTATACACATAGGTTATCAAGGTTTCTATGGTTTATACGCATTCCGGTGTCATATTGGTCTCAAACTTTTTCTTAGGCTTGCACGTGCCACGTGTGAAGGAAACACCTAGTTTGGGATTTTCAAAGATGGTTTGCTACTTTCTGAGGTTTAATTGAATTTCCGCGCGACGACACCGATTAATTATAGGTTGAACTGAGTCTACCCACGAAAAGATCCGGAATGGTGCCAAACTTTTTCACGGGCTCTAATGTGCTCTAGGGATAAGAATTTTGTGGAGGTGGATGAAAAAATCTATTGGGTCCAAGATTAAATTCGCCCTCTTTTGTCTCATTCAGCACACAAAATATATAATAAATAAATAAACTAATCAGAAAAACCTAAGATCCTGTATGGGGTCTTAATTTGGGTGTACAAACTAACCAAAAAAATTTCAAGCCATTTCGACATAGGAATACATATGCTTTTATTTATTCAGTATATAAAAGAAAAAATTTAATATATATAAACATCATTGTCGGTTTCAAAAAACCGACATTGATGAGAATAAACTGATAGTGATGCTGGTTATCACTGTCGGTTTATTTTGAAAACCGACAGTGATATATAAAAAATTAAAAAAAATTATGCCAGCCCTCGGGTTCGAGCTTGGGTCTCGGGCTGCAGAGTTCAGAGACTTAACCGCTGCGCTAGTATAGGATGTGTGCCAAGGGTTATTTATTTTTTCCTTTTGACCTTTAGGCCGCTTAATAAATTATAAAATAGAACAAAAAAATTTGGGCCATCTGGGACTCAAACACGGGTCTCGGGGGCTAAGTTAAGGGGTCTTAACCGTTGCGCCAGTAGGAGGAGTTCAAAAGAAAATTAAAAGTTATCCTACTTAAAATCTAACTGCTACACCACTTCACTATCGGTTTGGAGAATGACCCGGCAGTGATGTACCCCATCACTATCGGTTTACAATCAAAACCGACAGTGATGAGCTATTTCCCGAAATAAATTAATAATTTATAAAATAGAACAAAAAAATTTAGGCCGCCTGGGACTCAAACACGGGTCTCGGGGGCTAAGTTGAGGGGTCTTAACCATTGCGCCAATAGGAGGAGTTTGAAAGAAAATGAAAAGTTATCCTACTTAACACCTAACTGCTACACCACATCATTGTCGGTTTGAATGAATGACCCGGCAGTGATGTACCCCATCACTATCGGTTTACAATCAAAACCGGCAGTGATGAGCTACTGGTATAAAAGAGGCGCGGGTTGAAATTATCCAAATTCATTTCAACCCCGCGCCAACCCCTCCCCCCGTGCTGCTGGAGCACCACCCACGCCATCCACCACCCCACGCCGGAGCACCACCCCACGCCGGAGCACTACGTCGTCCTTGCCCTTGTTCCTCATCCACGACGCCGGCCATGCCCCTCCTCCTCCATGCCTACACTCCCACCGCCGAGGCCTTCAGGAGCGCATGGACAGCTTCTTTCCCACCCCCACGGTGAGTGAGTGGCTCACTACCCGCTATGTGTCTGATGAAATGTCCCACGGTGTTGCTGCTTACTTGAATCAGTAGAGGTGTTGCTGTGAATCAGTAGAGGTGTTGCTGCTTACTTGAATCTAGTAATACTTATTTTGGGGGAACGTTTGTGTAACACATTTTTACCAATTCTCTTCTAAGAAGAAAAAGTTGACTTATGTCTACATTAAGTGACAGTATGCAATTATGTTTCTTGGCTATTCGTGTACTGCTAGTTAGGGGCAAAGCTAGAGCAAAATGATTGGGGTGCACCACTTAATTCATAACAACACTAACCGATATGATGTTCAATCAAAAATAGCATAACTAATGTGCAACTATCATATTTTAATATCAAATTCGACTTCTAGCAATGGAGATGAGATTTTGGTCCAAACATAACACTCACCATTTAACAAAAAGAAGACAACATTGATCACTTTAGTGTAGTCATCATTGATAGAATCCCAAAATCATGAACAAAACATGCCCCATTTAGCATAATATGTGATCTAGAAGACCATGATGAAGATCCCACTAGCCTAAAAGGAAAGAAAATAGATAGGTCAGTTATTTAGCAAATAAACTATAGAATTTTCCATTAATAGTAGATGCATTGCATTACCTATCAGAGATCATATTTACGCCTTTTTCCTTCCATTGTCATGAAACGTCGAACCACGGCCTCATTGGTCACTTTCTTCATTTCTTCTTTCTCTAGATAGCAAATAAGTCTATGACTCAAGTGCTGATCACCCATGCGATTAGACAAAGTTGTTTTGATAATCTTCATTCCTAAAAACATCTCTCAACTATTGTAGTAGCGATAGGCAATACTAGCAAAGCAATGCACATAATAAGCTATTTTACTTTCTCTCATGATCAATGATTGCAAAGTGAGTATTTTATGTGCATTATGTGATTTAGTAAAATAGACTTTGCAGCCCTGCAAAATTTTCATTTGAAATGTAACCTGGATTGCTTGGAGGATGAGTAACATGCTTTTATTTGCATTCCTAGCAACCTACTTCAATGTTTTGTTTGTTACAGGCTAGGGTGTCCATGCCTGTCCAAAGTAAAGTATGCTTGCTTACTTGAGAAATTCACATGAGCACCCCTGTTGCTAACTATTAACCAATGACATATGATGCTGCATGCTAGCAAGTATGATTACTAAACCATATTGATCTCTGAATAATAAACATTCCCATTATTTAGGTAATTTTTTATCATGTCAAGGATAAAGAACATTAAATAGATTTAGTTTGGCCATATAACTTGAAAAATAACTCTTGTTCAGTGAGTTACCATTACCACTTATCACATGCCTAATTTACTTAAATGTATAGGCAACCATGGCATGGAATGTAGTGCATGTTGGTTACATACCTGGGATTTATCGAACCTGGGAAGATTGCTATGCTCAAGTCAATCGCTACCCTGGTAATTTGCATAAAAAGTACAACACAGAAGCTGAAGCTTTGAGGGCCTACTATAGTCATCCAGCCTACCTTGCAAACCATGGGCAACTGGCCTACTATGGTCCAATGAATGCAAACCATGGTCATTTGCTGGCACTGGAGATTGAAGAGAAGCCACCCGCCAGAGATGTGAAGATTAGGAGAATTGCTCCTTGGTCTTGGAAAGATGTCATGCTTTTATTTATGGCTATGGTCATTGCTTTTCTTATTTGGAAGTTGATGTAGGCTTAGTTTTGTAGAACAGTAGGTGGACTTTGTTGTATGTGGTCAATCAAACAATGAATTTATTCTAGGTGAACATATGCTATTATTTGACTTTGTTGTTTGTGGACTTATTATTAGACTTTGCATTAAACATATTATATATATGAACATATGCTATTAGTAGTTGTCCGCAGCCAAAACTAACCACGATCATGTCACAGCCATGACTCATTGTCGCCTGTTACCCCGTCGTCGAAGAACAGATCGGCAACAAGAAGCGGCTGATATCGTTGGGACGGGAGAGCCGCATGATCCGACAAATGGTGATGGTGTCAATCAGGATGGTGAGAAAGAGCAGCCACGGACCCCGTCCGGCCTGCTCGATCTAGGTCAAAATGACCAAGATGGCCAGATAACTTTGGTATCATGTGACTATGCAGCCACACACGCTAATCAATTGAGAGAGTCATAGCTTACTTGGTGTCTCTAGTAGGAGCCTCCACCGGCCGAGGAGCTAGAGGGTTCGGGTAGCAAGAAGGCCAGATCCAAGCGAGGCATGTCAAAGATTCCTGTTGGTAGGAATGCACACTGGCGCATTACTGAGTTTGATGAATTCGGGGATCCACTCTCACCGCCTATAGCTTTGACCAAATACAAGACTTCCTCGGGTTACTTGTTAGGGACTTCATCCCGATTAGGTACAGGAAGTGGATTAGGAAAGATGATGACTAGTGGAGGGTTCCTGAAAGTGAGAAGAATTACTTGTGGGATATCAAGATCCTAGAGTATTTCACTTTCCAACAGAGTATGACAAGGAGTTAGTCAAGAAAAAGCAAAAAAATCATGGGGACATGCTTCAAGAATTTCAAGGGGACATTGTATAAGAATTTTGTCCACCAAAATAAAGAGCCAGATTTTGATGGTGGACAGTTTAGCAAGTAGGACATCTGGCATGATTTCAAGGAATACAAGTTATCCGAGGAGTACTTAGAACTGAGCAGAAAGAATAAGGAGAACTCACAGAAAGCGACGAATCCTCATCATCTCGGCTCTCGTGGCTACGCCAAAAAGATGCTAGAATTTGAAGCAGAACTTGAAAAGATGGATCACCTTACTAAGAAAGGCGTTTAGATTGAGACCGCCGATTGGGAGCCAAGATCGGTAATATACTATATGGGGAGGAATGTACGCCACGCAGAGGATGGGAGCTTTAGCTCCACAAATCAACCCATGAGCGAACTCATCTAGAGGATGTCCTAGGTAACTGAGGAGGTGAGGCAAGGGACTCACACTTCTAATAGGGAGAAAGACATGCTCACCCAAGCACTCGGAACCAAGGAGCACCCTGGTCGCACTAGAGGAACCAGTGTTGTTCCTTGAAAACTAGCATTCCCCCAAGAATCTAACACTTACCGGGGCCGCTCGAGGGGTAGAACGGATCAGGAGGCAGAGTATTTGAGGCGACTAAAAGAGATGGAAGAAAGAATGGACACACAAATTGAGGCGACTATTGAAGCACGAGTCTAGCAAATTTTGCTGTCCAAGGGGCCAGGAGTACCATAAAACCCTACTCCTACTGCCTTTAGCCCATAGTTTAGGGGTCGCAGCATCTGCGGATTGACCCCGCTCGACGAAGAAGATGAGAATGTGCCTCATCCGATGGATGGCATCACTGAACCCGTTAATGTCAAGTTGTACATCCGTCGGGAATGGACAAAGGACAAGGTGGCGCTCGGCCAGGCCTGGCCTGTGGGGGATGGGACCATTAATGGCCGCCCAATTCCATAGGGGTACGCTCGTGTCACCATTGACAGAATACTTGATAAGAAGTATAACAAGATACACATTGAGTACCCCGTAGCGGAAGACAGGCCGAAACTTGGTCATAACAAGGGCTCTCAAGTGGCATGGCGCAAGCGCTTCATTAAGCTTGACCACCAATTGTCCTCTGATGATGAGGACAATTGCGAGTCTTCGCCCACCCATGATGATCACTCACCATCTCCCAATAGAGATCACTCCCCTCCTCATCCCTTGCCATCACCCCCGAGAAGACAGAGGTCTCCTTCTATTCCTCCTCGTCCGACTCTATCTTCATTAGCCCCAAGAAAAGAGACTCCTCCTCCTCCTCCTCCTCCTCCTTCATCTTCATCAGCCCTGGGAAAATAGAATTCTCGTCGTCATCCTCCTCCTCCTCCACCTTAGCCCAAAACAAGATCAAAGGCATCCTCGTAGTCGCAGAAAAGGTCATTGGATTCGGTCGCTAATGCTCCCAAAGTGGACCAACAAAAAAGAAAAAGGTTGTTCAGTGGTAGTGTTACAAACTTGATGGAAGGAAAATTTACAGCACACATCTCAAAGGAAGATTGTATTAGTTTCTTCAATCTATGTGCCTCACTGCCTCCATTTTTGTTGAAGTCCAAATTCGAAAGGCAAATACAGAATCAGTACGCTACAACAAGAGCCGATGAAATACACAATGAAGATTTAAGGAAGATACAGAAGTTCGTCAAAGATAACCCTGAATTAACCATGGAAGAGGCCGCGACCATCTATTATGATGTACAAGCGACGACAACACCGGCAATGAAGTATGAAAGGGGCAATCTTTTGGTTCCCGATCACGAGTATAAAAATTGGACAATATATATGCGCCAGTTGCATGAATATTACATGGCTCAAACAATAGAGACAGAGGACTTTGGTTTTGAGGTTATTATCCGTTCGCCACATGTTTTTAATTATCCTGAAGAAGAGAAATTTGATGTCGAGTGGGAGTGCTTGTTCCAGCTATACCAGAAATGCTCTCTCAATACACAAATGTTGACGCTGTGGACTATGTAAGTACCATACATGCACGATATTACAATTAACTATTCTCTCGGGACACAAATTGTTAACTTTTGAGCACTTTCCATGATTTTATGTAGGTGTATAGCAAAATTTTGTATTCTAAAAAACAAATTGGATAACATAGGATTTTTGGACCCCTTGCGAGTCAACGAGAAGACATGTCTAGGCCTCCATGGATGTGACGTGGAAGACCTAAAACAAAAATTGATTGATGTTTTCGACGAATTCAAGATGAAGAACAAAACCCACATACTTCTAGCCTACAACTGCGAGTATGTGTTCTCGGCTTTTAATTTTATGCTTCTTTTTTCGTTAAGATTATTCGATAATTAGGATTCTGTTATTGTAGCCACCATTTCGTCTTCATTTGTGTTAATCTTGCCAAAAATCTGATCGAGGTGTGGGACTCGAAGAAAAAACCATTTTATCATTTGGATGCACTGGTGGCAGTGCTGAATTAGTAAGCGATCCTAATAACATATTATTTTCTAATCACACATACCGCTTTCTAATGTTTCTCCTTTTAATGTTGCTCGATGTCCGAAGAAGACATATCGGTGGGACGCAGGTCCCATTCAAGGTTGTCGAAATGGAGGGGAAGTACCTAAAACAGCCCGCGGGAAACAATGAATGCGGGTTTTATATAATGTGGGCAATGCTTCGCTATATCGGTGGGAAATCGGAAGAAGCCGATAAGTTGGTGTGTATAATCCCCATTTCATTTATGTCTGTTAATCATTCAATAAAATGATTTACTGATTCCTCTTTGGATATCATCTTTTTTGAACGACAGCGCAAGAAATATAACCACGAAAGGCTGTTAGACATGTAGATCGTCGCGCTACAATCGGAGCTAGCAAAATTCATCTTAGCCGAGGTATTGAAAAAAGATGGAGTATTTTCCATTGCACAATCCGTGAAGTTCAAGGACCAATATGGCCCAGAGCGGCTCGCCAGATTATTGTAAAAAATCCGAGAAGCATTGCACAATATGTGAAGTCCGAGAACATTTTTTTTATTTTGAGGGATCGAGATCTTGATAAGAACATTTGAACTATAACCGTAACATTTGTAATGTTTAATATTGATGGACCTATCGTCTAAGTAGCGTATATAAAGCGAAACCCGATTCCACGAAAAAATATAAATTAAAATAAATTATAAAACAATAAAATTTAACATCACCGATTAGCGAAAAACCGACAAGTGTTGTCTAAAACATCACCGAATCGGCGGTGATGGCACCGCCGGCCGGAGCCAAAACCGCAAGAGTTGGCTTAGCCATCACCGCCAGCTCTTGTCACAAACCGGCAAAGTGATTAAACGTTAACATTATAAAACATAAACCGACAATGTTGGTGGAAATGAACTCTACCGGGTGGTCTTATGAACCGGCAGTGTTGGTGGAACCAAACTCTGCCGGTTGTGTAAAAAACCCGACAGTGAAGTTGAAGAACACTGCCGGTTTGTAGGAACCGACAGTGATAGCTTACCCTCATCACTGCCGGTATGGTTGTGCCGGTTCAAAATCTGATAGTGATGGGGTATTTTGAACCGGCAGTGAAGTACAATTCTAACGTAGTGGGAGGAGGATGTGGGCGTTTATACTGTGCAGCGGCTCAAGCCAAAAGCCGACACTAATCACTGTCGGCTCAAGCCACAGTGACATACCACTACCGCTTCAAACCACCAACCGGCAGTGATAGGGACCTTCACTTCTGGTTTTTAAGGACCCAATCATTTTCCAATTTTGAAGTTAAGAACCTGAGTGAAGGTTATCACTACTGATTTCAAAACAACCTGTAGTGATGAGCCG